>JAVQMF010000050.1:16250000-17500000 GCA_032878935.1 Erythrophleum fordii
GTTTAATTGGTTTGGTTCGATTTTGTTCACCCTTATATGCAGCTCTTCTCTTTACTTCCTTTAGAAGGCAAGGGAAGCCAAGGCTTCGATCCTCTTCATCTTCATCCTCTTCAAAATATATGCAAATTTATTTTGTAGAATTTGTTATTCAGCTAAGCTGTGGGACTATTGCAAAATCTAATGACAATGGGACTATTATTTTAGTGATAGTATCTTGCCCTTTTCTTCTTCTGATATAGATATATAAAGAAATATATGACAGTATGTTACCCTTTAATGACAGCCACAGCTATATAAAAGAAGCTGTAGCTTGCATGAGATAAATATTTTAAAGTTGTAGCAATATAAAATTTGTTACAAATTATGTTAAGAGATAGATTACACAAGTTGCACGTGTTATAATAGAGACTACCATATTGTATAAAAGTTTCGTTTTATTAGTTGTAGGTTGTTTTAAGTTTGCTAGTATATGAGCTGTAATTTCTCTCAGATGATACATGGCATTGTATAGTTCATTTTGATGTAACAAACTATTGTAAATAGCTATTGAATTCTTTTCTACTTAGTGATTAAGGAAGCTTAGTATTTATCACTATAGCCTTGAGTTTTCAACTTCTATCTTTCTTGGTTTTCATCTTGGTATAAGAGCTGTTAAGGCACATCGCCATAGAAATCCATAGAACAACCACACCAATTACTTAATCTATCAACAAGCATGAGTCCCAATCTTTGTCACCTTCCCTGATCTATAATTAAAACTACTTTGCTTACTTCATCCTTAAATTAGGTGTGCTTTGTCAAGCTAGACAAGAGCAATTATCTATTATGGCAATCGATGATCCTTCCAATCATCAAAGGCAACAACCTTGATGGCTTCATTTTGGGAACTAAGACCTGCCTTGATGAATTGCTCTCTAATGAAGCAGAGAAAAAGGTAGACCTAGCATTTGAAGAACAGGTGTCAATAGACCAGCTACTGCTTAGCTTGCTATACAACATGATAACCCCTGAAGTAGCCTCCTGATTGCTACATTACTAAATATCGAAGGATTTGTGGGCAAATGGCAAAAGATTTCTTAGGAGCTCACACAAGATCCAATATTACTCTTTTACAAGGGTGAACTCCAACAAACCAGAAAGGGATCAATGAAAATGGAAGAATAGTTGAACAAGATTAAGTCCATTGCTAATAATTTAGCTCTAGCTGGAAGCTTCATACCTCTCAATGATCTAATTACTCATATTCTTACTAGCCTTGATACAAACTATAACCCAATAGTGGTTCAACTCTCAAAAAAAGACAACCTTACTTGGATAAACTTGCAAGCCTCTCTACTCACTTTTGAAAGCCAATTGGAGCAGCTAAATTTATTCAATTCTCTCAATCTGGAGTGACCTTTTGCTCATATGGCTAAAACTAAGGCAGTTGATCCTTAAATGTAACTTGAGGCAACTAGAGAGGATCTAGTCAAAGGAATTTTAGAGGAATTTGAGGCAGATGAAGGTTTGGTAGGAACTTAAGCGGACCAACTTGTCAAGTATGTGGTAAACTCAGCTACCTTATTGCAAATTGATTTTTCAGATATGATAGGTCTTACATGGGAGCTCCTCCTAAGCATAACAGAAGCATTGATCCCAATTTCTTAGCTCTTACTGCATTTACACATACAATTAGTGATTCAGCTTGATATGTTGATAGTGGCACTAGTCATAATGTCAAAAATGATGCTACTTATATTAAACCTACAATAAATCATTCTAGTAAGACACAATTAATTATAGGCAATGGTGATAAGAATAAGGTTTCGAGTGTTGGTAACACTGATTTCTTATCAAAAGAATAAAAAATTAGCTTTAAAAGATGTGGTGCATGTGCCTAAAATTAAAAAGGATCTTATGATTGTTTCTAAATTAATATCTAATAATGATGTGCTGATTGAATTTAACCACTTAACTTGCTTTTATGGAGAACAATATCAGAAAGGGAATTTTGCTACACGGATAGCTTAAGGAAATTTTATACAAAATTCAAAAACTCAGTTTCCATTACACCCCTTCTAATACAACTACATTGTAGTCTTCACCACTAGACACTTCCTATCATTTTGCTTTTCTTACTATTAAAGAAGAATGGCATAAGAAATTAGGCCACCCATCAAATCCAGTTTTACTTTAGGTGTTACAACAATGTAATGTTAAAATTAATCCTAATGAAAGCTCTTTCTTTTGTCAACATGTCATTTTGGTAAATCCCATGCTCTCCCTTTTAAATCATCTCAATCCAAAGCTAAAGTTCCTTTAGATATAATTCATACTAATTTTTAAGGCCCTTCACCCATTGTTTCAAAAAAAGGTTACGAGTATTATATTCACTTTGTTGATGATTTTTGCATATATACTTAGATTTATCTTTTTAAAAACAAGGCTAAGGCTCTACATGCCTTTATTCTATTCAAAAAATCCATTTGAAAGGAAAATTCAAATTCTACAAAGTGACTAGGATAAAAAGTTCAAAAACTTTACCAATATTTTACAAGTGTGTTATTTTTCACCACTTCTATCCATATGCATTTTCTTAAAATAGTAAAGCTGAAAAAGCATAAACACATGTATAAGTTAGGACTTACTCTCCTTGCTTAACTTGCTATGCCTTTGGTTTATTGATGGGAAGCCTTTCAAGCCTCTGTATATCTCATTAATAGGTTGCCAACACTAGTTTTATAAGGCTACTATCATTTTCTTCAACTTTTCCAAAAGAAACTAGATTACACTTGTCTTAAACCTTTTTGTTGTGCATGTTACCCATATCTTAAACCATACAATTAACATAAGTTATAGTTTCACACTACCAAGTATGTTTTTATTGGATATAGTATCTCATACAAAAGGTTCAAGTGGCTCAGCTCTGTTGGAAAAGTTTATATCTCTACACATGTCACTTTTAATAAATATGATTTTCCTTTCAAAACTGGTTTCTTAAATACCAAAAACCTAATAAAATTTTTGCTCAACCCTTGTCCTTCTTCTCATCATAATTATAGTATTCAAACTAATCTCATACTCCTTCAAACCTTCCTGTGACAACTTCTCCCAAGGCAATTCCATTCCTTAAGGATTGTTCCTCAAGTTCTCAATCAATTTCTTCACAAATACATAATTCAGATACTAACTTACAGGGGTCAATGTCTATGAATTCTCTTACTACTATATCTAGTTTAGACAATGCTTCTTCAACTCATGACCCCACAAGTACTCTACGTTCTAATTCTGATGAGATCTCAACATAGCCTTTATTGGGCCACCTTATTATTACTAGAAGTAAAAGTGGAATAGTTCAGCCAAAACATCCTTTTACAAGAGTATCACAACTTTATTTGCATGACCCAAGAAATTCTACTACAGTTTAGGAAGTACTTAAATCTCCTCATTGGAAAAATGCCATGGTTGTTAAGTATAAGGCTTTCCTTAAAAATAAAACTTGGAGATTGATTCTTTATGTGGGATAACAAAATATTTTTGTTTGCAAATAGGTCTTTTGAACTAAATAGAAATATGATGATATTGTTTAAAGGCACAAAGCCAAGTTGGTTATAAAGGTTTTTAATAAGCCCCTTAGGTAAAATTTAATGAAACATTTAGACTAGTTGTTAAGCCTTTTACTATTCGAATTGTGTTGACCATTGCAATGACTTACAATTAGAAAATTAGGAAACTTGATTTCAATATAGTTTTATCAGTGGACACTTAAATGAGATAGTTTTTATTGATCAAACTAAACCAAATTATGTTTGTAAGTTGTCCAAGGCCGTCTATGGCTTGAAGCAAATTCCTCGAGCCTGGTATGACAAGTTCAAGGTTGCTCTACTAAGTTAGGGTTTCAAAAACACAAAGGAGATATAGAATTATTTTTCTTCAAGTTTGACACTAAGGCTTTACTATTGCTTATCTATTTGGATCATGTTATTGTTACAAGAAATAATTCAAAGTCTTTACAAACTTTTAATCATAGCCTTAATAGTTTGTTCCCTCTTAAAGATTTAGGCCCTTTGCACTATTTTCTTTGTCCTAAGGCTATTAGAGATGATATAAGCTTAAGTCAAAGTAAGTACATTGTCGATATTCTCAAGAAGTTTAACATGAAAAATGCAATACCATGTTCCACTCCATGGTAGTAAGCAAGTTCTTATCTATTTTTAGTAGTGAACTATTATCAAATCCTATTTTTTTTCAGAATGCAATTGAAATGCTACAATATCTTACTTGTACACTATTAGATATAGCTTTTTCTATCAATAAACTGAATTTGTTTCTTAGTTCTCTCATTACTTCTCATTGGTCTGTGGTTAAAAATAGTGTTAAGATACTTGAAAGAAAATGTAAATTGGTCCTTACATTTAAAGCCTTCTAATCATCTTGCTGTTGCTGGCTTTATAGATGCTAATTGGGCATCTTCCTTGGATGATTGCAAGTCAATGGCAAGTTACTATGTATATCTCGATAAATCCTTAGTTTCTTAGTCCTCTAAAAAGCAAAGAGTAGTTTCAAGATATAATACAGAGTTATAGTATAGAGCTCTTAATGATCTTGCTATAGAGTTGATCTACATTGAATCTTTAATAATAGAACTTGGCATCTCTCTTCCACAAGTTCATGTAATTTGGTGTGGTAATCTTAGTGCTAGTGCTCTAGCGTCAAATCATATTTTTCATGCTAAAACAAAGCATATACAGATTGATGTTCATTTTATCAAAGACCAAGTTCTTGCCAAGGCACTTTCTATTTCTTATGTTCCCTCTATTAATCAAGTAGTTGATTATTTCTCACTTTCAATTTTAATTCTTTTATGACAAACTCAAATTGGTTCTCATTTGAGGGGGGGATGTTAAGAGATAGATCATACAAGTTGCACATGGGTTATAATAAAGACTGTTATACTATATAAAAGCTTTGTTTTATCAATTGTAGGTTGTTTTTAAGTTTGTTAGTATATGAGTTGTAATTTCTCTCAGATGATACGTGGCATTGTATAGTTCATTCTGATGTAACAAACTACTGTATTTAGCTATTGAATTCTTTTCTACTCAATGATCAAGAAAGTTGGGTATTTATCACTGTAGCCTTGAGTTTTTTATTTCTTTTATCTTTATTGTTTTTCATCTAATCATAGTTAAAAGTAGTGTTTTAAATTACAGTCCACATCTTCTAATGCAGTTGTGATATTGTTGCAATGACATCAACTTGATGCAATTGTAATATTATGACAATGACATCACCCTACAAAACTCTGCAACACTGTTATGATGCGATTGCAATAAAAGCAAATGTAGAATGAGAATGAAAACACTAAAAGAAGTGGAAGAACAGGTGGCCAATGGGTGGAGAAAGGCTAAAACTTATTTTTGCTAAATTCCATAGGAAGGATTGAAGGAGGTGGAAAAATGGGTAAGAAAAGGGATGATGGAGTATGAAAATGTCAAAAAACTTAAGGGCAGTATGAAAACTTAAAGGACCCATACTTAAGACTGGTTTTGTTGTTCTCTACTTTGCTCTGTTCCCAAAGTCTAAAAATCAAGAGCTAATTGATTTGGCCATTTAGGGAAGATTGAAGAGAATGTAGATCAAAATATTTCATAGTCTGATAACGAATTTTAAATAGCTATCTTGTGTTATAGTTGAATTTAATGGATTTTACATAGCCATGGGACTTCTAAATAGCTATCTCACACAAGTTGTAACTTCTTTATACAACCATGGCTGTCATTAAAGGACAAGATACTATCGTATATTTTTTCATATATCTATTTCAAAAGAAGAAAAGGGGATGATACTATGATTATACACTATCATTAAAATAATAGTCCCATTGTCATTAAATTTTACAGAAGTCCCATAACTTGGTCGAATAACAAATTCTACATATATATTGAAGAGGATTGAAGCCTTAGTTTCCCTTGCCTTGCATCTGTGAATAGCCTTTGCGTTTTAACATGCTTCTGTTCGGCATTTTGATGGCATCTCTAGACTTTAAGCTAAAGCTGAAGGGAGTTGAGAGGAGAGTTGCATATACACTGGATTCTGATTCTTCAGTTTAAACCCAAACCTGCATTCGTTTTAATTCTTTTGATTTATTATTTCCATATGGAGCTATGTATTTCACCTATGTTCAGTCAGATGCATATGTGGCAGCCAACTCAGCATTCCATTTTTTATCCATCTAGGATGAAATTTAACGATGTTATACATGTAATCACTATAAAGACTAGGATAGTAACATTTGGGAATTACAAGAATGGTTTTGGAAAAAATAAAATAAAATGAAGTATATAGACCAAATTAAAAATTGATGCAAACTATAAAAGTTAAATAATTAATTTTTTTCTTTTATTTTAATATATGTTACAAATCACATGATTTTTTTCTGAAATATATACATATATACTTTTTTATAAATCACACACACACGCGCACACACACTGAGTTCAACCATACTATTCATATATAAACTATGAATAATGTCACTAATTTTTGGGTTGCAAGCCTTTTCTCCATTTTTTTTGTTTATTTTCTTTTTTCAATGTTCTCCTATTTATCTATATATAAAATAGACTTAATTACAGGTTAAATTCATCTAAAAACAAGACAAGCCTTAAAAAAAAAAAGTGCACACAAATGAGCCTAGCCTTAATTAAAAATGAGTCAAACCTAGTCCAACCTATTTAAAACTAACATAATAAAAATGATTTGATAAAATAGATAGTTGTAAATATAAATTATAAAAAAATACTATTTAATTTTAAATTAGTATAAAAATTTATGAAAATAGATGTGCTGTGCCTCTTATTTTGTCCATTTTACTATATCTGCTTGTGATTTTTATAAGAACAGTACAAAGTAATTGCTAGCTTTACATTGACAACTTTATTCCCATGAGGTTAAAAATGTGTCGTCCTTTTGAGAGAAAAAAATGCAAGTCCAGTATATAATCCTCAATCAGTCCATGTGTATATAAGCATGAATTAATTCAGAGCATAATCTTTAATTTGATTTATTTTATGTGTTAGACCTCAATATAAGGGATCATTTATTGGACTGAAAGTTTGGCTATTGGCAAATTAGTTTAAAATTAACTATTTTGCATTTAAATTAAAAATTTAAACTCCATTGACAATCATATAATATCTCATATGATATGTCATACTGAACAAAAAATTTGTATCCTAAACATGAGCCTGTAACTATAGATGAATTTTTTTCCTAAACGAAAATGTCAAAAACAAACAGGTTTGCATGACAATCTCATTTGAAAGATTCTTTGGGTTATATAAATGAAATCGCTGAAACTATATCTTAATGCAGTTTGACGCTGGCTTGGCCTTTTAATTTGAACTATATTATTGATTAATAAAAAAATTGTATTATTAAACAGGTTAGGTTTTTAAAAAAATCTAAACTCCACATATTTTATATTTAAATTTTATGAAAATAGGCCTTTTTTTAATTGGACTTTCTTTTTAAGCTCATATTCACTTTTTTCTTATTAGACAAACTTCTTAACCCATGTTTTGATCTCATATAAAATATATAAACTTTTCTCAATGTTCCAACACTTTTCCCTCCCAATACTGTTCCCAAATGTTCTAGATATGACTTCTCCTACCATTTAGTAAATAAGTCTGAAAGGGTTTGAAAATTGAGGATTGAGGATTTGAGGAAAAAAAAATTGAGAGGAAGAGACTGAATAGGACAAAGGGTTTTCTATTTCTTTCATAAGATAAAAGTAGAGGCAATGAAGACATCTCTATTTTTCCTTAGGTTTTTCTTCTCTATTTCTTCTTTTCTTAGGTTCCTCTATTTAACTTGATTTTGTTTCAATCACCTCTAGAGAGTTCGTTCTTGATTTGTTGATATTGGAGGGGCTCTTAAAGAATCTCGCTTTTGCTATAAGAATTATGTCGCTGCACTTCAAGTTATTCGCACTGTAATTCCCAACTCCTAGAATTAGAAGGTAAGGTCTTGATCTATTTGTTCCGTTCATGTTCAATCTCTTTTCTCTTTTTTTTTTGTGATTTCGTTATTAAAAAAAGTCATAATTCAATCCATTTTATAAAATGAATATTTTTAAACAGGTCTATTTTTTAATTAGACTTTATTCTGCAAGTTTACATATATATATATATATATATATATATATATATATATATATATATATATGGGGACTGCGCTTATCAAATTGGCAACCTTTTCAACTTGTGATAAGACATAATGTGTAAGTTAATTATTTTTCATTCAACTCATCTAGTCAAAGGCACGATGGTTAATATTTATTTAATAAATATTCCATTTAATTGACTAATATTCATTAATTTTAAAGTAAACTTAACAGTTTCTTTATTACATCGACTAGTCCTTCATCGGATTTTGAGCAAAATTGAACAAAAATAAATAAAGAGCCAGATGTTACATTGCAAAAATTTATTCTCAGATGTTATATATTTTTTAAACTTGGTAACATGTCACTAATTCTCCGTGTGTGTCGGAAAAACAGAGCTTGGTGGCATTGACATTAAGTTCTGTATATATGAATTTTATGCTTCTATATCAAAATATTAAGGCCCCTTTATTAAACTTAAACACCCCCCACCTCCCCCCAAAAAAGGGTGAGGTGGCGTGACCCTCCTCCTAGTGCCCCTAAAACCCAAAATAAATTTGTTGGATGAGTTCAGTTTTTTTTTTTTTTGGTTTTATTGGTTGAATTTCAACAGAAGTATGTAATATATGTAGAAGTGATTTTTTGCACTATAGCAGTTGGATCATTAATTTTTGGGTGGTTCAATGACCAAAAGTCTGTAATTAAAAGAATTAATTATATTAAATCCTTATATCGGAAGAGTTATACACATAGATGCTATAAAATGACCAAACACAAATGTTATAATTTACCATGAACTCAGATTCGTTGAATCCAAGTCATGGTGTCATTACATCTCGAATTCATTAAATTTGATATGGTAATGGGACATTGGCCAAATAAATTTGTTTTTGTTTTCTTCTATTAAAAAACAATTTTTTTAAAACAATAAAATTATAGATAAAATGAGAAATTTTATTAAATAATAATTTTTATACAAAAGGAGAAGGTAGCACTTATAACAAGTGTATATGTAGTTTCTACACAAGTTTCGTGATGTGGAGTACATCGACAACATTGGATTGTTGGTTTGACATATAATTTTGGTGTCTTTTCCTTGGCCTATTTGTCAAAATTTGAGACATTGGCAATTCAAGTGCTGGTCTAGCAAAATCGTACACCATTGCAAATCATTATTTCCCCAGAGCAAGCAAAATATTTATAAAGTATCAACCCACCATCTCTCAAAAATATGTGGATGTAGGTTCTTACAAGTACAACCTATACAAACCCTTTGCCAGGTTGGCCTAACCAAAAGAAAAATAAAACATTAAAGTTTGACGTAATTTTATTAAGAAACAAAATTATTTAAAAGTTTATTACATAGCCAATAGTAGCATATGTTAGATCCATCTACTATCAAATATATTTTCAATATCATTGCATGTACTCAAATATACAATTAAAAGGCTTTATAGCATAAGGAGCCTCAACTATAGCGTCTCACCATACTCCCTATGCAATGATGAAAACCACATGTTCTATTATCTAGTTAACATGGGTTCTTTCTTTGACTTGTATGCCATGGAGGGCATCCAAATTTGCTGGATCTTAAAGGATGGACTGATACCTACCAAATTAGTGCGTGATGTGATCTAAATAGTTCCATTTTATAATGTAAGAGCAAATGAATTGGACAAAAGCCCTCCAAACATTGAAGTCCAATTTTAGGTGATCTTATCATAATTTTTCCTAATTGATTAATCACAACAAATGCAATTGGGAATAGCAATTAGGATGAGTAATTTATTTTTTTAATATTAACTTGGTTAGAGATATTTAAACAGAAAAAGAAATTTTACAATGAGGCAAATAAATAAAGGAACCAATTATAAAAAAACTAATTTATTTCAAAATTACAATTTATGACTAAAATTAAGGTGAATAAACATTAATTCCTTTAATCATTTCCATCAAACTCTTAATTTTCCTCTTAAAACACTTCCAAAATTTTTAGGAATTTTATCAAACACCTTATGTACACCATAAATTAATATTCCAACACTCATTAAATCTATAGAAACTAGAGAATAGAATGAGAATTATACCTCCAAAGACCTAAAGGAACCTCCAAGGTAATGGGTTAAGTTCACTTAAAAATCAACCATTAGGCTCCTTAGTAAATCTAAATTTACTATTGAACTTTTATTATTTACTTATTCTAATTAAACTATTTGGCCTATTAAATATAAAATACAATAGCCCAATTATCTTATCCTCTAAATACATTAAATTTATATCTTTCAAAATAAACCTCAATAATTTTATAATCACTAAAATAATAAAATACCTCATAAGTAACTACTAATTAATTAATGAACTTAGACTAATTTAAATATCTAACATAGATTCTTTCAATAATTCCTTAATTCATTATTTTAATTAATTTAATATTTTGAGATGTTACACTTATCTTTTAACTTTTCCACATCTGCCCAAATTTTTTTAACACACTTGTCTTTTCCTTTTGCTTCTTCTTCCCTCCCTCTTATTGACATGTTTACTTATTATCTTAAGGGGTGAAAGAATGTTGGATGAATTTCTCGTTTGTTCAATAGGGCCTTATGATAATATAGAATTTTTTTAAATGATATAAGAGACAACAAGTTATGTTACTTGAAACCAATATACCTACATTTACTAAAGTGTAAGATGTTTGCATTTGTTTTTATTTAAAATTGTTCACAATTTTCACCTCAATATTTGGAGAAATTTCTCCAAATTGATTCAATTTAAAAAATAAATTATTAATGAAACTTCTAATAAGTGGAGTGACTTGTCTCTCTCGCCTTATTCCAGTGTATTCTATTTATTCAACTTTTTCAAATTTCTTAATCAAGCACTTAAAGTTGTTAATTCAACTCGAGGTGAAAGTTGTCTCACAAAGATATCTATTTTGGAAATAAAGTGGAAATAAATCAAAATTTTGAAATAATGAACTTCAAAGTTTGTTTATAATCATAACTTATATATCTTTCTCTCTTTTTTTTTTTAAAGTATAGTATACACTTTAAAAAATAATTTGCATAACAATTACCTTAAAGGATGATCTTAATGTCCAAAGGACTAGATGAAGATATAATGGACGAGTTTGAAAAATGAGATGGATATGATGCTGCACTTGTTCCCGATTATGATAGTGAAGACAATGATGGGCCCTTTTATTACATGCCACATTTGGTGATGTCATTGTTGGGATCACCTGAAGTCTCGTTGTTTACATCCATCTTATAATAGATATCTTGCACTTTTGGGTCATTCTCCAAACTACTTTTTGATTTATCATTTAGTGCTACATATGACACTTGGTATTTTAAGATTAGGGAATTATTGCAACAAGGGTTTGTGACACTAATGAATCAACTCCTCTGGTTCAATCTTTGAACTTAAATTTAAATTCCACTCCGATTATTAATACTGACAACTTAGTATAAAGATAGCAACAACAAGACTATTTAGAGTAACAGTACCAGTAATGTGCAAAGAAAAAAAATCTCAGTAGTACTAAGAATCACTATGAATAGTTTTTTTCCTTTTAAAACTTATGTAATTTTAGCAAATATGACATAATTTTTTTAGTTTATTATTATATTTCATTTTAAGTAGTTTACTTATTTTTTATTTTAATTTATATTTATTGAAAAAATTGCATAATAATAAAACTTGTTATTTTATTTATAATTTTATTATTTTTTTTAAAGTTTATTTTTGATTAAAAATATATAAAAAAGATTTAGCCATTAACAATTTGCTACTGGCCACTAGCATCTCGTGAATTGCATACATCTAGATTGATTCACTTCGAGATATAGGTAATTGTTACACTTGTTGAAACTATAGTATTCGAGTTTGGTAAAAATATAGCATCTGTTATTAATACTTTTTGGTCAATAAGATTTGACTCATTATAATTTTTTTTTAATAGTATTTGCCTTAAAAACCCCATCTATAACACCATTGGTGGTAATGGATATAACGATGAGATAAGAAGGAGAATAATGAAAGTGGAATAATTTCTAAGTTGACCATTGGTGGTAATGGATATAATGATGAGATAAGAAGGAAAATAATGAAAGTGGAACAATTTCTAAGTTAAGAGTTTAAAATTCTTTGAAAAAAAAGTGTCAAAATGTATTTTTAGTCTTTTAATTTTATTTGAAAATTTATTTTTATCTTTAAATTTTATTTATTTTTAATTTAATTATTTAATTTTATTTCAAATTTTATTTTTGTTCTTTAATTTTGTTTAGTTTTAATTTGATTCCTAAACTTAACCTTAAGCTATATTCTTATCCTTTAATTTTAAAAAATTACTTGAATATTTCTTGTCTTCTAATACATCAAATTAAAATGCTTATTGGTGAATTAACTCTAAAAATATAAGCTACTAGGGAGTCACATAAAACTTTTCTATTAAACAACTCAGTAGTGTTAAAAAAAATTTTTTTTGCAAGTTAAATGATCAAAGTGAAACAAAATGAAATTAATAAATGCTAGTAAAACTCAAGGTTAAAGAATTATATTGGAATAAAATATTATTAAATTAAAAAAATAAAAAATAAAAGCTTAAAACAAAATTAAGAGAATAGATTGAAATAAAATAGATTTAATAAATGAAAATGATATTTGAAATAAAGTTAAAGAATTAAAATTATATTTTAGCAAAAAAAAAAGAGCACATTAAAGGAGAAACATTCTTTTTTTCAAATTTTTATTTTTCTTTAAAAAAATTTTATATTATAATCAGTTACCTCTGGATTTTTATATATTAAAAAATGAAAAGAATTACTTTTTCTTTATAATATAAAAATATAAATTTATGATATATTTTTTTAAACTTATCTTCTTCTTATTACAATAAACAGAAAAAAAACTGGATCAATAAAATAAATTACAAAATACAATTATAACTTGTCTCATGAAGTTTTCAGGATATAGAGACTGAATAATTTAGCGCTATGATTAAGAAAGGAGGATGCAACTGGAACTTAGTAAAGAACTTTAATCACCCCACTTAGGTGGCGAAAATGGAAATGGGGACTATCGTATAGAAAAGGAAAAAGTTAAATGCTTAACTTCTTGTTAAGCATTAAGGATGTCACACTTTTTTATTGGATTCCTTTTTGTTCAATCGTCTTGTCATTGCCCCCAAAAAAAATATCGCTTTGTCTCGTTTGTTCTTTTCTTTTTCTTGACATTAAATTATCTCTATTGTTTTCAAACAAAACCTTAAGTCTCCCTTGTCAAAAGAGAGGTATTTTTTTTAAGTTATATGTAATATTTACCATATTTTTATAATTATTATTCAATAATATTTGTTTTTTATTATTTTTAAAAGTATAAGTAATAAAATTATTTGTTATATATAATTTTATTTTTTCATTTTTTTTCCCTTTCTATCCTGCATATCAAATAAGGTTTTAAGCTTTTTGTAGTTGGAACATTAGACCTAAACGAGGCTCGACCTACTGTATTCGTGGGTGTTCACATTGAATTTAAAGTTATAACTGTCATTCGATATATATAATTATCAAATATGAGACAAAAAAAGGTAATAAGAATATTCATAAAATGGATAAAAAATTATTTTCTTACTCTACTTAAAAAATAATAAAAATAGACAAACATTAGACAATAAAAACATGATAGATATGATTAAAAAAAAATTATTTTTTCCTCTCTCTTTTTATCATGCAACTAAGCTATATGTGATATCCACTGCCTAGGTGGATTCCACACATTTAATTCTATTATAATAAATTGTATATATTTTATATTTATTTTTTAAATTGATATATATTTTTTTAAATGAGAGTTCAAACTCCAGAGTTGTTGCGTTGATTCGTTGGATATTGGGCCATCTCATTAATTAATTGGCTGAACTCAATCTGCCTTCAATTCCCCGCTTGTTATGTACCCTCCTACACCAATCGCTTGAAAGAACCACGAGCGGTTAGCTGCAGATAATTGTACATCCATACAACTGTCTCCGTACTGTAGTTCACGAACTGACGGCCATTTGGTATAGATATAAAAAATGAATATCATTTATATGATTAATATTAGATCTTTATAATTATTATTTAATAATAATTATTTTTTAAAAAAATACCAAAATTATTTTTATTCATAAATTATTTTTTATTTTTATTCTAAATTTTGCATATGAAACAGTCTTTATAAAATAAGTGTGAGTGTAAATATTTAATAAAATGTGTATTATTAGATATGCCCTATGTTAAGCGTCTTAGTTTTCTTTTTTTTGAGTTAAAAAAAAAAAAGACTTAAAATATGACGCATTGTTTGTTACTGTCCAATTCATAAAAATTACCTCCTCGAACCTGAGGCTAGCCTATGAAAGGCTCAAAGACCATTGGATATGCTTGTGGCTCCCTAAACTCTTATATTTTGTTCGAGACTCATTGTCAGAATATTTCCAGTCAGTCTCTCTCAAAATATGTCTAAAAGGCTCTTAAATTTGTGCTTGTACCCTTACATGTCAAAGGGGCTAAGGTTAGATAGAGTCTGGCTTCTCTGTTGGGTGTCCACACACTCCAAATAGAAGGCTCTTCCCTTTTAATTTTTTTTTTTTTAAATCAAAGGTTCTTTGCTGTGTAGCGGCTGCACAGCGGAGAATCTCAGCGTGATTGATTATACTTTTTTAAGATTCACTTAGTAGAAAATATAATATCCTCTCTCTCAGAAAGAACATATATAAGTTAATAATATCAAGAGTCATCATCTAGTAAAGCAGAAAACTCTAATAATATAGTATACTGAACATCAATGTTTTTGAAATTAAATCAATCATTGAACAGGTAAAATTATGATTTATAGTTTATTAATTCAATCGTTATTGAAATATGATTGAATTAGTGATAATTATATATATTAAAAAATTTAAGATAATAAATAATAATAAAAAATATTAATAAATTTTAAAATATATTATATTTAATTATACATAAAAATAAATCATATATGACATAATTTTTAATTTGTTAAAAATATATTTACATAATTTTAATAGAAATCATATTATTTTTATTTTTATTTCTCATATAATATATTAAAATTTTGAATTATAGACAAGACAATAATAATGGTTTATTGAAAAAGATGTTTATCATGTTAATGGTAAAGTTTGAATTAATTATTGGTCATTTTGCTATTCTAAAATATAATCATAATAAAGGTTTTATATTAAATATTGCACAACATAATTGGAGATGCAATCTGAAATGCAAATGGTGCCATATCATGCTTAGAAGACTAGAGTTCGAATTGGTTCAACTAGTGACTTAACTGATTTTTTTTGTTTAATTGGTTTAATTGATTAAACAATATTATACATCCTCTTTACTAGTCAATATATTATTAGATGTTATAACATCTAATTTATAAGACCAAGAAAACCAATAGTACCAAAAACATATTATTTCATCGTCATATAACCACTTATTCACACACACAAATTTTTTTGGGAAACATAAACTTCCAGCTGAGCAATTGCAAGGCAATTTTGTATCCCAATTTTTTTTTACTAGCTTCCCAACTTTAAGCTGTAACAACTACATCAAGTAATATTCTAGTCAATATCTTGTAGAATTTCAATTACTGACTCAATTAATTTTATTTAGATAAGATTTTTTGTTCATTAGATCTAAATATCTCACTCATCTTTTGATAAAAGCAAGGATGAAGCACTGCTTAACATTGACAATCACTACTAGCAAATAGGTAGAGTATGCAAGATTGACACACAATTTTACTGAGATCCTAATGACTTAACTAAGGGATTTGAGGCCAGAAGACCAAATGTAACTTACTCCTCTTATCTTTCACCTTCTTTAGCATAAGTTGACATGAAGAAATCCTGCAAAATTTTGGGTACCGTTTAATTTTTGTAGGTAGCCCAAACTGACTCCCTAAAGATGGGCAAACTTCAAATTTGCAGTCTGCCTCTCTTTCACCAATTTAGCAAACCATAAACTGACACCAAAATTCCCACAATCCATGGAGGAACTTTTCTACTTCTTTTGATACAAAATTGGCTTCCCATGCTTCTGCATGATGCATACTGATAAAATGACTTCTCAGAATACCTAAATTTTTCAAATTCATCCTGCATTTGTTAAGCAAATGATGTTCAGATGCAGGTAGGAGCAGATGGAAAAGATTTGAGTGCAATTCTTGCCATCAGGTTTTTCAATAGAATAACAATATATGGAAGAATTTTTTTTTAAAGAATTAATAATATGATGTCGAGTTGTAAAAAATGTCAGTGTGTTAATTTTTTTCTTTTAATTAGAGCATGTAATAGCAAACATTTAACAAACTTCTACTATGTCTTAATTGGAACAAAACAGAAATACATACTTGATGACTTCCAATCTTAGGTTGATTAATGCAACTTCACTTCACCTCAGTGGATCATCATCGCCCAAGTCCTTTAGACGGAGTTCGACGGCCTTCAGGTCACGAAGATGCTGCAAGATTTCCTGAAGAAGTTCCGTTCCTTTGTCTCCCTTCTGTATGGATCCCATACAGTGCCTTAGAAAATCAGTGTCTGTTTCAAGAGCTTTTAACCTCTCATAAACATGATCAACCTCCTCTTCAATGGACACTTTCAAAGTACTATCAGTGGGACCTGGGTTTTCTTCTTGCCTTTCACATGAATATGCTTCCTCGGTCTCATCAATATCGGCTGCATCTAAATATGGAAGGAGCCTCTTTGCCAGAGAACCCATTGGCCTTCTTGGAGAACAACATTGTTTATCATCTGAAAACACATTATTAGAGTACATGTCTTCCTCTGGACTGCTAAAAAAGCAGTTCTCATTAAAGTCATCCAGAAATTGCTCATTATCACCCAAAGTTATAAGCTTTTCCTCCAATGCTTTGAGCTGGTCTAGAATAGACAGCTTCTCTTCCTCAAATTCTGCTAATGAACTATCAAGAGCGCTCATATGCTTCACACAGTCCATAGTCATTTCCTCCAAACTTGAAACTCTTTCAGCAGTAGTAGTGGTATTATTGTTATCTTCTTCCCTTGCTTCACAGTTTAGATCAATAGATAGTTCCTCAGTGTCACCCAAAGAAGAAGAAGAAGAAGAAGGAGAAGAAGAGGATTCTCTGCTTTTGACACTTCCATTTTTCATTCTCCTCAAGACCCTTAATTTCTCTTTGGCTTCAAAATCCACAACCTTCTGCTTGTACTCTTCCAGCTCCTTCTCAAGCTCTTGCTTCTCTTTCTCTCTTTTCATCATGAGATCGTTCAAGAGCTGCAAGGCTTCCTGATCGTACTCTGATTGTTCTTCCATCATCCTCTGGTATTGCAATGCCTCCATCTGCATTGCTGCTTTTTCTTCCTGCAGCCTGGTGATCATAGCCATTGTCTGGTTGGCTGCAATTGCTGAGGCACTTCTCTCTTCTTCAAGCTCTTGGTATAGAGCTCTGAGAGCCTTTCTTTCGGCTTTTAGAGCTGTTTTTAGTTGTTCAATTGTTAATACTGGATCGCCATTTTCTGTCTCGCCACCATCCACAGAGTCTTCTGCTGCCCCGGATTCTGTTTTCTCAAGAAGCAGTAGTTTCCTATGCAGATAATACAGGCCATCCACAGAACTTGGAGTTTCAGGAAGTTTGTCTTCTTCTACTTCATCTGCCTCAGAGAATTTAGATGATTGATGATGGTCTGTTTCTTCATGATTTTCCTCAACCAAAATTGTTTCAGCATGCTTATTATCATTTGCACCAGTTTGAACTGGACCTGCATTTTTTGGTTCATTTATAGACATTGGAAAAGTTCATAAACTAAATCCCCTCCCCAGGTAATCCTAAGGACGCACTACTTCATATCAGTATGGTGTACTTGGGGTTTTATTCTTCAAAGGCGATCCGAAGAAGAAACAATCCCAGCTTAATAAGGATTTGTGACTTTTTTAGAATTAAGTGCTTCGCAATCAGAGAAGATAAGAAAATAAAAAAAATAAAATAAAAGAAAGATTCAAGATGTGAGAGTGAGACGTACAAAGGTTATTCTGAGCAATGAATTCATCAAAGGCATTAGGAACTTCAGCATCGTCATCACTTGTCGAGGATTGATCTTCTTCTATATATTGACAAGAGCAGCAGGGTTCTTCAGATTGAGGCAGATTGGCTGTGTGAGAAGAAACTTCTTGTAATCGTTGATGTAAAAAAAATAATTAAACTACGTTCTTTCGAGTGAATTATGAGTTTCTAACCTGTTTTAACCAGTGAACTAGCCAACTAGTGTAAGGAGATAATGTTACATAATTCCTATAAATAATGTACTTTCTCTGTACCTAGTGTATTATCTGCTTCTTCTATGGCTGCTTCTATATTGTTGCCACCGCAGGATAAAGATTGAGGCTGGCAAAAATTATTCTGAGCAATGAATTCATCAAAAGCATTTTGAACATCAGCACCATCGTCACTTGTTGAGTATTGATCTTCTTGTGTGCCTTCAAACGCTGATTTTAATTAAACAAGTCAGGAAATTTATGAACAACAAAAGTGTGAAGAAAGAGATAAAGTTTCATAATTCCTATAAATCATGTACTTTTCTTGCACCTTGTGAGTCATCTTGCTTTTCTGTGGCTGATTCTACGTTATTTCCATCATTTATTAACTCTTGAACTTCCAAAACCAAAGAATTCTTCAAGCTAATCATGCTCAATTCCGCTTCACTTGATGACTCAGTGGCAAAAGTTTCAATCTTTTGCTCCTTCTTCCCTAGATCCTCTTCTGATTTGAAAGATTCAAAATTTGCAGATGTAGAAGAGTCTATTAATTCCACGGGGATCATGCGGTGATCGTTATCATCACAAGCTATATTATTCTCAAAATGCATACTGATGACGTCAAACGATCTATCTTCCCAAACAGATTCAGAGAAACGATGAAGAAGACTGTGAGTACCACCACTTGGATCCGTCTCTGTAGTGGCAAGAAGATCATCTTCTTTCTCATCTTTCTCTGCATCCTTTGAAACCGAACTCGAACGATCCTCTGCCACTTCCCTGAGGATAAAACTCTCAATATCAGAAAGTATCTGATGCTCACACTCTTTATCTCCTTCTTCTTCCTCTTCATCATCATCTAATGATTCTACAATTGAAGTCCCTTTGCTTGTGTAAGGAGTTCTCAAGCTCTTTTTGCAGCAAGAGCATCTCTCTGTTTTCTCACTAAACCATGAAACAAAAGCAATACCTCTAATGGAGACCAAGCAATCCTCACACATGCTCTGTGTCTCCGCCATTTTTCCATGGTTTGAGCAGAAACCCATCTTGGAAATCTCAGCTGCGTGAGTTTCACACACAAGATCGCTCTGTAAAATCTTGCCCTTATTCCCCGGCTCTAGAACATGATCGAGCCTTGAACAAAATGGGCATGGAGGTTTGAGGCCAACCCATTTGGCAAATTTTGTGATGAGATAACTGAACAGAGAATTCAGAAGAAGAAGGGATATTAAGACCCATTCTAGAACTGCATAAACCAGAGTTACAACAATTGTGTTGGTGTTTCTGTGAAGCATGGTTCCAAATTTGTTGGCAGCCATTGATAGGGTGAGAGGAAGAAGGACAAAGGTTGAATTGTTTGTGGGAAGAGAAGGAGAGGAAGGGGTGATTCTGAGAAACGTGCCAGTAATTTAGGTACTGTATTGTATTAAGTAATATGTATCACCATTAGTTTCCATAAAGGCCAGAGTGCATCAGAGGAGTGACTGTGAGTCTGTTATCAGACTACTATCTTTATGTGGGGTTGGTTTGAGGCCAGTCCGACACCATAATAACACTGGGTCTTACTATATGGATACTTTTGTACTGTATGTTGTAAAGTGCATGATGAGTTCCCATTCATGTGTTCTAAATGGATGCATGCATTGGCAAATGAAAATGAGACCTCATATGTATTTGCATTCGAGTTTCGCGGTTGTTTTAATTTTTCAAGAGGAAATGAGTTTTTCTGAATAAATACTAACGGTTTATTTTTATCCACTTTTAAATTTTGTCTCTCTTAAAACTTTTTCTTAAAGACGAGTGGTTAAAATTTACTTAAAATAATTTATTTTCTCTTTATAAATTGAGATAATCCGAACTCAAAATTGAAATTCTCAAAAGTAAAGCTTTTAGTAGTTGGATTATTTTCAAATTTGTGTATATAGTAATGAAGACATTTTATATAAATTTAAAATATAATCTAACATTAAAAAATTTCGACCTCCATTATATCTTGTCTAAAACACCTGTTATCATACACTTTGAAGGTTTTGATTAAGTGATGATATGACAAATCACACTAAATATAGATATAAATATATAGATATTTTATGTATCAAATTGTAATTTTTTAAAAAAATTATGTTCAAAGTATGCCATTCTTCCTCCAACTTAAGTTGTTAAGGAAAGATATTATTTTTCTTTTCTAAGCTAACCCACCCATTTAGATATCTGTAAAGCTTAGTGTCATACTTATTTTAATTAAATTTTGACCAAACTATCATCTAGGTCTTTAAGAATTTATTATTATTATTTAATGAGTAAACTATCATATTGGTCTCTAAAAGATTTCAATAATATCAATTTAATCTTTAAAAATTTATTTTTATCAATTTAGTCCTAATGACTTTAATTTAGTCTCATCAATTTAGTCCTTAAAAGATTCCAATAACATCACTTTAGTTTTAAGTCAAGACTAGAATAATGTATTTTTAAAATATAAGGATTAAATTGATGATAACATTATCTTTCAAGGATCAGAAAATAATAATTTATTCTGATTGAATTCTAAATATCTTTACTAATCCATTAATATGATTTATCACAAGTAATTTGATAGTCAATAAAATCCATGATAGACTCATATTACTCAATTTTTAAAAAATTAAAAGTAAACAATAATAACTATGCCAAAAAAATGTATCTTTTAAAAATTAAATTAATGAAACATATAACTTTCACAGATTGAAATAATAGTTTACTCTAAACTTTAATTAATAAAAAGGTTAAGCAAAATTAACAAGGAAACACTGGCTGCTGCCTTTGGTCCTTGAATTTGGATTGGGCCACACCACGCGCAAGATGGCCCCACCCCCACCCATAAAAACATTTGTAATTTGGCCCACCTGTAGTTGTATTATTAGACAAACGCTCTTACCAACGCCGAAAACTTCTACGGTTTATTATTATTATTATTATAATCTTCTCAAGTGTGCACTTATTTTCTCTTGTAATCACTAATCCTTTCACATTACTATCATTAGTTTAGTGAATTTTCTGTTAAGGCTCAACATAGGGATTGAAGATCTTAACACAATTATTTACTCTCTAACGTTCAGAATATTCAGCCAGGCATTCTCAACTTCAATATTATTAGTTAAGTGCAATTTTCTAATCACAAGTTCTATTTTTACCTCCATCAAGTAGAGACATAATAAGGAATCGTGGGTGGCTTGGGATTCTGCCATTATAAGAAAAAAAAAAAGATAAATTACACAGATTTTCAATAAATTTTGCTAAAATTATATGAGTATTCTTTTTTATTTTTAAAATATACACTTCATTTTTCTGAAACCAATAATCGTATTATATTTAGTCTAAATTTAAATTTTTATCATTAAAATACCTTCAATTATTCTAAATATATATATATATATTAAACAAAAACATCTTTTTTTAGATCCAATAACTTAAGAGAGTAAATCTAGTAATAAGGAAATCTAATTCTTGCAACAAAAAAAAAAATGTTTTAAGTTAATAGAGGATATTTTTGTCAAAAAAATTAAAATTAGACTAAAATATATATTTGAAACTAGTTTAAAAGTCTGTGTAATTTCAGCAATACTTACCAAGTCTATGTAATTTATTTTTTTTAAAAAGATAAATTATATAGATTTTTTTTAGTTTTACTAAAATTATATAGAATTTTCTTAAAACATAAAATTATCTTATATTTTAGTTTAATTTTAAAAATTTTTGACTAATATTAAATAAAGGGTATTTTGATAAAAAAAAATTTAAATTAGACTAAAGTATAAGATAATTTTTTGTTTAAAGAAAAATTTGTGTATATTTTAAAAATAGATGAGAGATTGTGTAATTTTATCAAAATTCAGTGAACTTTTGCATAATTATTCGAAAAATAAAGTGAAGGGAAGGGAATGATGAAACAATGGTATTTACGGTGGAAGGCATGATGAACTGGATCAAATTGTGGGGAACTATGATAGTGATTTGAGGGCTTTTGTATGAATAAAGGTTGAAAGACAATGTAATGTGGGATCATGGTCTTCCTTCCTTCCCTCCCTCAGCTTTTGCTTTTCTAGGTCTCTGCTTTCTTTATAGCTTTTAAAAAGTAAAGTGTTCATTCCTGGATGTAAGTTGCAAAGAGAGCCTTAATCAAAGAATCTAATCAAAGCTTACCAAACCCAAAAGCTTAATTAATGAAATTGAAGGCAGGTAGAAAAGGTATTAAGCAAGGGACCATAGGTAGGTTTTTGTTAAACAATGACATAAAAGAACACTGTCTATCCCACATGCCCCTAAAGGCACTTCAACATTTTTCTCTACCTCAATACATAGTTTGCTTATTGTCAGTGAGCATCGAGTCCTTAAACTTTTTTTTAGTTTTACTTGTTACAGAAGAATATGGAGAAGATGAAATTTGTGCCAAAAAATATGTGCAAATCATATTTTCTTTAAGATAATATTTGTCCTCATTATGTTTGAAAATTAAATTCGTTTAAAATTTAAATTTAAAAAAGCTCGATTAGAAATAAAAACTATTGGATTTATTTTAATCTAATTTAAGCACTTTAGATTTTTTTCTAAACTATTATTTTAACATGTATAAATTTTCATTTATATGAACTTTAAAGCCTTTAAATTTATTCAATGTATGATTTTAAAATACACTTTCACACCTACATATTCATAACTCAGTTTTTTTTTTAAATTAGTGATATCTCTAACATCACTGTCAAGGGTATTTTCAGATTTTGCTCAAGACTTAATTCTTTCTAACTAATTCAACTAGTGCACCTGGGTATTCTCTTAGAAGAATTAAATTTACGTTGATAAGAAGATATTCGTCTATAGTTGGTAATGGGATTAACTCCTAGCCATTGAGTACGCTTATCCTATATGCTAAATCCTACTATGGTTGAAAACACACACTCACAGGTAAAGCTGAACTGTGGCGAACTTCACTGATACTATTTTGGAGTTTTAAATTTAGTGCATCTAGCCTTCCAAACTAAAAAGCAGATAAAGAATCCCACATTTCATAATCTAGAAAGATATGAGACCAATATGATATGCAACAATCATTTTTAAAGTCTTTGTGACACTGATTCTCTTCTTCAGTAGAATCCTCGATCACCATTTGTTGTAGATGCCCCCTTTGCTGTGCGCCGAAAGTATATTACAGGCCACACACCCAATAATATATTAAAAAAATTGTGATTCTTAGGCATAATTATGCAAAAAGATTATAATTAAATAATTTATACATTAGTAGCGTAAGGCAACGACACCAATTCTTTCCTAGTCCAATGTTATGGTTCCAGAGTATAAGACTATTTCACAAATCGAAAGGTGAGACTTTAAAATGAAGTTATGGCTCTCCCAAAAGTTCGGCTTGGGTAAGGGTTCGTATCATCCAACTATTTTTGTATATCCAAGAGAGGTTTCTGTGTGTTTTTGTGTGCGTTTTTTTTTTTGTTTTTTGTTTTGGGGGGGGAGTAGAGAGGAAAAGAAAAAAGAGAGATATGCAAAAGGAAGTATCATTTTAATCTTGTCTACACAATCATTTTGTCTAATATATCCAATATTAAGGGAAATAAATTTACACTTGCAAGAATTTACACTGCTCAAATTATGCAGATAACGCCCCCTGAAAGCCCTATAAATAAATATATGCTGACAGAAGACAGTCAGCCCAACTTACAAAGAGGAAAGCTTACCCTGCCTTATATGATGCATATAATCAACATATATGGCATCTCCCTTAACCCAGCAGCAATCACTTGCTGGTGATCAAGTGGGATAATCAAATACTAGTGAGATTCCTAGAGCCCAAAGTTTCATGTATATCTCAGTAGGTATCTTCTTCATTGTCAGATTCTCTGCTGCATTCTTTTTCCTCGGTTGTAAATTCCATCATGAACCTCAAGCTATCCCCTTCCTCTATTTGCCATTGTCTTTTCAATTCATAAATAGCTCTGGATGCTGCAGCAGCAACTGCTAGGTTGCTATCTTCTGCCAGCCTCTGGAAAGAGAACCGCAGGCATAAATTACGCCATAAGGGGGGAAAAGATAACACTACATTGCCCGCAAAAACTGCTTCTTTGATAATATATCTATATCATTTTACCTGTAATGCTCCCATGCCTGCATTTCCAAGAGCCCACATGGATGGGGCTTTCGCCAGTGCATTCGCTAATGCTTGTCTAGAAACACATGCACCCGCAATGGGGGGAAAAACAAAAAAGGAGTAAAACATGGGTATTAACAGGGAAGAAAAACACGTCAAAGTAGGAGTAAAGATTAAGGTAAGTTGCAGTCATGTTATAACCAAATTTTTTTCCAGAATTGGTCAATAGAAGCTTCACGTCATTGACTGTTCAAATATTGCACAACTTAGTATCTGGGGAGTTCTACTAACACGTAATAGCAAATGTTGTAATTGGAACAAAAGGATGAAAATATGTTCCCCAAAAAAAAAAATACAGATTACAAATGTGGTGCCAACCATGCTTATGCTCATTATGGTGGACAGCAGTATCATCACTAAAGTACCTTTAGTTACATTCTCGCCAGATCCTTTGATAGCAAAAACGGATTGGTTTAAAAGAAAACATGATTCTCCATTTCTAACTTCGCACATGAAGTAGAGGATGTGGACATAATTCCTGAAACATTGTACTATTTAAGAGTAAGCTTACCGAGTGCTGACATTGGGAGAACTTGAACACTCTGCCAACAAGGATACACTTTGTTTACCATCCATTGCATCGAGGTCTATAAGAATTGTAATCAACAACTCAAGCTGTTTGTGGTAGAAAAGAGTAGGTAAATAACATAATTACACAAATAATAACTAAGACAATAAGACAAATATATGGAATCGAACCTCTTCAGGATCAGTGTAATCAATTCCATCAGCTTCAGAAAGTGCTGATGCCATACTCCAGTAAGCTTCCTGTACACTTTAAAATTTTATGAGACAATTTTCTATTGTACATGATTCAAACTGGATTAAGAGGTGACTAGTAAAAAATAAATAAATAAGTAAATTATTAAAAAATAAAAGAAAAAAAAACCTGAATAGCTGTAATCCGGTCAGTAGACACATCCCCGGGAAAGAAATCAAAGGTTTTTCCATTCTTCTGAAGCATTATACAACCTCCCCCATTATTTGCTGATAGAGAGCCTTTATTTCTTTGTAGAGGCCTGTATACCGACATGATCAGAGACAATATAAAAGATATATAAGCAAGCATGTAAATTTACCTAACTTACAATTTATACATCTTGTTCACCATCATGTCATGGATGTTTTTAACAAACTGCATATTCACATAATAGAAAGTAAAATTTCTTTCTTTGGAGCTTTAAACAAAGAATATACATGATAATCTGAATTGAGATATGTAATAACTACTTAATATTAAGCAGTACAATGCCTCATAAAGTAAAAAAAAGATAGAAAGTTTTTATTCAGTTGTCAAATTCTTCACAGAAAAAATTAGATCACCTCCAAGGCCATCAGGGCATCTTCCATTGCACGTTGTTTAGCATGGAAGTCAGCAAGATGCAAATCAGCCTGAAAGTTAGAAGTTTGTGTCAAAAGGAGTAATCTATTCTCTGGTTGCTAATTTGCATTTCGAATAACAAGGTAATCCTTCCATTCTTCATGAAGAATGGTCCCAGCCTGGTCCCGGCCTAGTCCCAGCCTATTACCCACATTAAGATCTATATGAGATTATGGGGTAGGATTACCATGGAAACTTGGATAGGAACAAAAATGATTTACTAACTAAAGCAGATGAAAACAAAAATGTTATATTCAAATCCACTGAGATATGTGATATGTGAAATAAAAAGAGAGGGATACACTAATGGGCAAAACACTGAAGGTTTGGACACAAGATAACAAAGGCAAAATATATCCAACTACAACTAAAGCAGTTTTTTCTAATCATTTTGACCTCACTGACTGCTTGACTTCTACATAAATATTAGATGGACCTATATCATAAAAGAATTTACAAAATATCAAAATGATTTTATTGCATTTGTTTAGTTGTACATGTGAAAACTAAATTTTGTTTTTCCTCCAAAGTATGTTCTAAAATAATTGAGATGCATTTTACAAGTATCATACAGATGTCAGATCTAATAATACATTAGAGATAGAGAGGGCACACCATTCCAAAGGTCTGTCCATGCAAACCCATGTCCGTTATTCAGAGGCATACCTGTTCTTACCTTTTTTTAATTGAGATGCCCACTGAACAAGAGACGATGCTTCATTTAGTAGAAAATTACATTACCAGAAATGGGAGAGAAAAGATGTAGGTCTATTTATAAAACAGTTGTGACATTTGATCTTTTTTATTTCAAGACCACGGGATATCTGATAACAGTGAATACACATATAGTGACCGGGAGATTGACAAAATCCAAAATATAAATATTACATAATGCAAATTTTTTTCAATGCCCCCTTTTTAAATGACAAAAATAAAAGAAAAAAAAAAAAAATATATATATCCCTTTTATGCCACAACCAGGTATACAAATATGCAGATATGAACTGAGAATAACAGATGTACCTTTAAGGCTCCATCACTCCAATGCTCAACAGCAGCACTTTTCAACCTGAACTGAGCTTTGTCCTTCAAGATCTGCAGAGCACAAGTAAAAAGAAAAAGGGAAAACAGCATGAAACCTACCACTACTGCATGCCTTATTTCTCTCCAACTGAAAAGCTTGAAGATTCTAAGTGATACAGACAGTAGCAATGTGATGGAGGTGCTTAGCTTTTTCCTTGACTTTACGGTCAATTCTCCTGGTATCCTCTCTTGCCCTAGCTATACAGCAAAACAAAAGAAAGCTTAAGTTGACAGTAAACACATCATGAGGGAAACAACATGCTCCAAGTCTCAACCCCCTGCCCTCCAGAAAAATGAAAAGGTAAAGAGCCGGCATTACAAAAAGTCACTCCATTAGTGGAATTATATCGTTTTATTTTAATTCTGATATTCCCCCGCTGACCCAAAAATAACTATATTTGCAACAAAATCATCTCATTTTAACTCTATTGAAGACATTTTAGGATCCATTGCAAGGTATGGGACTTCAGTCTCACATTGGAAGTATGGGATTCTGGGTCGGGTTTAAAGAGAACTTAGGCTCTCCAACCTCATGATCTAGCCTTTTAGGTATGGCTCTCTTTAAGGTTTTTTATCATTTTGGTATCAATGTGGTGAGATTGGGGATTGTTTAACACAAGAAAGGAGGCAAGAGTAGAAAGCTTTTGGGATACAGCTCTTCCAAAGGTTTCTATCAAGACACTTGTTCCATGCTGTACACTTTGGTATATTCTTTGACCTCTTTGTTTTCTATGCTTTTTTAGATAGAAGGGATCAAGGCAGGCTATAATGAGAGAATATAAAAGCCCACATGATGAAATCAAATAAACTTATTTAGGTGTATATTTCAGCTATTACTACTTCACACAAAACAGCTATTCCTGTTGGATGAAATACATGATTGGAAGCTTAACTAGAATAGCACATGATTAGAACAATGTGAAAAAGCTAACCATCAAGCTTGAGAAATTCTGTCCCTAGAAAAGCAACATCTTGGCGTGCACGGGCCTCCATACTCATCATGCCACTGAGGAAACAAATAATTTCAGTTATATCCAGGCATTTAAAAAAGGAATTTCTTCTTCTTCTTCTTCTTCTTCTTCTTCTTCTTCTTCTTCTTATTATTATTATTATTATTTCCCAATAAGATGTATTTAATGGTTTTGAAATAATAATATGAAATGGATAGCCAACAGGGAAAGAACCAATATTTAGATCAGCCAAGACATATTCCATTTGAGTAATTCCTCAGCCACGACATGGTTTATTAAGTAATTCCTCTTATTGTAGTTACCAAAGGACGCTTCAATGAAAGGCTTCTTTTCCAGTTTACATTCTAAGGCATTTCAATTAGAACTTGACTTTTGTTGTACAGGTAGCTACAGGAGTTACAGAATCAACTAAAGTCAAGTAGGATAGTGGAAGTAAATTTCAAACAGAAACACAGACCCACAAAGGTCACTGGGAAAATACCGTGAGAGCAAGCAAACGTCACTACGAGCTATTTCATTTACAAACTTTCCATCTTTATAAACAAATCTACAAGCTCCAGCCAAGCCCTGACCAGAAGAAATGTGGTCAACTTTCTCAGCTTTGGTATGTGATCTGCATGCATGTGACAGGATCTTTGATGTATTAGTTTAAATCCTAAAATTAATAATATGAGAATTCAATTAATTTCACACAGTCACACAAAGATGAGATCAGAGCTGGGTTGACAAACAATAAAAGTGAAAACTGAAGGACAATAATCATATGCATTTATTCTTCTTACCTAGTAGTATCTGCAACATCATCATAAGTTGTATCACATACTTTCTCTTCAGTATTATTTGCTCCTGATGATTTGCACAAAAAAGAAGATTTCTTAGAGATAAAACTAAATGGTTTTCCATATAGGCACCGAAGCCTCTCATTAGGTAAGGTTGATCTTTCGGCTAGGAGACATCGATGACTCAGTTTCCCCTGTCCCATTCCATTTCTTGAAAGCCGTATTCTGTTGATTGTTGACGTGGAAAGATTATGCTTCTCATGAGATCTACAAAGAATTGTCTGACGAGTCACAACAGGATCACTTGGAATCTTGTTTCCAGTAAGTGCCATCAGAAGATCAAGATAAGAAGGAGAAAGGCTTAGCCTTCAGTGCACTTTAAGTATCTCAACTGTGAATAGGCAAAACAGCAAAAAGGTAATAAGGACATAGATTCTACACAGCAGTAGTGGATTTTACAAACTATGAGTACTATTCTAGCTAGTTCCACTCAACAAGAGGCCCATTTTGAGGAAGAGGAACGCAGATTCAGATCGTGTTATAAGAATACAATTTGAGGATTAATCGAGAAAAAGAAGAAAGAAAGCCAGATTTCCTTCAAACAGGGAGCTTCACGGCTCTAAATTCACAATATATTTAGTATTACACATAGTTGGACAGGAGACAGCATTCTTGAGGTCGTTTATCATTTCTGAGAGCACTTTAGATAGAAATCACAATGCGTCTAGCTTACACGCACGTGCCTAAAAAATTCAAATACTACGGTTTGACAATTAAATATATAAATTTACTCAAAACTTCACATTCCCAAAAATTAGCATCACCAGGAACATACTAGATTCATATTAGATTAATCTCAAAATTTATTCCACCAGCATCAAACCGGTGCTCCTGAACTAGAAATTATGGCGAGCTTAAAATTTCAAAACAAATAACAAGAAGTGTAACTCGCCAGTGAAACTAACGTAATAAGGATTCTATAAAAGATTTAAAGGATACTACCCATTCAAGGAATGCTCAAGAAATAACTTATCATACCTAAAAAGGCAGTTGAATGAAACCCCAATTTCCTGGGACGGGAAAGACCAGAAAGGATGTCAAGTGTAGAAGCCAGAGGTGTTATGGTGGGGAAAGAGCGGACCAAGGCCAAGAAATTTGAGGGGAAAATGTTATAACCACGAGGCGAGGGTGGCTAGTTGAATGGCCAACGATGAACGAAGACTGGGAGAGCATTGAGTGAGTGATAAAGACGGATACTGTGAATGTGAGGGTTTCGAGTGGACGTCCACGTCACTGTACGTTCAGACATGCTTGCCCTGTTCTTTTGCCAAATTACACATCTAACGCAACGCTCACAATTGGCACAAAAGCTCCTTTAGTATATAGAATAAAAATAAAAATATTTAAATAAATATAATTTTGTAAATTAAAAAAAAGTTATCCTATTTTAATTTGAATTCAAAAAAAAAAATAGATATTATTAAATAATAATAAATATATAATAAATATTACACACGATTATATAAACAAATTTTTTTATCTAGCACAAAACTAAATATCCCTTAAATTTTTTTTTTTCCTTTTGAATCCAAAGGAGGCATGAAGCTTTAAAGGGGACAGAGTTGGACAGGTCAACTAGACTGAGTTTGACAAAGTTGGGCAGGTTAGACTAGATTGAGTTTATACTTGATCTGGTGCTTCAATCCAATACGAATTAAGCTGTAAAAATGAGAGAAGCGTTCGGCCTAAAATCAAGCTAAGTTGATCAAGACTAATTAGGTTTTTATTTAATTTTGAAAATTTTCAAAACCTTAAAAGTTGTAATCATTTGATCATTTTACGTATGTAATTGTTTGTTTTGATACATCTTTATGAGATCTATACAATAAAAATAAAGAAATGTAGGTCTAAACAAAGAAGCAAGAAAAAAAGCATAGATTTAGAAAGTGAAACTTTAAAAATCTATAACTTAAGAGTTTAGTGATTTGATTGAAAAGCGCTCATGCATGCGCGCATGCGCATACACACATATATATATTGAGTAATCTTTTAAGATAAATGTGATGCAAATTGCCTAAAGAGATTTGACTTATTTATAATGTTTTAATGGACTATTAATTAATTAATTAATTTTAAAAATAAAATAATACAATAAATATGAACCTATATATAAAATTTTTTCATTATAAAGTTCATAAAGCCATATATATAGCCAAAAAGAAAATAAAGCCTAATATAGATTTAACATTCTATTATTAAAATGCTGAATGGTGTATTATTTTGGTCTTTAAAAGACAATGTTGACATTAATTTAGTGTAACTTTGACTAAATTGATATCATTTAAATATTTTAAGGACTAAATTGATGACAATAATTGGTATAGTCGATGCTAAATTAATGTTATTAGGATTAAATAATAGCATTAAATTTTTAATAATTAAATTATTGTCACTAAGATTGTTTAGGGACCAATACAAGTAAATTGAGGATTAATGCCTAAAAACTAGTCTTAAAGGCAAGCATAACGTTACAGATGAATTGAAAAAAAATTTATGGATGTTTATCATTTTTTTTCAACAAACTATTAAAGAATATACTAGCTAGATGTACTTCAAAACTTATTTTATGTGCATGCAGTTAGTTAGTTTTTATTAAAAGTAACATACATCAATTTCTTTAATGTTTAGTAAAATTATATTTGATCTTTTTTATTTTCATTAAAAATATCATATAACTCCTTTTACATGTGCTATATTATAAAAACTTTCCTATCAATTTATTTTTATAAATAAAATTTATTTATTTTACATAATATGCATTTCTTTCAAAAATAAAATTACTTAATTGTTTTTATTATCATATGAAAAATGAAATCTTGATCTCATGTTGGAATTTATAATTAACTTAATTGCCTTTAATATCATACCAAGAATAAAATCATCATCTTATATTATGTAGAGACTTTTATTGACTTATGTATCAAATGTTATGAGAGTCGAATTATATTTTTAAAATAAGAGAAACACTAAAATGTAATTTAGCTAAACTTTAACAAAAATTAATATAATTTACTATGTTATTAATTTCGTGTGCCAAAATTAATACAATAAATTTATTTCAAAAATTCTTATCAATTGTGTTTTAGTTTTGAAAAAAATTTATACATAGTTCTTTATATTCTTATTATTAGGTTCTTTAATATAAATATTAAAATTGTATCATTTTTCAATTAAAACATGATAAGTATATAATTTTTATAGACAGTTGTATAATTATTAATTAAACCATAAATTTTTTATATTTTGATTAAAACTTGATAATAATATTAAAAAAAAACTACATATAGATTTAGTCCTTTAGTTTTTATTGCTTTAGAAAAATTTTTCAATTGAATTATTCTGTCAAACATAGATTGACTTGAAAGTAAATATATTAATATATTAAATTTAGACTATATTACACAGACCTCCCATGAAATAAAAGATTACGTTACATTTTAGTCCAATTTTAAAATTTTGACAAAAATGCCCTTCATTAACCACTTTTACATGTTTTTTTTATTGATGGTATTTTATTAAACATAAAATAAAATTAGACTAAAGTATATATTTTGAAAATCAAACAAAAGTTAGTGTAATTTCAACAAAATTTAAGAGAAATATAAATAATTTACTCGAAAATTTAATTTTAGTAATTAAATAATTGTATGCATACATGATTTTTCTTTCATTAATTTAGAATATCTCTTTAAATAATGAGTTAACTCAAAAGTCTCTCATAATTTTGACTTTTCTAATATTGATATAGACTTGCTTTTAACATTAACATATAGGCTAGTGTAAAATATCAAAAATTTTAAGTAGATTTTTTAAATGAGCAAGGGGTTAGAGCCAAGTAATTAATAATAAGTTATTCATAATAAAGCCATGCCTTCTATATCTGCAAAAGTATAGTTGTTACATCCAATATGTGTAAGCATAAATCTATGGTAACCAATAGGAAGTACTTAGGTAAAGTCAGCAAGCCAATTCGCACAAGTATTGCCTTAAGAAAGACATGGTAATTTTCATTTCCTAGTGACAATTGATGGTATCTCTTATCGCTAACACAACATTGAAGCAAGGTTGATGTGGGTTGCAACTATTATTGACAAGAGATACTACTATAAGAGAATCTGCTTGGACCTCTATTTACTTGAAATTAAGATCCCATGCTTAATATATGCCCACCAACAGACCCCACAATTTTGTATTAGTTATTGAATATGACCTAATGTTGCAACCAAAGCTTGCTAACCAATGCCTTATCTTATCTCGAAAAATGCCCTTACCAGCCACGTTCCCATTGTTGTGCATTGATCCATTGATATTAAGGCTCACCTAACCTTCTTTAGGCATTTTTCATCTAATTAGCCTTCCATGATGTTACAGCTTACATTTAACCACTTTACCTTGAAGTCTTATGTCTTCCATGGTTCTTCTTATACAAGCATGAGCCAAGTTTTCTTCCATATGATAGTTTGAAATGACACTACACCTTAAAGTCCAAATCATCTAAACAATATAACCAAATTGAGAAGGCCACAACAAGCCTATAGAGTAAGATCTCCCTCTTTCCTATTGTTGTTCTAGTGAAGCCAATCATGAAGGGGCATAGAAAATAAGGTTCTCTAACAACTTTAGTCAAGTAATCACTACTAAATCATTCAAGCTCAGGCACGGTCCCAAATATAATGCAAAATCATTTCTAGTTTGTTAAAATTGAAAGCGCATATGTTTGTGCCTAAAAGATCCTTTTCATGTCTAAGCCACATGGTATAGATTCAATGCCATATGATAAGGTACATGAAACTTTTGATTTTTTCTAACATTGACTATTGCCAAATGCTTTGCCATAATTTTATCTCACCAATGGCATTTTCTCTTATAATGTGCTCATAAGCCAAGCTTGATGAGAAATTACCCTTGTGAGCCTATCTTTATCATAAAATGTTGCTTTTATTTTAAAAAGTGTGGCAAGAAATGTTTCAAATGGATGGATAGATGCCCTCAAGTAGCAACTGATCAAAGTAATGTCAAAGCCAAACACCTCAAAGGGGAAATATAATTCTTAATTGTGGCATTTAACTCTTATTCAAGGATGATGTTAACTGCGCAACTGGGAAGAGGATATAAATATGGTGTCTATAGATTGTTCTAGAAGATAACATTAGCCCATCACCTATCATCCACTCAATACCTCTTTTGAATTTGTCCCAAATTCTAAATTTGCAATTAGGATCCTCTCCATCCCACAACTGTATTTTTCTTTAAGCACTTAAACCTATAATTATTCATCGTTATTAATTAAAGCCTAGCATATCTTTATAAAGAAGGCCTTATTTTGAGCCTTTTGCTTTCTAAAAGCAATGCCTTCTTTTTCTTGCATGCGCAAACATCCCTCTAAACAAGTAACGTCTTTTAGTTTCAATGGAATCCTATAGGAATTTTCTACTATGTTTTGAATTTTATCATATAAGATATTGGGAAACACATTGTTTACATGGCATAGCTTAGAAGAGTAGTAAGATTACTTTAATGGAACTAGTTTACCTTGCCAAAGAAAGAAATTGACCCTTTTAAAGAGACAAGTATTTTCTCACTTTCTCTAAAATAAAATTCAAGCTTAGCTTAAAAGTTCTTTTATCAAGAAGAGGCACACCTAAGTATTTTCTCAGATCATTTATGAAATTTACACCTAAAATATGGCTTAAGGAAGTGGCTCTCAAAAATTGAACATTTTTTGAATAAAACATCTCTGTTTTCGATAAGTTCATTTTTTAGCCTGAAGAAACATAAAACATCTTCATATAATTTCTCATGACCTTTATTCGTTTAAAAGAAGCCTCCTAAAAAAGGAAGAGGTCGTCTGAAAATTAAAAAAATATATATATATAGAAGGCCATCCAAAAGAGTATGATTAGTTCCCAAATTTTGTTGATAATTGCCTAATTAATTCCTTGGCCAAGTTTTTCTATACATAGCATAAATAAAAAAGGTGATAGTGGATCACCTTATCTGGCTCCTTTTGAAAGCCAAAGAGGTTGGGATGTTTCTGCATTCCATAAGACTTGCATACTACTTGAGCAAATGCAAGCCATGATTAAATTAATATATTCAAGATTAAGCTAAATAAAATCAAATGTCTTTCTTAGAAAATTCTAGTCAATGTAGTATATGACTTTTCAAGGTCTACCTTTAATGCTCTAAAACCTTTTGGCCCTTTCTTTTTCCTCATTGTATGAATAACTTACTATGCAATTATAATGTTATCACTATTATGTTTACTAAGGATGAAGCTACTCTGATTAGGGGTTAATTTGAGGAGACACCTTTTAAGTTGATTTGCCACAATTTTAGTAACAAATTTGAAAATGACATTGCATAATGATATTGGACAAAATTCTTTCATAGTTTCTGGATTATCAACTTTTGGTATAAGCACAATGTGAATATTATTCACAAAAGTAATGGCATCAAGATTTCTAAAAACTTCTTCCATAAATTTACATACATAAGTGCCAACAGTATTCTCTATGAAAAAATATTGCTTAAAGCCCATCTGGTCCATAAGCTTTAAAGGTGTCAATACTAAAAGTAGTATTTTTTAATTTCAAGGTTTGAGACATTTCTTTAAATAAAAATCAAATCCTTAGGACTCAATCTGAAGAAGTTAAGAATAGTGGGTAGTTGAGGCTTATTTCCTGACTCTTTAATATAAAGCTTTTTGAGAAAATTCTATAGCCATATTTTTAATAATATTCTGATGATTGACCCAATCACCCTTATTAAATTTTATAAACTAAATTCTATTTTTTTTCCTTTTGATGATTGTAGATGCATAAAAGAATTTGGTATTGCAATCTACCCAGTTTAACCAGTTGGATTTAAACTTTTAATATTAGATAAGTTCTTCTTAAGTAAAGATCTTCTCATATTTCTCCCATTAACTTTTTTTAATGCACTTTAAATGAGGATTATTTTCAAAGGAAAGTTTCCTTTAAATACCTTGTAGATGATTAAGAATCTTCTTCTTCTTGTAAGAAAGATTACCCATCTTATCTTTATTCCATATAGAGACATCATTATGGAGAGTTGAGGTCCCATCAACCCAATCTTTATTATGCCATGCATTTTCCACCATATCAAAGAAAGAATCTTGCCAATGCTAGGCAGCATGAAAATGAAATGGCCTAAGACCATTATGCTAAGTGGTCTCATTGATTAGAGAGACATGCAATAGGCAATGATTAGACCTATTTTCATAAGGTGATATCTTTGGGGTTAAGAAAAAGCCAATTTCTAAGAGATATTATAGAAAGCCCAATCAATACACTCCTTTAAGATACCCTTCTCCTATGTAAATTTGGGTCCACTAAAGTCCAAATCAATAAAATTTAAGTCAAGATGCAAGACGAGAATTGATTTATATAAAGCTAGTTAGCATTACAACATTTTTAGCCTTTGGCAATGCTAAAAAATATTGCCTAAAATGTCAAAATTGTTACTTAAATGATAAGGCAATAGTTTTTAATTGTACTATATTCTGCTGTTCCTATTGTTTAAGGCAACAATTTTTTGCAAACCATTCTTTTTAGTTAGCCAATCGGCAATAATTTTCAACTAGTAGTTAAAGCAACAGTTTTAAACTATCGCTATTTTAAGCAACAATAATAACTTGTTGCATGAACAATAGGCAACAATTTTCAACTAGTAACTTAGGCTACGGTTTTTTAACTATTGCACTTTTTGGCAATAACAAAATACCATTGCCTATAAAGAATCGGCAACAGTTTTCTTAATGTTCACAATATATATATATATATATTAACCATAAAAGTAACCTATTGCTTATAAGGAATAGGAAACGCTTTTCTTAATGTTAGTGAAATTCCTTCTTTTAAACTACAAATTTTTAAAAAAGTTTGCCTATTAGTAATTGGCAATATATTTTTTTCATATTTTAGGGACAATTTTGTTGAAACATAAATCATATTCTCCAAATGTAACTTGAAAGATATTATATATATCTTTAGTATTTTTAAAAAGAAATTCCATTCCATAATATATATTGTTCCATATCAACATTCAACAATAAGATTCAAAGATCTAACTACAATATGTGACCTAATTGATATAACTAAAAAGAATAATGTCATACAAACTTTTAATAAAAGTTCATAACAAAAGTATTTGATCCAAAAAATATATAGAAGATGCTCATCTTAGTGCTCTTCATTTGCATCCTTTTCACCACCAAGATGTTCTTGCATAAAAAGAATATGATGTAATTTTTAGATATTTCTTTTAGCAGCTTGCACACAACGTGAAATATTTGATGCACTACCATATGATAGTTTTGCTAACTTTAAAACACTATAAAAAATTGATTTCTCTTTTATGGTCATAGAGAAGCATGCTTTAGACAATATGGTTTTTTGACTATCATTCATTTCCCGTGGTTGAAGATTTTTTCTTATGTGCACATCTTGTAAGTCAAGACAAGCATTTGCATGATCCTTTATCTTCCTTGAGATTTCCAAAAGAGTCCTAATTATATTATCACATGTGTTTTTCTTAATATGCATCATATCAAGGTTATGATGCAATTTGTTATGCTTCTAATATGATAACTCAAAGAAAATAGATCTCTTCTTTTGTAAGTCTTCTAAGATTTTTTTTCCTTTCCTAATAATGGAGGTGGAGACTTTGTTTTATCTTTTGTTAAATAACCTTTTATTAGATCTCTATGGGTGGTTAGTAGGCCAAAAAAAAAATGATGATCCATATAGCACATCTATGGACTACGTTTCAAATAGATTGAAGAAGTTCTAGAATTGCAACATGGACATGCCAACTTTCCTTTAGTACTCTAACTAGATAACATAGCATATGTAGGGAAGTCATTAATGGTTCAAAGAAAACATGCACATGTTTGAAAGGTTTGATTTCTTGAAACATAATATGTTTTTACTTATACGTCCCATAATAGCTTCAGCTCCTCAATTAATGGCTATAGATACACACCACTATCATTTCCTAGTGATGGAGGCCTGAGAATTAACAAGGACAACATAAAATACTTTGGCATCATACATATCTAAGGTGGTAAATTGTATGCTATGAATACCATAGGCCATGTGCTATGAGATATGCTTTATACTCTTAAATGGATTAAATCCGTCACTAAAAATTCAAGTCTTACATTATAGAAATCATTAGCTAAATCTAGGTGCAATTCATCAAAATTTTTCCATGCTTGATCATCAACAACATGCTTTAACTTCCCATCCTTTGAACACTCCTCCTTGTGCTAGCTCAATGAATTAGTAGTTTTAGAACACATAAAAGCCTTTTTGTGTAGGGAATTAAGGAAAAGTGTCTAAAGCACTTTATAAGCTTTTTTTAACTCCCCAGTCTCATAATCCACTTAAGAACATTCATTTCATCTTGAAGTTCCATAAATATGGCAAGAGGTGTCATTCTCATGCTCTTTTTAATATAGCATGCAATCATTTGGGCACGCATCATTTTTTTTTTTTTTAGTCAAGACCTAAGTACCTAACCATCTCCTTTGTTTGATTAAAAGATTGAGGAATGCTTAAATGAGGTATAGCCTCTATCAATAACTCTAAGATAGTTGTAAATCATGTGTTCCTCCATTCATAAAGACATTTCAACAAGTAAAGTTGAATTGTGAATGATAGTCTTGAGAAATTTTTACAATTGGGATGCAATCTTCTTTTGCCCCTTCAATCATATTATAGAATTTCCTAGCATTATCATTAAGCCACTCACTTACTCTTTCCACTTGTGCCACATCTCTAAATGTCTCATATAATAAACCATCAATATCATTATATGAGTCCATTTCATCATCCATGTTACCATCAAAATCCATAGAAGAGATTCCTTTGCCATGATAAATCCATTCATTGTAACCTTTTACAAATCCTTTACTTATTAAGTGATTGAAAACTACATCCCTCTTTCCCCAACCAATAGGTACGTCACCCAGCAGAAGGGCATGAAACCTCCCCTCCTTTCAATCTTCCTTCAATGAAAGCAAAATCCAAGAAAGATTGTACACCATTTATGTACTCACTACTATACGTTGGCAAATTAATCTAACTCTTGTCTATATTTTAACTTTAGTGTAGAACGACAAATTCCTAAGATCAATTTGAAACATTGGAGTTTGTTAGATGAGAAGTAAGGCATTTAAGAATTGGTGCAAAAACAAAATAGTATATATGAGGTCATTTTGATAGCATAGCTATCCTAAGAAAATATCAAATGTTAGATATGGAGTAAATTGATTGAGTGCCTCAAGTAAAAGAACAAACCTCTACATAAGTAGTGCATGCATCAAGCTAAGTACAACTTATATCCATTATCACAATTATAATCAAAACAAGGGAATACACAAATCATCTTACAATCATAATCACCTTCAAATTTTGATAAAGAATAAGGAATCTATTTTAGCCAACACACAAGTCCTAAAATATTTTTTTTAATAGAAATTATAGATGCTCTAACATCTTTACAATTTATTCAGGCAAAAACGAGACTATAACAAAGAAAAAAAAATCAAATTCATAAATACAATAATAGAAATTAGGTAATAATGCCATTCAATTCCAAAGGAAAAAAATCAATGACAATGAAGACCAATTTTTAAAACAAATTCAAAAAAGAAAACATATAAGAATGATGATTTTACCTTTTCTTAGCTAAACCCACCATTTGAAGAATAATGGAGGTCTATGTTACTCTCCCTTCTCTCTTTCTCCCTTTCAACTCTCTTTCTTAGTAAAAATATTCTCTAATTTCTGAATTTCTCCTTCCACCCCTTCATTTCTTTAGTCTGTCTTTTTATGTAGTGAAAGGTAAGGTATGAAATATGTAACGTCCAAATTTTGTAAAAACGACATAAATGAACCAGTTATAAAAGAAAGTCCCAGATTGAGGAAGATTTGAGACCAAATAAAATTTAGATAAAACTATAAATAGTAAAAAATGAGGATACATGGCTTAAAATGCTAAAAAATTAGAGTCGGAGTAGCTAAAGAAAATTTGATGAGAACCAGTGGCATTTTCGTAATTTTGGGTCCTTTTTAAAAAACTCAAAGAAAGGATCTTTAAATTAAAAAAAAAAAAAGAGTTTCTCGAGGTTTTTAGAGGTTCTAAAAATCATAGGAACCCCTAAAATGGTTCAAATCCTTTCAATTTATATTTTAGAGTGTCAGTTGACTCGAACTTTAATCGATTCATTTAAGAAGATTTTAAATCTAATTTGGGTGAAACCAATAGTATTTTATGAATTAGAATACCTAAATTTTATGATGAAAAATACCTTTCTAAAAAAAGAGTTGAAATAAGTCTAAACAGAAAAAACAGGCATATAAGGGCAAAATGATCATTTTTAAAAATTGTAAAAGAGATTTCTTAAGTGAGATTATACCTTATCACTTTCTGCAAGCTTTCATTTTCAAAATTTTGAGCAGCCATGGTGTGATATTAAGGGAAAGGAGAGAGAAGAAGTTTAAGTGTAACAACTAGAAAAAAAAAAGCTGAAAATTTTTGAAATCCTAAAATTTTTCTAAGTCTGCTAGCTATAACGAGAATTGACCTAGCTATAGCGAATGTACCTATTCGTTATAGCAAAAAATAGTCTAGTTATAGCGAATATACCTGTTAGCTATAGCGAGAATGCTTCTAGCTATAGCGAGTGCAGGCATCCCATACAAAAAGCAGGGAATGCCTCGCAATAGTGCACCGTAGCGAAAACAAGGGTATGGGACTGATACGTGCTTGTCGTAGTGAGGGTTATTCTTCGCTATAGTGAGGGTCAGTCCAAAAAAGCATAAAAAAAGGGAATTTGACTTCTTAAAGTGTCCAAATCCTTTCTTTTTCTTTAAACCGACTTAGGCTTCAACCAAGACAGAGAAAAGGGTTGAGGAGAGAGAGAGAGACCTAGAGAAGGAAGGAAGAACAAGAAAGGTAAGCATAACTTGAGATCTCTATAGCTTTTCATTCTTCTCCCTTTGCCTTCTCTTTCTATGATTTTGGTTATTGAGTTGGCTTTGTTTTGAGCCTAAATCAGAGGGGGAAGTGTAAGAATTTGAGGAGAAGATTTATGCAAAGGAAGAGCCTTTTGGGAAAGAGCTTTATTTAAGATAACTTCTTTCTATTTTATTGCATCTTCTCCCCTTGCTTTCCTTGAGTATATTAGTTCTACCAACTTGAGAGCTTAAGAGAGGAAAGAAGTCTAACCTAGAATAAGTAAGAAACTCTTGAAAGAGAGTGTGATAAGTTAAGAAATGCAAAGAAAGGAGAAGAAAAGTTGGTGAAATTCTAGAGAGAGAGAACCCCTAGTTTCTTATATATTTTGTAGGGTTTACTATAAAGCACCCCCTAGCTTTGTGAATACTTGTTGAGTTATGAGAGAGTAATTCTATACTCTTTGTTGTGTCTAGGCTTAAAAGAAGTAGCTCCATCTAGTTGTGATTGTGAGACTAAGAAGGAAGAAGAGAAATTAAAAGGGAAGACTTGTGTTAACTTATAAGGTAGCTCTTCACTTTTTCTTGTTGTATTCTTGGATGTATATAGTCATTATATGCTTGTGTATATGCTTGTATTGTGAGACATGTCATTTGATGTTGCCTTGTTGCATTGGTACCAATATGCTTATGTGTTAGATTGTAAAAATTGCTCAGGTGAGGTAGTGCCAAAAGTCCCTTGTACTGGGTAAGGTAGAGTCAAAAGTCTTTGAGGATGGGTGAGATAAGGCCAAAAGTCTCATAACTGAGTGAGGCCAAGTCAAAAGTCCCTAAACTAAGGGTGAGGCCATCCAAAAGTCCTTAAAATCAGATGAGGTTAGACTAAAAGTTCCTAAAACTTATTCTTGGCATTGATGTGATATTCGTGACATGTAAATCATGTATTGTATGATTATGAATGGTTAGATGCCTATGTGCATGTTTTGACTTGTTTATATGCCTTGATTGCTTCCTTGAATGAGTGCATGAGCTATTGAGATTTCATGAATCTCACCCCCTTCCCTCTCCCATCTTAACATATTAGGTGGAGCTCAAGGAGATCAAAGTGCACACCAAGGAGCCTAATTGAGCATGATTAGGGGGTTGTATAGCTATTTTAGTTCTTTTGATGTAAAGAGGTACCAAAATGAATATACACCTATTATTTTTGAGATGTAAATACTTGAGCAAGTATGGAACTATGTATGAATGATGTATGAATCATGTATAGAGCCAAAGCAATGAAATTATGAGATTTGGCTCTCTCGTAGCTTATCTAGAGTAGTGTATTTTTGCCCATAGTATAATGAGTTTGAGATATGTGATAATTTAGACCACTTAGGTATTTCATATAGACTATATTTATACTTTAAAATTTGCCAAAGAGGTACTAGAGCATATATGAGGTCATTTGGTTCTATTTTAAACCATAAAGGGTGTCAAAATCGCCAAATTTGTGAGCTCTATCAAGATATGACTAAATGAACTCTTCTTGATATGAAATTTGGCATGCCTCTAGAGCTTGTTGAGAGCTTCTTGGGAGGCTAAAGTGTGTAATATTTGGAGGTCTAGGGAATATTTGGCGAATTGTTGAAGTTGGAGAATTTTCTGGTTTTGGTTATTGTACTGTGCAACTAGGTCGAAAAATGAATCTATTTCATTCATAGATCAAACGATGGCCAATTGTCATGAAATTTTATGGACATAAATTAGACATCCACAGTAATCTATACCAACTTGAAGCACCTCAATCGGAGGTCTGTAGAGGAAGAACTAACTTTCTAAATTTCTATATCAGTATCAGGGAAGCCATTTGACCTTTGTCATTGTTCCATCCATTTTTGAGGTCTAAGGGTATTGAACTGATTTGAAATTATTTTTTTTTCTCTAGTTAACATCTTTAGCTTTCCAAATTAGATAGTTTTCCTAGATTGGATTTTTATGGAATTAGTTATGACTTTTTGAAATTCATGACAGCAAGCTGCACTAGTACTAGGGACAGCCGGACCTCTGTCTCATTTTTATGTCAAATATGGTCTAAACACTGAGATTATAATTGAAAATTATTTTTATTGTAAATTTAACACTTAGATCTTTCTATAGAGCTATGATTTTCTTAATTCTCATTTTTCTATAATTAGTTATGATTTTCCAAAATTAGAGCCAAAAATATGACTTTTGGGCCCATTTGAGAAATTGTACTTTCTTGGTTTTTAGCTTCATATCCGTGGTTCATGGGTTGTTTTATGCTATGTATGGGTTGTATAAATGGAGTTGGAGTAGAGAATGTAAATGATGGGTTCATGGGACCCACGAGACAAAATATGAACGTTTGAACCCTGATTTATAACATGAAAATGCTACGACTTTTGTCATTTTATTTGAAAATCATATGGAATCGAACCTAAGCAAAGACTAGTCGGAGTTAATATATTATGATGTTACATTAAGCTCCCGTTTAGATAAGTAAACGACCTCGTTTCATCCTGCACTAGTTAAGAAAGTTATTCCTCTCTGTAAGAGCTCTTTAATGGTGGTTTTTTTTCTTGAAAACTTGAAGATTTAGGTTTAACTCAAGCAAAAAAGAAACTATTTTTAAAAAATCAATCTATGAAAAATAATCCACGCAAAGAGAGTTTCGTTCTAAAGTAAAACTTTACTTGAAACACTTACAAAATTTTATATTTCCAAGCCATTTAAGTTTTTGTCTAAAGAGATAAAGTAAGAAATAGAGTTTTTCTTCATATATCTTTTATGGAACTAAGGGTTATGGAGTGTGAGGATTAAGAATATACAACTATAATTGAAAAGAAAGCTTTAGAAGGCAAGTTATAGAAATTAGGGATTTAGTTGTGCATTGGCAAATATGAAGCTTCTTAGTGATAATTTTAGTTGTCTAAGAGTGTGCATGAGTTTTCAAAACACCTAGGAAGTCTCACATGTGCCAACTCCCTAAAGGAAATTTTGCAAAACTCCATTGGTGCTCCTTGATGCTCAGCTAAGAGAGGTTTGGCTACTTAGGAAGAGTTTTAAATTTTTTTAAGGCTAGAAAGGGACTAAATATGATAGATAAACATCAAAGGAAGCCTTAAAATAAAATTGTGGTGGTTCCAAGGAATCTAAATGGAGTCAAGAAACTTGGATTGAAGGAAAAAACGGAGCTAAGATCATGAATTCGAATAGTTGATTCATTGTGTTTGGTATAGAACTATAATAGAGTCATATGAGAAAGTAAGCTTTCATAGAGTTTATATAAAGTTAAAGCTTGTTCCAATAATTGAATCATGTCTCATTTGATATGTCTAGACCAAGAGAATCAATTGCCACCTAGTTATATGTGTTTGGTCGAAAAGGGAAAGAAGAATTAAAGAGAAAAGCTTGTGATTTTGCTTTGAGGCAACTCTCTAACATTTCTCTCATGTATTGCTTGGATGTTTATTTGTCTTTGAGTGCTTGTATGTATGTTTGAACTATGAGAAATATTCTTAGCCATTGCTTACATGTTATAGTATCATTATGTTTCTTGAAATGTGTTTATATATGCAACGTGGCTTGAATGAGTTTAGTTATGCCAAAGCTCTCTTAGCATGGATGAGGATGAGCTAAAAGTTCTTAAGAAAAGGTGAGACAAAGTCAAAAGTCTCAAGAAAAGTGAGGTTAAGTCAAAAGTCCCTTGAAAATTGGTGAGGTAAATTCAAAAGTCTCGAAGAAAATGGGTGAGGGTAGACCAAGGCTGTTGAGAGCCTATGTATGATATGTATGAGTTTCTATGACAAGGAAAATGCTGTATGTATGTTCACTAGTGGCTAAAATTCCATGCATGTATTCTTTGATATGTATATATCTATTATATATGTTTAAAAAGATAAAGAGTTATTAGAATTCTTTAAATCTTACTCTTCTCGATTTTCCATCTAACCATGTCTAAATAAAGCTTAAGGAAGCAAAAATGGGAGCGAAGGAGTATAATTAGCTATAGTTTGACAATAGCATAGCTTTAAATGTAATTTGATGTCAAAGTTTGTAAAGGCATGATGTATATAAGATGTAACCACTTGAACAAGTTTAAATGTATGTATTTATGATTTGTATATCAATCTTAAAGCTAAATGAATGCATATATTGCAGATTGACAACCTAGCACTCTTATATTCATGTGTATGAATGCATGTAATACGACGAAATTTAGCTCCATGATAATTTAAACCATTTGGAATGCTTTCCTAAATTGTAATTATGCTTTTGGATATGCCTAAGTGGCCATGGAATGAGAAGAGAGTCATTTGGTCCCTTATGATACCATTATGGATTTTAAATTTGACCAAATCTTGAGCTAAACCAACGTCTAACCAAATGGATGAGTTTTTGCATGAAATTTGGCTAACAAGTAATCTCATTTAAAGTTTTTCATAGAGTTAAAGAGTACTCAATTTAGAGTTCTAAAGAATTTATTATAATTTTTAAAAATTGGTCAAATTATGCATAAATGGTATGTGCACTGTTTATATAATCAGTTTGCTTCTCTGTGTTACATGTGGGTCAAATGAAATCCAATACTCATGAAATTTTACAAACATAAACTAAACATCATAAAATTTTCATAGCCACTGAGATCATCTCATTTGGAACTCTGTAGAGGAGGACCAAATTTTTAAAATTGTATAATAGTATCAACAAGCGACCTTTAGTATTGTTTCATTAATTTTCATGGGTTAAACACTATTTTCTTGATCTCGATTTATTTTTTTCGTTAGTAGACATCCAAAAATTTTTGGAATGGTATGGTTTGCTTGATTTCGATTTTTCTAAAATTAGTTATGAATTTTCAAAATTCATATCAGAAATCTGGACATGCCAACCCGAGAGCATTTTTGCTTGTTCTTGAATTTTGGCTCCAAATTTGTGGTATATGAGATGAGTTATGATGTTTATGATTTGAATATATATGTTATAGATGGAAAATAATATTAATGAGATCACATGGTCCCTAAAGCCATGAATAATGTACATGGCCTCCCAATTACGCAATTGTCCATGCATAAAATGTATGTTTCTTGCAAATGTGTTCCAACATGTATAAGATATGTTGAGATAACTTATGGTACCATTGTGTAAGAGCTAAAAGGCTAAAATATCAAATTTCAAAGAAGCAAATTATCCTTCCTCCTCTAATGGCTTGGCTCTCTATTTCATTGAAGGTAAGGGATGAAACATGTTAGTCCTTCTCTTCATGTTTCTCCATCTTTTTGTGGAGGGGTTGTTGTTGTTGTTATTGTTATTATTGTCATTAGTTTTCGTGGCTTTTTTGTTTATTGATTTGTTTTTGGTGTTAAATTGACCAAAAAGGTTTCGAGCCTTTTCCTCTTAAATTAATTAACACTTAGTTGGCCCCTCCTCCCTTGGAAAAAAGAGGAAAAACTAACCCTTAAAAGATAGGATAAGAACAAAAATAAATTTTTCGTTGAAAGCTCTTTAATGCTACTTTAATGGATACCCGTGTGCCAATCCAAAATAATTTTCGCACAACTAAAATAATATTAGTTATATATATATAAATATATATAATTTTAGTTATTATTATTTATTCCATTTCTATTATTATTTTTTATGCATTTTCATGTATTTTTTAATTTTATTTTAATTAAAAACATTAATTTTATATATTCTTTGATTTATTTTATTTTAATTTTGAAAATTAATTAGATTTTAGGTATAAATACTTTCTTTGTACATTTTGTGACAGATTTTGATGGATAAAATTTTTGAATGATTCCATTTAGCTAAATCAGGAAAAATATTTTTATTTTAATTTCGTAAACAATTGTTATTATAAATAATTTTTTTAACAAAAATTAGAGGCAATAAGAATATATTGCAAATGATTTTTACTTGTTGTAAAATTAAATTTTATAAGCCAGGCATTTGAACTATTGCTTAAAATAGACAGAATAGGCAATGCTTTAAACTTATTTCCTATTTAGTTTTGGGAACAATTTTTATTTGTTGCAAACTTAAATTTTATAGGCCACATACCTAACTCTAGCTTAAAATGAAAAAAATAAGCAACGCTTAAAAATGTTTCCAATTTCCCATTTAGGCCACTATTTTACAACTATTGCTAGAGGTAAAAAATGGTGTAATGTAGGTTGGACACCACCTATTTTGTTATTTTTGGCTAAATAGGCATTAAAATTATAAAAAATAAGCCAAGTTTCATTCATTTACCGCAAAAGGAGACAAAAGCCTCCCATAAGTTACTACGTTTGGTTGGATTAGGGTCACCACCGATGCCAAAAGTAAGAAAGAAGCTAAATACTTTACAATGAAGGATCTGTATATGTGAGGTAACATAATCAATTTTTGCTCTGTCATTATCCTACAAAAGCTAAATACTTGCAAAGCCTATGACTTCAGCCCCGATCCAGTTCGCAAAACCCAGCTTCCTCACGACCCAATCCGCTTTATACCTACGCAGGGTTCAACAAGTAGCAAGACCGAGAGCTTATGCATATTTACAAGATCACAAACTCATAATTTTCGGTCGCGGCACCTGCTTCTCTACAATTCCAACAAGTTAAATTCATAAGGAAAAGAATTAAATAAATAGAGGCTGAAGAAGTCTTACAGGTCATTGGAGAAGACTCTGGTAGCACCATATGCCTCCAAGAGCCTATCCTTATCCTGTTTTCCTAAATTTTGCTGAGTAGCTCTAATCGGACCCACTGTGTCAGAATCATAGGGGGCGTAGATGTTCTAGCTTCAATTTCTTGCATACCACTAGCCTTTGGGTATTTTGAGCATCTTGGGCTTGTATAAAGTAAGCATCCAGACATTTTTTTGGCGGGGTTGAGGGCCTTATTTGTATTTTTAGATCTTTGGGGTGGCTTATATATACTCCCCTCGACTAAAGGACTATTTGGTTTGAGGGTTTTGGGGGGAGGGGAGGGAAGGGGAGGCTCTCCCCTTATTTGGTATGAAAAAGTTAGAGGGGAGGCTCCCCTCCAAACTCTCCCCTCCAAAAATGGGAGTTTTTGGAAAAGAGAGAAAATTTTTATTTTCATTTGACAAAATTGCTCCTACTTTTATTTTTATTTAAAATGTAATATAAATCCTATTTTTTTTATAAGATTTAAGATAATTTTTTATGAAAATAAAAAATATTTTTTGAATAAAAATAAAAAATTATTTTTAATAATAAAAAACAAAAAAAATCTTTTTTTATAAAAATTAAAAAAATTAAAAATTCTAATATCATAAAGGTATAATTGTTCATTTAATTTTATCTCCCCTCCCTTTCCCTCCCCTCTTTAACCAAATAAGATTTTATTAAAACCCCTCCCCTCCCCTCCCCTCCCTTCTAAATCAACCAAACAACATATCATTAAAACCTCTTCTCTCCTCTCTCCTCAGTTCAATCAAACACTCCCTAAGTGGTGAAGCCTCCCATTACCCTTTTGCATTGTTTTTTTGGTGAACTCAAAGGCATTGAGGCGTGACCCAGAATTAGCCAAGGCCCATGAAGACTCAGGCCCATATTATCGTCAGGTGACCCGCTAACTCCCCACTTGTTTTCAAACGTCTTAGACCAGTAGCTTGGTCTCACGGTTGTGGTTCCACATTTTCCTTCCCCTGTGTGTCTGGTTTAGCTCGTCTATTCTCCTGTACTAACATCTTTGATGGCGCAGAATTCACAGGGCCTTCAATGTGGTCTGTTATTGCTTCATCATCATTCAAATCCGAAGAAATAGCAAAAGAGGAGCCTAGGGAATGATTCTGTCTTGGATTACAATTTGTTTGCTTGAGATTGACTGAATGATTCTTATCCTTGATCTCCGTGATTCTACTATTAGGATTTTTTGGCCTTGCCGATTTTCTTTCCAACCTCCATGTCTTAAAAATCTCATCTATTGCGATATTGCGATGATTTAGGGAGACTGACAGTGGGTGCGCTAGTCATCAGGCCTTCATCTTCAGTGGAATCAATCACCATAGTTGCTGTTTGGTTACTTGGGCATTCGTCTTTTTTTGTGTCCGTATATCCCATGGTGGAAACAAATCAAGTTTAGACTTTTATATTTCACAGTAAAGATCATATTCCTCACAATGAATTTAGCGATCAATTTTTTGCGTAGTTCATTTTCTATACTGATTCGACCAAGCTACCTCTTTCCATCCAATTTTCATGAGCTTATCTCTTTGATAGAGTATTAACATCAACCTTCAAAGTTTTCCCAATTCCATTACCTGATCCCCACAAAAAAATGTTTATTGTAATATTGGATTGATAAGTTTGGAATGCATACCCATATGGCAATCTTCCCAATATTATTTTGGAAAAGATCAAAATCCAGTGTCCATCGTTTCCCCACAAGATGATGCTCCATAATCACTCACAGATCTTCATTCAAAACAGTGAAAATAAAGTTTGAGAAGCAAGCTAGGAAATAGTTGTTTTCCAGATCAATGAGTTCAAAATCATTAATATTCCTGAGTCGGGTCAATCTTGTTCCGAACAAAGTGATAACTAATGTTTTCTTTCATGGGCGGCAGTACTCTTTCCCCTCTTCACCCGACACAAGAATCACCGAGTGAATCATCATTAGTTCCTTGAGTTCATCTGAAGGTTCTGTATCCTCCTCTTCATCGGAGTCAAGGTAATAATCATGACAAATATAATTTAAATAAAATTCACATTTATACATAACAAAATCAATATGCTTATCTTTAATAAATTTACCTAGAAATTTCTCTACCAATCATTCATTATTTATATATAGATTAGTAGTATTGTCAAAATAGATCTAAGCCCATAAGGTTTACCATGCTGCATTTCTCCAACAACATTTAGACCATTTAAATTTTAAATTTCACTTTTTTATTTTTAATTACCATGTTTTTAACTTATAGTTGAAAAACTGTTTTTATTTTACATTTTAGATTTCTTGAAAAAAAATTTAAAATTTTAAAAAATATGAAATCTAGTCCAAATCAGCTTCGCGTGCTGCTTTTCCTAAATAGTAGACAATCCAAGTTGCAGGCTAGCCTGGGTTAACTTGCTCATTGAGCAAGTATGACGTTGCCGTATAACGCGAGTTGGAATAAACTTTTATATGAATCCAACCACATTGTTCACAAACAACATTTAAAGCGTTATCCTTGGAGCATGTAACAAGCCACTAGTGTGTGTTTATATATATATATAAGCATATATTCCTAAATTATATACCCAAAAAAAGGGGTAAAGAGAGAAGATTTTGTGAATAACCGAACAATATAATCTGACTTCCATAACGCAGAACTGCAGAACCAACAATATAGCTGCAAGACTACAATTGCAGCAGCCAAAATACAATTAGGAATAGTATCTACTCTCTGAAGAGATCATAGCTAAATGTGCCCTTCAACTACCAAATTCAGCAATTAAAATCGCTGCAGAGAATTAATCATAACACTTGAATCGCTTAACAATGCTTAACACATAGAATATAAAGAAAGAGCTCGCTTCAAGGGCATTTGGGTCCTCCTTCCTTCGTCTTCCAGTTGTTGTAGCAAGGGCAGGATTCCTTGTTGCCGTAAGTACCAGAAGGGACACACAGACATTTGGCGCAGCACTTCTGGCAGAAAAACATGCATGGCTTCTTGTGCGAAGTTGCAGAGCATCGGTAAGTACACTTGGGCTTGCAATCTGCAATTAAATTGCACACACAGCACATAAAATCTCGGTTATGATCGAGAAATTGACAATGCAAGCCCTTAAATCACCAGAATTTCAGTTTCTTAATTAATCCTATGGAAATTATGGAAAACCTAAAATTTGGGAATAATGTGCTATGATACCTGAAGGACTAAGATTTGAGCGTCCATAAGCCTGTTCAAGGATCGCAATTATACAAAATTTTAGTGAGAATAAGAACAATCAGTGGAGAATAATGTGAGTAATTTCAGCAAAGCAAAGTGAGTTTGTGTAGTATGGAGTAAAGTACCTCAGCCACTTCAGAGAATGTGATCAAAAGAACCAAAGAGAGGAGAACGAAGACAGATCTGTACGGAGGAGCTGCCATTTTTGGGGGGAAAGTGGTGTGTAGTGAAATGAGGAAAAGAAAAAAGAGAATGAAAGGAGAAACTCAACTATGAGTGTGGAAGAAGGGTGAAGGGAAATGAAGGAACTGGATAGATACTTATAGGAATGAGAAGGGATGAAAATAAAGCAAAAGACCTAATGATGGTGAAAATGGAATTGCGAAGTTTAAGGCGTTGAAAAGGGGGATGGGAATTGATTGAGTCGGGATCTTTTATAATTGTATATAATGTCGGAGAGAAATTAAAAAATAATATATGGAAATAAATAAATAAATCTTACATATATTTTCCTTCTATTATATCACACATCTTCTATAATTGCATGATTATATAATTGTAAAATCTGAATCAAGTGCCTCTAGAATAGAGATAGGTAAGGAAAAGAAGAGAGTAGATAAAAATAAAAAATTAATTCTATATATATTTTTACTTTTTATATTATTTTCTTTTTATTTGAAATCCATTTCATTAAATGCATATTTAGGAGGATGTAAATTAATGACGGGGAGGTTGCATTGTCAAATTTGTTTGAGGGCATGAGAAACGAGGCTTTTTCATGAGAATGTGAGCGTTAAAAGCGCCGTGTCTGTTGTTCCATTTTCGTTCGCTTTTTCAACTCGGTAACGTGCTAGCCAGCTGGCTCCTCAACCTTTTTTTTTGCTCTTTCACAAATGCCAAATGTGATCAATTGTAATATTATATTACTTTTTATCTTTAATTTAAAAATGTCTTGTTAAATTTACCTATACACAATTATTAATGTACAAATTATATAAGCTGTATTATTTTTTATAAGGATGTAAGTTATAATTTGATGTTTTTTTAAAAAACAAAAACAAAAGAGGCTTGAAGTCTTAAGAGCACTGATTGAAAATACAAGCCAACTCAAACCGTTAACATAAGTTCTACACCAAATTTGAAAACATAGGCTGAAGACTTGCATATCAATTCATTAACTAGTCATAGTAATTATTTAGCAAAGGAATATTAATCAGTAACATCCATGATTTAAAAAATTTTATTAAACAAATTTTTGCACATTTTTGTTATAAACTTTTACTCTAGAATAAATTAATACCAAAATATGGACAACAAAAATAGAAAAAGAAAGAACAAAAGGAGGGAAAAACAAGAGGAACACAAACGCGAATCAAAGTTTTCCCAAGATGGAATTGTTGCTGAAATGACGTTACCCCAATCAATACACACGCATCGCATTAAACAGATAATGATAGCATTATTAATCCCTGGGCCCTTCTCTTTTTTTGATCAATATGTAGACACCTATATTATTATTTATGTGCTAGAAATGCATGCAAAATCGGCGGTCCGGTCTTGGATCGGGTTAAGCCGAGTAAAATAAATGTTTTGATAGGGCTGGGCTAAGTTAAAACAATTTGGTCAATTTTATTTAGTTTGATCATGTATAGTTTTTTAAAAAATTTATTTGCTAGGGGTTGAATTTTTTTTTTTGTAAGGATAATATATAATTTTAGACTAAAAGAAGTTTATTTTATTTTTATTTTCTATGATAACCTAAGAAATAATTTCATGTTTTAAATTATTTTTTAATTTTAACTAAAAGAAGTTTTAGTCAAATCTAATCAATCTAACCTTGTGCAATTCGATCTAATTACAAAACAAGCCTTTCTAAACGCACCAAGTTGATAAAATAAGTTTGATACAAAATCAAGCTAAGCCTTGAACTTATCAAATGTCTAGCTTGATTTGACCTATATGTAGGTTTAATTTTTGCCTATAAAAGATATAGAGATTTATTATTTGGTTTATAAATTTTTAAAATTATATAATTCTTTTTCTTTTTCTTTTTTAATGCAAGGCCAAAGAGAAATGCAAACTAAAATAATATAAGTAAGGGATATGGTGAGAGGGGAAGGGGAGATGAGATCTTAAGGATATGCATCTAACTTATTTTGAGATCTTCTTTGATTAAACCACTGGTGAAGGAATTGAAGGAAAAATTGAATTAATAGATGTCTTGTAAGGTAAAAGGAATACAATTATGGAGAAAATGAAAAAAATAATTTTGAGCATAGAAATAACCTATGTACTTCTACTTTAAAAAATAATAAAAAAATTATGTGATATTATTAAGTAATAAGTATAAAAATATACTAGATATTGTACAAGAGTAATGTAAAGGTAATCCTTTTATTTAAGAATTACCAAATGACTTTTAGTTGTTAAGAAAATGTTTGAAAAAGAAAAAAGAAAAAAGTTAAGAAAAACAAAGCAAGAGAAGATGATAAACTTTCCTTATTTGAGAATTTAATTTTTTTAGATGAAAAGAAATCAACAAATTTGATCCTACCTTCCTTAGCTTCTATCTTTTAATATTTTTAATTTCTCTAAATTAAAATATTTTGTAAGAAATAGTATTTTTTCATTAAGATATCATCAAACACGCCCTAATTTAAAATTATCAAAATCTTGATTTCTGCTATTCACTTTTTCATTAATAGCTAATAAGTTACGTAAATCAATCTTAAGGGTCTGTTTGGTTTGAGGGGTTTGGGGGGGAAGGGAAAAGTTGGAAGGGAGGGGAGGCAAAATACCCCCTCCCCTCCCCTCCCCTCCAAAAGTGGGAGTTTTTGGAGGGGAGAGAAAATTTATATCTTCATTTGATAAAATTGTCCCTCACTCTTATTTTTATTTAAAACATAATATAAATCTTATTTTTTTTAATAGGGTTTAAGATAATTTTTTATAAAAATAAAAATATTTTTTGAATAAAAATAAAAAATTATTTTTTATAATAAAAAGTAAGAAAAAGTCTTTTTTTATAAAAATAAAAAAATTAAAAATTTTAATACAATAAAGTTATAATTGTTTATTTAATTTTATCTCCCCTCCCCTCCCCTCTGTTAAAATCCCTCATTTCCCCTCCCCTCCTTTAAACCAAACACTCCCTAAGCTTTATGTTTAATATACTTGTCCTGCTTGTTGAAAAAAATGTTAATATAAAAGGTAGATTGATAGATGGTATTATAACTAATTAATTCATCTTTCATTTTCTTCCCTTTTTCATTTGAGACACCAAACAAGGGAATGAGAAACCAACAACTAACCTTCATTTTCCATCCCTTCCTTTTTCTTCCAATTTCTTCACTTCTCTTCTCTTTCTTTCTTTTTTTTTTTTTTGATGACAAAGGCACAAACACTACTCGGCCGGTTGCCCACTCCTGCCTATCTCGTACTGCACCTTCTCTCTACTGACCACCTGCTCGATGACTTGCGGCACAGCAGTGAAAAAGTGAACACCAAGCCAGCAACCCAAAGCTTCCTTAGCCAGACGATCAGCCACCTCGTTAGCTTCTCGTCTACAAAACTCAATAACCACGTCCCAATCCAGTTGCACAAGATGTTGAATCTCTGAGATGATTTCAGACGGCGGATGAGTTGCCTCCACTCCAGTACGTATTGCTTCCACAATATCCATCGCATCGCTCTCAAGCACGATATGCCGAGCACCCATGTCCTAAGCCATACGCAACCCCATAACCACTCCTCTAGCCTCCGCTTTGAAGCTTGACTCCTGTCCCATGTTAAACAAGAAACCTTTAAGCACTTTACCTTGCCAGTCTCGCATTACACCTCCGCACGCAGCAGCCCCCATGACCAAGGATCTAGCTCCGTCAACGTTCACCTTCAGAGTGCCGAACACCGGAGGCTTCCATAAAACACTTACCTCCTGATCCGCCGCCAACACCACCAGCTTTTCCGTGCAACCCATGACCATGGCCCGCGTTTGAGCTTCAAAGTCTGGAGGACGAGTTAGTATCCCCTCAAAAACTCTCAAGTTACGCGCCAGCCAAACATTACGACACTCGACAGCAAACCAGACCCTCCAGGGCACTCCTTCCACACTGTTCCTCTGTCCCAAGTTCCACCTTATCCAATCCTTACCGTCTTGGGAGGACATAAAACGAGCAGACATGCTGTGGGGAATTATTTGGCTCCAGAGATCTTTCGCATGCACACAGTCCCTAACAGCATGAAGACTACCTTCCACCTTGTCTCTACAAGCATCACAACAGCCTGACCCTGACATCCCTCTTCTCCATCTCGCTTCATTAGTAAGAAGCCTGTTGCGGGCACAGAGCCAGAGAAACGAGCGGCATCTTTGAGGGGCTTTCACTCTCCATATGCACTTCCATAGTCCTCCATCACTCGACCGAGTATTAGCCTTTAAGTGATCGTATGCCGAATGCACCGTAAATTCTCCACGACTGGTCCATTTCCACCAGCAGCGATCTTCAACACTTCCGTCATCTAGACTGACCTTGTCTATCTTCTGCAACACGCTCATGGGCAGGTCATGCTCAGAAAGGTGCCATTTCCAACCTTGTTCTTCATTCCAGCAATCCGCCACTTTCCATTTCTCCATTTCTAGTGTCAACGAAGCTGTAGCTACTTTCTCCAGAGCACCAACCTTAAGCCAGTTATCTTTCCAGAAACGAGCTTGGTGCCCATTTCCCACCTTCCAGTCAATGCCTTCCATCACGTTTTCCCAGCTGTTCTTAATCCCAATCCATGCCCGGGATCCAGACCGACGTTTGTTCACCGTAGGAATCATGTCTTCCCCACATTTATATTTTTCCCGCATCAACCGAACCCATAGGGAATCCCGTCGTTTAATCATGCCCCAACCAAGCTTGCACATAAAAGCTTGGTTTTGAGTTTGAGTGTGCCAGAGCCCCAAGCCACCATACTGCTTCCTACGACAAACCTCATCCCAAGCAACCAAATGAATTCTCCTCGCAGAGCTAGTTCCTCCCCATAAAAAGTTTCGGCACATCTTATCAATTTCCCCACAGGTTGTGGCTGGGAGGGGCTCAGTTTGCATTGCATAACTAGGTATGGCTGACACAACTGAACTCACCAGCGTATTCCTACCCGCCAGTGACAAGGATGAGGCTTTCCAAGGAATTTTTAACTCGCCATCACAGATCTTCTCTTTCTAGCTTTCAATACATAACTTAAAAATTTTTAACTCGCCATCAATTAAAAAAGGGCAAAATCAAAGGAAATGTAAATGACTTAAAGACTAATGAATAACGAGCTAATCACTTTCAAGGATTAAACTTGTATACTTTCAATATTCAAGACCAAAAAATACATTTGCTCCTTTTAGTTTAAGATAAAAAGAATAAATTTTACTAACCTTTCATAAGATTTGGTTAAATTATGCTTGATATCATTTTTGTTTTATAAATTATTCTAAGCTCTCTTCCAATTTATTTTGTCAATAAAGTTCGTATATAGTATGTGTTTCATAAAAGAAAATTACTTAATTGTCTTTATTATCATATTAAAAATAAAACTATAATTTCATATTAAAATTTAACATCAACTGAATTATCTAACAATAAAATCACAATCTCATATTATATAGAAATTGACTTCTTTGACAAAAAAATAAATTAGATAAAAGACTTCTTAAATATATGTCAAAATTTTAGAAGAGGCGAGTATAAATTGTAAAACCAAAAAAGCACCAAGTGTAATTGAGCTAAGTCTCACGCAAAGTTAGAGTAATTTACTCAAAAAAAAAAAAAAGTTCTTTTGGTTTGGTCACACAGCTAATAATTAAAATGTTTTTTATAGGCATTGTATAAATAAAATCTTAAATCTGTGAAAAAAATCCATTCTTATCGCTTAGAAACTTAACTTGAATAAAGTCCAATCTACTCCAAACCATATAATAATAATAATAATAATAATAATAATAATAATAATAATAATAATAATAATAATAATAATAAAAGGTCTTTTAATAAAATAAACAAACATATAAAATATTATTGTCAGTTGGTATAATAACTAATATGATATTGAAAAAAAGAGTTACCGATAAAAACATTTTATCATTTTCTACCTTCATATCAATCACCTATAATTCAAAAACTACTATCAAATCCTTTGATTCAAAAACTAATTCTCAAGAGTGAATTAATATATTGTTTATCTAACGATACATTATTTTATAAATTGGTTTCTCAAAACTATTTCACTTCAGTCCTCCAAAAAGTATTATATTATCTACCCATTAAATCCATTAATAAAAAATTAAGACCTTCCTTCATACACAGGAGTTTGGGGGTTTGAACTCCCGCTTCCCCCTCTCCCAAAAGTGGGTTTTCCCACTTCAACCAAAAAAAAGATATACAGATGTTATGGCTTATCATGAAATTAACGTGACTGTTAAATATCCAACTATTGTTGTATTATTTTGATTATCTACCATGACATATTTCAGTGATAGTATTAAATGTTTTTGTTAATTATTTATTAATGAATTCATAAAAATGATATAAAAAATATACTCAATTAAAATAAGACAGTCAACCATTAAAAAAATTATATTAAAACAAAATATATATTTCAAAGACTAAAATATCAGTTCACTCCAATTTCAAGTACACAAGTTTGTGAACGAATTTGTAAACTCCAACTTAAGTAGAAAAGCGCCACTCAAAAGTTGTGATGCTCATAAGGGGAAAAGTACCAAGGAACTAACATCAGACGCCAAAACCTCAAAATATGTTTCGAATGTTTATGAGATCCTTCGAAGCCATGCTGCGCATATAAATCGTATGAAAATTTTTAATTTATTATATAAAATTAATTATCTAGGTAATTTAAACAAAAATTTTATTTTTAAAAAAATTACTAAATATTGTGTTTTGTTTAGTTAGAATTTCCAATTAATGAAAAATATTTTTGTCAATCAATAAAAAAAATGAGAAAATAAAATGGGATAATTTTTTATATATTTGTTATTAAAATTTTTAATTAAAAATATAACGTGTAAATTTTTTTTTAGAAGACTCAACGAGCTGTAAAAAAAATTATTTCTAAAAATTATGTGCTTCTAATATTTTTATTAAAAAACCTCATAATAAATATATACAAACTAATACTTCAATTTTTCTTCAATCTAAAATCCTATAGGCTCTGTTTGGCGTAAGAAATTGGAATTAGAATGTAAAATTATAATTCCAATTTCAATTTCGATTTCATTAGAATTGGAATTGATTCAAAATTTTAAAATTTATGTTTGGATCATGTAAAAAATTAAAACATGAAATTATAATTCCAAATTCAGTTCTAATTTTATTGTTTGCATGTGTGATAAATATTAAAAAAATAATTAGTATGAATATATATATACACACACATATTACAAATAATATATATATATATATATTGAAATAATTTATAATAACAGAGAGCCATATCAAATTTCCTTATCTTCTTCCCTGCGCAGGAGGCTCATAAGCAATGGCAACACTAGAAAGCGCAATGATCAAGCCTCTCCTATGTCTCCAACTAATCGAAGGAAAAGAGGATGTGCTTTCGAAAAGCAAGAACCTTCTTTCCCTGAAGCGACATGTATTGGGCAAGTAAAAGTGAAGATGAAGAAACGAGGGAAGCAGATGAGGAAGAGATCAAAGAAAAAAGGAGAATCAAGCTTTCGAAAAACACAGCAGGGATTTTCAGATCTTCATAATGTACAGAAAGAGGCGGGGTTAACGCATCAGAATCAGAGATGGGCTCATCTGCCATTGACGATTTGTGATGCTTTGAGGGCGTTCGGGCTGAGTTCAGCTGTTTATTTCCTTGCAGGTCGTCTTCTTGTGGGAGGGAGAAAGAGGAGGAGGAGGACGGTTCAGGGAAGGGATCTGGTGGAAAGGGCTGGGCTAGTTGTATAACTCAGTTCGATTATTTTTGAAGTTGGGGTTAAAAATTAGAAGTGACTAGTTATTTTTCAATTCTGTATGGTATGGAGATTTGTAAATTTCAAAAGGACTGCCTGATATTCGGTGTGTGACACGAGATGCTTTAATTAAATGCAATCCCAAGAGGGTCTGGACTCCCCAATCAGGAAGTCCATGAAATAATTTAATAACAATAAGAAAATATAAGTAAAATCAAAATGAGATCCAATGGGTATTTAAATACTTCAAAATTCATGTTTCTGTATAGCCATTTGGCACTACCTGAAACACAGTATATAACACTTCACTATAAATAATTAAAAGGAGATCACTTCAGGAGGTGACTTGAAACCAGAGAACAAACCCGTCAATGCCTGGGTAACCTACCCATAAGCTTCCAAGGCTGTGCTATTACTATTTACTCCTTTTTTTTTTTAATTTTCTAATTCTACTATGTTGAAGATTGGAATAAATTTAATCGTCCTCATCTCATTTTACTATAGACCATGCGCTTAAATAATTAAAAGCTTCCACATGATCCATAGTAAAATGGGATAAGGAAGATTTAATTTATTCTAGCCTTCAATATAGTGGGATTAGAAAAAAAGAAAAAAAGAAGAAATAGTAATAGCACAGCGATGGAAGCTTATGGGCGGTTTCCACAGGCATTGATGTGCTTTGTTATCGGGTTTCAGGGCAATTCCTGAATTTGACAGAGTAAGTCATTACTCAGTCACGGCAAACCTCTTCACTGGAGCAACTCCCTCGACATTTCCGAAAGTCTATTATAATCCCAGGCATGCCTGCTCTGGGACAAGATAACGGCACCAACGCCAAGTACAACAGAAACAAATGCCATGCTCTTCATGCATCCATGGCCTTGTGACACTCGCCGCAAAATAGCCTTGCAGTGCTTGTCTGCGTCTCTCAGTAATGCAAGGCGAGCACCATCGTGTGCCTCAGCCAAGGCCTTTTCATTCTGTAATATAAGAACAATTAAACAAGTGAGCTATGACATTGACAAATTTTCCAGTACTCATGATATAAACATCAGAAATCAGGATAAGATGCATCCTTGACAGAGGCAGTGCTGGAACAATTAATCATACCAGATATGGCCTTGAAAGTTTTGAGAGTCTAATTAGAACATATCACAAGGTAACTAGTTGCTTGTTCAATTCACAATTTTGTGATGCCCACAATAACATTATTGCAAAACACAAACACACATCTTTATACCTAAAAGGCCCAGCTTTGTCACTCCTACTGGCAAATCATTGACAGTGTTCAAGTTTAAAGACAAAATGAGAACATAGGTTTGTGTTACTAAGCTTTAATTTTCCCAAAACAACAAGCATTTCCATTAACACACAAAAGACATAGAAAAAGAAAATAGCTAACCTTCTGCCTGAAACTTTTAAGAGTTTCCCTCAAAGGATCAAGAATAGGATGTTTGAGAGAGTATTCCCTCCATTCATCAGAGAGCTTTGTCAAAACAACCACACTTGCCTCAAGATTATCCATATAAAGCATATCCTGTTTCCAGAGCAAAGCAGAAGATTCAATATCAATTTATGTTGGTAAATAGGTAAAGGGAGTCCTTCTGTATTTTTACTAGTTATGTAGAGAAAGAGAGTTCTAAATTAACAAAAAGAATTGGAAGATACTACTCCTTGTACTCACCCACTGTTTATAACACTCGGGGTTCTGAGTCAAACACCATAAAAAAATGTCACTTGCCTCCTTTGATAGGGCAGGATTGGCTGTAAAAGATTCATGCATTTAGTTTTCACACAAAAAACACAACACTAGCCCCCTTAACTCAATACTTAACAAGTGCAAAAGAAGAGAAGGGGGAAAAAAAGGACAATTCACATGGACTTAACATCACCTCCTCCAGCAGCTTTGAATGCAAAGTTTGATATCTGTTGTGCAAGTTGCTTCATTGCTTTGCTTCCAGGGAATCCCGCAAGGGCCACTTCTTTTAATGTTGGGTAAACAGCTTCAAATCTCTGAGTTTCCTGAGCAAAAAGTACAAATACAAAACCAAAACGTAACTCTGTAAACTAAAGATTGCAGACCAAGTTATTAGAAAATGGACAAGCTTTTCTCAACCATCTACCTTGACCCGGGCTGAAGCGAGAGGGAAGGTGATTTTCAATAAAGCATCAAGACCTGATGGGGGCACTACACGCTCCCCCTTTCTGACAGCACCATTCAATAAGATAGTACGAGCTTTAGGAGATGACAAAATTCTGCTTCGAAAAAGAGGGAACAGCAAAGAATTGTGTACTTATCATTGCAACCAATAAATCAGGAATACATAAAGGGATAAACTAGTATTGAATGTTAGGTTTCAAACCTCTCCACCAACTGTAAAATCAAGTCTCTTGACTGCGGATTACAACCTGACTTGCCACTCAGCATTGGCAAGAGAAGAGATACCCACAAGTATAACCCCATGACCAAATCCCCTTCAGAAGCCTATACCCCAAAAAAAAATTGCAGTTCAAGATCCATATAATAAGTTTGTTTATATGAGAATATACTGAATCATATTGAAAGCAATCACCTGAGCAATCACCCAAACAGTAACAGGGAGTTCATTCTGTCCTTGACATTTTTTACTCTCCTTAATTATGGGCAATAAGCTGATCATGACATCAGGTTTTCGTCTAAGAGCCATTGCTAACACCACAAATATGGCAACCTGCAGTTGAAACAATATACCGTATTCACATTAACTATTTATTCACCCAATCATATGGTATATAGGTCATATGTAACACGTCATCAAAGCATTTAAAATGATTACAAGCTTGAGGCATAGGTCAAGAAACAGCTATAGAATGAAGATGATAAAAATAATCAACCTAAAATTATGTAGTAGACATTTCATTATTTTTCTAGAAAATAATATGTTGTAAAGGGGGAGAGCAGTTTTTGCATAAAAATAAAATTCTTTCTCAAGTGTTAACAGGGCACAAAATATAGGTACTGATGTTCTCATAAGATGCATAGTTTTCAAATCCTGAAAACGCATGAACAATTGGGGGAGGAAATCAGAAGACACACTCAACAAACCACCAACCAATAACATCTCAGCATAAACACATTCAGAAAGCGAAGAAGATACGTCATTATAGCATTCCCAATCCAATTAATCTAACACTCAGCGTAACTGATTCCAAGAAAACAGGACAAAGAGGAAACTATATAAACTCTCTCACACACAGATACATGCAGACACAGATGCAAACTAGGATGCAAAGTTTGTTGCAGAACCACAGGGATAATTTATTAGCAACAATAGAAAAAGAAAACAGAAAACAAATAAAAGCAAAGGGATAATTTTGTTTGAATGAATTACTCTAATTATTGAGAACCTTAACCTCCCCTCATGGTCATATGCAGATACGCTCAATTCACACCAATTAGACATATATATGCTAGAAAAGTACATGTCAGGCCACTGCCATCCATCCTAACAATAATAACAACTAATATGTTGATAACTATTTTTTAAATTGTGATGCGGGAAAAAGAAATCTCAATAACCCAAGTAAGGACTCAAACTGCTCTCCAAATTAATTATGTTTTGACTCCCAAATATTAGGTAGTATAATATGATTTCAAAAGCTACCTGAGACTTAGATGATGCTTGCTGGGCCACATTTTTGGTTCCCTTCACAGTTCCCTGATGACTGGCAAGGTCTGCAAGAATGCTGTCCAATGACCATAACACGAAGGACCCAAGTGCTTCCGAAGATCGCAGGCTGATCCAGTCAGTTGATATTTTGTATATATCCTCAGATATCTGTAAAAGAGGCGTCTATAGTAGGGAACAAAAAAACATAATCAGAAAAACTAATAATGATCGTGGACTATCAGTATTTAAACAATCAGAAAAGAAATAACAATAATAATGATGTCCACAAAAACAGATAGACTACTCAAAAAATTCACACAATTAAAGAACAGATATCTCGTACGACACATGATTCAGCATTGATTTCCACGATCAACTTAGAGCGACAAAATCCTATCAGAGATCACTAGAGGAAAGGCTTTAAGCCATCTAATTAAAGTTCTCGGGCAGAACACATGCATTTATAAATACAATACATTACCATACATAATTCGCATCACAAAAAGATGAATTATTTAAAACGCTGGCACAAATTCACAATTGCAACACAAAGCTCAGAAAAGCCGACAACTTTTGCCCTAAAAAATTTAAACTAAATTATGCTTTAAAAATAACTAGAAGGAACTCACATCAACAATCTTTGCAACCGTGGACTCTTTGAACGTCTTCAACCATGGGAATTGAGCCCCACCCACTGACGAGAATGCACGACCAAAATAATCAGCGAATCGCATGAGCATAATATCTTGCTGTGATTCATATGAAACCTACGCACATATAATTCACATTCAATGAATATCAGCACAAAAAACCGAATCCAATTCAGGCAGATCGAACACGGCCCAAAAACATTCGACACAAAATCGAACTAAAATTGATACTCACAGTAATATCAGCGAGAAACGCAGAGAGATCAGCCGCGTCGATTTTCGAAGCAGCCTCAGCCACTGTCACCTTGGGCTTCTTCGGCTTCTTCTTCTTGACTTTCTTCACCTCTACAGAACCATTCTCAACTTTCGCACCCTGAGCCTCTGCGTTGCTGTCGTCGTCTTCGTCGGAATGCCGCTTCGATCTACCGGTATCGGCATCCACAGATGTGGAGGCCATCTGCGCCTCCAGAATCCGGCGGCGCCGCTCCTCAGAATGCTGCTCAATTCCACTGAAAACATTAGAGGAAGAATTAATACCGTTGACGCGGTGATCACGGGAATTTTTCTCCGGCAAGGTCTTTGAAGGCTTGCGGTTGCGCTTCTTGTTGATCACCGTTTGCCAGCCATGAGCGTCGTCGTTTTCCCTCGGGTGGTTTCTTCGCTCACCTTCCTCTAGGAGAATGGATTCGATTAGAGCTAAATTCTCATCCATATTTTCAGAGCCGATGACTTCTCCGTGTAAAGACGAAAGGGTATTACAAGTCCTTCCCTCTTCACGTCGAGGAAGATTTAGAGAGAGAGAGAGCGAGTCGGTTTAAGTAGCAAGGAAGAGGAAGAAGCTGACAGAGAAAGGGACTCCTTTGAGTAAAAGGACACGTGGGTGTATCTCTTATCAAGAAATCACCACAATGCCATTATCTAGTTTGGGTAACATTATCATTTGTTATTTTGATAAATGTTATTATTCTAAATCGGCCTTTTTTTTTTATTATACGTAAGTATTTATAACTTAGCTTTTTATCATAATAAAAAAAGGATATTTTTAGCTATTTTAGATTAAAAGTTATTGCATTAAACGTAACAAACATTATTTCTACCATGCGATTTCATTAGGAAACATACTTTGGATAGTGTCAACCAAAAAAAAAAAAAAACCTTACTTTGGATAGTTGTTACTTATTATAATATGATTTTTGGGGCGGAATCCCAGGTTTCCAACAGTTAGTTTTCAACAAGTACTGTTTTTTGGTTGGTTTGTTTATTTGTTTGTTTGTTTTTTTTTCATTTATCCATCGATAAAGATCGTAAATAGTTTATTAAAAAGTTTAATATAAGGCTCCTTCTTGATTTTTCACCCATCCCGATTCGATAGGGATAGGGTGGATATTTGCTTAAATTTTATATATATATATATATATATACATATGTATATTTGATATTTGTTTAAATTTGAAATATATATATATACATACACACACATGTAAATTTGATATTTGAACCTTATTCGAATCTTATAACATATATATATATATATATACACATACATACATGTATATTTGATATTTGTTTAAATTTGAAATATATATATATACATACACACACATGTAAATTTGATATTTGAACCTTATTCGAATCTTATAACATTTTATCTTTTTGATGGTATGCTCAAAGTATTTGTTATTCAAAATTTATCCATTGCACAAAAATATTTTTTTTTTAAATTTTCAAAAGTATTGAGTTTTGGATAAAAGATATCAAAATATCCTATCCTCATATTTAATTTTCAAATATAAATTAAAATTAATTTTAAAGTTTGTAATTATTATTACTTTAAATAGTGGATAAAAAAGATTAATATAAGAAATAAATAGATAATAAATAAAGTTTGTAGTATATAATAGAATTTTTCTATGTATAATTATATATAATTAGTCTAATTTTTACATGTAATATTCAGATATTGAATACTGGGTATGGGGCACACCCTATATGTCCGTTAGTATTGGATGAAGACATATACTGGAATTTGGAAGTTAAATCTGATTTTGCCTATTAATTGATTGGATATCAATTATTAGTATCATCCAATCTAATATCCAGATGAATATTGATATTATCTTTAATAAATACCAGATACCCAAAATATCCAAATTCATTCCCGTCCCTAGTTCAAAAGTATGGTGATTTTTCAAACGCTATTTTGGTATAACTCAAGGCTCGCTTTGTTACGTAAAAATATTTTTAAAAACTTTTTTTTAAAAAAAATTTGAAAAACAATTTTTATAATAAAACTTTCATTTTTTATGTTAATAGACAAATATTTCTTTTGTTTTGATTGTATAAAACAAATATATATCATATATTATAAATATTAGCGAGTGGTAATACATTGGGCATAAAAATGACACGTCAAGTGCTAGTAGTTAGGTACTAGTAATAATAACAATAGTTGATAAGTTTACTTATGGGGCAAGTTGAGCTTTTCTAGAAAAAGATTTAGAGGTCAAGTCTAACTATAAATTAATTTCAGGATTCTTTTTTGAGTCTAGATTTAACTTAAATAGAAATGTTTAAGTTGGAATTTGAAGCAAAATAAAAGTTGTTTCAAACTTCTTATTTTGGTTAAATGACTAAATCCAAGCCTATGCCTAAGTCTAAAGTTTCAAAATTTAGACTTCACTTTGTCCAACCAAAGTTAAAATTTTCAATTCTGAACTTAGAACAATGTTTATCTCCTTTTAAAAGTTTCTATTAGGTTTAAATGAAAAAGTCCATATTGAACTCTCATTGCGCTTCTAAATTTTCATTTGAATCTAAATAAAAATTTTAGAATTTGATTCTAAGCTTCAGCAAAAGACCCAAGCATTGGACATTTTGACTCCTATGTCCTAGTAAAAAAAAACACACTATTATAAAACCTAATTGTCAAAACATTTTTTTTCAAATATATGATTTTTTTTTTCCAAGAATGTCGAAGGGATGTCTCTCCGTTCAACATAAGTTTAATGTTTATCTCCTATTTTATATATATATATATATATATATAAATTTAACCTCCTTCATTGAACCAAAGAAGGATGGAGAAAATGGAAGAATAGAGAGAGAATAAGGGCGTGTTTCGTATGAGTCTTACACGACGGAAAGGCAAGGAAAGGAGTATGGGATTCCTAACTTGCTCTGTTTGGTACTCGATGCATTTGTTCCCTCAGTGTTGAAGATTCTTGTAAATGAAGGAGACAACTTTCCTTAGTTATAGTGACAGAATGAGCATGGATGCGAGGGAGAGGTACTTGAGATGACTATTCTATCCCTCAATTATCTGTTTGTTTCGCTGAGTTGATGCTCGTACAAAAGCTTAGCTACAGAAGAAGCCCACAAACGCACGAAAACTTTGCCCTTTCCCTCTGCCTCTTCCTCTTTCTCAAGCCATCAGACCTTGTGCACACGGTTGACGGACACGATTTGCAGTGAGTATTCCCCTGAAGTGTTTTTCTTCGAGCTTGAACAAGGTGAGATGCACCATTCCTCCTTCGATTTTGTGGGCTAGCTGTACTGTATGAAATACTGGGCTCCTCTAATTATTTGATGAGAGGTTTCAATTTTTTAGGTGTTTAGGAGGTTTAAAGTTAATTTCATAACCTGCGTGCTTTGATCTGCTATGGATCTGGATTTCTTCAAGCTGTTGATAGATAGCTAAACTTTTGGATTTCTTTTCAGGATATACCAAACAAAATTACAGTTTCAGGATTCATTTCCATTCACTTTTCTTTTCCTATTCCCTTTCTCGTCAAATTTCATTCCGCGCAACAAACGAGCCCTAAGAGAATTATCCACTGTATTCCTCTTGTACAACTATAAATGAAGGCAGTCAATTGACAACAAACAATCTACTAACAGTCAACAACCCTAACTACTGGCTAACTATTTAATCCTAATAATGCCATTCTGGATCAATGGAATTAGGGTCTGCTTTCAGCATCCAGTCCAAGCCTCTTCCGTAATGCATAGCAACACCGCTAACCCATTGTTACTGATTGTGGAGTTAGACAAAAATTAAATTAAATAAAAAATTTAGTTCAACAATTTTTTTTTCTTTTAAAAAATTATCTTATGTTAAACGTGGAGGTATTCCCTATGTGTTCAACTAATTTTTTATTTTTAAATTAAACTTATTTTGAAGGTGGTGGCATCCTTCTACATTCCTAGAAAGAAAGAAAGAAAGAATATATTTTAAAAAAAGGTTTTAATAATTAGATTTTATAGTAATGTGTTTTCTTTTTCATTAAGACGAAAGAGTCATAAAGCCCTAAGCATGCAACCCATTGCGAGCATTAATGGCGATATTGGCACACTAAGGCCAATAAAGACGGTAGTAAGCAAATAGTAATGAGTTGAAGAGAAATTGAAAATATAGTCGTACCCTTTCTTTTTTTAAAGAAAATATTTCCCTTAAAATTTGAAAAAATTTTAAAAGAAAAATATTTATTTTTAGCGAAACAAAAAAAATCATTTTAAAAAATTTTCTACAAAACATTCGACGCTAAGTGAAAAAAATTGCTATAATGTATTGTGTAATGTATATTAAATAAAAAATTATTTCATAAACACTATGAACGTCGAAAATTATAAAAGTAAATCGATATAATTTAATAAAAATGTTACATTAAATATATATAAACATTTTTATTTATATTATTTATAATTACGGAAACATTTCATTAACACTTAATTGGCAAACAAAAAAAAAAAAGAAAGAGAAAAAGATGACTACTAAATAACTGTAAAAGTTTGTTTCTCATCCCTGATATTTAGAGTTTGTAAAGCATTTTTTTATTATCTTCTATATCTCTTAAAAAAGTTACTTGTATTATAATAATTACATCTAAAAATATTATCAATAACTAAAAAAGAGATAATAATGCTATTAAAAATTAACTTAGAACGTCATATCTATATCTGAAATAATTTTTTTAATAGAAATTAACCTGGAAGCACCGGATAATAATTTTATTTCTTTCACATTGTTATGGACTAGTATTTATTGCGCGCTTGGTAGATTAAAAACGTATGAAATTGGCTTTGAGAAATTAATTTCTGATATAAATTTGTAAAGGAAACAAATTTTAAAAATATATATTAGTTAGCATTTTTTTTGTGAAATATAATTTGCTTTAAGATTAGTCTTCGAAAATTTTTCATTCGTCTTGGATACTATGAATTTGAAGTAAATAATTAAGTACATATTTCAAGAATTGTAGATCTTAATTTACTCATAATGATTTGTTATACACGAATGTAATTACGAGATAATAGAATGCCCAACTAAGGGTAGGGTTCAGTCCCCCACATCGATAGTTGTTGAATGTGTGTGATGGTAGGGTCGAGGTGATATCTAATAAATTTAATATTTAGTCTAATTAAAATATTAAGTTTATTTTTATATTCATAATTCGGTTCAATCGAAATAAGGTTGGTTTTATATTAGGTTAGGACGAGTTAGGATTATTTAAGTTATTTTTTTTATAAATTAATTCTTGTAATATAAAAAATATTTTTTTACAAATTCATAAGCATATATTTTAAAACAATGAGCTTTTAAAACTTTTATGTTTTTATCAGTAATAAAAAATAGCATGATATTATTAAGTAAAATATAAATTATATTAACATAATTAGTTTTAGGTAAATATATATATTTTTATTATTTAATAAAAAAAATGTCAGTAAGTATGCACATCAATGATTCAAACAATTAAAAAATAGGAAGGGTTTAGATAGGTAATAAAAACTGCAGCATGCAGAAAGAATTAGATGAAATAAAAATAAAATATATATATAAGATAGCAAGATATTAATAACTAAAAAAAAGTAACTATTAGAGCAGGTTGAGTAGAATATTTTTTCATCTATGACCCGACTCAATATAATTTTGTTTAAAATTATACCCATTTATATTTTTTTTTCCTACCCAATCCGATCCAAATAGGCCGAGTTAAGGTAGACTTCTAAGATCTGACGGGCCAATGATAACCCCTGATATATAAATTAACATTTCGCATGTGTAAACTAACATATATGTTAGTAGTTTTGGTTTGCGTTTAAAAAAACTAAGTTATAAGAATAGATGTAAAGGAAAGTAACTACCCTCTTTCTTTTTTAACCGTTAGGTTTCAATGGGACACCATAACTCAGGGATTTTTTTATTTTTTGGGGTCAAAGCACATAACTTAGAAATTTTGAACCAAAATTGTCTTTAAAGTAAAATAATCTATCAAATCCTTCAAACTAAAATATTACCTCTATATATTATATTTTAAAAGAAAATAAATGATATAAATTAATTTAATACTACTTTTGATCTTATATATAAAAAATCAATAACTAATTTACAAGAATTAAAAAAATTAGTTTAAAGTAATTAATTTTTTTAATTTTATCTTAAATAAAAATTATTTTTTAAAAATACCTATATTTAATATATGTATTTTCTTTTTAAAATTAATGATAGTTATTATTTATATTTTAAAAGACTTATTTAATAAAAAATATAATTAAAACAATATAATTAATACGTCAGATATTAATGATTTTTTTTATATTTTAGATCAAATGAAATTTTAAAAAAATATTTTAAATATAAAAACGAAGGTAATATTAAAAAAGTGAAAGGGGCACGCAAATTAGTGACTTAACATACAAGTCGATAACCGTGGCATCATTTGCATGTAGCCTTCAATTTTCGCCTATTACTAATGGTGAGCATGTCACTATAACAGGCTGACACGCGTAGCCCACGCTTAGCTTGTACCGATGGGTTAATTAAGGTCATGTTTTTTGACCTTGACTGATCATAGTTTTTATTTTTATATTTTTTTGGTGATGAAAAATTTTAGATGATAATGCCCCTATGCTTAGCACCTTTGGAAAGCAGAGTGTGGTCTTACTGGAGTTGCATTTCAACTCTTTTCTTTTTTAGTTGTTTCATGCTATCATTTTTAGTTCCCTTTGTCTTCATTTATGCTTCTTCTACTCTTTGAAAACTCTAGTCTCCTCTTCTTCTTCTTTGGTTGCATTTATGCTTCTTCTACTCTTTGAAAACTCTAGTCTCCTCTTCTTCTTCTTTGGTTGCAGCATATAAGGTTAGTTAAATTAATTCGTATTATATAATTTTTTTACCAGTCAATTTATAATTTGATGACGCAAAATTTGTTGTACAGTACTTATTTATTTTAATTTATATTATATAAATGTTTTACCTAGGATAATAATTTTGCTAGTATGTTTATACTTTCCTGAAGTATATTGATTTGTTATATTTATTGTAAAAAAGTATGTTTGCATTTATTCTTTCATTTCATTTGTTTTTTTTATTTTTTTGGTAAATAATTTTTTTTACATATCAGTTATGTGATACTACCAAAATAATTAGAAAGTTGTAAAAAAATTAATTATTTAAATTTTTTGATAGAAATTGAATATAGGTTTAAAGTATGTATAAAAAATTTATGTTTAAGCATAATCTCTAGAAAATGAGTATGTGTAGAAAATAACGAAATAATAGAAGGGTAATATGTATTATTTTTAAATTTAAAGTGAAATAATATATTAGGAAAAATAAAATATGTTGGGATTAGTGTAAAAATTAGAGATTTTAAAAATTTTAGTTATTTTGATTTTTGGACAGAATATTTTAAAAATTTAGGAAATTTTTAGTTATTTTGATTTAGAGAAATTTTGACAAATTATGAAATTAAAAAGATAAAATGTAGAAAATTTATAAAATTTTAGAAAAATTAGAACACCCACAAAATTTAAAAACTTTTAGATGTTTAGAAAATGTAAAAAATATAAAACATTTTAGTTATTTTTGATATAATAAAATTTAAAAAAATAGAAAATTAGACATGTTTGGATTGGTGGAAAATTAGACATGTATTATTTTTAAATTTAAAGGGAAATGACATAGTAGGAAAAAATTATACATGTTGAGATTAGTGGAAAAAATTAGAAATTTAAAAAATATTTAGTCATTTTGATTTAAAGAAATTTCAAAAAATTAGGAAATTTTTAAAAAAATGTAGAAAATTTATAGAAATTGAAAAATTAGAAAAATGACTTGATTTAAAAAAAAAATAGAAAATCCATAAAAATTAGAAGATTTAAAAAAGTTCATAAAACTGTTAGTTATTTTTAATGTAGAAAATTTTTTGAAAATTAGAAAGTTAGACATGTTGGGATTAGTGAAAAATTAGACATGTGTTATTTTTAAATTTTAAGGGAAGTAATATAATAGAAAAAAAATTAGACATGTTGGGATTAATGGAATGACATTAGCATAGTCTATCCATCTTCTTGTATGCTAACTAGCTAGTATGTAGATTTTGGAAGTTTTGTTCCCTCCTATTATGTCTTGCTTTCACCATTTACATAATTTGGATCTCCCAAGTTCTCTCAATCTGGGTTCTTCATATCATTATTTGATGATACAATCATCTTAATATTAAATACATCAGTTGATTTTTTAAGGTTTTGGAATTACTACATCAAGGGTTCATGACTCCACAATAGCCTATTTCTCTTGTTCATTCTTTTATATTTGATTTAAATTCTCCATTGACTAGCCTTATGAACAACTCATTGAATGAAGAACAAGAAGAATATATAGGGTAAGGGAGATCCCACCATGCAAGAAGAAGGAGGTGTTGTGGCACTAATAGTCACAATGTTTAAGATGTAGAATCAAATACAATATTTTTTTTACTTTTGTTCAAAGTATATCGAGTGATATTAATTTCGCTTATTACAAATATAGTATGGTATTACTAAACTTTAATTTTTTTAAAGTGATTTTTTGCTATATCTTTGTTAAAATTTTTTATTATTCTATCTTTATTTATTTAATACATAATAATTGCTTGAGAAGTTGCTAATTTATTATTGATAATTATTGTTTATTACATAACTAACTAACATTTATTATTTAATTAATTTATAACATATAATTAACTTTTACATCACATAACTAACTTAACTAACTATTAATTATATAATTAACCTAACTAAGCTTTAATTATATGTCTAGTTTTTAATTGGGGAAAATGGGAAAGTTGGTTGCTATAAAATCAACTTTCAATAAATTTAAAGAAAAAATTCTATGAAAATCGGTTGCATATAAGCCAACTTCCATTAATCTACAACATATGGAGTTAATAGTTTGGCCTGATAAGAATTTGATATATTATTTTGAATAATGGTGTTTGCTTAAAATTTCCTATAAGAGACTAATCATTTTGTTAACTAACGAGTAGTCCTTTCCAACATTAAGCTCATTTACAAGGTCCACATACTATTTCATAGTCCATTAATATGGTCTAATTGCAAATGAGTCTCAATAAATAATTTCATAAATTTATATAGACCTAAACAACACTATAATTAATTTGACATTAACAATAATTTAGACTTTAATTTATAAATTAATCTACCTTATGGTAGTTCATCTTTTTGGATTTTTAGAAAATCCAACATTTTTCCACTTAGACAACATTAATCTAGCTTATGTTAGTTTTTTAATAGACTCACCTTGCTTTATTTCAAACATTTCATATTGGTTTGTGAGAGTATTGATTTTATTTTATTTTCAAAACCACTAGTTTCTTTGTGAACAATTTCTAAAGCTTCCCAACTTTTCTTGATAGTTGTATAATTAGAGACTTTAAATTGCTCATCTTGACTTAAGGCAATAGTAGGAATCAATTTAGCTTTAGCATTAAGCTAGGCTCTCTTTTCATCATTTTCATTCCATTCACTATTGGGTTTAGGCAATGCTTGGCCTTCCTCAATTTTGATAAGAATATAAGGGCCATATTCAATAACTTCCCAAATATCAATATCAATAGTTTTAAAGAAAAGTTCCATCAATAAGTATAATTTTCACCATTAAAACCAAAAGGTTTATTGATAGAAAATTCTTTAAACAATACACTATCATCAAGACTAGCCATTTTACTCTCAAACCTATTAAGTCCTTAAACAAAATCCCAAGCTTTGATACCACTTGTTAGAAATGGCTAAAACCCAAAAATGGGCGAATTAGGTTTTATAAGGGAAAAAAAAACTAAAGAATGAATTTTAAAACACCAAAGCAAGATTAAATGAAGTTTAAGAAGAATAATATGCAACATAAACTAAAACTAGTAATCAAAGTGCAATAAAATAAATTTAAGAAAGGAAGAGAAATCAAATGCAAGAAATTTTTCTTGGTTCAACTTTACCATAGGCTAAAATCTAGTCTCCAGGAGTAATCTTGAGATTTTTCACTATATTAGCAAGGTTTAAATAGGTACTTGTAAGCTATTACAACAAAGATAGCTTTTATGAGTAGGTCCCAAAAGGATCACTCCTCTTATAAAAGATATTCTCCCAATACCTACTCAAGGAATCTTTATCCTTGAGATTTCAAGCTCTCCACAAGGAGGAAAAAGAGGCATATAAGAAAAAACTCTCTAAAATAGTAGATTTACAATTGAAACTAAACATAAAAGGAGAAGAGAATGATTTAGAGCTTAAATAATATAACTTTGGTTTTTTGGCAAATTTTGTTGGTGCATTTGAGTTCATATTAAGTCTCATTTATAACATAAATCCCAGTAGAACCATTAGAAAAAGAAGAGAAGTCAAATTGCACAAAAGTCATTTAAAAATTGCTTTAACCTTTTCCATACTATCAAGTTAAATAGTTAGGCCCCGACACTTGACTGGTCTTATGAAAGAACAAAGGATGCATTACTGGAAGGTAGCAGTTGACTGTTCCTAGAAGACCAATAAACTAATACTGCATTGACAATCAACCACGAAAGTGAAGCTAGTCAACTAGTCATTGACAGTGTGACCAATTTTAGGACTTCCATTTATAGTTGACTGTTCCCCAATAAATGGTCAATTAATCCAGTCTAAAATGCACTTCTATATTTATAGATAAGGCCAATCAACTAATTCCATGAGGCCAGTTGACTAGAAATCCTCATAAGTCTCCAATGAAATTTTCTTTAACAATTCAAACAAGCTGTAAATAATCTCTTGTCCTTTTACAAAAGAAATTCAAAATCCTAAAGTCTAAATAATTCTCCAATAAGCACCTTAAGCTTTGACTTAGCAATTTTGTTAGTGTGACCACCCCAATTGTTTATTATTATCAAAATCCCCAAAATAAGGGCAAGGGGGTCAACAAATGCCTTTAAAATATTTAGTGGCCAAGCATCCATCCAAGATGCTTCACTAAGATCTTATCTTAACACTACAAGTTTGGGTCATATTCAATGGCCAAGATCTTAAGATGTTTCATTGATATGTCGGCAAAATTAAAAAAAAAAAGTTCCTAAATTCAACAAACCTTAAAGAGTCTTATAGTTAAGCATATCTAAGTGTGAGTTGTATTTAGCTCACTTTGGGGAAAGTTAGATATAGGATAGTTTAGTAGGTCCACTTTATTGGCTATTGGTAACTTAAGAATTCATGTGTGATTATGTGTTTTAGGATTAATCAAATTTATGATGTCCTATTTTCAGTTCTCTCAAGAAAGGCTAAAATCTGTTATAGGATTAGATATAAGTTATCCATAATAATGGAATATGAGATATTGATATTGAGCACTATACTATTAATGAACTAATATTAAATATTTAGTTTGCCTTTTAAGTTAGAGTCTTAAATCTTGTGTTTTGTTTTCTTTTAGCATTATTATACTTTATACATTACATTTATATTTGTGCTGTGTTTGGGAATGCGTTTAGAAATTTCAAAACCACGTTTCGCAGAAAGCAGAAAAATGGAGCTTCTGGGCAAACGTGGTTCTGGACGTGGTTCCAAACAGGCATTTGATTATTAGTACTTAAAATACTAGCATATAAATTAATTAGAGTAATTAAATAATTCCCTATTCTTTCTTACTTTGATATTGAGAACCTTTTGCTAGTACCCGACAATCTTCATGAGACCTATATTCGAATTTATTGTTTACTTTATTATTTATATTATGAGTACACTTATTAACTTTTTGAACTATCATTTGAATTGTGCTCCTGCATAAGACATTGAGGATGTCATGGACCCATTTCTTGATTGTTTTATATTTATAGTTAATTTACTGTATCCTTTAAACTTCAATTTTAGTTAGCACGTATAATATAACAAAATTTCCATATGAATTGCCTTCATCTGTTGGATTAAAAAAAAAATCCCCTTCCATCAGATACTAACAAGGATTACTTTTTTATTGCGAATATATTATATTGGCGTTTGGTGATATCCCATTTACCTCACTGACCAAATATGCCCTCAGTTTAAGCATGTGGTCATTGCAACGGATACAAACCACTTGCTTGTGGACGTTATGGTTGTCTTATGGAAACATGGCACAAATACATGAAGATTCGCATATGCGGGTGAAGCGTTGGATTTGGAGTTCCGTAAGAAGGGAGGGAAGACAAAGTAACCAATAAGATTTTGTGGATGTTCTCTTCTTATTGGAAGAGAAAGAGTTATTTACATATTACATAGTTTTATATATAAAAGAATAAAAGATGAAAGGATTGAATCAAATATTTTGGCTTATCAAGTCTGAATATATAAAGCCCCTATGATAGCTTTTTCGTCAAATTCTTCATGATGGCATCTAATGAACCCTGCACTGCGGCCACATTATTTGTTTGAGAGTATCCCATACACACTACCCATTAATGTTATGATCACAGCCAGAGTCACAGCACTATGTATGTAACTATTGAGGTGTTTTAATAACAAGAGATTTTTTGTTGCGCCTGGAAGGGATAGAACATACAAAATTTAATTGTTCAACCAGAGTGGATCGGTTTTCTTGGTATAATAGTAAGTAAAGCAGAGTTGGAAATGAGGAACACGAAGAGACTCTTTAATTTGGCTTCAACCTCCCAGTGAAACAGGGAGAAGAAAAGATTCTTCTGTATCAAAGTGTGGGCCACGATCGAGAACCAAAGAAGCTCCTTTACGAATCAACTCACCAGTAGCATTTGACAACCCACGAGAGCAATTAGAGCAAAGTGGAACCCAGTTAATGTTGCGGTTGAGTAAAAGAAAAGAAAAGATTATACAAGAGAGGGGATGAAGCCGTCATAGGAGTGAGGCAGATGAAGCGTGATGGCGAAACGCGAAGAATGATTGAAGAGTGCTATGGGCAAGAAGCAATAAAAGGTAAATGCGTCTTTTTACTTTTTGGCTAAGGTGTGCATCTCACCAATACACATGTCTAGCTTCTTCTACCACCCGATGCCGCCTCAGCATCACATTGTCATGTCATCATACAATTAATATATTATATATTTTTATTATCAATTGTATTATTGATGAATCATAAATAGTGTGATTCTATGTTTTAGGATGCATGTAATTATTTTTTCCTTTTCTTAAATCTCTTTTTATTTAAAAAAAATTGCACGAGACTTCATATGACTACACAGGCCCAAAATTAGCTAATAATATTTAAAGGTATGGACAATTTTACAAAAGTTTTGAAATTATGGAGACTAAATTATATGAAAACAAAATGTAGAAATTAAATTAAAGATTTGGTAAGATGTTACGAGGAAAATGGGTTGTTACTAAAACGCATTGTTGGTACCTCTTTTGGTATTTGTTTGTCTGGCTAATTGTTGTAAATAGCTGATAGGTTGAATGAGAGAATAAGACTAGTTGGTTGTTAGTAATAAGAGTTCGTTGAAGTAGTTAGGGGTTATAATGGAATGCAACACAAGTCATACCTCGTCCTTCTAATATAAAATATAGAGGAAGGCTTAAAGGGACCTATTGGAGAATTACCTAATAAAAATTCTATTGGGCATTTTGTTTCATCTAGAGCATTGCATCAAATTGGTATTAGAGCCATTTGATTTAAGGGGGATGGTGAAGAACACATGACGTCACGATCACGAACGACATCAATGTGACAAGTTTGAACTGTCGCAGAAGGACATTAGCAATTTGAGAGGAGAGATGGCTGATGTTCACACATCTTTGTCACAGATGGAATCTTTTATGGTAGACCTAACAGCAAAAGTGGCACAAACAAGCCAGACAGTGGCAAAGTGGATCAAAGCGTCTTACATAGAGATGAACATAACAGATGTGTTGAGCGATCAAGTGATCATTACTAACACGTCTGTCAACGGAAGCCAATCATCCTTAAAATCAAGACTTACGATGAATGTGAACATGAACGATGAAAATGTGAATGGAAACAAAGCCTTCTTGGAGTCAGCACTTGCAGTAAACACCAATGGGGGAATCACAAATGGAAATAGGGAAATTTATCCTTAATTTAGGTCATTCACAAGAATACAACCATCTGGTTATTCGTGTCCTCCCAAGAATACCATAATAGAGTTTCCTAAGTTTGACGGCTTGGATTACAAAGGACGGGCTTTCAGGTGTAACCAATTTTTTGAAATGGATGAAACACACTAAAATAGAGGAGCAAATTATTAGTATCCATTTAGAAGGGAAGGCTTTGCTGTGACATTAATCATTTATGTAGGATAAGAAGGTTGGAGATGTGAAATAGGGAGTATATAGAGTCCATGTTGAAGAGTTTTGATGATATTTTCAAGGTAGATCTCCTGGCTAAATTACAAAGATTGAAGCAACAGGATATAGTGTTGGAGTACCAGGAGAAGTTTGAGGAATTATTATTAGAAGTCTCTATCTTAGAAGCAGTGGCAATTAATTGTTTCTTAAGGGGATTGAAACCAAAGATAGAAGCCCCTGTGCAAATGTTTAGACCTTCCAATTTAATCAAGGAAAAATTACGTTTAAGGACTAAGAAGTGAAAAAAATTATTTTTAAGGACCTTTACCACTAAGTTCAACTGATTTTTGCTAAACTCAGTGGTAATCATCTTAAAACAAATGGTAACAGGTCCTTAAAAATAAATTTCTTCACTTTTTAGTCCTTTATTATAGTTATCCCTTTAATCAATGCCATGTATCTCGCTAGGTTACAAGTAGTGTCCACTCAATTTATACAAAATTTGTACTAAAATAGAAGGAGTTTTTTAAGCTCCAGCAATTTCTCATCAATTACTAGTTCAAGAAATACTAGTAACCTATCCTTGTCAACCTTAACAAGTTCCACTATCATGAACCAGTTTAATACAACCAATTTGAGTAACCCAAACCATAAGCTTGCCAATACAAATCTACCCAAACCCAACTCCAACCAAAATCAAACCATTAAGCATTGATAAGAAAGGAGATGAATGAAAAAGGAGGCGAGGCTTATGCTATTGGTGCCCAGAAAAATACACCTAAGATCACAAGTGTAAAAACTCATAGCTTTTTATGATAGTAGCACAATAAGTGGGGGACGAAGGCTAAAAGGAAGAAGAAGAATATCTAAATTGTTTTTATTGATCTAGAAGGATAGCAGGTGGTGTCACTAACCGCAATGGAAGGTAAAAAAGGATGTTCCACTATGAAGGCAGCCAAGTTCATTAACAAACAGCAAGTTTCTTTACTTATTAACACGAGCAACACATATAATTTTTTAAGCATAGAACTAGTTAAGAAGTTTAAATTAAAGACTTAGTATACAAAGGGAATTCATGTAAAGGTAGCTAATTAGGAGCAAGTGACTGTAGACATTAAATGTGTCCAGCTACAATGGAAAATGCATAGAGAGGTGTTTTACACAAACTTTTTTTATGATGGAGTTAGGAGAATATAACCTGATGGTGGGTGTGTAATGATTGGTTACACTAGGGAAATTTGTGATTGATTTAAAGAAGTTCATAAGCTTTAGGCTAAATGGGAAGCAATATGAAAATTTTGGAGATGACTAGCAATAGTTCCAATTATTAGAGGAATCTTCACATAATGTCTAGCTCTTTAAAAATGCAATTTATGTGATGCAGGTTCTAGACCAATCACAGGGCCTACTTGCTAAAATGAAACTGCAAGAATAGTAGCAATCGTAAGTTAACTTCCTTGAATTAGAATAGTTACTATAGTAATTTAATGATGTCTTGCAAGAACCTAAGGGATTACCACCCCTGCATGCCTTTGATCATTCCATTAACCTCAAGGAGGATCTTCCCATCAGTAGTTGTCCTTATAAGTATGAGCCTATACAGAAGGATACTATAGAAAAGTTGATCCAAGAAATGATTCAACAAGGAGTGATTCAGCTTAGCAATGGCTCCTTTGCATCATTGGTAGTATTGGTTAAGAAAAAAGATGGCATTTGGAGATTTTGATTGATTATAAGAGGCTTAATCATCAAACTATAAAGAATAAGTTCCTAATTCTAGTCATTGAAGAATTGTTAGATGAATTACATGGAGCATGTTTTTTCTCCAAGCTAGGCTTGCAAGCAAGATATCATCAGGTCCTCATGAAGCTAAGTGATGTTCACAAGACAGCATTCTATACACACAAAGGATTATATGAGTTTTTAGTGATGTCTTTCAGCCTCACTAATGCTTTAGCTACCTTCCAAGGTTTAATGAATATTGTATTCAGACTTTACTTGCGAAAGTTTATCCATTGTCTTTTTTGATGACATATTAGTCTATAATAAATCATGGGAGGAGCATATGAGACACTTGTGAAGTACCTTGGAGATTTTGCAAGAAAACACCTTGTTTGGAAAAAAAAAAAATCTAAGTGCACTTTTGCAGCAACTAAAATAGATCATTTAGAGCACATTATTTTAGTCAAAAGGGTAAAAGTTGATCCAAGTAAAACAGAGGCTATAAGCTCTTGGCCTAATCCTAAATCTATTAAATCATTGCGAGGTTTTCTAGGTTTGACTAGTTATTATAAGCATTTTGTGTGACATTATGGATCCTTAAATAAACCTCTAACAAATTTATTGAAGAAAATCAAAAGTTTAAGTGAGGGACAAAAGCTACACTTATTTTTGACAAATTAAAGCAAGCAATGACTTATATACCAACTCTAGCCTTACCAGATTTTTTTCCTCCCTTTCACCATTGAAACTAATGCCTTAAATGTTGGGATAAGGGTTGTTCTATCCAAAAAAGATACCCCATTGCCTATGCAAGCAAAGCACTCAGCCCAACCAAATGACATTTATCAGCTTATGAGAAAGAACTCACCGCTATAGTGTTTGTGGTCAAATAATAGAGGCAGTATCTTCTTGGTTAGCCATTCATAATTAAAATTGACCATTTGCCAATTAAGTATTTAGTAGAGTAGAAGGTCATTTCCCCTAATCAATATAAATGGCTGTACAAGTTAGAGGGCTTGGAATACACAATTGAGTATAGAAAAGGCAAAGAGAACCTAGTGGCTGATGCATTATCTAGACAAGAATCTGTTGAAGATCCAAAGAAGAACAACTCAGTGTCTTCATGTTTTGCACTCATTACCTTCACCTCCAGCATCAACAAATGAGCTAAGGAATCATGGGAGAGCAATACCAACATCAAAAGACTTATTTCCCAATTGAAAGAAAAGCCTGATTCTCATAAAAAATACACTTGGTAGTATAGGCTTTTGGGAAGAAAAAGTAGAATAATGGTAAGAAATGATCATCATCTTAAACTACAACTACTCAAACGTTTTTATGACGATGCCTTAGGTGGTCACTTAGGTGTTACAGCAACATATAAAAGGCTGTCAATCGTTTTCTATTAGAAGGAAATGGAAAAGCAAGTAAGGAACTATGTCAGAGAGTATGCCATTTGCCAACATAATAAGTATGAAAACGTGGCTACTCCAAATTTTTTATAGCCACTTCTTATACTAGAGAATGTATGGATAGATTTGAGGACAGATTTCATTAAGGGACTACTGAAATCATATGGGAAGACAATAATCTTAGTGGTAGTTGTTAGAGATTATACCTTAGGCCTATCAATTTACCATAAACATTGTCTTGATTTAATGAAGAGTTTTATTATCATTATTATATTATTTGTATATTTGCACTATAATAAGATCCTTAAGTAATTATAGTTATCCTAAATGTTCCTAGTCAATTATCATTGTGGGAATAATAATAAATTAAGATTAGTATGATTTTAATTGATGATCATGAGATGGTTATGTATGCAGATATAAATCAAAGTCATAAGCATTTGTTAAGGACCAAGATACTGGACCGACCCATCGTGAGATAGCTATATGGTATAAGTCATAAGCATATCTTGTCTATAATCATATCACCGAGCCCTTAGACCTAAGATCGCCATAGATTCTTACATGAGGAATATTGTACTTTGACATAATTAAAAGTTACCTTTAATCGGGTGATTATAAAGGTTATAATTGGATACAATGGGATACATGCAGAGGAAGATGACTGGTTAAGATGGGATTTGTTCCTTTCGTAAAGAGAGATATATCTTTAGGCCTCTCGATAAGTAAGACTGATAAATGCATAGTCGTACTCAAATAAAAGGAGTTTCGTTTGTTTTGATAGTTTACTTAAAAATAGAAAAAACGGGGTCAAGTGATACAAGGATGACGTCTCCATGCCTTGTGCTTAACCTAGATATCGTGTGACAAAAAGGACATGACATGGGTTATAGATAGGTTGCATTAGATCATCGATCCTCATATAATTTGAGTAGTCATAATGTCTTATTAGAGGCTACTTATAACTTATGGGCTAAAAAGAATTTTGGGTCCACAGTCAATATTATATAAGTCTATAGGGTCGCACACAAGAATGAGCCAACATAAGCTAAAACGTTTAGATTCATTGAACCTAGAAAGGCGTCTAAATTTAATGAATATAGTATCCATATTCAATGTATTTGTTCTTTAAAAGGTTTCTTATTTCGAATAGAAGATTATCTGATTTATGATAGAATATTGCATTCTTTCTTAAAAAAAAAAGGTGGCCAAAATTAATATATATTAATTTCAAAATCTTATAAGGTTTTCTTATAAAAAGGGCATGCTAGGGTTTCCTATGCATCAATTTTAAGAAGGAGGTCGCAACACCACCTAAGAGAGAAAGAGAGAATGAATTCTGCCACACACATAAGAAGATATATGGTTGTGGTGGACACGTTCAGACAGGGACATTCATGCAATGTGGTGCTAGCACACCGTTCATGTTGGAGGTCCTATTTATGTGGATATCGGTAAAAGGTGTTGGTTCATAAAGAGCAACGCTTAGAGATCCAAACTTGATTAATTAAAAGGAGAGAAAAAGTTGCGTGCATTGAACATATATTTCTTCTACCTTCGGTTTAAGCAAACATGATAGATCCATAAAAGTGATTTTGCTTGTTTCAATTTTGTAATTTTTCATTGCGTCTATACATATAAATCCCAATAATAGTAGACTGTTTGAGCAAGGTAGCCCACTTCTTAGCATTAGAACATCATTTTTCAGTGATTGAGGTTGCCTAGACTTTCATGGATCATGTTGTCAAATTGCATGGGTTGCCTAAAACAATTGTCATTGATAAGGATCCCATCTTTTGTGGAAAGTTTTATAAAGAACTTTTTTGGGTTGTATAAGGTTCAATTGTTGTATTTTTCCACTTACCATCTCCAAACAGATGGGAAAACAGAGGTTCTCAATAAATGCTTAAAGAGCTACTTACATTGCATGTGTAGTGATCAACCCAAGCAATGGGTCAAATAGCTTTTCTTGACTGAACTTTGGTATAATACTTCATACCATTTAGCCATTGGTATGACTCCATTCGAGGTTGTTTATGGCATCAAACCACTAGTACATATGTTATATCTTGCTGGGGATTCAAAAAATGAGCTAATTGATAGAAGCTCCAATGAGAGAGAAGTCACTATCTCTTTATTAAAATAGCATTTATAGAAGGCACAAAGTCGAATGGTTTAGATAGCTAATAAGTATAGAATAGATAGGGAATTTATGGTAGGAGATTTGGTCTATTTGAAGCTCCAGCCATTTTGAAGGAATGTTCTTAACAACTCCTCTTGACACAAACTTGGAGCTAGATTTTATGGCCCTATAAAGTACTCCAACATATGGGGTGGTTTGCCTACAATTTGGATTTACTCCCTACCACCATAATTCATTATATCTTTCATGTCTCTATGTTGAAGAAGCATATAGGTGCAGACGCTTGTGCATTTACAGAGCTTCCCCTACTGGATAATGAAGGCCATTTTGTGGTGGAGCTTCAACAAATTTTAGCCCAAAAGATAGCAAAACGAGGCCACATACCAATCACTCAAGTTTTAGTTCAATGGAAGAACACTAATGTTAAAGATGCTACATGGGAAGATTTGAGTAATGTCCAAATTCAATTCTTAGACTTTAACACTACTTCCACTACTCCAAATCCTTGACGACAAGGATTATTTGATAAAGGGGATTATTGGCACGTGTAAAATGGGTTGTTACTAAAATGTATAGTTGGTAACCCTTTCAATACTTATTTGTCAGCTAATTATTGTAAATAGTTGATAGGTTGAGTGAGAGACTAAGGCTAATTGGTTGATAGTAATAAAAGTTGGTTGAATTAGTTAAGGGTCACAACAGAATGTATCACAAGTCGTACCTCATCCTTCTGATAAAAAATACAGAGAAAGGCTTAGAGGACTTGTTGGAGAATTACCTAATAAAGATTCTATCAAGCATTCAATTTCACCTAGAGTCTTGCATCATAAAATTATAGGAACCAAAATTGTAATTTAAGCTTTGAAAATTTTGTGTCAAACTTGTGTCAATTGTCTTGAAAGACAACATAGTAAAAAAAAAAAAATTGTCCTTCTTGTGATTGAAGATGACAGCACATGTAGGAATAAATGGATAAAAAAATCATCAATAATCTTTATTTTTTGGTTACAAGTGAAGCATAATTTCTTAGGAGAACATTCACAAAGAAAAAAGAGATAGGTCATGAATTAAACATAGGTACATCAAGCCCATTCCGTTAGAATTTAAGTTTAAAAAAAAGTGCTACTTCAATCCAGATTTGTGTATAATAATAAACAAATTTAATAGAATAAATTATATAAAAATTTTTGTCATTTTTAAAATATAAATAAATATTTCATGAAATAAAAAATTACTTATATTTTAATTTAATTTAAAATTTTTTATTAAAATATCTTTTGTTTTTTATTTAAAAAATATGTATTCAAATTAATAAAAAATATTTTAATAAAAAATTTGAAATTTAATTAACATAAAAGTTCATTTTTTTAAAAAAAATATGTATATTTTTTTAAAATTAAAAAATGTCAATAAAACCCAATGAATATATATGTAATTTACTCAATTTACAAACCGTTTCATATGCAAGGAAGGGAGGAGGGAAAAAGAAAAAGGAGAAGAGAATGAAAGTTGAAAAAAATTATAATTTTATTTTTATAATTATCATTTAATTATTATTTAATATTTTTTAATAATAATTATTTAATTAATAAAAATATTATGAATATTTTTTATCTATAAAATTATTTTTTTATTTTTTATTTTTATTTTTATCCTAACTTTTTATGTATTAATTGGGTCCTTAATGTCAGCGATTATATAATAAAAAACTACCAATTCCTTTCCGAAAAAATTTCTGGAGTATGCGAAAGCATTACAAAACTACCCCACGGTCACAAAATCGAATCTATTATATCTAAATAGAAGATTGGACAAATTGACAATATTTCTTCGGTTTGCAGCTTTGGAATTGTGTACAATGATGGTATCACTCACCCATTTCACATATTCAAGGGTTAATTTACAACCTATTGGAAGAAAGAAAAGAATTAAATTACGAAAAAAAAAAAACCATTTTTACAGACCAATTTTCTTTACAGATATTTACTTGTTGGTTCAATTTTGATGAACTAAAGAATTCTCGAGCACCAATCTCAAACGCCGAGCAAACACATCCAACTCCAACGCCTGCTGCTCCTCCCACCGCTTTCCGAAATCCACCACATTCCCTTCTTTCGAAGAAATAGACATTGCGTGAGAAAGCGTACTCTGCAGAAGAAGACTCATCCTAGCTTCTCTCAGACACTGATCAAACACCTCTAGAACGGTTTTCGCAGCCACCTCACCAAGTTTTCCATTGCCACAAACACCTTCTCTCTGTTCACCAACGTCGTGAGCAACATCATCAAAACCGCCATCGACGTTGGTCCGAAGAGGGTCACGATGCTCTTTCTGATTCGGGTCGGTAGTCGGAACCCCAATTGAATCATCCTCAACTTTGTTCATGCTAGGATTGCCAACGAATGGGGAAATTGAAGAGAAATCGGTGCTCCAGAGCTTCTTCGAGAGATCGTAGACTGCCCGATCGTGCGGCGACAGCATCGAGATGTCGAGCCCGCGAGCGAGGCGAGACGAGATCACACGGAACTTCTTGCGGAGGCGACGGAGCTTCTCGGAGAGCTGAGACTTGGTGTACGGCTGAGACATGGTGTCGGAGAAGTGGCCGTAGAAGACGTGCAAGTCTCTCGGGAAGACGAGCCCATGGGAAGCGGAGTCGAGGAGGCCCTGGAGGAACCGAATTTCGTCGGGCTCCGTCCAGATTCGGTGGAATTTGAAAGGGGGTGGCCTGGGACCCACATCGGCGGCAGCAGCGGTGGAGGCGGAAGAAGGGTGGTCGGAAAAGGGAGGAGAATTAGGGTTAGGGTGAGAATTGGGAGGAGAAGGAGGAGGAGAGGAAGAAGAGGAAGGGCGCAGAGCTTTGCGTTTGATGGGAAGCTTGGAAGCGGAGGATTTAAGGGGAAGAGCGGCGTGGGCGTGGGTGGAGTCCATGGCTCTTGGGGAAGGTGTGGTCAAGGTCGGGGACTCAAAGGTGCAGTCCATAGTTCGGTTGGGGAGGGGGAACAACAGATAAGGGAAGGACTGCCGTTTGGTTCTTCGATACGACATGGTTTTCTGATAAGTTGGGGTTGAATTTGGCAAAGGAAAAATCATGAGCTCATGTTACATTTTAAAATAATTTTTAAAAATTTAAAAATAAAAAACTTAAATTAATTATATATATTAAAATCATCATATACTGTTTCATATCAATTACATTATTCATACATTGTTCATAATTATTTATATATATATATATATTTTTCTTTTTATAGGACTTACTTTTTTTTTTTGGTGAAGTCTATAGAAAAATTTCTGAATCTCTTGTATCTTATAAGAATAAGTGTTAGTCATATAAAAAATATAATTTAATATTTTAAATAAATATTTTTTTATTTTTAAAATTTTTAAAATAATTTTAAATTTAAATTTTTTTTAATATATATAGTCCTTAATTGTAATTTTTTAATATACATAGATGTATATGTACAGTTACCTGAGAGACTATATGATAAGTAGCATAAACAAAGTCTGCATGAACGTGAATTAATGAGATTGATATGTTTTAGTTTTTAACCTCCAAATTAATTTCATTTTATTTGATTTTTTAAAAATTAATTGACTCAATCCAAAAATAATGTGGTCACAATTCTAAATTCTGTGAAATTAAATAAAAGATTATCAATTTGGTTAGTTAAAAGTTTTTAAAAATTAAATTAAAAGACTTTATTCCTAAAAAACTTATTTTAAAAAATAATCTTTTAAAAAGTAAATTATTAATTTGCATTACTTTTATTTATTTTGTGGATTAATGAAAGTTCATTTTAAGAAAATCTGAATATATATATATATATATATTTAAAAATCTTACTTTAAAAGATGGAAAAAATTGAATGTTATAAAAGTTATTATCCAAAAACTAGAAGGGGATCCCAAATGCACAGAAATTTATGCTAATAAGTCAAATTTAAAAAAAATAGCCAATAATAATAATAATAATAACAATAATAATAATAATAAATGTTTATGAACCATATTTAAATTTAGAAATTATATATATGCATCTTTATAACTCAAGGTCAAACTTACTCCTTAAAATAAGCTTGTGTGATAATATTATTTATTTAAACAATGCTTTTTTTAATAAAATATTGTGAGATTAATTTTTTTATAATTAAATCATGACAGCATATAAATAAGTCTAAATATGATATGGTCATCATAAAATAAATAAATAAATAAATCTCATCTTGTTATTGTCATGTTTAGAACTAAAAAGCTCTTTGATTAATTTTATTAAATATGTCTTAGAATCTAAGTGATACAATATCAATAGATATGCCTATTGGAGCACAACAAGTTCGAGAAACCCTCATTCATCAAGAACTTCAAAGAGCTCAAGTGGCTCAAATTGTGCACTATGTCCAAAAATTTTAAAGAGCTCAAGATGTTGGACGTCAGCCCAAGTTTAGAGCCTAAAATCCATATTTGATCAATTTAGAACATGCTAGACGTTACTCAATTCATAAAGATGCTGATCTTGGAGTTGAATTGAACTTTGGACATGAGATTTCCTTAAAGATGCAAAAGTGGAAGCCCAATATCCTAAGAAGGTCTATGGAGCAACTAGAGTCAATATCTAACATGTTAAAGGCCCAATAACAAGAGTTAAGGCCAAAGCAATGAAAGAAGCCTTCAATTGTTTAATTCATAAGTTTCGTAACTTATAGCCCATTCATTTAAGTCAAGAGAAGGCCCAAGAAGATGTAAAATGTGTGATCATGCTAACCATTCTACAAGAGGAGTGCCAAGGCCCAATTGGAGTCTAATTGCAAGAGATTAAGAATCATGTGACAACCATGTGATTTTTAATGAAGCATGAACATTCCATATGACAACTTAAAGAAGCTGATTAGTTTTGACTAGGATTCTTTTTGAAATTTTATTTTTTATTATTTTATTATTTTTTGAACTTGGTCAAAGAGCTTATCTTGGAGATCAAGTTAAAATTAGTATCCTAATCTAATTCTTTAATATTAGGCATCATTTAAAATATTTCTAATCAGATTTTAGAGTTTTACTTTCATTAGGACTCTAGAAATTTTGCCTATAAAAGGCTCCCTATTGTACTCTATTTTAGAAAGATCATGAATAAATGAATGAATTTGAGTATTATTCAATTATCTGTAAGGCTTTTACGTCTTTGTGTTCTCTGAGAGTTCACGTGACTTATCAAAGGATTGGTCTTCCTTTGTGGCGTCTTGAGGCTAGGGTTCTAAGAGACAAGTTCTCTTAGGGTCTTTCCTTTGGCCAACATTGTTGTTTTCTCGCCGGTCCTGGGCAAAGTGTCATCTTGGTGAAGATTCGTAGGACAAGGTTCCTAGAGGGTCTTTCATCATTTGGTATCAGAGCTTTGATCGCTAGTACAAGGTATATCTTTGTGTTTTCCCTTTCATTGTTCTTCATACTTTCTCTCCTTCCATTAGTATTACCTTTTCCATCTTCGTCTTTTTCTTCTATCTTCTTCTGTCTTCCATTGTTGTGTTCCTCCATCCTCAAAAAAAAAAAAGGGATAAAAAAAAGGAGTAAAAAAAAAAAGAAAAAAAATTCAGATTGCAGAGTTCAAAATTGCAAGATGTGCCAATTCAAAATTGAAAGCAAATTTGGAGTTAATTTCCTAATTAGAGTTAGTTTCTTAATTGTAGTCAATTTCCTAATTGTAGTCAATTTTCTAATTGGAGTCAATTTCCTAATTGGAGTCAATTTTCTAATTGGAGTTAATTTTCTAATTGGAGTCAATTTCTTAATTTGATTGCTTTAAGTAGCTACCAAATTATCTACTTTCCTATTTGCATTCAAGAAAGGATATTCTTTCCTAATTGTTCTAAACTTGAATTGCAAGTAGTGTCCTATTCTTAAAGTTTCTTATTTTTAGATTTTTTTTCTTTCTTTCTCCTTCCTTCTAGGCCTCCCCTTCTTCCTTCTTTCCCTTTTTGTTACACACTTCTTTTTCTCCTTTGTTTGATTCTTTAGGAATTTACATTTTAGGATTCTAGTTTTTTCGATTGTCACTAGTATGATCTTTTCATTTGATTTACTTGTGACTTGCTTAGAACACTTGTAAGAAGCAAATTATTGAGCGGTAAAAGGCAAGAGTGCAATTAACATTAGAGAAAAGGCCAAAAAGAGAGTTAAAACATGAGTAAACTTATAATCTTTTAAGTGTAAACACATGAGAAGAGTGTGTGAGGTCCTATTCTTCTTTCTTTCTTTGACTAACTTTTTAGGTTATAAGATGTCCAATGAGTTCAAATTCCTTGAAGAGGCTAACAAAGAGATATTTAAGCAATATTGTGCAAGATTGGGTGCATTCCAATCCAATACCAACTCTACAGGACAAGATAAGGAAAAGGTATCCTCTGATTTTCATACTAGATGTCTTATCAAAGAAAAAGTCTGTAGCATGGCTATTGATAATAGTAGCTATGTAAATGTTGCTAGTACCTTACTTGTTGAGAAATTAAACTTGCCTACTATAAAGCATCCTAGGCCCTATACCTTATTGAAGGGTCGTGTTGAATTTAGGGTTAATAAGCAAGTTTTGATTTCTTTCTCCATTGGTAAATATCATGATAAAGTGTTATGTGATGTAACTCCTATGTCTGATGGACATATTATGCTTGGTAAACCATAGAAACATGTTAGAAAAGCTAAATATGTTAAGCATACGTACAAATATTGCTATTGCTATTCATTTGTATTCAATGAAAAAAATTATGTATTGGTACCTCTTGATCCTATGGATGCTTATGAGGATCAAATGAGAATATTACAAACATACAAAATAAAAGAAAAGGAGAAAGCAAAAGAAAAAGAGAGAGAACATGAGTTAGAGAGAGAAAAAGAAGAGATTGAAAAAGAAAATAGTGTGTGTGAAAAGAAAGAGCAAGAGAGTTGTGAGAAAAGTGAGAAAAGCATGAGTGTGAGCTTGTTTGATGAAAAAAGAGAGGTTGAGAGCGTGTGTAAGGATATTTGTTTATCTACTAACAATCTTAACCCATCTTTGCCTATTGTTAGTTTTAGCTCCTTGTAGGTATGTAGAGATTTGTTTTCAAAGAAGCCACCTAATGGACCCTCATCTTCAACTAGCATTGAAAAGAGTTGTGATTGCCTAGATTTGTTTCCCAAGAAACCACCTAATGGCGAAGATTCGAGGACGAATCTTTTCAAAGAGGGAGGGAATGATACAATATCAATAAGCATGCCCATTGGAGCACAACAAGTTCGAGAAACCCTCATCCATCAAGAACTTCAAAGAGCTCAAGTGGCCCAAATTGTGCACTATGTCCAAAAATTTCAAAGAGCTCAAGATGTTGGACGTCAGCCCAAGTTTAGAGCCCAAAATCCATATTTGATCAATTTAGAACATGCTAGACGTTACTCAATTCATAAAGATGCTGATCTTGGAGTTGAATTGAACTTTGGACATGAGATTTCCTTAAAGATGCAAAAGTGGAAGTCCAAGTGGAAGCCCAATGTCCTAAGAAGGTCTATGGAGCAACTAGAGTCAATATCTAACATGTTAAAGGCCAAATAACAAGAGCTAAGGCCAAAACAATGAAAGAAGCCTTCAATTGTTTAATTCATAAGCTTCATAACTTATAGTCCATTCATTTAAGTCAATAGAAGGCCCAAGAAGATGTAAAAGGTGTGATCATGCTAACCATTCTACAAGAGGAGTGCTAAGGCCTAATTGGAGTCCAATTGCGAGAGATTAAGAATCATATGACAACCATGTGATTTTTAATGAAGCATGAGCATCCCATATGACAACTTAAAGAAGCTTATTAGTTTTGACTAGGATTCTTTTTGAAATTTCATTTTTTATTATTTTATTATTTTTTGAACTTGGTCAAAGAGCTTATCTTGGAGATCAAGTTAAAATTAGTATCCTAATCTAATTCTTTAATATTAGGCATCATTTAAAATATTTCTAATCAGATTTTAGAGTTTTACTTTCATTAGAACTCTAGAAATTTTGTCTATAAAAGGCTCCCTATTGTACTCTATTTTAGAAAGATCATGAATGAATGAATGAATTTGAGTATTATTCAATTATTTGTGAGGCTTTTGCTTCTTTGTGTTCCCTGAGAGTTCACGTAACTTATCAAAGGATTGGTCTTCCTTTGTGGCGTCTTGAGGCTAGGGTTCTAAGAGACAAGTTCTCTTAGGGTCTTTTCTTTGGCCAACATTGTTATTTTCTAGCCGGTCCTGGGCAAAGTGTCATCTTGTTGAAGGTTCGTAGGACAAGGTTCCTAGAGGGTCTTTCATTTAGTAGGATGATAATAAGGCAGATTAGGGCAATTTTTTTTATTATTCACTGAAGGATGTATATAGGTACTTACATGTGAAAGCTAATCTTATCGAATTTCCATCCTACGTGGTTCTAATTAAAACCACAGAGGATCATTAACCTTTCTTCACACTAGATTGCACCGCAACCATAGAGTATGGGATTTTGGTTTTGTGTTTTTCTCTACGTTGTAAAACTTTGAATAGGAAAAAGAAAGTTTTCAATGTTGAAACCAAAACTAGTGCTCAACTACTAATTAATTTCTCACCCTATTATAAAAAATAATTTCTTTTTATTTAAAATTAAAAATAACCAACCCAATATTTGAATTTCAAATTTTAAATATAATTAAGTAATTAATTAATTAATTTTTTCTCTCAAGTTATTAAGTCAAGTCATGCATCATCCTATGAGCGATATTCTAATTTTTTAACATCTTTCACTCACACATTATAGGATATGGACTTCCATATCAAATGCTTTACTATGACTACTTAAGCACAATCTATTTAAAAGCTTTTACACTAAAAATCTTATTATAAGGCTAGTATAAGAGATGCATCCCTTAAATATACTTTACAAACTTATTTGTTTGCATCAAATGTCCTAAGTTCACCCATGTACACCATATTTTATACTAATGGCAAATTTAATCTCTTTTGAGTTTAATTTTACTTAAATTACCTTCTCATATATATAGTATCTACACTTATAATGTTATTATAGTAATCTATAATAGTATATCTCAGATATTAGTATAATTGCGTATATTTTGAGTAATTTTCCTTTTACTCACATATCATTCAGATCAAAATCAGGTGATTCCCTTATAATACTCCTTTAGATCAAATTATTATAACCAATAGATGTGTGCTAAAATAACAAACACTTATTGATTTCCTTATAATATTGTCAGAGTCATAAGGGTACTATGGAAGGATTTGTTCCTTTTTAGAACTTACACGACAATGAAACAAGAATTTATTCACTTGCTTTTGCAATTATTAAGCACATGTTGTATTGCATAATATGATGTTTCTCTTCTTTTATAAGAGTATATGTCGATTTGATTTTTTTATTTACATTGTACAAATCTCAATTTAGATATACATAGTATCTAACTCAAATTCTATCATTTTGCTTACCTTCCATGGTGCCTTAGAAGAGAATTCACATATGGTTACAAGTATTATAGATCATGAGAATCCATAATTCAATTCATATATGTTTATATATTTGAAGCTCATCTTGACCTTTCTTTATCCTTTTTGTCGAGACAACATATTTATATTTTATGTTCATCCCTTTTGCCATATTGGCACTTCTGCTACCTTGCATAACAAAAACAAATGTTTCATTTTTGCTCACTTCTCACAGTGCCAAAGGTAGTTATTAGTGTAAGAGAGCCGACCCTATCAATCTGTATGATATGCTATTATTGTTTACGTGCTATTTATGATAATGACATAACACATCTGTTTAATCAACAATTAAATTATACATAATCTATGATACTCTACATTTTATGCTTACCAAGAGACTTAATATCTTCCTCATACACATCTCTAGGTATATGTTTCATCAGAAGATCAACTAATGTTTTATGTGTAGAGATATTCCAAAGTAGCACTCTTTTGTGCTATTAATCTCTCTCATTCTTGTGTCTTTGTATATTCTCTTATTGTGATACTTAGGGATTTTAATGTAGGTTATGACTTCTTGTCTATCACAATTGGTCAATATTGGATTTAATGTCCCACCAATAATCCCTTAGTGTTTTACAATCCTTTTTAGCTATATAGTCTTTTGAATTTTTGTAGAATATGTAATAAACTCTATTTTTATGATAAATAACATAATAAATCTTTGCTTCTTGTTGTTTCGAGATATGATATCATTATTCAATAAGAATGTAATTACATATCACGTATTTAGATTTCCTTTCCAATTTCATATTAGAGTTTCTTTTTAAGTATAATTACTTACTTAACAATATGATGCATAGTTTACTGTGCCTTACAAATATCTTAAGATTCCCTTAATAGCACTTTAATGCTATTGATAGGGATTTTACTATTACCAGTTTACAAGGTTAAGCTAACAAATGTCCGACCTTGTATACATCATTGTATACAAAACCTAACAACATTTGAGTAAGAGATTTTTTATATAATTTTAAATGTAGATTTAATTTGAACACATATGTTACAACTTAAACTATTACTTTTTACTACAAGGATATTGATGAGTTTATAATCTTTCATGTTAAATCATTTAAGGACTTTTTTAAATATAATTATATTGTGAAAGAACAATTAATTTCTCTGAGTGATTTTCTTAGATCTTAATTCTAAGGTTATACTTTGTTTTACATATATCTTTTATCTCAAAATACAAGGATAATTGTTCTTTAATAACCATTAAAAAAATGCACTATTCCAAACTAATAGCATATTATCACAACATTTCTTTCAAACCGTTTAATGTAAATACAATGGCTTTTATCAATCATTTGAATTTCTTGTGAGGTTATCGTTCAATAAAATCTTAAGTATCACTATCTAGATGATTGCTTTTAATAAGTGAATGGACTTTTTGAACTTATTAACATTTTTCTCCATTCCTTTTTCTATGGAATCTAATGGTTGTTCCATGTGCTTTCTTTATCTAGTTCTCCATTTGAAAATATGATTTTTTAGATCTATTTGATATGATTCTAAGTTTAAACTTGTAGCTACAACTAGAGTTAATTTAACTAAATTGAGTTATGCAATAGATGAGAAGATATTTTTATAATTTATACCTTTATGTTATATATACCCTTTAGCAATTAAGCATGTTTTTATTTGTTAATTCATTTGTCTTCCTATTTATTTTGAAAATCATTTGTTCTTAATTACCTTTCAGTTACATAGATAGTTAACCAAATCCTAGACATGGCTTATCTTTATTAGATCTATCTTTTATTCCATTACTCTCATCCAATCTTTTTTAATAAGGCAAGTTTAATCCATTAAAACTGTGTTTAGCTCCTTATGATCTAGTTGAGTATCTCTGCATGTTGCCTAATCTTAAACTGATGTCTTGGCAAACTCTTACGATTACTCTTATATAGTAGGGCTATTTGGGTGATAGTTTAGTCTTACACCAAGCTCCTACTTAAATTATTAAGTTTTATTAAGTCTAGGTCTAACTACTTATTCTCGATATCTTGATTTTGTGTCTTATATAGAGATATATACTTATCAATCTGTTTCGTACTAGAAAATTCATTATCTAAAAATGTGGTATCTATTAACTCAATTTTAGTTATATTTCTACCTTTATTTTCATTAATGAAAATGATATGCTTTAATTATTTCAAGTATCTAATAAGACTACATTCCTTATATTTTAAGCATAATTCTCATGCTCATGAGAATTATCATAGACATAAGTAATTGATCCTATGATCTTAGGATACTTAGGTTCAACTTACTATTTGTCAACAATTTATAAAATATGGAAGTAATTGATTTAGTTTTGACTGCCAAATTTGTAAAGCCATATCTCCCTCATTTTTTTATCCAAATTGGACAAACAATATGTCATGTGAAAGCTTGCAAGAATTTCTTTCTAATGGTATAAAGTTTGCACATAATTGTAGTTTGGGGGAAAAATATAGCCATTGAAATCAGGTTGTTTGGTCACATTTTCTAGAAAAATAGCTTTAAACCCCTAACTTTGAATTGTCATATTTTACTCAATTTGCATCTAAATTGAAAGCAATTGGTAGTATTGGAAAGTTTATTTAATAAGTTTTCTAATTGTATATGGTTTACAACAAATGGTTGTTTGTGGTAAGAATGCCAGATCACAAAATTTGGTTATTTCATTACTAATTTTTTGGACATTCAAGTTTAGATTTCTTCTTAATGGCTAATCCTTTTTCTACCAAATTTCTACCACAATATCCTTACTATATAGTATACCTATGGTATAAATTTTGTGACCTAATTTAGTTTCTATAAAAATTTGCTATTAAAGGAGTTCTAAGGTTTAATTATGCAATTTTACAATTTTAAGTGCATTTTTCACAGTAATAATCATAAAAAAAAATATGCACAACATATGGAAATAAAGATTCAAGCCAACTAGGCTTTAATACCAAGGATGAATGTATATGGATAGTTACCTAGAAAAGCAGATCTTACTGGATCTTTGTCTCATATGGTTTTGATTAAAGTCATAGAGGATTATCAACCTTTCTCCATAATAGATTGCACCATAACCATAGAGGAAGTATGGAATTTGATTCTATATTTTTCTCTGTGTTGTAGAACTTTGAAAAGGAGAGAGAGAAAGTTTTTAGCGTTCAAACTAAAATTGAGCATGTTTAACTACTGACTAGTTTCTCATCCATTATAAAAAATAATTCTCTTTTATTTAAAATTAAAAATAACCAACCCAATATTTGAATTTTAAAATTCAAATATAATTAATAACTAACTAATTAATTAATTTTCTATTTTGAGTTATTGAATTAGGTTATAGGTTAGCCCATCAGTGATAGTCTAATTTTCCAACAATCAACCCTCTTTGTTCACTTTTTTTTTTTATACCTCACCCTTACTTCATTTTCATGGAGTTTTTATTAATTTCCTAGATCTAAACCTATAAGAATTATTCTGCCTCATCAAGTTTGAATTTACAAAATTATACTATTTAAATATTTTAATATTTAAATAACTTTTTTAAAATCATTCAAAGAATCCTAATGAATATAACATGTATTTATATTTGTAACATTTATATTTTTTTAGTAAGAAAGAATTCCTTGCTAAATCATTAATAATATCCTATCTCAAGTCAATGGAATTATATGAGTTATATAGTGAAATGTATTTGTATTGTTTGGACTTTTTATTAATCAAATAATTTCTCATGAAATCATTCATAGACATATTTGTCAATAATGTTTTAAAAATAACCCCAATCATTGAACTAGGATAAAAAATGGTTTATGGTTTAATAGTGGAATTGGTTGGATTAAAATATTAAAAAAATATATTTTTAAATATTTTATAAATTATAATCTAATTTTATAATAATTAAATTAATAATTTAAAAGTGTTAAAGTTATTTTTTCCTTTTTAAAAATTATATATAATAATAATTTGCTACATATTTATAAGGTAAGTGATGTGAGCTCGATGGATATGGCGATAAGTTCAATTCTCCAAGTTGGGATGAAGTGAGTATGGCCAAAATTCGTCAAGCATTGCAACCAATACCCAAAAGGAGATTGAATTGAGTGCTTATAAAAACTTAGGTTCTTTTCAAGATTCTTTTGTAAAATATTTGTCATTAAAATTTCTTTAAAGCATATAGAGCAAAATAACGATTATATCAATGAAGGAAGACTTTAAGTTGATGTTTCAAGTATAAAGAGCATAATTTTTATTCCTAAAAACAAAACACTTAATAATATATAATTAAACTTGATGTAAAACCTTGTTTCCAAGAACAATCCTACAATCTCTTGAACAATTGGTTTACTTGAAATAGATATAACAAAATGTGTCAAGCAACAAATGACCAATAGTTCATGCAAAATATCAAAATGAAAAAAGAGAATTAGTTAAGCAACTTAAAATGTAAAAAAATATAAGGAAAGAAAAAGGCAAAATTTAAGATTTATCCTGGTTTAGCTTTAATCTAAGCCTATATCCAATTTTCAAACTTTCCCTTGAGATTTCTCTATTAAATCCATAAGTTTAATAAACATTTATGAGCTTTTATGACTTTAAACTCAACCTAAAGTTCTTTTTTTTTTCACTATAAAATAAAAGCACACATTTCTTCTTAGAGGAAAATCAATCTAAGAGCTTCCCCACTTCTATTTTCTCTCATAGGGGATACACCACCCTTGCTTTACAAAGAGTAGAAGAATAACATTGTTCAATTTTATTTTTTTTTCAAAAAGTAGATATATAAGATGAAGCTATAAGAACTCAAATGATAGAAATTATGTAAGTTTGACTTAAGAATGATGATTTCACTTTCTAAGATCATGAACAAGTTTAAGATCATATTATAATACTTAATTCTACTTAAAAACCTATTTAAAATGTCATATATGTAATGCTTTATGACAAGGAGCCATTATATCACACTCTAAAACTCAAGGTATGACTAACATAAACTATAAGGTGAATCCTACATCAATAAACTTAACATAATGAGCTATAAGCATATTTCTTATGCTTCTAATACCATAGCTTAACATTATAATATTAGCCAACCCATTCATCTGAATTCCATATTCACTTTAAAACCATTAATGCATATTTATGTTCAACTTCTTCTAGAAATTTCAACAGAGGCTTTATAAAAACTAAGACCTCCCAAAATTTTTACAATCAAATCATCATAACACCACATCAAAAGAGAGATCTCTTAATCCTAATTCATGATACACTATTTAATAGGGTGGGGGATCCTACCTATGTTTTGTGGATTATAGCTAGCTTACTAAATGAGTTAATACAAAGCGAAACAAAAAATGCCCATGTCAATGATTGCGAGGCTCACCCAAAATACAAGCAAGTCCTCGTTAAGTTGGTGAGTAGGTTTTAGTTCACTCTACTAAGAGTAGATAACATCCTACAATTTAAAAATAAATAAATAAATCATGGCATCTTATGAAAATACCTTCCATAACTTTAAAATCTAAAACCATGTTGATAAGTCCCAGTTTGTGTTGATTTTTAGCTATATTTTTAGGTCTTATCAATGTTTTTCAAAATGTTTTAAGCTCTTTTGTACCAATTTAAGCATTTATTTGCATTTGTGGCTTATTAGGTGAAATTGATAGCTCCTTACCAAAAACTTCCAAATTTTTAGGATTGAATTGAAACATTTTATGAATATTAGCTTTTACTTAAATTCCTAAGTTTATGTGGTATAACTGTGTAATCACAAAAGTCTATAGTTATATTTTATTAATAATTTAATTTTGGGTTAATTTTGGTTTTAATTGTTTAATTTCTTATGTTAGGTTTATTTGTTAAAGACTAAAATGTATATAAATATAAGATTCAGGCTAAGGAATGAAGAGATGAAGAGACTAGGGACTAGAATTCAAAAGAAAGAATTGAAAGACTAGTACATTGCTCGATGTGACATATATCTACTTGGTTGCAATAAGAGAAAGCATTTTCCGTGAAAAATATTGGTCACTACTCATCATGACGAATGCTATTTTGATCACGACGAGCAAAGTTTGTGCGATTTTTGTATATTCATTCCTTAGGTGCAAATTTAAGGGACTTTTAGGCATTTTTCTAAGTTTATTCTTAGTTTTCTCTGAACTTTCTAGTGTGCATTGGAATCTAAAGGACTTAAAGTGGAGAATTGAAGTAGAATCAAGCTTTAAAAGTTTGAAAGAATCAAGCTTTCTACTTTTTCTATATAATGTCATATTATATGTTTCTACCATGATCTTCTTCTATTTCTTTGTTATTTTTCATTTGTATTTTGTAATTTGTTACTTAATTTTCAGATTAAATATTGATACATTAATTGTAGTGATGATTTTTTGGAGTGTTATGTTGATTGTGGTATAGTTACATGTGCTTAATACTTTTAATCATCTAATTCTTGTATTTGATCTAGTTATTGATCCTTAAACATTTTGAGCTAAGATTCTATAAGTGAGATAATTAGGTTAATTACTTGATTAAGTTGATTGATTGAAATTACAGAGCATAAAGATTATGAGAATAGAGTTTATACAGCTCTAGTGTGCCTAATAATCTGTAACCACCTTTTGTTGAGCATTTTAAGTGTTTGATAAATTATGAAAAATGATAGTTGACTTAGAACGTATCACAGAGAACTATTCTAAATTAATTATACCTATTAACTTATAAATCTTAATGTGTGTAGTTCTTACTGATTCTTAAATCAATTCGATAGGCATCTTAGGATATGTTAGAAATGTGTAAGTTGTCATATCAGTGTGAATAGCATGATTAGAGGAGTTAGTATACCATAATAAGCATAATGTTAAGATCGAGCAATACATATTAAGATACACTAATCACAATTAATCTAAATTTTGAGTGTAGAATTAGGCTAGGAGTTTTAAGCTCATGTATATAGATTAGATTGCAATTAGGAGTAGTTATAAATCCTTCATCTAATGGTCCATAATGACTAAAATTTCCTAAAAAATTAGTATATATATAGGTGTTAGATTAGGTTAACATAGTCCATTAACTAGTTAAGCAGGTTTTTATTAAGATAAAAAACTATCTTTGTAGAATCGACCTTGAATACTCGAACTTTGTTACCTGGTATGATTATTGGGTTTGATTATTTAATTGACTAATTACTTAAACTATTGTATAATTCTCTCTCACATTCAAGTTATGTACCAAGCTTTTAGCATTGTTGCCGAGAGTAGATTTTTTTTATCTAGGACAGTATGTGCTAAATAATTAGTTGGCGGTAGGATAATTCTCTAAACTTCTAACACTCTAACTTGACTAACTACTAACATACTGACTTGGTTAACTTTCTTAGTTTGTAACTTGGTTTGTTGAAGTAGATTGTATTTGTTAATTATTCTTCTTTGAGTTATAAATTCTTTATCTCTGTTTAAATATGATTTCTCACTAATTTAAGGATATTTATTTATTGATAAGTTGTTTAATTATCTTAGGATAGAGGTATTTAAATATTTGCATTGAGTTTTTTCTTTGGTAGCATTTTTCTGAATTTTTTTAGTTTTGTATATAACTTAATGATTTTATTGAGAAATGCCGGAGTTGAATTTTGATTTGAACTTTCTATACGTTGTTTATTATATGTTTACTTTGCTTATGATTTATTTCATGATTTTAGAGTTCACTTATGTATCTTATTTTCCGAATTTTCAACACTGTTTGGTATACTCTGTTTTTTTCAATTTGTTACTTGAGAGTCAACTTTTTGAATTTTCTGAGAATTTTACAAAGCTTGTTAAATTTTCAATTTTTTATTAAATATTTCTGTATATTCTTAGAGTGTTTTATAGCTTTTTCGTGATTTTTATGATGCATTTAATTAGCCATTTTGATTAATTTTTACAGATATTTAGTATGTCCTGTTTCTATCGGTTTTTCTTACTTTTGTTAACTTCGAAGATTTTTCAGTACTAATAGGGATATGGTTAGGCTTTGAGATTTTTTTATGCTGTTTTTATATATTTTAGGAAGTTTAGATAAATGTTTCATGTATTTTTTAGTTAGTTTTCTTAGTTAAAAATTTTCATTGTTTGTTCAGCAACTCTGTTTTGCAAATTTTCTATTTTTGTGGTATCAATTTGTTGATTTTTCTGTAATTATTTAGGAAGAGTTGGATTCTGAATTTTATTATATGAAATCTTTAATGTGTTTTCTAAGTTGATGAAAATCGACTTGTTGTTTTAATCACTTTAGCCATGAGTTTTAATGCATGCAATTTGTAATGTTCAGCTTAGTGACAGATCCTAGGCAGTTTTACTTTTTCCAACTTTCTTGACACATGAGTTTTCTTTTGCCATTTTTTAAGATTTGTTTTGATGATTCGAATAGGATAGTGTAAATTTCATCCATGTATAAATGTTTATTTTCTATTTAAGTCAAGAATTTTAATTTGGTTTTTCTTTTTATATATGATTTCATAAATTGCTGTTTTTAATGTTTGAAGGGTATTAATGAGTTGTAATTGTAAAGATTTCTATTCTTATAAATGATAATAATACTGGTTTTTGGCTATTTTGTTATGCAATGCATAGTGCACAACTTTGAGATAAAACTCGCTATCATTACAATGTTACAAGCTTTTGTCCAGTTTGGGGGTTTGCCAAGTTCAGTTCTGAATCTTTATAGCAAGAATTTTCACGCCACTTTCAAATTCAATGGAGTGTCTGATGATGCGATAAGGTTGAGGCTATTCCCATTCTTGTTTAGCGACAGGGTTAAGGCATGGCTACAGTACACTCTTTGCCGTCAGGAAGTACTCAAACTTGGAACGAGCTTACTATGAAGTTCTTAGTGAAGTTTTTCCTGCTGGTGGAGATTACGAAGCTTAAAAGTGAGGTTACCTCATTCAGCCAAGCACAGAGTGAGCCCATGTATGAAGCATGGGATTGATTTAAGGAGTTGATGTGACGTTGTCCATACCATGTCTTCCATTATGGCTTCCAGTACAAAGTTTTCATGACGAAATGACAGTGAACACCTGGGCAATGGTGGATGCAGCAGCAGGCAGTTCAGCTATGGTGAAAATTCCTGAGAAAATTTGGAGACTTTTTGAAAATATGGCTACTAATGCCAATCTTCTGCCTGAGCGATTGACACGAAAAACTTTTGGAGCGCACAAGTTTATCAAATGGTTGCTTTGACAGCTTAGATGGAGGCTTTTAACAAGAAGCTTGATGTAATGAAGGGATCTCATTCATATGATTCTCCAAGTTCTTATAACCCTTCTTCGTTCTCTAATATTGATGCTTTAAACCCTAAATTTATTAGTGAAAATATTGACTATGTTTTTAAGTTTAGCAGGCTATAGGAGAATCCTCTTGGTGACACATACAATCCAGGATAGCACAACCATCCTAATTTCTCATGGTGAAATTAGCCGAGTTTATAGTCGAAAGGACAAAGGTTGGAAGGAGCTCCTTGGTAGTGATAATTTCAACCTTAGGAAAGAGAAGCAATTTGGAGGAAATGCTAACCAAATTCATGACTATGACTAAAGGGCAAATAACAAATTAAGATGCATTGGTTAGGAATCTTGAGCCTTAACTAGGACAAATGGCCACTACTATGCCAAGCAGAAAAAAGGGATCTTTGCCTGGGAACATTGATCCTGATCCTAAGCAACAAGCTGGCTCCTGTACGTCAAAGCAATAGTCAAAGAAATTAATTATTCAAAAGCAATTGAATCAAAAGTATTTGACCTAAAAGCAATAAACGTTCAAATTCGGAAGCAGTGAAACCGAGTTTCAATTGTTGATATGTTGAATTCAGAATAAGTGATTCCGAATTTATAGAAATCTATTTAATAAAATTATAAACTTTGATAAAATTAAATAAGTATTATAAAGAATAAAAATTTAATAAAATATAAATTAAACAAGTATATCTTTTTTTTATTCTATAATTAAAGAAATATAGATTAAATAATTATATTTTTTATAAATAATCTAAAAATAATAATAAAATGTAAAATTAATAAATTTTTTCTATTACGTCGGAGTCAATTGTTATGACAATTTTGTGAATTTTAATTATTGGAGTTATCTTAATATAAGGATTTGAGATTTTGTGTATAAAATTATATATCATTTATGCAAAGTTTTTAATACCATTAATACCTCCACTAACTTATCTATAGATAATTACTTATTATTGACACAAGATTTTATATATCAATAATATAAAATTAATTTTTTTTCTGAAATGCCCAAAAATTTAAAAAGAAAAAAATTGACAGAATAGGAAAAAATATTCAATAATAAAACTAATTAGTGTTTTAATTTGAAATTTGGTTTTATTTTTTTAAAAAATAATTCTCCCTAATTCTATACATGAATTATGAAAATAAATTAAAATTTCTTTTGCGTATAGTTTAAGTAGTATATATATATACTTATATAAAAAAGTTTCACATAATACAAAAAATCAACAGGAAAAAAGAATCCAACACTTAAAAGCAATGTCCAGAAAAACTTATAATTCAAAGGCAATGGCATGAAGAGCAATTAACGCAAAAGCAATAAAAGTTGAAATTTGGAGGGGAATAAGTCGAGTTCTTTTTTGTTAGGAATTGTTTTGAACTCGAATTGAGACACTTCGAGTTCAATGTAAATTTTTTAAATAAATTTATAAAATTTTAATGAAATTAAATAATTATAATAAAAAAATTGAATAGAATATAGTTTAAATAATTATATTTTTTTGTTTGATGTGATAATTAAAGAAATATAGATTAAATAATGATATCTTTTGTAAATAATCTTAAAAAAAGTAATGAAATGTAAAATTAATAAATTCTTTCCATTATATTGGTGTCAATTGCTATGTCAATTTTGTGAATACTAATTATTGGAGTTATCTTAATGTAAGCATTTATGATTTTTTTATATAATTATTCGTTATTTATGTAAAGGTTTTTATATCAATAATACCTCCACTAACTTATCTACAAATACGTATTTGTTATTGACCAAAAAAATTTTATGTCAATAATTTAAAATTAATTTTTTTCTTATACGTCAAGAGATTTAAAAAAAAAAAAGATTGATTGGAGAAGAGAAAATGTTGAATAATAAAACTAAATTGTGTTTTAATTTAAAATTTAGTTCTGTATTTTAGGAAAATAATTCTCTCTAGTTCTATACATAAATTATGAGAACAACCTAAAAGCAATGGTCAAAGTATAAAATAATTCAAAAGCAATGAGATGAAAAGTATTTGTCTCAAACGCTATAAATCATCAAACTCGGAACTTGTAAAGCCGAGTTTCAAATGGTAACTTAATAAATTCGAAATAAGTGACTCCAAGTTAATAAGAATATATTTAATAAATTTATGAACTTTAATAAAATTAAGTAAGTATTATAAAGAATAAAAATTTAATAAAATATAAATTAAATAATTATATCTTTTCTTTGATTCTTTAATTAAAGAAATATAGATTAAATAATTATTTTTTTGATAAATAATCTAAAAAAGTAATAAAATGTGAAATTAATAAATTTTTTTCATTACGTCAGAGTCAATTGTTATGACAATTTTATTAATTTTAATTATTGGCGTCATCTTAATATAAGAAATTGAGATTTTGTATATAAAATTATATATCATTTATGTATATAAAATTGAGATTTTGTATATAAAATTATATATCATTTACTGAGTATTTATTCCTATTCTTTAACCTCTATCAAACTCAAGTGCACATATAAATATAATTTCTCATATCAACAAAACCCAAATAATAAACAAATAATATGCATAACCAAAATAATTCGCTAAAACAAATAAAGTAAAAGCATATTAAATAATAACACGAAAATCATTTATATGAAACTAGCATTTCTTTAAATATTTCTCTTTCATTTTCTCCATTTTTCTACCTTTCTTTAAATCACGTTTCTTGTTCTCATAAATTTTTATTTCTCTCCTAAAAAGTATTTACCCAATCTTTCTATTTTTCTTCAAATTATCTTTCTTTCTCTATTGTTTGTTTTTAATTTTTCAATTATACTCACCTATTTTTTTTTCCTTCTTTTCATTTTTTCCTCTTTCATTTTCTCCATTTTTTCGACCTTCCTTTAAATCACGCTTCTTGTTCTTATACTCATTTTTAACTCTTTATTTAATTATTCTAAAAAATAATTCACTAAAACAAATAAAGTAAAAATAAAAAATAAAAAATCTTTTCGTATAAAACTAGTATTTTAAATTTTTTAAATCCATTTTTGTTGATTAAACATTGTTCTTTTCTTATTTCTTTTTTTTTTTTTTTTCAGTGTCTTAGTTCTTTTCATAATTTCTAAATTTCCTCTTCAAAATTATTTGCCCAATTTTTCTATTTTTGTTTAACCTATATTTCTTGCTCTTATATTCATTTTCTATTTTTTTATCATCCTTACATAATTATTTTTTCACTTTCACGTTTTCCTTCTTTCATTTTTCAACTGTTACTTAGCATTTATTTATTTTTTAAACTTCTACCGAAACCAAGTAACCATATAAATAAATAATTTCTTATACCAACAAAATGAAATAATAAACTAGTATTGTGCATGATCTAAACCAATTTATATAACAATTCTAAAAAATTATTCACTAAAATAAATAAAGCAACAAATATTAAATAAACTTTTCCTCTTCACTAAAACTTTTAATTCTTTCTTTTTTTTTAATTCATAAATTTTTATTTCTCTCCTAAAAAGTATTTACCCAATCTTTCTATTTTTCTTCAAATTATCTTTCTTTCTCTATTGTTTGTTTTTAATTTTTCAATTATACTCACCTATTTTTTTTTTCCTTCTTTTCATTTTTTCCTCTTTCATTTTCTCCATTTTTTCGACTTTTCCTTTAAATCACGCTTCTTGTTCTTATACTCCTTTTTAACTCTTTATTTAATTATTCTAAAAAACAATTCACTAAAACAAATAAAGTAAAAATAAAAAATAAAAAATCTTTTCGTATAAAACTAGTATTTTAAATTTTTTAAATCCATTTTTGTTGATTAAACATTGTTCTTTTCTTATTTCTTTTTTTTTTTTTTCAGTGTCTTAGTTCTTTTCATAATTTCTAAATTTCCTCTTCAAAATTATTTGCCCAATTTTTCTATTTTTGTTTAACCTATATTTCTTGCTCTTATATTCATTTTCTATTTTTTTATCATCCTTACATAATTATTTTTTCACTTTCACGTTTTCCTTCTTTCATTTTTCAACTGTTACTTAGTATTTATTTATTTTTTAAACTTCTACCGAAACCAAGTAACCATATAAATAAATAATTTCTTATACCAACAAAATGAAATAATAAATTAGTAATGTGCATGATCTAAACCAATTTATATACCAATTCTAAAAAATTATTCACTAAAACAAATAAAGCAACAAATATTAAATAAACTTTTCCTCTTCACTAAAACTTTTAATTCTTTCTTTTTTTTTAATTCATAAATTTTTATTTCTCTCCTAAAAAGTATTTACCCAATCTTTCTATTTTTCTTCAAATTATTTTTCTTTCTCTACTGCTTGTTTTTAATTTTTCAATTATACTCACTTATTTTCTTCTTTCTTTTCATTTTTTCCTCTTTCATTTTTCACTCTTTTCGTAATATTTATTATTCTTTTCTAAACCTCTACCATAATCAGCTCAACATACAAATAAAATTTGTCACCAACAAAATCAAATAACATACAAATAATGTGAATAATAAAAAAAAAATTATATAATTATTCTAAAATATTTAACTACCACAACTAAAGTAAAGACATATTAAAAATTAAATTCTTTTAAATTTTTAACATTTTCTTTTTAAAATTTTTTTACTTTTTTCATGTTTCTAACTTTATTCAATATTAATTTATTATATATATTTTTAATATTTATTACTTTAAATACAATTTAAATCACATCTCAAAATATAAAATAAGAAATAAATTTAAAAATAATTAAAATTAAAACATACCTTTGTTTTGTTGCTTTCAGATCAATAAGATATCAAAATATTTTGTTCCAACCCCCTACGCGAAGAAGAAGAAGCAGCAGAATGAAAATGAAAATGAAGAGGCGTGGCTCAGAACGAAAATGAAGAGGCGTGGCTCAGTTTTTATAAACGTCTTCAGGGGTATTTTGGTCATTTTACACGTAACATTATCTTTCTTAATTTATTTCAACCAATCAGAATTCACCAGAATTTCCAATATCCAATGAAATTTCGCCACGTGTCACTTTTTAAAAAAATTTAAACTGACCGGTCAAATTTGACCGGTCAGCTGCTGCCACCCTGGCCTGACAGCTAGGCAAACTCGGAACCATTGGTTCCGAGTTTGCACTGAATTCGGACCCATTGGGTCCGAATTCGCGCCGTCGCGACACGTGGCGCGTGTCCACTGAACTCGGCGTTAATGACGCCGAGTTCCTGGGGTGCCTCCACGTGTCAGACATGCATGGCATCCCGGCAGAAACTCGGCATGATAGGATCCGAGTTTGATGTAAATATTGCCTTTCGGGTAAATACTTTTCAAAATATTATTTTTCGATCATTTTTTTTTTCAGATGTTGCTTGTCCGTGGAAAAACGCAACAAGCTAAAGTGGTACTAAGTTACTGACCAAAACTTAGGAATGGCAATGGGATGGAGTGGAGCAAGTTTTTCACTACCCATCCTGGTCCCATTCTACCCTATCCCACCCCATACTTGCCTTGTAATTTTGTGAGTTCTTTTTTTCTTTTTTTTCCCTTTGCCCCATATTCAAACCTGCAAATATTTTGTTATCCCATACCTGTCCTGAAACTTAATTCCACAAAATTTTAATTGTTGAGGGTTGAACTTAGACTCCATTAAAAGTACTCCACCTTTGTGGCCATGATACCGTAGATGCACCTTTAATATAGTATAGCAATCCATTATATAATAAACAGGTATGAAATAAAAATAATATTTTTGTGAAATATATTATACTATTTAAAAATATATATGAATTTAATTTTTATGAAAAAATTTATTAATATATTTAAAATATATTCTTTAAATAGACTATATATAAATAAATTATAATTTTTAATTTTTAAATCAATATAAATGTTAAAATGGCTTATACTATCTTTTTTATTTGGATAATATTTTTTTCTTTTTTATTAGCATGTACCTTTTTTTAAATGACTTATACTATTGTTTGAGAAATCATTAATTTTTTTATTTTTAATTATTTTTAAAAAAGAAAATATAATAATAAGTGCTAAGACTATAACTAATTTCTAATTAATTATATCTCTTTTTGTCAAGTAAATTTTTATTACATTTTTATTAATAATTTTCAAAGTAGCTATTTAGTCTTAAATCATCTTTATTCAAAAAATAATTACTTTACTAATTATTTTACTATTTGGCAAACGTGAATTTCTATTTTAGTGAATGAAATTAAAAGTCAAATAGAATGGTGAAGTGGATGGTTCTCATTTAGATATATTAGTTGTTTCAATATTCGTTAATGATTAATCACTTAAGCAATAATAATGTTAATTTCATGAAATATAGAAAGTATTTGATATTTTATATCCTTGTTCAATCATTTTAGAAATTTATAAATGTTGAAAATACAATGAAAATGTCTAAAGATTTAGAATGCATACATTTTGCGAACATCACTTTCTACTTTGCAAAAATATAGAGATTTTACACTTAAATTATCAAGTTTGTTAAGTTTTAAAAATATTTGATTATATACCTTTTTTAATAACTATCAATTATTATGTTATATACTTTTTTTTTAATAACTATCAATTATTATGTTAAATATTTGTGATTTCTTTCTTCCGTATCAATAGTTTTGGTTCTAATTGGTTCAGAGAAGAACATTTGTTAAACTTCGTTGTGTGGTTTGTAGTGAAATAGTTCACTAATTTTATTTGTATAATCGAACACATAAAAAAAAAACAAAAATGTTAATTTCATTGTCTTTATTTTCTTTGTTTAATTTTGACTTTTGCTTTTAGGTATTCTCAAGAGTTGGAAATTCATTCTACAATTATTGGATCCAAAAATTTCAAGAAGGGATTTTCTTGGAATGAAGCCAAGCATATGAGGGAGTTTCTTCTTTACCTTATTTTTGCTCCCTTATTACTTGCTTCATTACCATTCCTTCTTGATATGCTGAATTTTCTGAATTTTTACATAATTTTTATTGAATATATTTTGTGCTTGTGATGTAATTGGATTTTTGCTTAGTGCTGAGTATGATTTTGAAAAACTCGTCATAAACTTTTGGTGCATTTCTTTGTAGTGATTTTTCTCTGGATATATCTTCTACATGTCTAGTTTTGCACAGTAGATTTTTATCACCAATAAACTTCATTTGAATTGTTTTACATACACATTTTTCAGCACTGTTCTGCTTTTCCATTTATATTTGTTTGCTTCATTTGATAATTTTCTGGGAATCCACTTCTTCAAAATTTTGTGTGGGGCGGTGCCTAGTTTTTCCTTTGGATGTCTAGTTTTTAGGAAAATTGATCCCACATTATTTTGATTTTTGATAAATGAAAGATTCAATGTTTTACACATGTTGGTCTGTTCTGGAATATGCTAATTCTGCTGGTCTTTCCATTGCTTTGTGAAATTGTATGGCTTGTTTGAGTAATGTTTTGACAGTTAAATTATGCATATATTTGTTTAATAACATCTATATCCCAGATATTTTTGTTGGAATTCTATGAGCATTTGTAGGGTGAATTTCATCGAAATGTTAGAGAAGCTCTTTTTACACATATGCTGATTTCTTGTTCCTATCATTTTTTATGTGAGGATAAAGCTTCCAATTTTTCCTATGTAAGACCGTAATGGATAAGTACAAGCACTAGATGAAGTCCAAGATTCAACCTTCAAAATGAGAATTTCTAAACTTATTTTCTTTTAAATCTTTCTGCTATTTTATTCGTTTGTATTTTTGTTTGTGTGTTTCATTTTAAGTTTAGGAGAGTGCTCCTGGTTTCTTAATTATATTGTTTCTAGTTTTATTTTAAAAATTAAAAGAAATATAGAAAATAAAAAATTCAAAAATATATGTTAATTGATGTACTGATGCGGCATTTGTTTCACTAAGGTAATGAACTGATGCATCACTACTTTTGTTTTATATCCAATCTTAGATGGTCTCGTGTTTAGGAATTTATCTAGACATGTGATGAATATACTACAAGAATTATGGGTTCTTTTAGTGACGATTGAAAAAGTAGTCATGAAAGATAAAAGATAAATTTAACAGCATTTTTTATAATTGTCATTAAATTCATGTATTTAACGGCATTTAGCATAAAAGTATTATTAAGGTCTACTTTAATAACAATTTTTAGTGATGGTTTCGATAATGGCCACTAAATTCAAATTAAATAACAAATTAGCTTGTTCTTTTTTTTTTTCTTGGGATTTTTCAAGGGTCTCTTCTTACCCATTTCAGCAAGAGAGTAATCTCTTTCAGGCTAAAAGTGTTAAAAGAATGCCTTCCTTAAATTAGTATCTCGAGGACTCGAATATTTGACTATCCTAAAATTCAAACAGCCACTACCATTATCACTTTGGAGACATTTGACAAAATTAGCCTATTCTAGTGATAATATTATTTAAATAACAATAGAAAAAATAATGAAAAAAAATCCAAATTAATGTTCATTAAAGATAAAGATTGAAAACACCATTTTTTATTATACAAACCAATATTAATTTTCATATTTATAAATTTTTAGTTTATTTATTACTAAATATAAAGTTTTCTATAAAAAATAAAATTGATAATAATTTTAACTTACTTTAAATTTAAATGAATTAGAAATTTTAAAATTTTAATTGAATACTTTTTTTTCTATCTACTATTCTATGAATTTAATTTAAAGTTTTAAAATAAAAACTAAAGAATTGTATTATTTAACATGTGCTATTTAATATTTAAAAAAATTAAAAATATAAGTAACGAGTAGAGATATAGACAAACTAACAAGAAGTATCTTTAAAACATATTCTTTATACAAGGATATATGTATCATCGAATTTGAAATTTCAAGCTTATTCTTTAAATAAACTTTAAAACTCAAATAATTAAAGATATACACATTTTACAAGAAGTATCTTTAAAATTTATATTTTAAAAAATTTATATAATTTTGAATTTTATTGAGTAAATAAATTTTATGTCTTAAAACTCATCATTTTGTTAAACTAAAAATTTAGATATTGTTTGTTAATAGGATCTTGCTATATGATTGTATTTTTTTATATTGTTTGTTATATAAAAAACAAAAATAGTTGAAAATCTATGTTATTTGACTTAGATAAGTATTTTTAAATTATTTGACCCTAGCTTTTTTTCCCATGTTAGTTTCATTCTATCGTGCCTAGCTAGTTACTTTTAGGAGTTCCAAAATTCCAACCTCCTCATCTTAGCAATTCATCATGGTTCACCTTCTTCCTTTCTTGTTGGCCAAAAAAAACCTTTCTCCTTCCCTTCTTTCTCTTCCAAGAGGCATCTATTTCTCATTCATCATCTCTCTCTGGTGGTTTCAAGGTAATTTCTATTCCTTTCATCTTCATTTATTATATATCTAGTTTAGAATCATCTCATATGTTCTATGTCTCTGCATCTATGTTGCTTGAAGCAATATCAATATCAAAATCATCTCTTTATAATAAATCCATCCTCTTATTCAACAGTTGCAAGGTAATTCTTCATCCTTTTTTTTCATTTATATTGAATTTGGTTGAGTATTATCTCACGTGCCCAATGTCTCTTGCATCAATATTGGTGGAAGTACTTTGTTTATCAAAATCATTAAAACATCCACACAAGAAGTAAAATGGAGGCATTTGGGAGATTGGGACCACATGTTTTTCTTGCAAAAAAGGCATTATTTTAACATGTCAAATTTGATATCCTTTCTCAAATTTTATTTGCTTCAATATTAATAAATGTCAAATTGTAATATCATGGCCATCTAAATTTTTTAATATTGTTTGTAGATTTATGCTTATTTATTTTAATTTCTGTACATGTTTAGAATAGATGGAGAATTATGTAACTAATTTGAGATAATTGCTTTTGTTACTTATGTAACTAAGTTGTACAACAAACAAATAAATGTTGTATGATAGGGATATAATAGTTTAATGCATTAGATCCTGCAATTATGTTTTATACACCTAATATAGATTGAGTTGATAAAATTAGGAGAGAAAGAGTTTAAGGATTTGTTATAAGTTACTATACTTTGAGTGTCATTGTGCTCTAACTAAAAATTAAATCTAGCTTTGGACTCTAAAAAAAGCACTTTGTGTTGCTTCATCAATGATAATCTATTAGTTTAGGTTATTTTCATGCTTTATTAGTTGCAGTTTTATTTTATGAATTTTATTTTCAATTTTTATATGATTTGTTTTCTTAAGTTTTGTTTACAAGATATACTATAACTTGATATCATTTTTTATTTGGCTATTATATGCCACATTTTAGGTTGATACTTTTATACCCTATTTTGGTTTATTGGAACATTGGAGACAATGTTTAATTTTAAGTTTGGAAGTAAAGGACTGGAGTGATTTGATTAAAATTTTGATAAAAATTTAAGCTTTCTTGGTTTATTTGCTTATCTTTGTTGATTTTTCAAGAATTTTTTTTCAAAATTTTTAATTCTTTAAACTCTCTTTGATTTTGATTTCATTAGATAATCGCCTATTCTTGTTTTGTTTTCTTTTCTTGGATTTGGTAGGACTCCAATAAATATTTTTAATTTCTATATAGTATATGTTTGATTGGAAAGCTATTTGAATTTCTTAAGTGGAATAGTTTTTTGTTAATAATTTAGATTTTTCCATACTCATTAAATCAATTGTGCACTTATGCCGTGCATAAAATATACTTTTCTTTATTTTAGATTATGTGGATTAGTTTATTTAAGATTCTTATATGAGTCTTTAAAATTTGCTTTGATTCTTTCTTGAGAAAAAATGTTTAGTTTAATACTTCTCTTGAAGATGATTTTGGCATTTTTTATCTGATTTGAGTCATATAGAAGCCTTATTTTATTCTTATTAAATTACTTGTATCCCATTGAGCTTTTTTTTTTTTGGGTGATTTGTGCATATGATGCACTTTGGTAATTTCCTTTCTTATTTACCTACATTGATTACCTAGCTTGTAAAACCAATTGTCTACCTTATTCAAGGAGTATTTTGAGTGCTTTGACTTATCTTGCTTTAGAAAAGACTATTTTGAGGGTGAATAAAGTAATAAAGCATTTGAAGAGTTTTTCATAAATGTGGGCAAGAGTATATTTAAGAGAAAAAGAGAGAGAGATTTTTAGATAGCTTTTGTTATTTTGTATTTCATGTATTAATTATCAAATGATGAAATAGAAAAATCCTATGTTATTGTATTAATTATCTTTAGTTGTTTAATTTTGGTTTTAATTGTTTAATTTCTCATGTTAGATTTATATATTCCTTTGTAGAAATTAGAATGTATATAAATAAAAGATTCAGGCTCAGAAGTGAAGACATGAAAAGGCCAAGGACCAAAATACAAAAAGAAATAATTGAAAGGCCAGCACACTACTCATTGCAACAAGGGAAAGCATTTTTTGTGAAAAATGTTAGTTACTACTCATCGCAATAGGATGCCATTTTGGTTGCAATGAGCAATGTTTGTGTGATATTTATAAATCCATTCCTTAGGCTCAAATTTATGGGACTTTATGCATTTTTTTGAGTTTCTTCTTAGTTTTCTTTGTACTTTCTAGGTGCATTGGAGTCTAGAGGTCTTAAAGTAGAGAATTGAGGCAAGATCAAGCTTGAAAAGGAGGAAAGTATCAAGGTTTCTACTCTTTCTTGAGTTTTGTTCAATAGATTTATGTATAATATCATATTCTATGTTTCTATCATAATCTTCTTTTATTTCTCTTCTATTTTTCATTTGTATTTTATAATTTGTAACTTAATTTTAAGTTTAAATATGATTAAATGTTGATACATTAGTGATAATTTTTTAAAATGTTACATTAATTGTGGTGTCGTTATAAGTGCTAAATGCTTTTAATTGTCAAATTCTTGTATTTGATTAAATTGTTTATGCTTAGACATCATGAGATAGGAGGCCATAAGTGAGATAACTAGATTAATTACTTGATTAGGTTGATTGCTTGAAATTAGAGATTGTAAATATCATGAGAATTAAGTTTATGCACCTTTAGTTGGTCTAATAATTTGTAATTACTATTTATTGAGCATTCCAAATATTGGATAAATTGTGGCAAAGGATAGTAGGCTTAGGACATATCAGATTGAACTATCTTAGGATAATTGTACCTATTGACTTACCAATCTTAATGCATATAGTTCTTACCAATTCCTAAACTGATCTAGTGGACGTCTTAGGATTTGTTAGAAATGATTAAGTTTTCATATCAATGTGAATGATACAATTAAAGGAGTCAACCTACCATAATGAACATAATGTCAAAAATGACCAATACATATTAGAACATATAATCATAAATTATCCAAATTTTAAGTCTAAAATTAGGCTAAAAAGTCTTGAGTCTCATGCATATTGTTTAGATTGCATTTATAAGTAGTTATAAATCCTTCATCCAATGGTCCATAATGACTAGGATTTCCTAAGACACCAATGCATATATAAGTGTTATATTAGGTTAATGTAGTCCACTAACTAATTAAATAGCTTTGTTTGCAGATGAAAATCATCTTCATGAGATGAATTTTGCATACTAGAGCTTTATTATTTGGTATAATTAGTATATTTGATAAAGTAGGCTTGATTATTTAATTTACTAATTAATTAAATTATTGTATGATTCTTTCTAACATTCAAGTTGTGCACCAAATGCTTCATAGTATAATCAATAAATATTAAATGTTTGAGTCTGTAATACATACTGAGTTATGGAAGTCACATACTTTAAAATCAGTGAAAATAATGATAGTACGAATTATGTAACTTTCAAAAATATACACAAGGGAGTTTCCATCTAATTCTTTTTAAAACCTTTCTGTTAGAATAACTTCCTTAAAACAATACTACTATCATGGGTACACAACCAATATGAATAAGCAATCAAGTTTGTCATAAACACATAGTTCACATAGGTAAATCACTAATTTGTGGTGAGTACATAGTTTATATAGGTAAGTAACCAAATCCGTCATGAGTCTACAATATGAGATAACCTCCCTTTGTACCACATGTATTGGCTATCACACTAGCATCGGCCATTTTTTGTTCTAGCTAGGGTTCAAGCCAAGGAGTGCCAAAACCTAACAGAATTATTGTTAGTAAGCAATATTCTGTATTTAGTTCCTCTAGAAAACATCACAGTCAATTATGGAATTATACCAAGTCAGTTTACCTATAGAACACTTTTTCATAAGTATTCAAATAAAAAGTTAAAAAATAAATTCTAAGATCGTTCTAATTAATTCCATACATATATCAATGACTTATGATTTATGGAAATAGGTATGGCAAGAGTTCTTCATTTATTAAATACGAATATCAATAATTTCAAGAAATCCCATACTAAACACACACATAAACATATATATATATATATATGTTCATCACATAATGATAGAAAATATGAATATTGCAAATAAACCATGAAACATGAAATAAGAAACATATAGCAAGAACATATAGTGGGATATTATTTACTCCTTAACCAACCACGTTTCATTACTAATTTCTACTTTCTCCTTAAAGTTTTTTTTAGTAGGCAACGTTTTTAGAGATTCCTATAATATCCCTAGTGCATAATTTTCACTTTATTGACTCATTAATTCTTTGGAACTAGACCCATTCGATTTTCCAAACACCTTAAGTTCTATGGATAATTTCTAGTCCCCACTCATACCACTTAACAAGGGTGACTATTCCACTCATTTAATTCCACTTCTCTACTTACCAAGTTACTCATCAAGTGATCTAACTCTTATGTCCATGTAAGTCCTAACTCATATAAATTCCCAAATTAATTTCTAATACATCAAGTAGGTTGAAAACTTAACTCATGTAAATTCCCAAATTAATTTCTAATACATCAAGTAGGTTGAAAACTTACTTTAGAAAGCTTGAATAATGTACTTGAGCTAGTGGGTAGCTCAACCAAGCCTCACTTAGACTCATTCCTTTATATTACCCAAAAATCACCAATCCAAACCTATTATATAACATAACCAATATGGCTAAAAATAAGATTTTTGTGACAAGGAGGAGAGGAAATTTTACTCAAGGATTGAAGCTTTAGAACTTCAATTTTAGCCAAAAAATTGCAGCCACCAAGAATCTATACATTGTTCATGTTATAGTAAGATAGAATCATGAATTAAAGGGCTATTAAGGCAAGCTACTCAAGTATAACAAGAGAATGAACAACAAAAAAGATGAATCGGGTTGCCATACACGGTGGGAGGACGGGTAAAAAGGTGCACAAAGGAAACAAATTGTTGAACCTCAAGGAAAAACCACTATACTTGAAGAAAAGCATGGCTGAACGAAAAAAAGGAAGCTAGAACGTGGTGAAGCTTTGAACATGCACACAAGGGGCTAACCAAACATATTGAAGTAGCAAAAAATAGGAAAAGAGTAGAACTTTGGACATAGAGAGAGAGAGAGAGAGAGAGAGAGAGAGAGAGAGAGAGAGAGAGAGAGAGAGAGAGAGAAGTTGCTAGCTGACTCGAAAATAAGTGATGACGGAGGACGCTTTGGTCATTTCCTAATTTTGATGCAGGTTAGACTTCTGGAAAGGCATTTTGGAAATTTTAGAGAATAAAAAGTAAGAGGAAGAATGAAAAAACTGAAGCAAATGGGTACCCAATGTTGAACTATGATATCCACTTAAGCTATGGTTAGGGCTTGCTCCCAATAAATTTTAAACTTAAGTCTTTAGTTTGTTTAATTCAATGAATGACAAAGTAATTCTTCTTATGCCTTCAAATTCCTAATTATTTGGATTGCTTAGAGAATTTAGCACAATTACAAATCACATCCAATGCTCTTTAAGATATTTTTTCAAAGCCCTAAAAATGACTTGTCTAAAATTTTATTTAGCCTAAATTAATTTGACTAGTTACATTATTTTTCTAAATTAGGTGTTCTAAACTTTAGACTTCCTTCCATAAATTTAAATTTATATATAAATTATTTTCCTTTTTAGACTTTAGGCTATTGTAATGTAGACATATAAAAGATCCATTACACATTTTAAAAAAATCTAATACTACTAGTTGATTATTAGAAACTACCAGTCGACTTGTAGCATTCACCAACCAGCTATTACAAAAATTTAATTTCAATAGTCATAACTTTTGTTATTTAAACTCCACTTTAAGTGAATAACTTATAGTTGGAAAGATCTACAAATGCATTTTTCAAATACAACAAATTTTATATCAAAACTATGCTGTTTGTGAAATATTATCAAAATAATGACTAAAGCTCAAAATAATATTTTAAGTAAGTTTGGGTCTAGATACATATTTTTGTGAACCAAAATGTCTCAAGTTAATAAATAAAAATCTAAACCATTAAATTTCATATAGAAAATCTTAGCCTATAATAAATATATCTATTTGAACTCATTGATTATTTTAAAACACTTAAGCTTCAGAATCTTTAAATCTTTAAATTCCTATATTCTTGGAGTATCTTTCTTGCTTTATATATCTTTAAGTAAAATATAATATTGATATTGCATTCTCTATATTTCAATGCTCACACTTCTTTTTTGGGACCATTTTGTAAAGAAGATATTTAACTTGGAAATGAAATAATTAGTTTAATTTATATTTAATAATATACATGACTTAATAGCATTTACTGCAATGTAAACAATCTCATCATTCATATGAGATTGTTATAATTATATATCTAATTTAGATTATATACAGTATTAAAACCTATCAAATATATTACAAGCAATCATATTTCATACATAAGAAATTAATCATGATTCAAGTATATAATAAACAAATTAATTATTATAATTATACATAACTCGTAGTGATCATATAAAAACATATTAATTATATATTTATAACACATTTGTCATTATCAAACAAGGTAGAGAGAGAAATTTTCTCTTGGGGGCTAAGATTGTAAGTTATAATACATTTTTTTTAAAACCAAAAACATATAATTCTACTAGAATACACACACTACAAGGGAAAAAAAGGCAATACATTGTATTAAAACAAAATAAATATAGCGCATTGTGGCACACATTGCCACAATTATTTGTGCAAAGCATAATATAAAACATGTTGAAATAAGAGTATATTTCCTAGTAAGTACTGTTTTATATGATTCATTTTATTGGTTAACTTTCTATGAATTATAAACTAATTTTAAGTAAAAAACAAAAGATAAGATCTATTAATAATTTGATAATAATGATAAGTAATGCAACTTGATAAAACCTATAGGTGAGAAGAGATTAGAGACTCAGAGACATTGCAAATGCAAAAAACAAGTTGAAAAACAATTAAAAAAACATAAGAGGAAAATATATATTAAAAAGAATTAAAAAGTGTGAATTTCAAATAAAGTGAAAAGATAATAAAATGAAAATAAAATATATTAAGAGAAAATGCGTCTCTTCATTTTTTCTAGATTTTAGTTCTGTTTAAGATAAAAGAGTAAAGAGAAGCCTTTTTGCTTTTTAATTTCCTAAATTTTAAATAAGATATTATACTAGAAATTTGTCATTTTTTAATTTTATTATTCTAAAAAACTTATAAAATTATTAAAATAACTTGTTATTCATAAATGCTAAGTAACAATTAATGATATTTTGTCACTTAAAATATGATATACATTAAACTAATATGTAAACTATTAATTATATTATCATCTTTTTTATAGACACATAGATTTTATTGTTTGAGAAGCCTTATATAAGTTTAATTTTTCTAATGGCAATATAAGAAATTTTCATATACATACATATGCCAAAAGGAAAAAATCAAAACTAGAAAGATTAGTATCACCAAAACTTATAACATAGATTTTGAAAGCTAATAATCTCTTTTTTTTTATATTGATAAGCAAGCATATCTCATGTACATAAGAGATAAAGTATGATTCAAGTATAATATGCTACAAGTTAATTATTATAATTATGCGTAAATCATATTAAACAAGTAAGTGTATATAATGTTATATTTAGCAACATTTATTATCATCAAAATTGATAACATAGGACTTATAACTAACAAAATTGTCATCCCCAAATCTAAATTAAAATTTCAATTGGTATTGAGAGTAACAAAGACAAAATATATAATTAGTAAACTTTATTACAATTTTTTTTTTTAAGAAAGCCATGGTATGAATACATGTTTTGAGTAATTTTATACAATTTTAGGTTTTATTATATGTATTATTGTGCATTTAATATGTGTCTAATTCTTAACAAGTGAAAATATTTGACCAAAACATAGTCTTTAGTTAAATTTAAATGATGTTTTTTTTAAATGCTGTTTTTTTCTTAATAAGTAAGAGTAGAGATTTATTTCATTAGGGAAAAAAAACCACAAATTTAAATTATTGATATGAAATACATGTCAATTTTAATTGATATCATATGAATTACTAGTTCATTAATTAAATTCAAGTAATGTTCATTACACAAAAGTACAACATAATTATGTAAAAAGAAAGCTAAAATGTACATAACCTCTTTGAACTTTGGGTCATATGTAAATAACTCTTTTAACTTTTAAAATTTGACAATAAATCTCTCTAAACTTCTATTTATATGCAAAAAAACCCTCCTCTATTAATCAACCCATTAAATCACTAATAGAGAGGTGTTACATCAAACTCATCCTAAGACACATGGCAGCTAACATAGATTAAAGAGTAAATTAGTCATTGTCCCATCCTATAAAACTACTTCTCCTTCTTCAAAATGCACTTCTCCATTTGAAATGTTTTTGTAGAATATGTCATTGCACTCCATAACCATGCAAAGGAACCTAACTTGACTGCCAGAAGGAGGTGGTAAATAGAATCGAGCCATTTATCACCCAATATTGCTAAAGCCACAAAAGATTTAGGGTTCAAGAGGGATGTGAATCTTCCATTACATTAAGATTTTGTTATAGAGGGTTTGATTCAAAGTTTCTGGCTGAGAAAGAGGGACTTGTTGTAGTTGGAGTGAAGTTTTTGAAGCTTCTTCACTCCTATCTCCATTCTTGAATTTGTTATAAACGGTTTTATTTTTTATTTTGCAAGAATAACTGAAAAATTTTGGAAATATGGAATCGATATCATGATCCCTAACTTTTTTTGGGTATTATTAGCTATAGTTAAAAAAAAGATTATGAATAATAGTACTATGGTTTTATTTTATGATTTCTCGTTGCCATCCTTAAATGACTAGAAATAGGAACTTCAGACTCAAATTCCCCACCCTTAAAATCTTTTTCTACACTTAGCAATGTATTATTAGAGTTTAAAATTTGATTTATATTAGGACAATGAATATTTGTTTGATTAAGAATATTGATTTTGAATGTGACTGATACTTCTCAGCTCCGAAACAAGTTCCATGAAGCTAAAACTGATCCCTTACTTTGATTTAAACCTTTTGAAAGATGCCTCCTTTATTGCTCCTTAAGGTGGTGTAACCATACTATAGAGGTGAATTAATCAAATCATATTCAATTTGGATAAGGATTTGAAGGATTTATATTTGTTTAGTATGATAAGTTTATAAACCTATATAATGCAACCCTCTGAAACAACCGAATTTGTAATACTTCCAACTGCTACCTACTTTAAGTTTCTTCCATTAAACATGAATCACGATAATGATTTTAGTGAAGAAACAATGGACTTTAATAGTGTAAAGGTAGGGAAGATATATGAAGTTCTTCCATTCCCATCCTACCTGAAAGTCAACTTATTTGTGGAATGATGACATAGGTGTGATCATATTTAGAGAATCAATGTAGAGAAGGAGCTTGATTTTTGTATAAAAGAATTATAAAAAGCTTTGTAATTGAAGGATTAGTTTATTTAGAGATAAATGTATGTTTGCATGAGGTTACTTAAACATTTTGTTTAAGCAAATACTCTAAATTCTTAAAAACTACTACAAGAAAAAAAAATATTACGGTTATTGTCTAATTCTCTCTTGTCTAAATGAAACTTCCATAAAAACTAAAAAGCTTTAGTTTTTTGACAATGTAAGATGTATATAATATTATATCATTTTTTGCAATATTAACATATGAATATAAAAGCAAACAAATGATAGGAATATTCATTCTCTCCTATGCTTGGCATACTAATTAAGTTTCTTCCTGAGAATGGTCTTTTATTTTTTCCACCCCTAACTCTGTCTCTTTCCCTTGATCTTTTTACACTACAAAATTCTAGCTTCCCACTTGTTGATGGCTGCTTGTAATTGTTCCAGACTTTTTATTGTAATTTTTGGCAGTACTACAACTATAAATAACATAGCTGCATAAAAAATGATCTTGTGGTTAAATTGGATGCAAAGTCTTAGTGAAACTTGCTTGCTTTTCTAGTACAAACCAAGCCTTTAGCCTTGCCCTGAAACTAAAATGGCCACTATCACTACAGCTCGAGGAACAGGGGAAGGAGTGATATAGATCCAAAAACCCCCACTACTCTAACCACAACGACTCTATTTCTTAGCCAAAAACTTCCAATCAAACCTTCTATAATAGAATCCCAATACAATAGAAAATTCACATCCCTCTCAACCCCTAAATCTTTCGTGGCTTTTGTATTGGGACGTAAATGGCTTATTTGACTCACCACCTCTATATGGGCATTGGGATTAGGCTCCCTTGGATGGTCATGGAGTGTGACGACATAGATCTACAGAAGCATTTCAAATGGTGGAATGTGTTTTGGGGAAAGAGAAGTTGTTTTCTAAGATCAAATAATGACTAATTTACCTTTCAATCTATGTCATATGCCACGTGTCTAGGTTGAATCTAATGTGGCACTTCTTTATTGATGATTTAATGGTGTGACTAACAGAGGGGGTTCTTTGAACATAAATAGAAGTTAAGGGAGGCTTATTACCAAGTTTTAGAAGTTAGAGTAATCCTCTCTTCATATAATTCAAAGTTTAAGAGAGTTATGTGTATTTTGGTTGTAAAAAAAAAATATTATTCTTATGACATTTTATCAAATAATAAATACTTTGCTTTATATTTAAATTGTGAATGTGTGTGTGTGTGCAAACTCCATAGGTAAAAATAAAGACAATAGCAAAATTAAACTCATTTCACAAAAAAATAAATGAAACCATTCTACAAAATTAGTTATTATCATTTATTGGTTCAAAAAGTATTTTTTTAAAAAGAATATATTTAGCTCTTTAAAGAAAATTTAAATTATAATTTTAGTATATTAAATTTATAAAATGTAATATTCTTCAAAAAGAACACAAAACATCTTTACATTAAGTGAGATTAAGAGGTAATTTCCTTTTTCTTTTAAATAATAGAGGAGTATTTTGTTTCATTTGAAGTTGATGTAAAAAAATCATTGGGTGTGAATTTAAAAGTATATAATGTTTTTTTTTTCATTAAAAATAAGTTTTCATTTAAGCAAGTAATTTTTTTGGTTTTGTTAGTCTATCTTAGTATGAAAGAGATGAGGAAATCACATAGGCGTAGTCTGGGTAGTAAAAGTGAAATAAGTATATTTTTATGAATAATGTCAATAACACAAAGAGAGAGAGAGAGAGAGAGAGAGAGAGAGAGAGAGAGAGAGAGAGAGAGAGAGAGAGAGAGAGAGAATTGGGTGGGGAGAAAGAAGAATTTTTATTTAGAGTAAATTATTGAATTTTGTTAAAATTATACAAAATTTTTTTATTTTAAAATATAAGAAATATTTTTTTGAAATAAAATTTTCAATACATTTTAGTAAAATTTTAAATTATTTAACCAAAATACCTTTCATTTAATTTTTTTTAATTCTAGAAAAAGGTATTCAGATTTATGAAAGGTATTTTAATTAAAAAAATTTAAAATTGGACCAAAGTGTAATGACTTTTTATTTCAAAAATTATTTGTATATATTTTCAAAAAAAATTATATACTTTTAACGAAATTCAAAAAAGATACTTATAATTTACTTTTTTATTTAAAAGTTAAACTAGAAAGCATTGGGCCGCTTCCAAACAAACAAGGAAAAGAAAACATGAACAGGAAAAAAATGTTTAAAAAAAAAAGATATGTGAGAAACTTCAGAGGCGATGAAGAGGGGGTTTCTTCAGGATCCAATCTGAGAAAACATTGGGCCAGAACAAGATTTTCAAATTCCAAACCCCCGAGAAGCCCATTTCTTTCGCCGCACAGCGAAGGAGGTATCGTACTTTGTCTTCTTTATCTCGTCCAGGCTTCACCATATTGGGAAGGGAATGGTAATTCAACCGTTCCTCTTCCTCGCAGCATTTCTCAACGTAAAGCAACAGGCAAGGCGTAGCCAGAACTCAGCAATCACCAAGGTATTTGGCTACTCTCCCTCCCTTTTCTCCGCCTCTTCGTTTCTATCTCTCTCTTTTTCTCCTTAATCTTTCTCTCTCCCTCTTACTCTTCCATTTGGGGGAACGCCTTGCATTGAATCCTAACATCATTCCGTACACTGAAATTATATGTCTTATCGACTTTCCGTACCCAATTTCTCCTTTCTGTGCTTCACATGGTATGTGGCGTAATCATTGATACGATACAGCAGAAAATTACTTTAGCAAGTAGTCACTGCCATGAATCGTGGAAAGTATCATGCTTTTCTTAACAATTTTAATTCATATTTTCGTGGAAGATAAATAATGCATAGAAACGAAGGAAAGGGGGAAGCTTTTCTTCTGTTTCTGGGCGTAGAAGCATGCCTTTGCTGCACCAACTTTCTGCATCTTTGGGTTCTAAACCCTTCAAACTCTTCTCCAGATTTGGTTTTTCCTGTCCCCAGTTGCATTTACGATTGGCCCTGCTGATTCATGTAGTGACGACGTCAAAAGATGATATTACTGCGATATGTAATTCATTTAGAAGAGGCTGGAATTGGGATATCATAAGCAGAAAGTTTGATTCTTTTGAATTGAATGATCCAGTTGTGGAGAGAGTGCTGATTGAGTTGAAGGAACCCAATGATGCGAAAAGTGCTTTGGGTTTCTTCCATTGGTCGACAAAGAGGAAAAACATTGAACATGGGATTCGATCTTACTGTATAGCAATCCATATTCTGGTTAGAGCCAGGTTGCTCATGGATGCTCGAGCATTGCTTGAATCACTTCTGAAGAAAAATAAGGAAAGTTTGAGATTTTTGGTTGTGGATTCACTACTTGGTAGCTATAAGGTTTGTGCTTCTCATCCTTTGGTATTTGATTTGCTAATACAGGCTTACGCAAAATTGAGAATGTCTGACATTGCTTTTGACATATGCCTCTATGTGGAAGAACATGGGTTCTCTGTGAGTCTCATAAGTTTCAATACTTTACTTAATGTTGTTCAGAAATCTGATAATTCTAGTCTAGTTTGGGATATATATGAGCATATGATTCAAAAAAGAACTTACCCTAATGAAGTAACTTTCAGGATCATGATTAATGCTTTGTGCAAGGGTGGGCAGCTGCAGAAAATTGTAAACACATTGGATCGAATCATGGGGAAGAGGAGCTCTCCTTCAGTGATTGTCAATTCTACCTTAATTATCAGGGTTTTAGAAGGGGGAAGAATTGAAGAAAGCATGGTAATGTTGAAGAGACTGTTGCAAAAGAATATGATTGCTGACTCAGTTGCTTACTCTTTAACTGTTTATGCCAAAGTTAAAATTGGAAATTTGGATTCAGCATGGCAGGTATATGAAGAGATGGTTAAAAGAGGTTTCCAAGCAAATAGTTTTCTTTATACATCATTTATAGGCGCATACTGTGAAGAGGGCAGAATTGAAGAAGCAGAAACTTTAATCCAAGAAATGGCAAAACTGGGCTTGAGGCCATACGGTGAGACTTTTGATTATCTTATCAAGGGATGTGCTGAAACAGAATGGCTGGAGGAGTGCTTAAGTAATTATGAGAAAATGTTGAGAATTGGGCTTATTCCTAGTTGTTTGACATTCAATAAGATAGTAGAAAAGCTCTGTGAAAGGGGGGATGTGAAGCAGGCCAATGCCATGCTGACAGTCTTGTTAGATAAAGGGTTCGTACCCAATGATATGACATACTCTCATCTGATAGAGGGTTATGCCAAAAAGGATGAGACTCTGGAAGCTCTTAAGCTGTATTACGAAATGGAGTACAAGTCTCTGTCTCCTGGATTATCTGTTTTCACATCATTGATACTGAGCTTCTGCCGTAGTGGAAATCTGGAAAATGCAGAGAAGTATCTGAGGATTATGAAAGGTCGCTTGCTAGTCCCCAGTGCAACTATATATCAGGCATTAATTGTTAGCCACTTGCAGCGTGGTGATAGAGCAAAGGCTATTCACTTTCAAAATGAAGTGGCTTCTTTAGGATTGTAAGCCTAGATATTATGCCTATGCAAAAAAGAATTGCAGTTTAGCCTTTCAGAACCCATTACGTCATACTGTTTCAGACTGATGTTCCTGGAAATAGCAAATGACTTTCCCTGTAAATTATCATTTTTGACTGAGACCTCCTTTGAAATATGGAAACTGTTTCCGCAAGTCAATTTAACCAGGGTGGTCCAAGTAATCCACCTCCGGAGTGAGCCAGCCAGAGAGATCAGCATGAGGTCAGGCATCTAAGGTTACCTTTGCTCACTTGAGCATCTTATGATTCAATTTATTCGTCAATTGTCACTGGACAAGTAATTGTATCAATTTGAATGGATGATTTACAGGAGAGGCTGAATCTGTCAAATTACTACTTCTGGTTTTTGAACCTAAAGATGTTACTATCTTGAGCCTCTTCAGAAACGCACCCACTGCAGGAACATTACCTCCATTTGTGAAACATCGACTAACTATTCTCTGCATTGATGAATAAAAAGAAGGAAAATGAAATGTCATGTGGTGGTGGTGGTGACCAATTTGCCAGGGAGCATGAGAAATTTCTTCTGAGGGCCGATTGATATAGGACTGCAGAAGTGTAATCTTGCAGAGCATTAGAAAGCTGACAGAAATCCAGCGATGACTGGTGATAAACGGTGCTCTGCTAGCAGCATTTGGTGGATCCGAAATCTTTCCCTTCAAATTTTATGGCACTTCCGTGCAGAGTTTGACCTCTCGATAAGTTGAGTTCTCCACCTTCCAATTGTCTCAAAGCACAATCAAACGGTAGAGTTTGACCTGAAAACTGGAGCTTTCCGTATCCTTTTCCCAAATTTTAAGTAAGTCCTTCCAAGAGCGAACACTTTAGAGACAGTACACCGGATAATAACGTAGAGTTTTCAGTGCATAAACTATGATGACTTCTTCGTGCACAACTTTAGTTATTATACTTTTGTAGAGAATATATTCATTGTTGGGAGAAAAAATATCATATTTTTGTTTGTTTATCCATTGAGGTTTACACGAGGATATCGTTCATTCCCTCACATAACTCTGAATTTGGAAGAATTAATTATCATATTTATGTGTAATGTTGAAGTGTCCCAAATTATTGGTGCTCTTACCTTTTCAACATTTTCAACTTTCAGGAGTTTAAGCTCTCCCATCATTTGATGAATTTAGAGATTCTCTCCACAATTTTCTAATTAATAAGATAGAAATTTCAAAGTATATTCAGTGATGAGAAATCTCAACCTCTTGAAAAATAGAGTTTCTATAAAATTATCCCCTACTGTTTTAACAATATAGGAATCAAATATGTAATTTTGACAATTACAAGAAATAAAAAGGTGTTTCGCTTGTGGCTACCTGACATTAGACTAGAAGTATTGGCCGAAATTCTATTAATAAGATTTCTATTGCTGCGCTGGCTGGTAGTCATTAATTCAAGATTACGAGTTACTTTGTAATATTTTTTTAATATAAAAGGATTGATCGAATTTGTGATACTTTATGAAAATTCTTTTTGAAAAGGTAGTCTGCAAATGAAACACAAATGAATATAAATTCATCACTGAAGTAAGCTAGGGAAGAATATATACGTTGTCTCAGGGAGATACTCTCTTCTCATCTGTTATTAATGTTTTATGATATAATGGATGGTTTCCATTAAGGAAATTCAAACAGGCTGAAATATTTTGGTCAGAGATGAAAAGAAGAATGTAGGATCAAGTGTTGTGCATTAGAAGGGTATTGCCAGATGTGTCGCATTGAAAAGGCACTTGAATCGTGTAGCTTTTAGGATCAGGCTTTTTAATTTAAAAAAAAAAAAATTATAACTCAGTCTCTTGTAATTTAATTTTTTAAAAAATTTTCTACATATCTTTTATTTATTAAAAAAATTTGTTAATAAACACTAAAAAAATTTTACTTAAACATATATCTTTTTTATAACCCAATAATTCATGCAATATTGGCAGAGCTGGCTGGGAGATTCAAATGATTCCCTCTCTGATTATCTCAACGTTTGTTTCGTTTCTTATCAAACATACTAATTTTCTAATTAAATAAAAATGATATGCTCGTCTTTATCAAGGAAGAAATTATGTTATCTTCTTCAAACAGTGGCTTAAGATATTGAGAGGATTTACCATTTTTTTTTCTAAGAAGTGTATCTATTACATTGGATTTGACGATTTTGTGAGATAATGGCAGGATTTTTTTAAGCTTTCGTATATTGACAAAAGATGGTAATGATGCATAAAATAACAATATTTTATTTTATGAGTGAAACATCTTGTTTTAGAATTATGATTGTTAGAAGTCGAAGTTGTTGAAATTTTGTCCGTGAATAAAAAAAGATATTGTCTTCATGATACATGATTCTATTATTATTATTTTCTTTATTATGAAAAAAATAGATGTCTTTTGCAATATGACTTTATATTTAAAGTTTATTCAAGATATTTATTTTTCTCACATAATCAATTTATACTTTATGTGGGTGAATGAGAAATGTGCTCATCAATATCAATTTATAATCTACTTTAAGTGTTGGGAAAAGATTATGTTAAACTTCAAAATTGTGGAGGTGTATCTGGGGCAATAATCTGCACATATAATAATATAGAAATTAAGCTGCTGAATATGCTTGAGTTGGCACCCACATGCAACCTTCAAGTCATTCTATATAACGGTTTAAGACAGAGCCATATCAACTTGTAAGAGCTCTTCACAAAAGCCCTGGTCAATGGCCCCTGCAATGATAGCTAGTTGCTACAGGTCATCTTCTCTTTACAACGTCCTTAATGGTTTCAAAAGAATCATAATTCCCCTCACATCCCGATATAGCCACCGTGGCTGCAAACTAGTTGCAACAAAAAATAGGGTCACCAGCCACGTCGCTAACTTCCAGTTCGAGGAGTACATGGCCACCAAGGCCAAAAGGGTAATCACAGCACTAGATGAGGCAGTGCCTCTGCAACATCCAATGAAACTCACCGAGGCTATGAGGTATTCTCTTCTTTCCGACGGAAAGCGAGTTTGTCCTATTTTGTGTATTGCTTCATGTGAGCTTGTAGGAGGAGAAGAGTCCTTAGCAATGCCTATGGCTTGCGCAGTTGAAATGATCAAAACTTTTACACTCATTCAAGATGATCTTCCCTGTATGGACAACGACGATACCAGACGAGGTAGGCCCACAAACCACAAGGTTTTCGGCGAAGACACCGCAATCCTATCCAGCGATTCCCTGATCTGCCTTGCTTTCCAACACATAGCAGCCAAGACCACAAACGTTTCACCCAAACGAGTCCTACAGGCTATTGCTGAGCTTGGTTCAGCATCAGGATCAAAAGGGCTATGTGGAGGCCAGTTTCTTGACTTACATAGCGAGGGGAAAATGGTGACTTTGAGTGAATTGGAGTACATTCATACCCACAAGACAGCGAAGTTGGTTGAGGCTTCGGCTGTAAGTGGGGCGATAATGGGAGGAGGGAGTGTGAATGACGTAGAGAGGTTGAGGAAGTATGGGAGATGTATAGGGTTGATGTATCAAGTGGTGGATGATATATTGGGTGTGACCAAGTCTTCTGAGGAGTTAGGAAAACCAGCAGGGAAGGACCTGATTAGTGACAAGGCTACGTATCCAAAACTGATGGGTGTGGATGAGGCTAAGAAGTTTACTGGTGAGTTGGTGGAGAGAGCTTTGGCTGAACTTTCCTATTTTGATGCTGGAAAGGCTGCTCCTTTGTATCACTTGACTAACTATATTGCCAATCGACAAAAATAGCAAGCATTTTCGTTTTGGTTGAAGTGTTTTAAGTATAATTTTGCATTGTCCATCATGGCTTGTGCATCTACCACATGCTTGGCCCAACTCTGTGCAGGTCTATCAACTTGATCCTTTCATTTGGCCAGATATGTGTAGTTGGAGCTAGTTAAAGTAAAACATCAAGTTTGCTTTTAAAAAAAAAAATTGACAAAATTCCATCCAACATAGTGCATCAGCATTTCTTACATTGTAATAACTAAATAAATCTTATTTCTTAGGCAGTTTACCGGTTGCTTCTGGACAATTAGGGAAGTAATTCAGATTCCCTTCTAGGTAATGTAATAATTTCCATCTTAAATGCAGTTGGGCGGTCTTCCTAACAAACACCTCACATTCTCTGGCCTAATATAGTTTAAAATGTATATATATTAAAAACTGCCCATAGTGAAAAATTAAAACAATAATACAAAACGATATAGATATTGAGCTATCCATGCATTGCTAACGAATATATACATAATATATATACTTCACTAGAGTCAGGTAAAGACCTAAGAGTCTCATGAAGATGATAGAATAGCCCCAGCAGATTTCAGCCCTCAACTTTTGGACGCCAACCTTCAATGACATCCTGTGGTTGTGCACGTGTTTTGATGAACGAATCCTTTGAGAAAATAGCCTGCATGTTCAGCATTGTTAGCAATAGGCTATGGCAAACAATAAAAAAGTAACCCAAAAAAAAAAATTCTAATGCATCAGGGGTCAAAACCCAGGATAACAATTCAATTCCTGAACTTCCGATAAATTACCAGCTGGAAACAGATACTGATGAACGTTATTTCAGCAGATACTTATGTTTGGCCAACAATAATGTGTTGAATGTCATTTAAGCAGATATTGGAGCATCTTAAATGGGGAAGAGGTTAAAGCAGGGACGAAATTCGAAACTTAGATCTCTGTTCTTGTTGAGAAGCCTTTTCAATCATCAGCCAAGTGTTTTTATGGGCATGATTGCCACGGAATTAATCAACTCTTGGTGTTCATCAAACCATCAGCAAAAGTATGGGTAAAGGGAAGTAACCAGTCATATAGTTCTAGGTTTGAACATGAAATTTTTATAGCACTAGAGAATCATATTAATAATGTTTCAGTCTACCTGAATGTGAGGAAATATGGTCAGTGAAATCTTAGAGGTGCCAGTATATACTATTATATTTTCTAGAGAAAATCACTGAAGGTCATTGACAGATTTGACAAAATGACCAGAGACATGTTGAGAAGTCAGGCTTATCCTGAACATACCTTCATGTAAGACTGCAAAAAGGGGAGTGAATCAGGAACTGTCCATTTCTTAAAATGCCCCAAAGCAATCTCCATATGGTGTAGCTTTGGACCAAGTGATAGGTCTGCGGCAGATATGTCTTTCCCGTTGATAAAAGGACCCTTTTAAAGGGCAAATAATATGTCAATTACACAAACAAGTTGAAATATTCTGGCAATTTGTTAAATAAATAAACCGTTAGTATAGCACTGCATTTAAGTTGTTTTTGCTAAACAGCCCTTAGATTATAACAAATGAGGTCAACCTTTCTCAACCACTCCCCCCCCCCCCCCCCCCCCCCCCCCAAAAAACAAAACAAAAAAAAAGGATCACAGGAAAAATTCACAACAATTTAAAATAAAAAAAAACGAAAATAAAAAAACAGTGCATTACCTGTCATTTCATATAAGTGTCTTGGGAAGAATTCTCCATTATCAAACGTGGTTAAATTGTATTGAATGCTTTTTTGGAAGGTCTTGGGCTCTATTTCTCCAAAAAGTATTCAATACAATTATTTGGAGCTTTGGAGATTTCACACTTGCTCTTGGATACCACAATTATTTCTAGTGAAGAGCCACCAAGCACTTAACTATATAATTAGTATTTTTATTTGTTTCTTAGCATTTCGGGGGTTAAAAATTAATTTTAAGTGAGATTAGTTTGTCCTCTGTGGAGAGATAAGAGACCTTAGAAAGTTAGACGGCCGCAGAAGTCATGCACTGCAGAATAGTTGTCATGGTTCTAAGTGTTCATCAAGCTTGCCAACTTATTACCACTATAACGTCTCAGCCTATATTGCACTGGGAGGTAGGAACAAAAGAACTGCAAAAAAATTCCATTGGAAAGGGTAGAGATCATGAGTAATAGCTCCAACTACAATGTTGGAATTAGGTTGGGTTCAGAGAAGCAATATCAGTCAATATTTCGGAGGCTTTCCAAAGAGTATAATCTCTGGAAGAATGATGTAGACTCTGTAGAGCATGGTATAACGTAAGTAAGCAGGGTTAAATAATTTGGATGTTATGAAAACTTATGAATTGACAATGTTAAAGAAAATTATTTGAGATCAAGTGAAAATGTTAAAGAAAATTATTCGGGACCCTTTTTGATGTTTACTGTAGGGAGAGAAGAGAAGATGGTGAGTGCATAGAAGCTTCCCCAAGAGATATGTTCAATATTTTGTAACTTTAGAAATTCATAAGGATTAAAATGGTTCTCATGGCATATGGCAGGTCATGCCTATAGGGTGGATGAAACAATTGGAGGTATGAATTACCCGTCAAGGTAACAAATAAGAAAATAAGCATATCATAAAAATTTGATACTCAGCTGTCCCCTCTGTCTAAAGTTACACAAGATCTCTCATTCACAGGTCGTACCATTTTATTTAGTTGACTAGTTGGAAGTATAAGGCATCAGGGATGCAAAAATTAACAATGATAAGCACAAAGAGACCCTTAACAAGAATGAGAATGTAAGGTCCCATAACAAGGAGCACAGACAGCGAAAAAAGAACAGACAGAAAGGCCACCTAAAAATTTATATAGGGAACAGATGACATATTCTATTTAGTCTTTAAAAATTTCCTCCAATTGGTTCCAAAGAATATACCATGCTTATCCTTGTGAAGTTGTGACACCCAATTTTGTACTTGGGATACCCTATAGCTGTATAGAATGAAGATGGATAAAGAAAATATTATTCCAACAGAGGTATGTTAGCTTAGGGTAATCTATGCTTCACCATTTGACTTAAACCTAACCAAGGTTAAAGCACAAATTTGGGTTCCAAAACAGGAACCATTGAAGTGCAGTTACCAATATGTTTACAAAACAATTTTCTTAATATATCTCCTTTACAGCCCATAAAAAAGGTTTATCTCCAAATCAAAAAACTAATCTAGATTGCAAACATAAAGCAAAGAGATGGCAGCAGAAAGAAGTCGTACATTTTCCTTGAGGTAATCATTGAAAGAGCTCAGTTCATTTAGTAATGCTTGCTCCGTTCCATCATTTTGATCTTTGCTCTTGAGAAACCCAATAAATGTAGAAAAGATCTTCAACCCACTACAGAAAAAATTTAAGATAACTGCTCTAAGCATATAATTCAAAGTAATCTTAAAGGGCATAGCAAGTTATAAAATTGGAAACAAACATAGAAACTATGCCAACTATGCATGAGCACAGACGCATAATCCAGGTTACTGTAACCAACTTCAAATCTGAAAATGCTCCTCTAGGAAACATAAGTTATATGCATTAAAATAAATAAACATACCCATTTATCTCTTGCAATGATAACCTCAATCCCCAAAAGATATTTGAGTTTATGTAGAAATGAAAATGGAAGTTCACAAGAGGGAACAATGGATAAGTGGATGATAAAGCATGCTTAAGCAAAATACCAGACAAAGAAAGCTAACAGCTTGAGTATTAAAATTAAAAACAGAAACACAGAGGAAGAAAAGTGACAAGACCTGATCTTCACATTAGTCCACTCAAAGGAGGATGCAAGAAGTGAATTAATTTTATCAAAAGGGAACTTATATTTCCAGATGTTCATCTATTCTTCAATTTCAAATCAACTAGACATCATAAAACCACGTCTTAATATTCAAAATCTCCTATAATTACACTTAAACATAATGCTCAGCTCCACAACAGTGTCAGGCATTTAACATGTAGGACAAAGAGAAAATGAAAGACAATAAGAGCTCCGTGAAATAGGGAAGAAAATGTGCCTTAATGCCTGTTAGATTGCACAACTACGTGTTTGTCTAAGAATTCCAAGCCCCATTATGTCACAACAATATTTTATAGCATCAATGCAATGTACTCTATTTTAATAATGAGGAAATCTAGAATAAAGATGCCTGTACCCCCAAAATGATCAAACATACACTGAAGCCTTTTCAGGTGGGATTCTCAATGGTGGGCTAGGATACTTCTCTTCCAATGCTTGTGTGATAACATCTGAATCAGCAACCCACTTCTCATCAAGTTTTATTACAGGAACTTTACCCTCTGGGTTGATTTTTAAGAACCTATACCAGTAAAAGGAACATTAAGCAACTATTAAAGTGGTACCAGACCATTATGTGTTCTGTAAGTGATTCAGATTTATGAATACAGCTAATTTAAAGCCTTGTATGATGGACAAAAAGTGACAAAAAGTAACAAAAAGATATGGACCAGAAGATCACCATTCAGGCTTGTGTTTCAGATCCACCAACTTCAAGTCATAAGGTAGATGCTTTTCCTCCAATGTCAGCAATATTCTTTGACAAAAGGGGCCTGAAAAGACAATTCTAAGGACAATCACTTAGTGATTATAGGCACCTGTTAATATAGCACAAAGACAAAAATAAAAATACATATTTCTTAAAGCAGAACATATATGAATAATTAACTCTGTATAATTAGGGAATATGGGCTGGTTTGCTATTATATCCATCCTTGATTGACGCTTATGTTCTTCAATAGAAGCCCACCTCTTAGATAATCATAAATCTCGGTGGGGTAAAAAAGTCCTGTACAGAATAATTGCGCATGTCTTATTGAATATATCTATTTAGCTGCATAACATAATTATTTGTTTTCTTTTAAAAAATTGTTTGTAGGTGTATATACAAATTGAAGTATTGAACAGAAAATGAACAGGAAAAGCATAAAGTACTTAGGAAAGAAGGAAAGGGAAAGGAAAAAGTTTAAATTAAGAGAGTTGTTTTTGTCATTCTGATTTCACTTACAAGAACTTTTCACCTTCATTCTAGTCGGCGATAGCTCTAGTGTCAAATGCCAGATTTCACCTCCAAGACTTTATGAATTTCTGGTTCTGTATTTCTTTTACTAAAATAGTCCATCATTGTAAAGAACAATTATATTAACTAACAGGGGTTACTTAAGAAAATAGTTAGATTTTCTTAAGTTAGTTAACTAACTTTATTTACGTTAGTTTTTTTTTCCCCTTCCTTTCTGTTAGTCAGTTACAACAGCTGTTCCATTATATTTGCATAAATGTATGGACCTCAGTAAATTAATACAAGCTCTCAGTTCATCCATATTACGTGTTATGGTATCAGAGCTACACAAAACTTCCTCATACTTCATTCTTCTCTATCCTTCTATCTCTTCCATTTCTATTTTTTTTGTTTACCTCAATTCTTGAAACCTCTGTTACTCATAATCGCAAAACCATCCATTTTAATATTTTCAGCTTGAGTGGCATGCATTCATTTTATGAAGGAATCAAAACGCAAATGGCAAAGCCAACTAGATATACAGCATTACAGCAAAAATTTAATTTCAACGTGCGTCCCCAATCCCTCAAAAGTAATTATTTTCAATTTTCCCTCCCAGATGTATTTAACATATCTAAGCAAAGCAAACAGAAGCTTAACAACGAAAGCAGTAATAGCGAAGAGAGGTAAATTCATTACAGTCGCCGGGCTTGTTGGGCGTGATAACCGAAGCTTTGACGCAAATTTCCAGAGGGCTGGATGAAGGAGCAGAAGACATAGAAACCCTCATGGTCCTCCGGAGCGACCCACGGTCACGAAGTGCGAAATCGTTGAAACAAACGGAAGAAAGGGAGGGGTTGGGGCGGAGGCGGAGGTGTTTGATGGTGGATGAGAGAGCACATGCCGTGGGTTGAATTCTGACGGTGGACATTGGCAGATTGCGTTGAAGAGTGAAGACAAAAAGTTTCAGGTGATGGATGGAGAAGATGAGGTTCAGATGCTTGAGTGGCGAGAGGTGCAAGAGGCACAGCTTGGGCATAAAGGACGCTCAAATCACTTTTTACTCACGTTGGACACTGATTAATCGACAGCGTTTACGTGTCACATCCTGCTGGCAAAACGTGGCGATTGTTTTCCATTTTTCATTTTGGTTTTCGAAATATTTTTAATATTTATTTAAAAAATATATAATTTATTTAAAGTTTAATTTGATCATAAATAAATGAAAATGGTGGTACATGTAGAAATTTGAGATTTCTTTGTACTTCTACCGTGATAAGACCCCCAAAAAAAAGAAAAATTAAAACTTTTAAACATGAAACATCCAAAACCCCATTTGGTATCGCAAAAACAATTGAGAGTGAAACGAAATTTATTATCAAATGTGTTTGGTTATAAGAAATGGAAATAGATACAAAAAAATATGGATACTGTGTAATTTCTTTTTTATTGTATGTTTCTAATCAGTTATTTTATGCTTTTTCATGCAGTGTTTTACAAATAAAAATATATTGATTTTTTTACCCTTTGATATGAACTCCTATTTTAAGCTAACAAAATTACCAATATTTAGCATTAAAAATAATAAATTATATAAAACTAAAAAAAATCAACTGCATATTAGTCAAAATTATCCATCCAAATGTTAGTTGAATCAATTGAGTTGGTGAATTCAAATAAAGGAATCATAAGCATTTTCTTTCAGGCGTTTTATAAATAAGATAAAAGGTACCATTAAGCATTTTCATGCAAGCATATTCCTTTCCAACTATTTTAATTTAGTTAAATTATCAAGAAAGCATTTTAATCTCAATATTCAAGCATGTTAAAATTTTATCTTTTTCATTGAGGACCATTTGATGAAGGATGATTTAAACCTCTAGTCTAATTATGAAATTTGATAGCCTAAAAGAAACACAAAAATTTTATGTTAAATATACTAAGAAAATTGAATTTGGTGTGATGAAATATAATTTCACTAAAAAGAAAGAAAGATGGCTTCATATTTTGTATAGATAGATTTGTTGTAAAGAGGATTTGTTAAAAAAAAAAAAAGACAAAAGAGACAATATGACCAGCAATGCTCCACTAAAGGCTAAGATTAATTATAAAGCAACAATGGGTGTTACACTTGTTGATATAAAATAAAAAATCAATGTTTTTGTTAATGAGTATAGTCACCCACTCCATCTCCTAAAAATGATTCACATATTAGCATCTCAATGCAAATTAACCAAAGTCCAAGCCTATAAAATTGATTTGGCAAAGAAATTTAGATTTCAACAGAAAGTATCCTTTAAGTGGATGAGTAGGCCTATTAGAGGAAGAACTAATATCAGTTATACTTGGGAGGATTCAAATAATTATTTTAAATCCAAAAGGTACAAAAACATGATGTATGAAGAGACGGATGTTCATTATAGTATTTTTAGGAACAATTGGCAGAAAATCCACCATTCTATTATGCTTACCAAATGAATATAAAAGAACATATTATAATGTCTTTTAGGTAGATGCACAAATGTTGATTGACTACGCTTATTTCAATGATGTAATATTACTAAACATAACAATAACATAAACCGTGATCATAAACTACTTGCATTATTCTCTAAATTCAATTACTATAAACGATTGGTGATTTTTGGGGCAGTGTTACTATATGATGATAACACCAAGTTTTTTAAGTGGTTATTAGAATCCTTCTTAGAGGCTTATAGGCAAAATAAAAAACCTATTGCTATTTTCACATATCAAAATGAAGCAATGGCAAGCGTAAGGTTATTCCAAAGATAAAGCATATTCTATGCACATGGCACTTAATGCAAAATGGGATTAAGCAACTTGGAAACTTGATTAAGGGTAAATCACATTTTCTGACCGACTTTAAGAAGTGCATGTGTGAATACAATGAGAAAATCCAATTTGAGAAAACATGGAGCCAATTGCTATCATTTTACAATATGCATGAAAGTACATGGTTGACTTTAGTTTACAATATAAAGGAGAAATTGGCATAGTGTCATATGAAAAAGGTTTTAAAGTGAAATTGTGAATGCCTAAGTCAAGAGTTGCACAAAAGTAGGTATAGATATTAATCAATTTTTTAAGAATTCTGAATAGGTTGTGGAAGACAAGAAATATAATGAATTGAAATGTAAGTTCAAGTTATGTTAGAAAATGCCTCAATTGATTGTTTAGAGCTCACTTATACTTAAACAAGTTTCTTAAATTTATACGACCCCTATCTTTGACTTGTTCTAAGAATAGTGGAATCAATATGTAACTGTATGTATAAAACAGAAGAATGAGGCTAACCCAATATATGACTATGTTGTTATTATGGTTAATAAAGAGAGAGAATATAGAGTTCAATTTGACCAAACTAATGGATCAATTTTATGCAGTTGTCAAAAAATTTAAAACTATTAATATATTATACTGCCATGATTTGAAGGCATATGATGTTAGGGATATGAAAAAACTCCCAAAGCAATATATACGAAAGAGATGGATGAAAAATGTAAAGAGTGGTATCATACATGATAATGGTGGAAATGAGATCTAAACAAATCCTAGGTGTGTAAGCACGCAACTATATAGATGACTCTATCCTCTGTTGATAAAATTAGCAACTAAGGCATATGGTTATCTAAAAGCATTTTCATTGGTATGAAGCTATGCTAGAACTAAGCAAGCAAGTGGTAGATCTTTATTTGGGCCAAAAGAGTCTAAACACCAATAAGGTTTTGAGCGCAGCACCACCAATGAGTCCATTGCATAGCCTAAAGGATTTAATAAAAGAGATAGCATGAGAAAGAATAAGTGATTGAAGAATTAGGTTAAGCATCTATGTAAGAGAAGAAGAAAAGCTTTACTGATCAAAGATTCACAAACTCGCCAAATTACTGTATGGATATATATATATATATGTCTTTATTTTATTATTAGTGTTTAATAAATTTTAATGTTGCCCTTCTCTTGTAGAACACTTAAATACAAACAAGTTCCTCCAATATTGCACTTCAGGCATCAACTGCATATGCACCTCCAGTATCAACTACATACCCTCGGATAGATAGGAGTGAATTAACTTATACAAAATTATTGGTTAGAATATTTAATTTTTTATAACTTATATAGTATTGCTAGGTCTATATTGCTTTTGATGTGGTTAAATTCTCATTGATAGTATAAGCACTACTAGAATTTCGCACTCTATCTCTAAAAGTGTGAGAATTTAGTGAAAATATCTCAAAAGGTATATCACACTAAAGTAATGACAAAACTATAAGATTGATTGTAAAATAATAAATTTTATTGAAACCAATATGTTGATTACTATGAACACTTTATTACAATATTCTTTTTTTTTATTAATATAGTACATACTCTTTTTTGGTCTATATATTAAAAGACTATCACATTTTTCTCATTTACATTACATCATAACCCCTAACACTTTATTTGGATTCATATAGCAAAATCAATTCTTACATAGCAGTAGCACTATTTGCATAATTGACTTCTTTCAAGTGTCAAAAACAAAAGATCCCTATATATCTATTCTATTCTACATATGCAAGTTCAACAAGCCAACCCATCAAAGAGATAAGTCATGGATATGTTCAAAGAAATACTTACTATTAGTGTAATTATTAGTTTAATTGTCACATTTTGTAGTTAATATTTTCATGTACGTAAATTTTTTGGCTGTCGTGCATGTAAATTTTTTTCCTTTATATGAAGAAATGAATATATGCCAAACCTTGGATTCAACACTTAACCATATATCTTATGTAAAGGATGAGATTTCAAATATACATATCAATTTATTCAATCAAAATTACCGAAAGACATAGAGCTTCTACTAAAGCATTTAAATGAATGCCCTTAAGTAGCTCAGTAATTGATATAAATTTACTACAATGAATACCTTCAACCAAGATTAACAAAAGGTAATTAAATTTTATTACTTTGGAACCAAAACAAAATGCAACATTCAATAAGATAAACTTTTTTGGTTTGTTGATAGCAAGAAGGAAGCAAGGAAGAAGCAAACTTGCCACCACCAACTTCACCCTCAAAAATGAAAAGCTTTTCACACATTGCTATTAGTAGAAAGCAACAATTAAATTATTAATAAAAAAAACTTGGCCATATGAGATTTTACATGATCAAGATCACCATAAGCTATCAGCTTCCTTTAGTATTTTGCATGACCAAAATTAAACTAGTTAAACTAATACACAAATTTCAAGTACACAAATTTTGCATGTTACTTCCTTCAATGAATTAATTAAACCAATCAATCAATTTCAGATGCCAACCAACCAATTAAACCAATCAATCTCATTAAATTAGTTCAACTAACCAATTAAACTAACAAACCTCAGCAAATCAACATCATTAAAACATGAAACCATCAAACCATTTAACTTACCATTTAATTTCCTTAATGCCTAAGCAAATGCTAGAGAGCAAGATGAAAGCAACAATTGGGGATGGATGCTTCGCCGAAGAAAAAGATGATTTAATTAGGTAAAGGTTCAAGCTTTAAAACTCTCACCTAATGTAGATCTAACATTGAGGATGCAAGAAATAAAGTGGGGGTAAATGTTTCACCGAAGATGGTTTAAGGATGAAAGCAACATATTTGCCAAAGAAAATAGTGTGATCAAGTTTCAGGGGGATGCCTTTCATATGGGATTAAATGCAATGTATATGGGGCTTTAAATGGATAAACTTGATAAAACATAATGGACAACTAACATTGGCCTTTTTTTCATTTTTAGGATTTACACCTTAAAACAATGTTATTTTGCTAAAGTGCATGTTATGCACATCCTTGCCAAAGTGTGGAGAATTGGGATACTAGACTCAAATTAAAAATTAGACCGAATCAACTATGGTTTTGATTTGTTTGATCTTTCAAACTAGTCTACGAAAAAATTAATCAAGTTTATTTTGTAATAAAGATGTATAATGTTTAATGAATTCTACCTAACCTATTTTTAATTGTTAAAGGTCAAAAGAAAGGTTCATCACTAATAAACCTAGTCATCTCTAATTTCAAATAGTTATAACTTTCAATTTAAAAGAAATTTTAAGCTTTATTACAAATCCACAAAAAGTTTGTTTAGAACCTAACATCATATATAAATGGACTTATCAAGTTGAGACTATTTTTAAGCCCAAAATTCTTTATTTGTGTGCATTTAAAAACTATTGCAATTTTTAGGTATTTTTTGTTTTTCTTTTTGGGATAATTTTCCCTTTTCTACATGTTTTCACTAAATTAATTTTATATAAATTTATTATCATATATAAAATACTTTAACTGATTTTTATATTTTAAAATATTTATATCTATTTTAAATATTTTCACAATATGTGTATTAATTTAATTATAAATTATTATACATTCATACTTTATGTGTATATATATACATATATTAAAAATAGTTCAACTAAACCTTAAGACCATTGAATTAGAAGACTACTCCTTATTTTATGGGTTCATTTTTTAAAACATTACTTTTATATCTTTGGTTGAAAGGAGGGAAAGTAATTTTTTTATCATGCCCGTTACGTTATTGTTATCATTATTTAATAATAATTTTTTAACTATTTTTTTAAATAAAGGTAAAAGAATTATTTTGTATATTTTTTAGTTATATATATTTTTTTCTTTTTATTTTATTATCGTGTCCTAAAAATATGGCCTTGTGATGGTACGCATGAGAAGAGACAAAAGAATAGGAGAGAGAGAAAAGGGGAAAAAAAAAAACGTTGCCAGCTTGATACGTCGCTTTACACTACCGTGAATATCTGTGGGAATCTCCAATGCTACATTATATCGATGGAAAGTGCTCTTAATTCTGGGAGAGACTAACATGGTAACCATCTCGCCCCTGAAATTTTACTCTGCGTTCTCTTGCTTCTCGATAGCTTGCTCCTCTGTACTCACAGCGGCCGTCTGAGCGCAAGACCAGGAGCAAGAAAAGTTTCTTCTTCTTCCCGATTGGAATGCACAACTGAAAATGCAGCCAATTCTTCCACAGGAGAAGAGTGTAGATTGGTGCTGTCCGAATGGGAAATCAGAAGCAGAAGTGGACGGCGGAAGGAGAAGAAGCCTTGCTCGCTGGAGTTGCGAAGCATGGCCCCGGCAAGTGGAAGAATATTCTCAAAGATCCCGAATTCGGCCCTTTTTTCACTCACCGTTCCGACATCAACCTTAAGATTCCTTGCTTTTCATCCTATTTTACTTCCTTTTGTTGTCAATTTGAATGAATGTTTTTGATGGCGGGTTTTTGTTGGCTGCTGTATGGGGTGAAGGAATTTACTTTCTTTCTTTCCTTGCATATAGCTGACTGCTTCAAAATTCTCCTCTTCTTCCCTTTGTACGGTAAAATAGTGTTCTGATACAAAAAATCTTCTATGATTGTGGATCAGTCTCCTCTATGATCTCCTGTCTTTCCCATTCTCACTTGGACCAATCACGCTTTTACTCTTCTGTGATTGTGGACCACTGGAGGGAGTTGCTTCCCTTCTTTTCTACTTCAATATTCTTGAGAATGCATGAATATGAAATGAATAAGTGATTTTTAAGAGTTGAAGCTTGATAGTTTCCTTTGCTTCTTTTGATTTATATTTTATGAAGTCATTACTTATTTCTCTAACGTTTGCGTTGGTTGTGATTCTTTTTCCTCAAAGATGCGTAAAAAGAAGTAAGTTGTGATACTGATAAAAGGGTCAATTACAGTTTTACCCTTTTATCGTTTGGACTGAACTCAATTTGCCTCTTGGGGTTTAAACTTGTCATTTAACCCTTTTTTATTTATTTCATTGCTACTTAACTATACTATACACAGCAAAGGGTGATGTGCCTTGCCAAATAAGTAACCATCCCTTTTTATGTATTTTTTTAAAGTTAAATATTTTTATTGAGATAGCACAGTGTTATTCTAACAAGGAATTTTTTGTTTTGGTCATAATTTTGACTGAAATAACTACTTGAATATTTAAATGATAAACTAATTTATTATTGAAAATATGTTTCACTTATACTTTGAACAACTTTAGAGTCTTTTAAAGTTACTACTGATATTAAGCTGATATTTGAAAATTATAATTATTTGCTTAATCTCATAATAATTTTAGAGCAATAATTAACCCTTCAAGATAAAAGTGAAGTAAACTTTCAATGGTTGATCATCGTTTTAACATTCATATAATTGTTTTTGTTGAAATTTTTATTTAAAATATCATATAGTGGTTAAGTGGGTTCAAAACAAACTATAGAGGCGTTGAATGAACTATTGCATAGATTTATCAACTAGTCTAAGACTTAGCTGTTGTCTGTGCCATTTTTTTCTTAATTTTGAAGGACTTCTTTGAAATTTATTCTGCTAAAGGTAGAGGTTTTCTTATTTCAGGCTTCAGTTGTCATATTAATGCTGCCATTAAAGTTTACAAGTTTGTGGCTTTGAAACAATAATATGATGAACTGCATGGCTAAGGTGAGGATATTTGGATATTTTAATAAGAATCTTTATAGTTATGCTCATTATATGCTTAAGGCATAAGGCCTCTCTTGCTCTCTTCACATGTGACAATAAATTGTCGTCTCTAATAAATCACATCCTCTTACAATAGAAGTTGTAAAATGATTACTGCCGTTGCAAAATCTTTGAACACTGAGGCTAAGCTTGCCTCTAGTTCAGAATGGTCATTTTGTTCGGCTATACTTAACGTGTTTTCAATTACTGGAGTTTATGAGGATAGCATTCTGAAACCCTTCTATTTTGATAGTCTTTAACTGCGCCTTTTCTTTTTCTGTTGATAGTATCTTAGTGTGTCAACCACTGTCCGAGGTGAACTTTCACATCTTCAACCTGCCTATGTGAATTGCATCGTAAGTAATCAGTGTCAGGTATACTAGAATAGGGCAGTAAAAGAGCAAGAATGGAGAAATAAATATAACAGAATGTGACAACTAATAGAATCTAGGTGAGAATACGTAATGGGTTATTATATAGGCATGCTCAATAAATGGAAGGGAGTTTCTAGTTGTAAGTAGTGATATTGGTGAGGTAGTCAGGTTATATTTTCGTCTTGTGCAGATGATGTTAGAAAGGCTAAGAATGTAATAACTAAATTGCTATTTTCCAGTCGCATGGAAACTCTAGTGTTTATCACTGCAAATGCAACTCCTAGATAGGGTGTAACTTAACTAGTGCTCTTCATGCTTCCACAGCAGGCATCTGGTCTGATAATATTGTTATCTATGTGATCAATCTATGTCCTTTCCTCAAGCTGTATCCGGCAAGATAAATGGCGATGGTTCTGTTCGTGCAAATGGGGCGTTGCTTGGGTACATGGCTCTATGGTTCTGTTAGAAATCTAAGGCAATGCAGTATTTCTTTCGCTGAATTAGAGGGGCATCATATGTGGCATGCTAATGGTTTGGGAGTGCTGTTTCAAGATAGTGATTACTGAGGTCAACTCTATTTTAGTAGTAAATTTGATTCATATACATTGTGGTAAATTAGGAGCCACGCATCAAGATTTTCTGCAGTATTACACGTTGTGCAATTATTGAGAAAAAGAGACAAGTGGGCCTCACTTGAATGGGACCCACTATCCTATTTCCTTCTCTCAATAACTGCACAATAAAGAATCTAGATTGAGAAGGTACTCCTACTACAATTCGGTTTAGACTATAAAGAGCTCAATGGGAAGACTATGGTTTGGTGATAAAGCACGCTTACTAGGAGCCAGCAAATTTGTAGATTGAGAACAGGCGAACTAAGAATTTTTTCACCCTACTAAAGGTTATGGCCCCTTTCTATGAGAAGATTTCCAAGGAGTTTCTTTCTCTGGTTCTATTGTTTTGTAGTTTATGGCCTCAGCCACTCCACTCGACAAAATGTTTTCAATATTTTACTAAATCACTAACGGCTTTTTGTAATTTTTTTTTGAAAGTGTGTTTTTATTATTCTTTTTCTAGGAAATATTATGAGACTTTTTTTTTCAAACGCTAATTCTGAAATAATAATAATAATAATAATAATAATAATAATAATAATAATACACACTTTCTTGAATAAGTACAAAAAGTCATTAACCTTTTAGTAAAATATTTAAAACATCTTTTCAACTTTTGTTAATTTATTTTTTTAAAAATTTAAATAATATTTTCTTCAAAATTTTATCAAACACATTTTTTATAATATTTTTTAGTTTTAACTTAAAACATATTATTTTAAATTTTAACATTTTTAATAAAAAATTTTTTAGACAAATTCATTTTACTTTAACAAATAATTCAATCCGACTCTTAGGAAAACTCCTTGTAATTATTAAATACCTTAGCTTCTGAATTAAAAAAAAAAATTAATGCTTCTATTATAAAATTAATGAAAATATAAGAAATATAATAAGAATAAGAGAAAAATAAAAAAAGAAAGGAGAAGATAATTTTTATTTATTTGGATCCTTCATATTTAATATATAATTTCTATTTATAGGCTTTCAATTATAAAGATAAACATATGAGTTACAATAATATAAATAAAAAAAATTAATTTACATAATCATACAATATAAATTCTTTGAGAATTATAACATATATGCCATCAAACATGAAAAAGGATCTTAAAGATTTAATTTTTAGAAGTTATAAATATTGACATAATTATATAATTTACAATATCTTTCTCTTTTTTCTTTTTTTCTTTTAATAAGGGGGGAGGACTCCGTCTTGTTAATGCAAAATAAGTCAAGATGGGAGGGAGAATTGACAATTTAAGACAAATTATCTTAATTTAAAAGTTTACTAAAAGCTTTAGCTTCCTACACAAATTAGTGAAAGACAGTTTCTTGAAATCCTATGTGATTTTCTAAATCAAAGTAAACAATAAGAGCTATATAATTTTTGTATATATCTTGAAATTTTCAAAGATTGAAAACTTTAAGAGAGTAAAGTAAGTAGAAGATCACACTACAAAATTTATAATAATTTAGAGCTAAGTGGCTTTACATTCATTCCCTAATTGCAAAGTAAAGAAATTTTATATAATGACAATCATAATCAATTATAAGCTAGGCAACATTTTTTCAAGGTTTAACCATGAGGCTTTTACTCTCTAATTTATAAGAAAGCCTCAAGAGACTACACAAGTGTTTTATAATTTTAGTATACAAGACAACCTTTACAATAAAGCTTAATCAATTAATTTTTACTACCTAATCATAAGGTAGGCTTACACACAAGAATCAGTCACAAAAACTCTCACAATCTTAGAAAAAGATACTAAGATTATTATTGGTTCCTACCCACCCAAGTGAAATTTAAAAGGAATATAAAGATGAAATGCAAGCTCACTAAGAATAATAAAAGTAGCTCACCAAGAACAACAAAAATGCAAGCAATAACTCACTTAAAGATTCAGCAATAAAAGCTTATAGTCAAGTAGGTGAAAAGTATGAATGCTATGTATGATATTGTCCTTCTCTTCCTTCCAGTTGTTCTTCTTCAAAGCTTGTCTTCTTAAATACCCAAACATTCATATAGCGTACTCACAAAATTATCTTTCTTTGCTACAAATTTGCTTCCAAGGGGCTAGGTGAGCCTTCATTTATTGCTTGGAGACATTGGAGCTCTTCAGTGCCTGGGCTTCTTTCTTTAAGTTTCATTTTCTCTGTCTTTGTAGGGTAAACCGCAAAGAGAGAAGTAAAAGAGAGTCTTGTGAAGACAATTTGATTTTCTTTGTAAGGTATTAAAAAATGATATTTGATGAGAATGAGACATCTTATATAATACTTTTTCTTTAGACGTGAATCCTGTCCAGTTACAAAAATGACTTGAGAGGAAATAGTCAAAACTTAAAGATGCTTCTTTTATTTTTTATTTTAGATTTTAAATTGTAAGTTGAAGATAAAAATGATAATTGGGAGGTTAAGGATTATAATTATGCATTACAGTTAAATTTTTTAAAATATAATTTTTTATAGTCATAATTTTTTACTTTCTAATTACACCTTTACCTTTAAACTTATAATATAAGTCGTAAACTAAAAAAAAAAAAAAAGGTAAGGTTTTAAAAGCTTTGACTAAATCCTCTTCATTTATTTTTCTTCTTTTGAGGAAGGAAAAATTCTCACATTCTTTTACATCCTGATGCCACATGGCCCTTTCAAGTATTCGGCTTTCACCAAAGGGTCCGTACACATAAAACAAAGAAGCCGATAATTAATGTTATGATATAAACTTTGGAGCCCGTGACATTTCTTCTTCTTTTCGGCCCAGCACTACTTAATTTGAACTAACGGATTCAACTGGAATAAGTGGGCTATATATTAAGAAGTTTCGGCCCAGTAGAGTGTTTTGAGCATGATTTAAAATGATTAACAGTTGTTCCAAAAGCTAAAAGATTCTTTACGACCAATTGTTCCAATGGCCCATTACGCGAATGTCATGTTCTTCAAGAGCAATAAAACATTCTCATCATATAAAAGCATTTCAAGTCCAGATAAAACGTAGAGATAGAACACTTGAAAGTATTGACCCAAATCACATATAAAAGCATTTTCATTCAAGTGAATATTAATTTTTTTATTAAGCATAGTGTTTGACATAATAAAAACTAATTAAAATTGCGTCTGTGGACTATTTCTTCGTCAGCCCTGATGAGATATGTGTGTTGGGCTTGAGCATTAGGCTCCCGATGAGATGAACTTTTCCAAATTTGCCTCAAAAGTGAATGCTTCCTTCAAAAGATGTGTGTGTTTGGGATTTTCTTTCTTTTTTTTTTGGTGGTCATTCTTGGCGAAGCCTTGGAAATTCAGAATTAACGGACTATATCCAAAACTAGGGTCCTATTAATTTACCATCAATGAATCCATTAGCTTTTTGAATATCAAACCTTTTTGCAAACAATAGAATCCAAGGTTTCAACAATTCTTCATTCCCGCATGTACAATTTCACCCTAATGTAAATGTTGAATGCCTACATTTAAAATGCCAAATATCGCAAGAAAGCATCCAGAGATCCGATCTAGCTTATATACCACAAAATCAGCATATTATTATGCGAAAGTGAATGAGTTGCATGGGTAACATTATTCTTACGAAGGACTCAATTTTCAATCTTAAATATACTTTATGTCTAATAATGGGCATATAATCTTAAATGGATCTTGAAAATTAAGGGTGGGTATGTAATGTGTAACTTTAGTATCAATATTTTTATTTAAACTAACGAAATAAATTAATTGAGATAGATACACGCTAGTATGCTTAAGTGCAAAACTCATGGAAGTTTTAGGTTCTAGATTGGAGTCTTGTGCTATCATTGCATAAAAATAATATTATGTAAATCAAATTCTTTTACATATCTCCCGTGCATGGCACGCATTTGATTATTGCAATGCAAGCTATAAAGTGACTATAACTATGCATTCCATGTGTTTTATAAGGGAATAATTAGTCAATGTTATAAACTTAACTTTTTGCTGATTTCATATATATTGATCACCATATGCTATAGTCAACCTTGTCAATTTTATTCCATTATTTTTTGTGAAACGCTTAGTACTAAAACTTGAAATTGTTATTGTCTTACATATATATTGGAGGAAATAACATAATAATCTTCAGTAACTGAAGTCATTACCTTAACTCAAGCACTACTAAGTTACTCAATCTGATTGCCTTTATATTTTCACTGAAATCTTCAGTTCTATTCATTTCAATTCCTTAATATAGTATATGTCGGTTAGTTTTTTTTTTTTTCTTGACTTTCTAAGTTTAAGGGACAATAAGAATTCGATCCCTTCATTTATGTGTATAAAAATGAAAGGATAGGTTAAAGTGATCACATCAAGGTAAATAAGCTTCAAGACACATTTTAAGGACATCAATAGGACTACGGACCCAGCTATGTCTAGAATCACATGGAAGGCATGCATGTGGGTGTTGTTTAGGACAAATAAGCAAAGAGCAGATATAAAGAGAAAGTGCTTGCTGGTAGGGCATCATCCAAAGTCGCTTTCCCTTTAGTTTAAGGGTGAAGTTAGCTCAACAATTGTGGCTCAAAATGCATGTCCTTATATGTATGCATATTATGTTTAGGACCCAAAAATCACAAATGCAAGATATGGAAATTAAGGTCTTGAGGAAACAATATTTAGGGTACGTTTCGATGAGAAGAATGTATAATAAGTGGAACATGCTGCATGTGATTTATTGATATGGTGCACATGGGGGGAGATTTTGCTAAACTTTTTATGGTCCCAACCCAACCCACAGGCATCTACTTGTGTTTCAAAGATTTGCCACATAAGCTGCGTCTAGCAAACATTTATACAGTACTTAATTTGCGTACGTATTTGGTGAAAGATGCTCAAATACTAGTTGAAGAAGTGCTTTAAGTGCAACACTTTATACTTTCAAGATTTTTACGAGCTGTCGTAAAATGTCCTATAGATAATATTTTCGAGTGAATTGGGTGTCAAAAATTTATTTGCAGTGTGTCGGTCAATTATAAATAGACATATTGACTTTTAATTTTCGCAGAATTACAAATTTTGTTACATATCAATAAAAAAATTTTACAAAACTTATTACTTAACTTTTAACTTAGGTTGAGGCTGATTTTGAGCCTAAAATTTATTGTTTAAGCCTATTTTAGGGTTTTCCTTAGTAATTTTCTTATTAATTAGTTAGTATTTTTTCACATTGTTTTGTTATCTTTTTTTATTGATATCGTTGGATAATATCACAGGCCTTCATTTATTTCAATTTAAGCTTTTGCATTTGAAACTTACTTCATTTCACGCTAATCTATTACGTGACAAATGTTTTTAAGTTTTACGAGTTTATGTTGCCACTTAAATCAAAAGAAGAATCCAAATTATTTAATTGGGATATAAGTATCCTTTCTGAGGATACTCCTTAATCCTCACTTCGGATCCTTTAAGAAGTGAAATTTAATAAAATTGTTCAGTTATTTATTATGAGATTACAATAAAGTATAATATATCAAAAGCTTTTCTTTAAAAATTACACTTAAATTTTGTCTTTTTTCAAACAATTAGTAGCCATTTACCAAGTTGTCTCTTTGGCTCAACCCTCCAATTGATTCGATAAATTTTCACCGAAAACATCAAGCTTATAATTAACCCAAAAAAAAATAAGCTTATTAAATGAGAGAAACGTATATCTAACTACGGTGATACTTAATATGCCTAACAAACAAGCATAGACATAAATGTACAACCACACGTAGATGTACCAACAAAGACTATATCATGGCTTATTTGGTGCGTTTACCACAATGTAGTAAGCAATATAATTTTTTTATATCACGTAGTATATTCTTATAATTATTATCTAATAATATTTATTTTTTATTATTGTTTCAAAAATGAGAATACAAATATTATTTTTTATGTCAACTGTCTATTTTTTATATACCTAACATTATTCAATCCAAATAAATACATATACACGCAAATATAAATACACAAATATTTATAGAGACACACGTATAAAAAGTTTTACAAATATTAAGATCATTCGAACAAAAGACTTTTAAAATTATAGTAATTTAAATCTCTTGTATTTGAAATTTCATGCAATTGAAAATGACACAATTAAAACACAACCAAATTAACAAGTATTATCTTAATTAGACTCTAGGGCTATTCAACGTGCATATCTTGAGATACCCTATACTTTGCACGTTAGATAGCATGGAGTTGCATGTTCTTTATTTGGTTTGACCCTGGCTACTGGTCTAGAGGCTAGAGCATCCGTTGAGAACATTTGGAATATCCTAAGCTAATTCATTTTTTATACTCTATCAAATCAAGCTACTTAGTACGATGATTTATTTAGTAGCAAGTTGAGAATTTTAGTTAATTATTAGTTTTACGTCTTCATCCTTGTCTTACAAATAATGCGACACTAGTGACTGAAGCATTACTCTCCACCCACGCATAATATATATATATATATATATACATATATATATATATATATATATATATATATGTAATTGAATGTACATAGAAAGCTCCTTCTTCAATTTTTTTTTTAAAGAAAAGATATTAAAGAAGGAGTTATAAGAAAACATATATCTATTCTCGTTTTCTTATAGTCGTTTTTCTAATTTGTCCTCTGTTTTCGCTTTTTTCCCTAAAAAATGACATTATTCGAGAATTTATATCCTGATCAAAACATGAACATGGCTTGATTTTCTTTTCCAGATATCCCCTGACATCCTTTTAATTTTGTTCTCGGATTATCTGAATTTACATAAAATTAAGCACAGTTAATATTTAAAGGTAAAGCCATATAGTTTGATATTACATTCATATAATCGATGAGATATTGACATTTGATCTACATAGGATGCATATGCTTCAACCAGAAAAAGGAGAAAACAAATAAAGGAAAAAGAAGCATAGGATTCCTCACTGTTCATGTCAATAAAGTGGAGTCTCTCCAAAATTTGCAGATTTCTAATAGCTACTTTCCCTTCAAAAATCCAAACCTCATACCGTAACAATATGAGAGATAACGAACACAAAAACAAAACTGTCGACGGTAGACCCGCATGAAGCCATCAATTTACAAATCAAAATTGAATTGCTTTCTCTCAAATCTGAAACTGAAAGATCTCTTGAAGGGTTTTACTGTGTCTCGTACGGACATAGACAGTGCTGGATCGTCGGTGTGGACAACTACCAATAAAGGGGGTCCCTTCACCAATAAAAATTGACATATCAATGCGTAGATTGAACTGCATTACTAAAAAGTTTTTAGTTCAAACTTAATTACTAACTTTTTGTTGGTAAATATTTACTGATGATGGGGTCCTCATTCGTCTAACTTTTAGATTCTCTTACGACCAAAATAAAAAACATTCCTCGTTCTCTTTCCACTCCATGTGTCTTTATTCAATTTTTAAATAATTTTGAGAAATATTTGGCCAAATAAAATTTTAAAACACTCATAAGTAATATAAAAAAAGAAAATAAAAAAGACTAATCGAAGCGGTACACAGCCACTTATATATATATATATATATATATATATTCATTCATTAACTATAAAGTTTTATCCGGAAAGATTAAGGGAATAATACTTCAGTTATCATTTTTTTCGTATTTTATTAGATCGAGAGAGCAACATTGTCTCGTTAAAACATTTTCTTGTTTCTTTGTTTCTTTTTGGTTTGATGCATAATTAGTAATAAAATAAATTGGCTAGAACTTTACTGATTAAATTGAACGCCTTTATAGGTTGGGTCAACATGCCTCCCGATTTCTTGCCCTGGAAAGTTTTCAGGTCCATTCCCTAACCATTTATGTGCGACATCAAGTTAAACTAATTAACTCTAAAATTGTATATTTATATTTGGTTTGGAAGTGATCTCATGCTCTACGTCAATATGCATTTATGCATTCAATAATTAGTAATTAATCATCTCAATTATGTAAGAAGTCGTCATTATTAATGGTGCTTACAATATTTTACTCTTGCACCCTTCAATCAATGTATGAATTTTGTATGGTTTGCTGCCGGCTCAAACATTTAGTGAACGAGTATGTTTAATAATTAATGAATTCCTAAATAAAGCATTAGCATATGATATGAGTTACACACATGCAAGCATGCGCAGAAATTGTTGATTAATTATAAAATTACATATGATTTAATAATAATTGTGGATTTAACGTAAAGGTACAACATATAGTATTAGCAAAGACTGGATCTTAAATATGCAAATAAAAAGGGGAATATTGTGGTGTTGTTTTTCAACGAAGAAGAACTGTACAGCTTGGATGAAATAATTGACTAAAATAAAAAGAATTAAACCATGGCCAAATGAATGTTATGATGCTTAGCAAGATGTGGCTAATCGGGTGTTGCATTTGTAATGAGCTACGGTAATTTTTATGACAAAATTTTGTTAGCCACGGTTTAATCGTGGCTAATTTTATGTAATTACTACAGTTGACCATTGGGTAAAAATATACCAATTGCAATGTTTGAGAGAAATCACTTATTTAGTCATGGTGAACCACAATTTGGATTCTTTATAGCTCAGAGATAAATTTACATAATATAGTTAAAGAGTGATAAACTGAAATATGAAACCAATATTTTAAAAAGTAATTTTTAACATTAGAAGTTCGTAGTCTTTCCCTCTTCAACTATATGCAATGGATCTATCCTACAATAAATTTAGGCAATTTTAAAAATTTGTCTTACACATTAAATTTAGCTGCAGTTATGACCGTGGCTAATATTGGTTTCCATTAAAAAAAAAAAAAATGCAATGTAATTTTGATTCTACGGACTAACTTCTCCTATGACAATGTAATGGGTATGGGCTCTTATCTTTTCAAACAATCATTATTTTTTGCCTGCCTATTTGTGTTTTTTCTCTCTACACTTTAGGGCAAAAGCGTTACATGATGTCTTAACAAACCAGTTATATTACTTCCAAAACCGACGCGGCAATTATAAGCAATAGAATTTAATTGGAATCAATAACTTGAGAAGTGTTGTAAGAGAAACAAACTACTGTAACATTGCAGCCCATAATCCATTTTGGTGAAATAACGCACAGTTTATCCAAAGAAGAGCGAATTTACAGCACCGTATCACACACAATATTACAAATATCTTAATATTTGTGATATAATACAAAATCCATTTATACACTTACTTTTTAAAATAGAGGAGATGAGTTGCAAGTTGCAATATTTAAGACTTAAATTGCATATTAATTGGGATTTGGACGATGTTAGAATGAAAAAGAAAATGAAGAAAATGAAAAATAACCGTTAGAGCTTCCATCCTTATCCCCAAATTGCATACCATAAAGGTTGATTATGTAAATAGGAAAAATAGAGATAACTGATGATGTGATACAGGGTAAACGTTACAACTTCAATTAATTAACTATATAATAATAATTGAGGATGGTGACCACCCTATAAGCTAGTGTTCTTGATTTTCTATAACTTATATTTATGAGTCATTATTATTAATTACTTTTAATGCAAGTAGCACATACACTAATTAATTAAATTAGAATTCATCCGACACGCAGGCTGATTTAATTGACCCGCAAATCGGCCCATTGATTTAAGATCAAGTCAAATTTTGGTTTAGTGCTTGAATATGTAATTTTGAAATTAAACTATATAATAAGAAGAATGGTTCCAACTAAAGTAAGTACCCTATGTATAGAGCACAAAGCTCTTAGGCTTAGGGGAGGGTTAAAAGAACAAAAAGATAAAGCAACCATGTCGAGATTAATTAGTTTTAAGCAACTTTTGAGGTCGGCAGCAACATATTTGAATTTTTTTTTAATAACAAGTATTCTTATACCTTTTGAGTGTGGGATCAATCTCATTTAGGATGTTGAAACTCTCCCTATCTGTAAGTGTTTTCTTTCCCCAGACTTAGGCTTTTACCGTTGTGGAGATTTGTTAACTATTGAACTCAAATTTATTTATCGTGACTTAAATTAGCATAATACTTTTGGTTAAGGAAAACTACAAGAAATGACTGGAATCCCATTTGCTCCAAACTCTTCTCATGTCAACTTTCCTGGGCAATTGCCATTTTCTTATAATAAAAGGTACTTTTGGAAAAATCTATGCTTTTTAATCATTATCTGTTTGTTGAGAAGTAATGCACATATATAACTCTACTTAAACTATCGTTTAGATTTCACTAGCTTAATTAGGCTTTTGGAAGATTTTCATATTGCGATTATTTGATTAATTAGTAATTGGCTTCATGTATATAGCAGCCAGAAACAAGAATATTAGTTAGCGGCAGCATTAATTAATAAATTAATATAAGCTCGAAAGAGTCAAATTAGAGACATTGTTTGACATAGATTACTCGCAATTTGTGTTTTATAGCTCAAGTCAGATAGTGAAAGAGAAAAAAATTGTGGATAATTATATTAAATCAGGTTATATAACATCGACGTATATAATTATAATGATAAATTTATATTTCTAACATATAAATATCTCCATAAATAAGTTCCACCAAGGTGCGAAATATAGACGATGTAAACCCTGCTTCTTTAATTAGTTTGTTTGGAATTTGGATAATGCAAAGCCACTTTTGGGGCAAATTGAAGAAGGATAATCTATAAGCTATAATTAATGACATGACTTCTAACCAAAAGAATATTTGTTATCCACTTTAAACTTGTTGTCAATTTTGGATTTGCAAAACCCTATATGATTATGTTTCCCCAATTTAATCCCTATCTAACACGGATTTTCTTTTTAACAAATTATTATCGGTTAAAAAAATAGTTGAATAGGTGGAAAGGGATGTGTAAATTATGATCTTATAATAGTTACGGGTCAAATTTTTCTGCTAAAAGCAACTGAAATGCTATAATTTTTTTATTGATTGTTATTTTAAATATCAGAAGAAAGTGATATTGAAAAGAAAAAAAAAAAAGCTTCAAACAAAAGAAACAAGGAATTCAATAGACCTGTTCGTTCTCAACGTTACCGTTCCAATGAGGACGCCCCTTTCTCGTATAACGTTCCTTTTGGTTGAAGCATTGAACGGCAACTGCATCTATCGTCGTTTACATGAGTCGCACGTGTGAAAGTTGTAAAACACTAAAACTGACGTTGACGTCGAATCCCCGTACTCTTTGATATGTCCATCAGATCTCTCTCTGCGTGGGACCCTCGACCGGCTCAGCTACTACCTCGTTCATCATCGCCTACTTGGAGCGTGTTATACACTCGCTGCAAGCAGGCTCAGCTTGTTTTCTGAAACGATGCTGCTCCAAGCTGTCCCCTATTTCTCGTTGGTTGGGACTTGCGAGAGTGAGCGTGGTGACAATAGTTCACCTCCTTTCCGATCTGTGCCTCGTGCATCGTGAAATGTTATTCCCCACTCGAGCCAATCTGGCAGGGGTGTACATCGATCGGTTGGCCCTAGGAGCCTGCCCTAACCCGACCTAATCGAATCGGGTCGGGTCGGGCTAAAAATATAAAATAGACATAACTTTAAACAAAACTATATCGGATCGGGTCAGGTCACGAGCAAAAACAATCTGCCCAACTTGCCCTAATAGTTATGTTTTTCAGTTATTAATATCTTGTCATCTTATATATATATACATATATATATATATATTTATATTTATTTTATCTGATTCTCTTTACATGTTATAATTTTTATTATCTATTTAAATTTTTCTTATTTCTTAATTATTTTCATTATTGATGTATATACTTACTGACATTTCTTTTATTGAATAATGAAAATACACGTATTTACCTAAAGTTAATTATGTTAGTATAAGTTATATTTTGTTTGATAATTCTAAGCTATCTTTTTATTATTGATAAAAACATGAAGATTCCAAAAGCTTATTGTTTTGAAATATATGCCTATGAGTCTACAAAAAAAAAATTTATATTAAGTATCAATTCATAAAAAAAAAAAAAAATTTCGGGCGGTTTAGGACCGCCCTAACCTGCCCTAAAATCGGGTTTGTTCGGGCCGAGCCGGGTTACGGGCATAAAAACAAATCCGATATCTTAATCGGGTCGGGCATCGGCATACTAGATGCCCTGCTCAGGCCTGCCTATGAACACTCCTACAATCCAGGCTGATCAAACACTTACGAACGGATTTGCTACCCAGCAAGAAGTGAAGTATATTGTGTTACGCGGTATCTGAATTAAATTAAATGTAGATAATTTAAATTTCATTTTTATTTTTTAATTTTAATTATTATTTTTTAAAATTAACAGTTAAAAATTATTTTTGTTTTATATTTTGCATCTTTTTACACCACAAAATTAAAAAAATAAAATCTAAATCACCGATATTTAATTTAAATAATTTAGATGATACACAATGTTAACAATTTACTGTTATTTATTTTTTCTTTTTATGGTAAAATTCACTTCTTATTTCCAGACAATGATTTATTTTTTGGTCAATAAATATTTCATTAAAAATACAAGTATAAACAAAGACAAAACCTTTAAAAAAGTTATAAAGAGGGATGAAAATTTATACTTAATATAAGTCTTAATAATTATTAAAAATATAATTTTAAATATTTATTAAAATAATATAATAAAATTTATTTAAATTAAAAAATAAAGACAAATAATAAAAAAATTAGGAAAATATAATAATAGCAAGATAAATATAACTATTTTAATATATATATATATATATATTAAAATTGATATAATATGTAGTGGCTATTAAGAACGTACTCGTTGATTCTTAATTAAATAAAATTCATCTATAATCTCCTCTATGTCTCTTTTTTATTATAAACAGTCAAATAATCTAAAAGGAAGTTATTTTCTATTTTTATTACAAAGTTCTCTTTTTTATAGTAAGTAGAGAATATGATTAAAGAAACAAAAAAAAAATTGTGAAAGAGTAAGAATAGATAGTTGAAAATATATTATTAATCATTCTTGAAGAATAGGAATAGCAGGCTAGTTAGAAAAGCTTTAATATATTTTATTTATTTTATAAAATTTACTTTTATAATCAATGTAAGAGGTAGTTATATCTTTAAAAATATGTGCTTAAGGTTTTAAAATATTAAAAGGGCAGATAAAAAATTTCATGGGGCAAATTAATTTTTTTTAATATTATATACATATAAAAATTGTTTTAAAAGGGTGCCTACTCCTAAAGTGAAGCATCTAAGTTCGTCCCTAAGCACAAAAAAACATAAAAGTGCACTTCAAAGATAGATAAAATGGGTTGGATAAAAAAAATAGATAGATAAAATGGGAAAACATAAAACTAAACTGTCTATAATGACATTATAGGAAGTAAACACATTTTGATGTACTATTATTACTAGTAAAGATAGAAGCATGAAAGCCCAAATAAATAATTGAGTAATCTTTTTATTAAAAGTATACCTTGCAAATAATTGAGTAATCTTGTTTAAAATTTTGTGGAAAGTTGCTTAAAAAAATTCACTTGATATTTATAGGGTACTTAAAATCACATTTTGAATCAGAGTATATTTGATCCACTTGTAATTATTAGCCTTATTGGATTTAAATTATGTGATTTATGCAGATGCTTTGAATATACTTCTATGATGATGTTTTAAAGAAGTTGTTTTGTGAAAAGTATCATATAGATATTACTAACTGCCTCAACCTTTATATATATCTCATGATATTTAAAGGAATTGTTTTGTTAAAAAGTGTCAAATGAATACTTATAGTTACCTTATTTGGTTGTAGAATATGTCACTTGTTGTAGAGCCATTTTTAAGCTATATGGTTAAGGGAATTGATTTAGGTTATATATATTGTTAAATGTATATTTTGAGTTTTGACCATTTAGTTATAACAATGATTATAATATATGCTTCTTTCAAAATCATAAGAATTCTAAATGTATTAAATTTTGATGTTGAGTTTATGTTTCATTTGAGAGAAGATTTATGAATTTTAGATTCAAATTATATATGTTTTATAAACAATATGTTAAGCTAATTTGTTAGTCACGATAGAGTCTTTGTTAAGAAACATGGCACTCTCGGGTGTTGTGATTTTTTTTGTTGTTGTTGATGCCTTAATTTAGTAAGAGTCTAACTTGTGTTTTTTATAGAGATCTTATTTTGGTTAATTCATATAATTTTGTACATATTTCTTTTAATATTCCATTGAATTTAGATTTGTAACCTTGTTGACATTCTGACATTATTTTCCCATCAGATTTAATGTTCTTAGTCCGTTGTTTTATTTCTGATTTTTTGTTACAATATACATATTAATTATTTGATATTATTAATATTCCTTTGCATGTTGATTTGTTCTTATTATGTTTAGCAATTAATTAATGCTATCAAAATGAAAAATTGTTAGAAATATTAATTTATTATTATAGATTAGCATTAATTAATTGTTAGATTAATTAACACATTATATTTTATTAATATCATAATAATTAATTTAATAATAACTATTGTGTAAATGAACAAGTTCTTTTGACAAATTTATGATAACTTGTAATAAGTAAGTTATTCATAAGTCTATTTAAAAAATAAGAACTCAACTCACAATTTATTTAAAGCTAATTATCCTGTTTATACTAGTTAATGTTAGGTTTTATGATACAAAACAATTTTGATCTACCTTCCAAACTTAATTAAATATTGTGGATTGTAATTCCTACTCCTTTATCTATGTGTTGTTATTATCTTTGTAGAAATTCATATTCATAAATTACCATATTATATTATATTCCATCTAAATTTTACTCTCCTATTTTTTAACACACACATCCTAAATTATGGAAGTCTCTTTTTCAAAACCCCTTTTTGAAAATTAATGCCTTACGTATCATCCCAAAAAAAAAAAAAATTCCCACGTGCTTCTATTCCTATTGCGTATCATTCGTATTCATGTTGCGGTTGTTTGATTTAATTAGTAATTGGCTCCATACATATAGCAGCCAGAAACAAGAATATTAGTTAGCAGCAGCACCAATTAATAAATTAATATAAACTTGAAAGTGTCAAACTAGAGACTTTGTTTGACATAGATTACTCACAATTTGTATTTTACAGCTCAAATCAGATGGTGAAAGAGAAAAAATTCTGGATAAGTCAATCAATTTTGCTAATTAGATAATCATAAATCAGATTGTGCAATATTCATGTCTATAATTATAGTTATAAATTTATATTTCTAAAAGATAAATATCTCATAATTAAGTTTTAGAGGAGCAAAACACATACGTTTATTTTTAAAATATTATATTAAAGAGATTAAACTCTTGACATTACTTATATTCTGACTCGGCATTGTTTAGGATATGCAAAGCCACTTTTGTTCCAAATTAAAAAGGATAGTCTATAAGCCATAATTAATGACATGATTTGAAACCAAAAGAATAATTGTCAATCACTTTGAACGTGCTGTCAATTTGGATTTGCAAAACTCTATATGATTATGTTTCCAATCTAATCTCTATCAAACACAGATTTTCCTTTTTTTAACGAAAAATGTTGAATGGCAGGAAAGGGATGTCTGAATTCTTTTTTAAAAAAATGCATATCAGCAAATTATGATTTTAAGATAGTTACGTGTCAAAATTTTCCGCTAAAGGTAAATGAAATGCTATCATTTTTTATTTCTTTTAAATATAAAAAAAGCTACGATCGAAAGAAACTCAAAAAATTCAATTAAAATAATTTATATGTAATTATTTATTCTTTATTATTTAATTCATTAATTAAAATATAATAAATATATAATTTTTTATGATAAGTGTATGATTTTTTAGATAATTATATAATTTTTTATTATGATATTATTAAAAAATTATATATTTATTATATTTTAATTAAAAATATAAAAATTTATACTTAAACCTATTCGTTCTTAGCGTCGCCGTTCCAATGAGGACGCCTCTTTCCCGCATAACGTTCCTTTTAGTTTACACGTTGAACGGCAACTGCATCTAACGTCGTTTACAAGCGCCGCACGTGTGATGGTTGTAAAACTGACGTTGACATCTAAATCCCCGTCCTCTTTGTTATGTCCCTGAGATCTTTCTGCGTGGGACCCTGATGTGGCTCAACTGCTACCTCATTCATCATCGCGTGCTTGGAATGTCAAAACACTTGCTGCAAGCATGCACCACGTGTTCTGCAAAGCGAAGGCGGACCAAGCTGTACCTATTTGACGTGGTGTTGGACTTGCGACTGTAGCGCGTGGTGACGATAGTTGACCCTCTCTTGACCTCTTCCTCATGCGTCGCAAAATGTTATTCCCCTCTCGAGCCTACGCAGGCCGGCCAAACACTTGCACCTATGACTTAACAACTCACTGGTTTTTTTTTTTTTTCTTTTTATAGTATAATTTACTTCTTATTTCAAAATTATAAATTGTTTTGTCTAATGAATATTTCATTAAAAAGAAGAAGAATAATAATAATTTTAAGTTACAGAGCTCTATTTTATATTTCACATAAATAAATATGTACTAACTAGTAATAAATAACATTATTGGAAGTGAAAGCATTTTGTTGTAAAATTATTACTAGTAAAGACAAGAGCATAGATGCCAAACTAAAAGGGCATATCTTTTTTGTAGCAGAAAATTAACAGGTGACAATCAAATTTACAAAATGTTTAATCCAAACAAAAGAGCAAATTTCAACAGTTTAATATAGGGCATGAATATCATCAAATCCGAAGCAATTGCTAAATATAAAATTGCATAGATGAGAACACTACAATCTGACTACACAATGATATGAAAAAAAGAAAAAAAAAAAATCCTAAAATGTGAATCACTTGTAATTTTTTGTGCATAGCTAACACTTCTGTTATAAGAGGGGAGATAGCAAGAGCATTAGAGTTAAATCCATCAACGACAAAGGCATAATCATTTCGTATTATTTCCCAAATACTATTTTGTATAAAACTTACCATGAAAGGAAAGGAACCAGCAACATTAATTACCTATATAGTAACCCAAAACTTAGATGTTGTGAATCAGAATTGAAACATGATAGAACTAACGATGATCAAACATAAAATATGATTAGCAGACTAGTATTCATTTAAAAGATATTCAACTTGTCAAGCAACTAAGATTGGGTTGGCAGGTTTTTATTGAAATACAGGTTGGCATCTTCCTCTCCAAATCATCCAACAAAGACAAGCAACAAAACCTATTTACGAATCATTAAATATTCTAGTATCATTAAATCCAGTTACTGTAATTGCTTGTGTAGGTGCCAAATCATTCATTACAAAATTGGTCTCTCTCTAACCATCATCATCTTGCTGTCACCATTCTTATTGCACCCATGCGGCACTAGAACGATCTGAAAGAATACAATGGTAGTCGTCATCAAGAGAACTGAAACAACAAAGAACGCTGAAGAAGGGAGGAAAGCTACTCTTCCTTTAATTGCCTTCCGTTCATGGAGTGTCACTGTCATTCGCTTCTCTCAAAACTAGCTGACATTTATGCTTTCAAACAGCTACCTAATTAATAAACGTAGTTTATCATCAACACTAAACTATATAAAAATAAATACTATAGAAACATTAAGTAGAAATCTATGAAATATTAGTCGATAAATTTAATGATCATAAGAACGAAATAAATCATCTAAGAAGTAAAATACTCCACCATTTTTTTTATTTTAAATAATTTTTTATCTATACTAACATATTTAATTTTTGGATTTTTTGGTTATTAGTCCAAAATCATATAAGTATAAAATAAAATATTTGTAAAAAAAGTAAAACTGTTAAAAAAAATACCTTCTCAAAAAGAGTGATAATTTTACATTTTCAAGAATACACATTATTTTTAATTATAATATAATTAATTATTAAATATAGAATACTTTTTTTTTGAAATTTAATAGATTTGTTATCATAATTATATTTATTAATTATACAAAGATCAAATTAACTTTCTTAAAAAATATTAAGTATTAAATAGGTTAATATTTTAAGTAAATATGTAATAAAATATATTTTAATATTTAATCAGTAATTATATCATTACTAAAAAAATATAATTTTCATTTTTTATTTTTATTTTTATTTTTTGGGGCAAGAAAAAAAAAATGATGTTCTCACTCTTTTCAAAATGGGCCACAAAACTGCATGCCACACGTACAAACGTCAAGCATCAAAAAGCGCATGCCACACTTATACTACCCCCAGCTGCATTTTATTAAAGGAAAAAAACTTACATGTAGTTTATTTTTATTATCAAATTTTTTAATTAAAATATAATAAATATATAATTCTTCAATAATAATATAATAAATATATAAATTTAAAAAATAATTATATAATTTTTTAATTAAATCATATATCTATTATATTATTAAAAAATATATATTTATTATATTTTCATTAAAAATTTTTAATAATAAAAATATAAAAAATCATATATAAATTTAGCCCTATATTAATTAGACTTCATCAATTTACCACACCTCTTTACAAACCACTATTCTATAAGATAAATCACTAATAGTCATTTTCAAAAAAAATTTTATCTTTAAACCAAGAAATAAATAAAATATTTTGATTTTAATACATTTGTCCACTATGCAACTCATGACAATATCAAATCTTACAACAATTTAAATATTATGGGACAAATTCACAATTGAAAAAGTGAGAGGACAATAAGGGAATTACGTTTTAAAGTCAAATATACATGATGACCCCAATTAAATATCTGTCGAATATTTTCAAAAAGCTGAGAGGCTAGTTAATAATTTCCCCTTAAGATTCAAGTTTTCCGAAGTTTTAAATTCAACAGTTCTTTTTCTGGAAAAAATAATAATACCAATGAATAAACTTAGATTATAAGTCTGAAAGATTGTTTGAGTTTGACCCAATAAAACTGACTTTAAAAAAAAAAAGTTTGAACTTGAAAAAAAAAAGTCCTATTAAGAAAAAAGTTTGTTTAGAAAAGTCCATTTTAAAGGCCTAAATCAATATTTTTTAATATATTAATTATAATATTAAAAAATTTTCAATTCATAGCACTTCATATATTAACATCTTTTTTTTGTATTTTATATCATCATTTTTATTTACTCAGATATATGTATGAGTGTTTTTATTTCTAACTTAAGAAAGGAATTGTCCACTTTCATTTCTTAATTCAGTATAAGTTTTCAAAAGATTGTTTGTATGAAGTTCATGACTTACTTATTTGATTTTTAATTTGTAGTTTTTTATTTTTCAAATTATAGTTCCTAATTTAATTTTTAATCTCTCAATTTTTTAAAATTAAATTCTAAGAATACATTTTAAGAACAAGAAAGTTAAAATATTTTTGCGTCTAAGTAAAATATTATATATTCTTAACAAATTCAAAAGAAAAGATAGATATAAAAATTAGAAAATAGATAATATTATCTAAATTAAAAAAAAAATTTATAAGGAAAAAAAAGGGAAGTCAGGTAGGCCAGACTATTTTTTTTTCTTTTTTTAAAGGATAAACTAGACCAAAATAAATTTGGAAAATGAAAATTCAAGCCAAATTTAAATCTGAGCCCATTTTTATAACCAAACTTTTCTAAAAATTCGACTCATTTTTAAATGATTTCGACCGGTAATCAAGTCAACTGACGAGTGAATGTACGGGTGGAAAAAATGAGAAAAACGCGCTAAAACGAGGCGCGAGAATGATGGCAATTATTTGATATCTGATACATGAGGTGGAGCCGGGTAAAAAAATAGAATTCTTTTCATATTTTTATTAACAATTTGGTTTAAAATAAATAATATAATTTTTTGAAAATAAATTACCATATTAAAAATTACAAAAACAATATAATTTTAATGATAGGAAAAAAAAACCCAACTATTCTCAATCGTCAAAGATTCAGATCTTCGATGATTTGCAAAATTTATTTTCAATAAAATTTTGTCATCTGGAATATATCAAACGGCCACCAGATTTTGAAGTGATGGCGTATGGTGTCTGAGGTACGCACTAGCTGTACACGATCATCGGCGTCTTTTCCAGTCCTTTTAGCTTTGCGGTGCTGCCAGCCATGGCTCTTATGTGGCTCTTGGCCCCACCTCCATTTTTAGTACACGCATGTAATCACCATAACCTAGTGAGTTATAAGCCAACCAAATACTATATTGGAAAGAGTGATATACTAATATGGTAATTTGGAAAACAAAATAATTTTTTTAAAAAAAAAAGCTTTATAGAAAAAACTCCATTATTATGGCTTCCGTTGCACCTTATCTGTACCACTCTGAGCTCCCTTAGTTCGCCCTTTGGAACCCTTACTGTCACCCATTCAATCCTTTGTTTCACTGAAGAATTCGAAAGCACAACCCTGTTTTACTGCCATGAACGAATTCTAATTCTGATCTGTAGCTTTGTTTGTTTTCTTTTTGTATTTGGAGAGAAAAAGATGAAGAGGGATTACCGAGATACCTGTGCTGGCGCTGCTGCTGCTGGTGCTTTAAAAGCCGAATGCTCATCAATGTCAAGTGGGAAGGTGAAGATGTGGGAGGAAGAATTCGATGCTACGGGTGGGACGGATGAGTTGCTTGCGGCTTTGGGCTACGAGGTGCGGTCGTCGGACATGGCGGATGTGGCGCAGAAACTTGAGCAGCTTGAGATGGTTATGGCTACTTCTCAGGAAGATGGGATATCCCATCTTGCTTCTGACACCGTCCACTATAACCCCACCGATCTACATGGTTGGGTTCAAAGCATGCTCACCGAGCTCCACGGTTCGCCCAATTGTCTCGATCCGTCAACGTTGTTGGCGAACCAACAAATTGATGACCCTATTCTAGCCCCGGCCGTCTCCTCTGTCATACCCACCGCTAATTTCTCCAATTCGCGGCGGCAGATTGAGAATCAGTCGCCCGTTTACCACGATGATTCCGAGTACGACCTCAGAGCAATTCCTGGCATGGCGGTATACCCACAAAGCAAAACGATTCCGGAGAAAGAAAATAACGACAAGCGATTGAGAACTTCACCAATCGAATCAGCTTCGTCGCCGTCGCCGCCGACTGTTTCAGAGCACGCGCGTCCGGTGATTCTTGTTGACTCCCAAGAAAACGGTGTGCGTCTCGTCCACACGCTCATGGCATGTGCAGAGGCGGTTCAGCAGAACAATTTGAAGCTGGCGGATGCGCTTGTGAAGCACGTGGGCTTGCTCGCGACGTCTCAAGCCGGCGCAATGAGGAAGGTAGCTTCCTACTTCGCCCAAGCTTTAGCTCGTCGGATTTACGGAATCTACCCACGAGAATCCCTCGATTCCTCCTTCTCCGATATGCTCTATATGCACTTCTATGAGTCCTGCCCCTACCTGAAATTTGCCCATTTCACGGCGAACCAAGCCATTCTAGAAGCATTCGCCACCGCTGACAGAGTTCACGTCATCGATTTCGGGCTCAAGGAGGGGATGCAATGGCCGGCATTAATGCAAGCCCTTGCACTACGACCCGGCGGTCCACCGACGTTCCGCCTCACCGGGATCGGACCCCCGCAGCCGGACAACACCGACGCTCTGCAACAAGTGGGATGGAAACTGGCGCAATTGGCCAAAACAATCGAAGTCCAATTCGAATTCCGCTGGTTCGTCTGCACCAGTTTAGTGGATCTCGATCCGTCCCTCATCGAGATCCGACCCGGAGAAGCAGTTGCCGTGAATTCCGTTTTCGAGCTCCACGGGCTCTTGGCCCGACCCGGTGCCATCGACAAGGTCTTGAACACGATCAAGGCAATGAATCCGAAGATCATGACTGTGGTGGAGCAAGAAGCAAACCACAACGAGCCGGTTTTCTTGGACCGGTTCACAGAAGCACTACACTACTACTCAACCATGTTCGACTCGCTGGAGGGCTCGTCGTCGTCGGGGTTAACGGCGGCGAGTCAGGACGTGCTGATGTCGGAGCTGTATCTAGGGAGACAGATATGCAACGTGGTGGCGAGCGAAGGGTCAGAGCGCGTGGAGAGGCACGAGACGCTGACTCAGTGGAGGGCGAGGATGGGATCGGCCGGGTTCGACCCAGTTCATCTGGGTTCAAACGCGTTCAAGCAAGCGAGCATGCTGTTGGCAGTGTTCGCCGGCGGAGATGGGTATAGAGTGGAGGAGAACAATGGGTGCCTTCTGCTAGGGTGGCACACGCGGTCCCTCATAGCCACGTCGGCATGGAAAATTCCGGCCGGTGAGCTTTAGTGAGTTGACTCAGTGGGTCCGAGTTAGGAAACAAAACGGGATCACCAACAAGACTCTGTACATTAATTATTAACCTTTGAGTTGAGTGAGTCAGTCCGAGTGAGCGAGATAAATAAAAGTAAAGCCAACCAATCTATAATTGTACTTTCTTTTTTTCACGGGCCTTTTTCGTTTTTAATTAAAAAAAACTAGATAATTTGTCATATTTTAATTATCCTAATTTGAAAGTATTAATAATAATAATGATTTTGCTAAATTTCTGCAAATCCAATGATTATGTGAACACATGTTATTTCTGGTATTGCGATAGTGTTGAGTCAGTGTTCACTGGCAATTGTGCTGAATTTACAATCTGATACTACCTGTTAAAAATTGGTGTAATCAATCAGATAATATGTAATGATTTGTATAATTATACGCTAATTACTGGTCTCCACTACTGCATCAAACTGATAATTAGCATTTCAATATCGGCTGGTTTTGTATGTTTCTTTTTTATTTTGTTTTTGTAATGTTTATTATATTTTTATAATATTATTTAGTAATCTTTATTATTATTATTTTTAAATTAAAAATACGAAAATTATTTTTTCCTTTCAAATTTTTTTTTAAAATTTTACTTCTTTTTATTTTATGAACCAAACCAACAAAATATAGTTTGTAATATTTTTCAAAATTTGGATTTGCATTAGAACGCAGTTAATCTTTCCTCTCCACAGCAAAAATCCAGTAAACAAACAGAGATATATAGGCTTTGTATAAGGCAGCCAGCCCCCTGGGTTGTGTTCATTGCCTGCAACTTTGTCTCCTCTGTGGTGGATCCAAGGAAATATCTGATATATTCTTTCTGTATTAATAATGAAAAAGACAGGTTGTGTTTAATATGAGCCCATTATTCCTGGAAAAAGGCATTTGGGTGGTGCAGGTTGAGACACAGAGAGGAAATGTACTGAATTGAGGAAGGTAGATCCATGGCCTGACACAGCCATAACAGTTGGATGGCTCTTTGTGCCATATCGTCGTTCAATGGCATTCGCTATCTTCTGTCTTTTTAACACTGTCCTCTGTCATCAGAATCATTATATGCACACCACCATAATCCCTCATTTTGCCCACGAAAGAGTTAGATCAGTGTTTGTGATCACCATCTCATTATTCAACCCACTGACTCTTCAGAATGATCATCATATTAAAAATGAAGCCGTTTCTTGTAAAATCATTATACAAAGGATATAGCAGATAGCAGAAAGCTAACTATCCTCATCTAGTCAGTCAGCTTGATTGCAACATCCATTTTTTTGGTTTCAGTGTCATTCTTGTTAGAATGTGTAACGTGTAAAGAGGGCTATCCCTTAGGTGAAGTGCTCGATATTGTTGGACCCAGCGAACTTAGACGTGTATGTTGAAAGAGAGAAAGAATGTCCATGGCTGCACTATTTCTTTTTCTCTTTATGGTCCTCTCCATATAGTGGTCGTGGATCTATAATTACTTTTCTTTATTGACTTCGTGATAAATGAAAAATTGGATGTTGGCCACGTCGTTTATTAACATTTTTGTGTTTGAACTATATCCTTAATTCTATAATATACATATTTTTGGTAGACAAAAATAATAGGGTAAATAGGTTGTGATAATTGGAGCTTAAATGGACAGTTGCCCGGAGTAGTCGGAAGTGGTTGATAGGATAAGTCCCGTGATGTTGGCACGGCAATAAAGAAACAATAATTGACTGTTTGGTATATCAAAAAAATTTTTATGAGAATGAAAATAAAAAAATGCCAACAGAATGAAATTTATTTAGCTAAAATAATATTTAATATGATTAAAAAAGAAAGAGAATGTTTTCATATTTTTGTATTTGGTTGAATTAAAATAATACAAGGATGCAAAGTAATGTAAAAAATTGATCCAACTACCCTTGTTTTAAAAAAATATACAATATATTTTACCTAAATTAAAGAAAAACAAATCAAAGAAGGAAATCTTTAATGATTAGTGAGAAGTTGAAGTAATGCAAAGCAACTCTCTTTTGCAAATCTGATAATCAGTGATAACTTGAAGTGAATTGGGTAAAGTAACAATAATTTTGATTTTTTTTTTTTAGCTGAGTGAATGGTAAAGTACTTCTCAAATAAAGAGAGTGATATCATAGAGTTTGGGTATATATAAAGTTTTTATTTATTTATTTCTTTTTTTTGCTTATTTAAGAATGACTTTATTATTTACTCATTTGAAAAGATCCAATAAGATAAAAGAGAGCAAATAGAAAATGTAAAACTGATCCAGTAATTATAGGCAAATTGGTGTTTACTAGTGTAGTTGGATGATAACAGACCAAACGGTTACAAGTCACTTTGTATGTGCCGGGGCAGTGTTATGCCATGCAAGACTAAATGTATGTTTGGTTCAGTTTTTATTTTTCTTAAGTTGTGATTTTGGTTAAAGTAATAAAACATAATTTTTGTATTTTGTGACTTGTAAACTGTAATTTGAGAGTTTTTAAAAGTGTTTTTCAGACAGCAAAAGTGACTTGATTATAGTTTGATCATGTAACATGGCTTGATGGCTAAGTATCGGAGTTTTCTCATGGACCTCAAATGTTGGGCCCAATAGTGGGTCAATGGGATGGGACAATGAGTCATAATTAATAGTTACAGTTTTTAATTTAATGATAAATATAATATTCACGTGATATTTATAGGAAAGAACTGGTAAATTTAAAAAAAGGACAGGTTATAATAATTTTTGATATATCTAATATAAACAACATTAAACGTAGGTATGTACTTCTTTGCTATCTAAGGTTTACACAAGATTAATGTTTAGAAAGATTCATTAATTAGGGGTGACAGAGGATTTGTTATTTCTTTTGGTTAGAGAGGTTACAGAAGAAAAAAGTGAGAGAGGATTCAGAACCTATGTACATTAAATGATTTATATATTTTATTTTTCATAAAGTAAGTCTATTTATAAAATAATCAAGGAAAGAGCACCTGAGAGACAACGTCAATATATCAAGTCAACACAATGGTGGTGGTGATGATAAACATTGCACCCAAAATTAAAAAAAGAAAAAAAAAGAAGAAGAAAAAAGCATTGATTGATAGATATAATGAATACCATTAAGTGACAGGGCACTGGCTTCTAATGCTACAAAGCACTGAGCCAATTGGCCTGAAGGTCATTATCTTTGAAATCTACTCTCACCAAACATATTTCAAGGTATTTGGGTCTTGAAATTGACAAGGGCTTCGCCTTCCATTGACAACCCTCCATCATCAAAGCACTATAAGCCCTTTTTTCTTCCTTGGGAAAAACACTAGGGCCCTCTAACCCTCAAAAAGATTCTTTTCATCCCCCCACTTTTCAAGTGCTATACAGCCTTTTCATTCAACCACCACCTTTTTCAGACGCCTTTGGTATATCTTCTCTATTTTTTAAATATCAATTACTATTTAATATATCATACAAAATATCAAATAATGTTATTTAAAACAGCATTCCCAATTATTCAATAAATGTATACTTTTTCTTAATTTCATTAACTTTAATAAAACATGACTTGTATATCCTTGATATGATAATTTTTAATTATTATATTATATATGAATATTTTAAATATTATAATATTTTATATACAATATGATATTCAAATATCATAAAATATGAAATAACAGTGTATTAAATATCTTTTAAATTTTCTTCTTTCTATGAATAATGGATCACTGATCATGTTATATTTTAGAAAATTTTGTAAACACTAAACTAACTGTATATATATAAATATGTGATGAATAAATTATTAAAAAATATAGTAATCTACTTACACATAATTATAATTATTTATAATTGTACTATTCTTTTGTAAATTGAACTCACCTGAAAATCCTTCTTATTCTCCACTGGTGCAAATATATAAATTAAAGAATCTTGTTGGTTAATGAAAAAGAAAGGAGGGTTTTGGGGTTTGATGAATGTCCATTGTCAAGCTCAGAACTCATCCACTACTAGAAAAGAGTTTGGCTTCATCCAATCAACCCCTTCTTTCACCTAAGAAGCCATGAAAGAACCAACAAATTAAAGGAAGATCAATTATTAGTGAACCTTCCTTTTCTCTCCTTTTTTTTTTTTTTTTGGGTGATTGCAATACAGCTGATCCATCAGTTGAATAATAATGAATTGGTGTTGCCTGTGTGTTAGCGTCTCAACATCAATCCCTTTTATACATACCTTATCAATTAAAAATAATAAAACATCAGATAAACTAAAAGTTGACCTTCCCACTCTAAATTCTCGGATTGACCTTTTATCCTTTCGATATTTAATTTGGATGGTCATTATTTAGTCTCTTACTTTTCATTATAAAATTTTCCAACTAAAGGAGAGTTATATATATATATATATATATATATATATATATATATATATATATATATATATATATATATATATATATATAAAAGAGTAAAGTAAAGTTACTCATAAAAAAAAAGAATAAAGTAAAGTTTATAAACTTGTAATATTTTTTTTAAAGTAAATTATACAGATATTTTATGAGTTTTATTAAAATTATATTTTTTTTTTATTTTTTAAATATTTATAGATGCCATTGAAACAAAATGTTATCATTTAATTTAATTTAATTTTAAAATTTTTTGAGTAAAATACTATTTATTAATCTAAATACATATTTTTTAAAACTACAAAATTTTTAGATGGAAGATATTTTAGTTAAAAAATTTTGAAATTGGATTAAATTATAGAATAATATTTTATTTTATAAGAGATTTGTGTATAATTTAAAATTAAAAAATTTTATATAATTTCAACTAAATTTAAAAAAAAAATTGTGTAATTTAAGCTTTTTTTTTTAATATAAATACAACTCAGAAATCAAATCCCCAGAGTTACAGGCATTAACTGATGGTGAGGCACGCAGTTCCTTTTTTAATTAAAAAACGCATAACATATACTTTTTTTAACTCAAAAACATATTAATTATTTCAAACGAATATTTTTATATGTCATAATTTAATTGAGGTAAAAAGGGACTTGTAGGCTGATTATTTTATTTAAGGTTTCATTTTCATCACTTAAAGGACGAAAATAAAATTTAAGATAATATTAAAGAATTAAATTGAAATTAAATGAAGTTAAGGGATAAGGGTAAAATCTAAAAGAAAGTTAAGAGACTAAAAGTATATTTTGGTTTTTATTTAAAAATTTTAATAATAAATAATTTAAAATTTTAGATAAATTCTTTAATAAAAATTAAAATTTATTCCTTGATTGAAGATCTCAAACCCAGACAAACTGTGAAATTTGATAAACAGATTATTAGTGGGAGCAATCAAATGGACATAAGATGTTAAGCACAAAACAAATGGTTCTTTGATCTTTGGTTTGAAAGCGTGTTTGACTCGTTTTAAATCCATTGTTTTTCAAGCCATGTTTCTTCTAGAATTGTTCTTTTGATAAAAGCACCATGCCCTAGTCCAAAGAACGGCCACTCACAAGCAAGGACCACACCACAATCGACTCCATTTCTATCTAACCTTTATTTCCTACTCCACAATAGAAGCCCCCTTTTTCCATTCTTCGCTTCAAGACTTCATGCCACAACAAATTAGATGGAAAAAACAAAAAAAAATCATTAAAAAATGCATTCAAAGAGAAATATATTTTTTATAAAAATTATATCGATGCTGATAATTGGACTAGAATAACAGGCCCATGAATTGTCCGGGACAATTAAAGTTTTTGGATGGAGAGGAATGGTCCATTGATGAGAGAGGAAAAAAGTCCCTCAATTCTATTAAAAATTTTGTTTTGAAAAAAGATTTTTTCCCATGCCTCTCTCTCTTTTACCTCTCCCATAATATTTAGATTTTGTATTTTACTCTCTTTTGAAGAATTTTTTTTTAATTTTTTCTAGGCTTAAAAAATATATTTTTTAAATTTTACAGTTAAGAAAATTATTTTATTTTATATTTTACTCTATTTAAAAAATTTTTTAAAAAAATAAAAAATTAATTAGATCTAAATCATCTAAATTAATTTAAACAGTCTTAATTTTGACACTGGACAGAACACGAGAAAGGAACCAAATCTTTTTGTTTTGGTTCTTTATCTTTTAAAATTATTTTAAAAATTCAATTAGCTTTTTAAGTTGTTACCATGTGGTCCTTTCGTCTACTGCTGTTAAGCATCCTCCATTAAATGCATACATGTCACCATTCTCCACATCAGAAAACCTAGTGCTAACGTGACAGTTCCTAGTGAAATTGATATATTATCATTGCCTTCAAAAATCCCTACTATTTAAGGCTCAAAATCGCTAGAAATGGCTCCAGATATCCCTCGTTTTGTCGTCTTCTTAAAAAACTTTTAAAGGGTTTTCTAACCTCCATCAACAATCAACGAGTGAGAGGTAATATTAGGGATTAATTTCTATGAACGTGCACATAGAGTCATCAATCACGAGCAGTGGTAGGTGGCATGGAGGCTTATGTCATTATGGAGAGAGTGTCGTGATTCTGACATCTTGGACCAATGTAAACCTTGCGCGGTAGTTCTTGAGGTGCAAGCACCACAAGCTAAGCTGTATGCACACCAATCTCCGTCCTAGATGTGCCTCACACCACTTTTTCCCTTCATGACACATTTTTTTAGGTCTTTTTGACAATACAAGATGGTTGTGACGGTGAATATTTTGACTGGATTGATCAAAGGACGATTGTGATTGCAAGGCTAAGGAGAAGAATTAGTTGCATGAAAGCATATCTAAGAAGCACAAAAGATGGATCTTGGCCCTCGTATTTGTCTACGTGTTGTCATTTTGCTAGCTCATGGGGTGTAGTAGACAAGGGAGGAATAATGCAATGTAGAGATTTCATGTAATGATATGGTGTTGATGTACTAATATAAATTCATGTATTGAAATAGACTAGGGCTTCAATTGTGTATTTCATTTGAATTCATCAATGAAATCTATTTTTGTGGTCATTGGGCAACATATTGGTTGTTTGCTTTAATTGCACTTCATATATTGTTATAAAATACATGAAGGTGGAGGTTTTTGGAGGGGAGAAAAATTTTAACTTGGTTTTCATTTAAAATATAATATATATCTTATTTTTTAAATTGGGTTTAAGATAATTTTTTATAAAAATAAAAAATATTTTTGAATAAAAATAAAAAATTATTTTTAATAATAAAAAGCAAGAAATTTTTTTTTTTATAAAAATAAAAAAATTAAAAATTCTAATATCATAAGAGTATAATTGCATTTAATTTTATCTCCCCTCCCCTCCCCTCCTTAACCAAACAATATATCATTAAAACCCCTCCCCTATTAAATCCCTCCCCTCCCCTCCCCCTCCATTGAACCAAACACTACCGAAGGCACAATGGTAAAAAAGAACAAAATTATTGTAATTTTCAAGCTATTAAGGGATCATATTGAATGATTACCCATTCGAAAAGACTTATGTTTATGAAAAAAACTATAATACCATGTAATATATATATATATATATAAGTTGTAAGAGAATATTGATTTTTTACTATTTATCACTGTAGCTCTTTTTTTCCCCAGTTGGTGAGACCTAAAATTTTTTTTGTGAAACCCACCCACATTTTAGTTACCTCTGCATCTTTCTAGTTATTAGTCAAAAAACGATCCTGTATATACCAAATAGTCGGATAAGGTACTGGCATCAATTGACCATAAACATACCAAAAAGACTATAAATTTCATAATACATCACCTCCTATGTCAACTCTTACTACGCCTAAAAAAGTACAATCATACTTATGGCCCTTTCAATTAAATCCAGAAAATACCACCATGGCATCTATGGCCCTTTAAACTACATCCAAAAAAATTACAGTGACACCTAACGGCTATGAATCATGATTGAGAGTCTTGAGTCGCAGAGGGCGTGGTTGGTCTAGTAAAATATATTGAGACTGTTGATAGTGTTGATGAATGTGACGATCTAGTAGCCATTCTCAATGTAGTTATAATGGTCAGCAAAGTCTCACTCGTTACACAAGGCTAGCCTCCTTTAGCTGTGAATGGAGCTGTTGGAATGCTTGTGGCACCGGCAGTCACATATCACATTGAAATAGAGACCAAAGAGTGTCACTTAATTTAAAGGAGAAATTATATTTAGGGACTCATATCTTAAAAAATTTGTAATAAGAGATTTTAAAAATCAAAATTACTCGTGAGAATTATAATTACCATTAAATTTTAAAAGATTTATTATTGAGTTTAAAGTATTTATCATTAGGTATAGAAAAGTACTAAATTTTTTTATACATTTTTTTATATCCAATGATAAATTCCTTAAACCCAAAAAAAGTCATAATCGTAAATGGGGTTAACTCAAACACAATATGCCATATGCAAAGAATATGAAATAAGAACAACAAAAGAAATGAGAACTTGGAGCTTTCTAACTATAACTGATGCTCCTCCTTTAGTGTCTCAAAGAATGCCTATTGGCCCATTTCAACTGGGGAAGAGCAAATGTGTTGTCTTTTCTCATATGGAATAGAGTACACCTGCACCTTAGAGACAAAAGATTGAAGCCTAAATTTTTTTATATTCAGTGGTAAATTCCCTAAATTCAATAATAATTCCTCTAAAACCTTATGGTAATTATGACTTTTGAAAATAATTTTGATTTTTAAAAATTTTCATTGTAAAATTTTCAAGATATGGGTCTTTGGTTATAATTTTTACTAATTTAAAATAAAGGACCAAAGTGAAACATTTAGAAAACTTAAAAGACTTTATGTATCAATAAGAGTACCTTGATTCCCATTCTAGGCTTTAATCTTTTGTCTTTAAGGTTTAAGTGTACTCTATTTCATATGAGAAAAGATAGAAGGTTTGCTCTTTCCCACTTGAAATAAGCCAATAAGTGTCATGTGAGTACTTTGAGACCCTAAAGGAGGAGCATAAGATATAGTTTGAAAGCTCTAAGTTCTTATTTCTTTTGTTATTTTATTTCATATTCCTTGCATATGGCATTATTGTGTTCGAGTTAACCCCACTTATTTGAACCCCTTTTATGTTTCTTTACTCCTAGCTATTGTGGCTACTGTTGCTCTTGTTGCTAGTTCCTTTGACCTTCATCTTTATCCCTCCCCCTTTCTTGCTTTCTTTAGCCTCTTTCTTGAATGTTGGTGGTCCAACGTTATCTCTTGCTGCTAGTTACTTTAGCCTTCATGTTTATCTTTCATTCTCACTCTCTTTGGCCCGTTTGGTGGCCTCTTGAATATTGGTGGTTCAACATCATCATGCCCAATGGTTCACTAGAAATTTTTGCCACTTGTTCAATAACCATGGGCCTATGGCTCCCTAATCAAAACATTATAGTATTAGTTTGATATGCTATACTTTATATGTATTGGTGCTAGTGCAACCCATTTATCAATTTTTTGTATTCACAACTCAATGGCACTACCACTGAGTTAACATTATTTTACCATGTTTTCTACAAACTCGATGGTATTGTTATTGAGTTGCATATATTTTCCTACAACTTGGTGGCAGTGTCATCGAATAGTTATTTTCCCATATTAAGTTTTTTTTATGCATGTGTGGTAATATTATTAGATTATTTTATTGTAATTATATACAAATTTAATTTAATATTAGTTAAAATAAATAAGATGACATGTGGTAGTAAGTAAAAGATAATCATATCATATTTTATAAAATTATATCAATATTAAAAATATAAAAAGGATTATTTGTTGTGGCATTTAGTTTTACAATAATGTCTTCTCCTTACACGTTGTGATCATTATTACCTCAACTATTCTTGCTCTTGTTGTTCTTCTTATAAATTATCGACATTGACAACTGGTGAAAACTTTACATCAAAGTATGGGAATTGAATGGGAGAAATCGACTTGTGGCATCACAAACCCTTGTTGCGATAATACTTTTCAACTTGACATGAATTTAAGTCAATTACTAACCTGGCAATATAAAATATTATGTGAGCCCATTAAATTGATGAAATAACCATGCTTAGGATCCAAAAAAAGTTAAGAATGGACATTACAGTAACCAATTCATGGACTTTTGCAAATTATAACTGGTATTTTTTAACTCTGTTAGACACTTAAGGTCTTTAGAAATATTATGATTTTTCAAAAATTGTTGTGCTGTAAACGCTGTGAAAAAGCTACTATTTAGAAAGGGTTAAAAATAATATTTGGCAAAAATATTATGGAAGTCACTTTTAAAGGAAGAATTAATTTACTAATAGAGTGTTTCATAATAATTTTTAAAAATTGATGTAATTGTGTAAAATGACTAATAATGAGTATATGTTAGAACTTTTTCTTTTATCAATACTAATAATCTAAAAAACTTTATATCAAGTTATTATTATATTACTTGGGGGTGGACATTCATACTCCATTTATTTATAGATGGAGTCAAAAGTTATACCTCCTAACTAATCATACGCGTCTAATGGGAGTCATGGAATAACTTGTCTTGACTACTTAGGAGTTATGGAATCAATTGTCCTAACTAAATAAGAGTTACGGAATCACTCATCTCGATTAATTGAGAGTTAAGGAATTAGTCATCCTAAACAAACAAGAGTTAGGAAATCATTCATCTTGACCAATTCATAAAGATTAAGCCGACATAACTGAATTTAATGTACATAGCATCATGTTACCAAGGAGCACTAAGGTGTTTAACCCCATACCTTACTTATGATCGTTGAATATAATGTTAACAAAAACAATAATATCCTACATATCATGTGTCCTATAAATGCTTTATTATGACATATTATTTAGATATTGGAAAGAAATCATATAATTTAAACATGCGTAAATACACAGTACATTATAACCATGCAAACTTCATAAGAATACATTAAAGCCTAAAACAATTAATATTTAATAACCAATCATGGAAACAATTTTTCAACAATGTAATATCCACTCACAAAGAGGTGTTGTGCAAATGAATTTACATTAGTGTGGTGCTTTATACCAACTTTCACAATTGAATTCCAGCTATGAAGGTACCTACTAAGTTGCCTATAAATACAATCACATGATTTTTAACATTTAATAAGCAACCCAATCAACAATTAGTGTTCTCCATTTAACTAAATTCACCATTTAATATCAAAGGCCTCAATTCTACTCCAGCTTTCCTATTCTCACTAGTAACCCTAATTCTAAGTTTTTCTCATTAAGCTTTCAAATCACAAATTAAACTTAGAGATTATCTTAATAAGCTTAAAATCAAAGATTGAAGGTTTGTATAGCTTCTCACCATGCATAAGCCCACCACAAACCAATTCTCACGATTTTCCCCTCTTAAAGAGACCTATGACTAATGATATAATGATGAAAGTTAAAGACTCATTTAGCTAGAAGTTATGTAATGACACAAAAAATTTTAAATTTTAATTAAGGGAATGGATTATTAGCTAGGAAGTTTAGTAAGAATATAGAAAATATAAAGAATACATATGCAAGTTAGGAAGATTTAAAATAGAAATTTTTATGTGAGTTTAAGAGATGTAAAAATAAGAATTTAGTGAGAATAATATGAAATAATACTCAATAATACTAAAAATTTTTTTATGGATAAATAATATCACTAAATTAATTTAAAATTTTTTTCTAGGTTTAAAAACTATATAGGAAAGCCACTATGGTGTTTGTGTTTCGTTCAGTGAAATCCTTTTATATTTAATTTATAGTCATAAAATGAATTGCATTAGTAAATATAAATTCATGAGGGATTTCCCTCTATTTCTCATACATCAAAACTCTTATTCTTGAATCTTATTTTGATCTCAGTAGTAAAATTTCTTATACCCACCCTTTCTTTTCTATTTCTTGCCCTTTCAAATTTCTCTCATTTTCTATTCCTCTTCATATAGCTCTACATTTTGTTGTCCGTCCATAAAAAGACAAAATAAGTGGAGTTTGAATACTTAATCTGATTCTGACATTATTTTATGGTATAATAGATTAGGACATCCAAATTTTCAATATATAAACAGAATGTATCCTAGTTTTTTTAATAAAGATATTACTAGTATTAGGTGTGAAACTTGTCAATTTACTAAGCAAACCAAGGCTCACTACCTTACACACACTTGCAAACCTTCACATCCTTTCTATCTTATTCATAGTGATGTTTTCGGTAGCAAGTGGTTTGACTTTCATAGATGATCATACTAAGATCACTTAGGTGTTCTTGATAAAAGAAAAATTTGACGTTCCAATCATATTTCAAAAATTTCACAAACTGATTGAAATTCCAAACTAATATAAAGGTGTTAAAAGTGACAATGGAATAGAATATGTCAATTCATTTCTAGGAACTATCTTATCACTCATAACATTTATCATCAAACTTCATGCATTGATAGTGTTAAATTTGGATACTTTTCTTTAGATAAAATTGAGTAATTAAATCCATATCATATGGTTTTTATGTGCTTGTTATATGATTTAATCAGGTAAAAGGGAAAGTGAAATATATAAGAAAATTAGTGGGAAATCAAGCATAATCAATAAGGAATATGAGCTAATTGTGTTGGTAAGGATGGTTATGTAAAAAAAAGGAAATTCTAAGTAAACCAGAGGCTACACAAGTTGGTCGTGTAAATTTACATGGCCTTGTAAATCTACATAGGCAAGTTATTAAATGGGTGATTTTGATACAAGCTACTCATGTTTGATTAAAATTGGAGGCTTTTTATGAGATAGCTTTGAATTTATAAAGGAGGTGGCTAGGAAGAGACCAGATATGTAGAGATATAAAGAAGGAGAGGAGATTCAGAGAAAAATGTTGGGAATTTGTTGAAGACTTAATGCATGCACCAAAGAATCACTCAAATCCGCTATTAGTTTCATCTTTAGCTCTTTCTTTAGCTTTTGAATTGTGGATTTGTTCAATTTTATTATTGTTTGTTTGTTGATTCTCACTGTGAGTAGCTAAGTTGTAGATCTTGAGTTTAAATGAACTTATTACTAATTAAGTTGTTTTAGAATACTTTTGTGACAAATTTTGTTGAATTAATTTATTACTCTTTCATATTATCTATGAATGGCTAGCCACTATTCATTTGATACATTATGAGTGATTGAGAGGTCGATTATAGCGTATGTTATTAGAATAATAGTTTTAAATAATGATTTTATGGAAATATAGATTACATTTGAGCATATTGCTAATATTTTTATTAAATTCTCTATATGTAATGAGTTTGTATTAGGTGTATGCGACATATTTTTAATGTAAGCACAATGACTTATATTGAAAGGGAGTTTCACTCATATTAGTAAGGTTGTCATTAATTCAATTCAATTTAGTTGCCAGAGTCTATTTTGAATGATGCTTATCAAAGTTTATTCTAACATATCTCGAGAAAGAGTTTCACTTATATATAGTCAATGTTCATTAAATGAAATTGTTTCTTTCAATTTGCTTTTATTAGTTTTAATTCCAATTTGATAATAAAATTAATTTTGATAATTGATAATTAAATTCTTTTCTCATGAGAATGATACTATACTCATTAGTTTATTATTTCTGTGACCTATATATTAGCAGAATTGTTAACAACATGCATCTACACCCTTTAACAAAGTGGGATAGTTGAGCATAAAAACAAATATCTTCTTGAGATGGCTAGAGCCTTTATATTTATTATGAATCTTCCCTATTAATTTTAGGGAGAAACTATTACTACTACAGACTATCTTATTAAAAGAATGCCTTATGAGACCTTTGACTTCCAAACCCCTTGGACACTTTTCTCAAAATACATCTTACCACTAATATCATTTTACACCTTCCGATAAAAGTATTTGGGTGCACAACCTTTGTCCATCTCTATTAAAGAAATAAATTTGACCCAAAAGTGACAAGATGTATATTTATAGATATCACTTTCTTTGAATGACAACCCTTTTGCCCCAGAGTCTCCATTCAAGGGGAGCCTAACAATGATGAATGGAAATTTTGGTCCTTTCCTTCTATAATGGTCCTTATGCCCAAGAGTCCTAATGCCACTAAACCTAAACCCAGTGGTGCCTTCACTCACTCAAATAATGATAATCCACATTGTGAAAACACCTTGATCCCTTATAATGACCACCCTCAGCAAAACATCCAACACTTTATTATTGATCTTAAAAATTATACATATGCTTACTCAAAAAGAAAAATAACTTATGAGGTAATTGGGAGTGCATTGCCTCTTGAGAAGCATCAAGAAATCTCTTGCCTAAGTCCTCAAAGTACTCCAAACTTGGATTTAGATTGGCCAATTACTTTGAGGAAAGGTAAGAGATCTTGCACTTAGCATCTAGTTGGAAATTATGTTTCATATGATGCATTTGTTTATTGCCTACATAGCCTTTGCTACTAATGTTTTAAATGAGAAAATTTCTTAGGATATTTATGAAGGATTACGTCATGAGAAATGCAAGAAAATAGTTGAGGAACAAATGAATGCTCTTAAGAAAAACAATACTTAGGAGTTGGTAAAACTTCTTTATGAAAAACATCTTGTTGGATGCAAATGGATGTTCAACATCAAGTACACCTCATATGGGAGCATTAAAAGATACAAGGTGTGACTTGTTGCAAGAGGATTTACTTAACACAAGATATATTATCAAGAAACATTTGCATCCATGGCAAAACTTAACTCCATCAGAGTACTTTTATCCCTTGCTGCCAATCTCTATTATCTTTTTCATCAATTAGATATAAAGAATGCTTTTCTCAAAAGTCTACATATCTATTTCCTCTGGTTATGAAGGTGAAAGTAATGTAAAAGTGTGCAAACTTTATAAATCACTTTACGACTCATGCAATCACCTAGAGCTTACTTTGAAAGGTTCATCAAAGCTATCAAGAAGCAAAGATACACCTAAGGTCGAGCAGATCATATAATTTTCACAAGATGTCCCCTAAAGGGCAAATTGCTATCCTTATTATGTTTGCAGATGACATCATTATTATTGGAAGCTACTCAAAAGAAATAATTAACCTTAAGAAGCCTTTGGCTAAGGAATTTGAAACTAAAAACCTCGATTTTCTAAAATACTTATTGGGTATAAAAGTATCAAGGTTAAACAAAGGCATCCTTATATCCCAATAGAAGCATACTATCGACCTTTTCACTAAAACAAGTATGTTAGTTTTGCAAACCTACCAGCACCTATATGGAGGTAGATTATAATATCAAGTTCACTCAAGAAAGCCTTCTTATTAATATTGAGAGTTTCCTAAGATTAGTAGGCAAACTCATTTACTTGTCTCACACTCGACCTAACATTTGCTTCCTTGTTAATGTGCTCAGCCAATTCATGATGAAGTCCATCTTAATGCTACTTATAGAGTTTTGAGGTACCTTAAACTTTCCCCAAGAAAAGGGAATTCTCTTCACAAGAATACTTGTTGCACAATAAAAATATATTGTAATGCTTACAAGGTCGAATCAATCATTAATCAAAGGTTAACTATGTTATTATACCTATGTTTGGAGAAACCTTGTAGCATGGCAAAATAAAAAGCAATATGTTGTGGCTTGAAGCAATGCCAAAGCTAAATACTAAGCTTTAGCATAAAGTATATGTGATAGGTTATGGCTTAAACATTAACTATATGAATTGAAAATTAATTGTCCAAGCCCTATGAAAGTTCTAAGTGACAACATGACTGCTACAAGCATTGCAAAGAACCTAATCCAACATGATCATGTGAAACATGTGAAAATTAACCACCACTTAATTAAAGAAAAGTCAAACTTTAAGGTCTTTAAAAATATACTAAAAAAGGCCTTATCCAGACTAAAAGTTGAAGAACTTGGATGTAAGGTTGGGGATGATTAACATTTATTCTAGCTAAAGGGGAAGACTTGGTAAATATTGATTTTTGAAACCTATATTTTTGTGACATTCTTGTTGTCACACATGCGGGAGACTTAACATCTCTCCGAACTTTCTCTTTCCAAATTTAGAGCTTTGCCTTATTCGCTTCTTTCTGTCTTTACTTTCTATTCGTTGTAATATTTCTTTTCGTTCCTTCCTTCTTTATTTATTTTTTCTTTTTCTTTGGATTTTTTTATTCTACAATATCAGAGATAGAGCTCTTGTGTTCGATTGTAAGATTGTATTTCTTAGAGAAATTAATTCAATAATATTTGCAATATTTTCATAATAACTACACTTAATATTGTTTCACATTTTACACCTAATTCATAATTATTAATACATGTCGATATTACTTCAAACATAGTAACTCATAATTTTGTTTAGTTTCTATAATATATACCTTATTCCATTATAAATGAAACTTAATATAACTTAGTTTTAAAATCATGTGTGGTACAATATCAATTTCATTAAAATTATATTGACAACTTTATAACAACATGAGAAGGTATTCAAGTAGATAATTACATGTAAATTATGCAAGGCACTAAGAAGATCTATAATATTGCACTCTAATTAAAAAGTTACAAAGCAAAGCCTACATCAAGTGACTCTTTCTAGTACATTTAAATTTAATACTTGTGTAGATCTTTGATGCCATAATGTTCAATTCTTTTGCTTTTGGTTTGGTTGAGCATAATTTTTTTTTTTATGCTAGAATCTGTAAGGGAAAAAAAAGTCAAGAAAATTAATAACAATAGAGGACCTTTAAAACAAAGTTATAGGAATTCCATGTAATATGCTTCCAAAAACTTCCTTTGTTATGAAATATGTTGCTATTCTGAATTGATACGAGTTATGATTCAAATGAATATAACATAGTCCTTGAAATCTTGAAAAACAAATTGAGTTACTAATAGTCCTACTAATAAAACAACTAGATAACAAAATTTATAACCGTGTAAACAAATAGGACAATAGGATAAAGTGTAGCATTATATGTCTATTAGCAAGTAAGCATTTGAAATACCTAGTAAGACACACATTTACATATACTATAATATGCACTTCCTATTCTAAAGTGTACAGGATATTAACTATTTAAAAGCATCAGATAATGTAAGATGCTAGTGCTTGCACACCTCTTTCCTCTTAATTCTCACTCATTCAAAACATGATAGGATGAAGCTTTAATTACTTGAAGTCACTTCTAAGGTTGCTTTCAATGTGTTTTGTCACCGTCAATCCTTTTGATCTATACTTAAATTCATAAATTTATTAACATTTGCATAATACACATCTTATAGCCTTTAATCCTCTCAATCTCTGCTTAAATTCAAAAATTTATTAACATTTGCATAATACAAAAAAAAATAAAGAAATGGAATTCCAAACCCATCTACATCAACTTAGCCAATCATTTTTTTGTGTGTGTATGGATGTAATCAGGAAATTCAATTTTTAAATAAAGAAACATAAAATAGTTCATAGTCCTTGACTACTTATAGGACTACATCCAAATGCCGAGGTGCATAATGTCCACCACCTATCCTATGATGAACTCTTTTCTTAGCATTCTTCCTACAAGATGGCAGATTTAAGTTATAGAAACTTTACTAATCAAGAGAAAGCTTTTATAATGGAAAGTCCAAAATTGAAGATATATATAGATGTGGAACCCATTTATAGGATGGCATACTAAGATAATAAAGTTAACTAAAAGTGAAAATTAGATGACCACATACTATTAAACTGCTATCCCATTAAGATATTTTTAAGATAGGAATACCTCATAATTGAGCTATAGATACTAGATACAAACAAAACTTGAAGTGGAAAGAATCACTAAGTTCTTATTCAAGACATATAAATCATTTAAACCTTGCATTAAATTACACGAGAATTAGTACCAAGCAACTAAATTTTTTGAGTTCAACTACTCTACCTGTTTTAGTTTCCTACATATACTCCTCTTCCATGTATAAGTCCAAGTCCTTTCCAAACTAATGACTTGTTTGGTACATAGAATGAGAAGGAATGTAATGAATAATCGAATAAAAAAAAAGTGATTTTAAAGATAAAAATATCCCTTGTGTCCTTACTTTAAAAATATAATAAAGAGGGATAAAGATTGTTAAGTAATGATTATAATGGTATAATAAACAATTGCATATGCTTGATAGAAAGAGATTACCTTTCCACCAGTTGAACCAAAAGACGTCTAATTAATTGGAAGAAGTCAAACAAATGCATCAGAAGTGCCTCTTAAGTTCCTTTTCATATAATAATCATGCTAGTAGGAGATTCGGAAATTTTGAGGTTTGTTTACAATAAACATGGAAGTAAAATAAGGCAACTAACTGGGAGATTATGTACTTCTGTTTAACATAATAGAAATAAGGAGTGTTTATATGATTGATATGGTTTGCAACTTGCTTCAGTGCTCAGTTGACACGGGAAAATAAATGCTTATGCTATAATACATAGGTTGTAATATAACATATGAAACAACAATATACCTTTCTGTCAAGATTAGATAATTTCTTTTTCTGGATATCATGGCCAGCCTCATTTTCATGGCTATTCATGCTTGGGTATAGATGTCAGTTTGACTAATCTTAAACTTCCAAGTAAAATTTAACATAATTATCCTAGAGCTTATGGGGAAGGGAATACATAAGGACTAGTAGCTAATCAATAAACCTCTTCATTTGGGTTTTGTTTTTCGGCCTGCTAAATGGAAAATTATTAGAGTTTGCAATATAGAAAGATTCTTAAGTAGAACATAAATTAATTGAGTAATTAGAAACATGTCGTATGTAACTAATTATCTATCCAAAATTTTTCCTTCAATAATTTATTTCCTCCACCCCACGTTCCTAATTCGAGACATTGGCAATCATGTTTGAGCATTACAGATGGGAAATCACTCCCGTCTTTTTTTTTTTTCAATATGTGACTAATATTGTCTGAATTGATCAGCGCTGTATACATGCATCTTGGAAATTAAGGTGTAATATCGTTCTTTTTGGCAAGTTTGCAGCTGCACTTTCACTTCAAAGTATCAATACTATACAGATTATATAATTTGAATTGCCATTATTCAGTTTCCCTTTTATCAGAGCCTGAGTTAATCATTATCATTAAAATTAGTTACTCAAGGTAAGTAGTTAACGTGAAACCAAATAATGGTTTACTGAACTTTAAAAAAAAAAAAATCACATGACCAGAAATTTTCTTATGCTAAATAGAGGAATTATATTAAGAACTATATCATCTTCACCAATCCTCAGAACCATACACTACACTAGTTAATCCAAGGAACCAATAAAAAATAAAATCCAAGGTGAGTGTATCGTTGAAGTCAGACCACTGAAAATAATCATTTGGCAAATTTTTATTAATTTATTATACAATTAACTGGTACATTATATGTAACTAAAAATTTCCTCATCTTCTCTTACTTATAACCATAAACTTAAGTAAATTGAGAGAGAATACAATCATAAAAACAAACTCCATGCCAAGGAGGCCAGTTACAAAATCCCCCTTTCCAGCTGACTGCACTTCAATTTTAAGAAATTATTTGAAATGCATCATTATAATGCTCTAATTCTCCTAAATTGTGGTTAGTAGTATTCTATCTAACTACAAAACTAGGTCGTAGGTAACACCTGCTGATTCTGTATTTGGTAGTTCCTGGTTCGAGAACCAGCACAAATGTGGTGGTGGTATGTTGCTTCGCTCCCGGTTCAACGACCAAACGTTAAAAAAAAGAATATGTATGAGGAGGATCAGAGGAGGTAGCACTCCAGAAAATGAGGAGATCACAGACAGTAATTTATTGAGTACCCGAAAAAAAAAAAAAGAGAGAGAGGGGGGGGGGGGGGGGGGGGAGAGAGGAATCCGCAAAGATACTCAACAATTCTGTTACAAACTAAACTACTGCTTAAATAGCAAATGCTTTAAATGGCCACCTTCCTAGGAGGAATCACCACATTTTTGTTTCCAGGAAATGCATTTCGGGATATGTCTACCAGGGCCTTAAAGCTATATGGTTCATGCATGGAAAGCTCTGACAAAACCTTTCTGTTAAGTTGGATATTCTCCTTCATCAGCCCGTGCATGAAGTTCCCATAGTTAACCTGGTTAATAAAAGCAAGGAAACAAATGACAGAGAGCCTGAAAATTGAACACTCCAGAGCTAATGCAGGAAGATGTATCTAATACTACTTTAAAAATGATAGAAGATAATGCAGTCAAATTTACACATCGAGTTATGAGGACAATTTATTAATTTCCCACATTGTTTAGAACAGAATAACCTCATATTCAGTCCGTTTAACATTGGGGCATAAAACGCAAAACCTACTCATCTTATATTCAATAATGCGGTCAAATTTACACATCAAGTTATGGAGGACAATTTATTCATTTCCCACATTGTTTAGAACAGAATAACCTCATATTCAGTCCGCTTGACATTGGGATATAAAAGGCAAAACCTACTCATGTTATATTCAGTCATTTATTAACTCCACCCCCATTGAACTATGAAGCACTGATTTGGCTCGCGTCCCACACTCATTAAACATGAACGGTGTTAGGAGTTTACAGTTGATAACTGATGTAGTTAGAGTTTAGTAGTTGGTTGGGAGGTTGTTAATAACTAATTCATAAAGGGAGTTGTAAAAGAAGGAAGGGGATTATTTAGATAGTTAATACAATAGCTTTTTTTTTTTTAAAGTCTCTCTCTTCTCTTCTACTTTCTCCTTCCTATCCTTTTCTACCCATCAAGGGATATCAGAGCCACCTTTCTTCGGACCTACAGCAAAGGCAACCTGTTCCTAGACGTCTCCTTTTCTACCCATCAAGGGATATCAGAGCCAACTTTCTTCAGACCTATGGCAAAGGCAACCTGTTCCTAGACGTCACTGTGAGAGTTGGAGAAAAGGGTGCAAGCATTGATGGTGCACGACATCAATCAACAGATGTCAACAATGGAGCAACCCATGTAGGTGATTGAAGAATTGCTACAAGGATTATTAGCTCAAATGACTCAAGTTATGCAAATGCAAGAAGCAGCAGAAAACAAGACAGACAAAGGTGATTGGAAAGAAGTAGGATCGATCATAATCAGAACATAGGAGGATGACAAGAATGGGGTAGAGACTACCATCTCCCAACGCAATTCACGAAGATGGATTTCCCGTAGTTGTCAAAAGGCAATGCCATTGGTTGGATCAACAAGTGTGAAAGGTATTTCCCACTGGACAAGACACCAAAGGAGATGAAAGTCACCATGGCTAGTTTACATTTGGACAAGAAGGGTTTCAGTTGGCACCAATCTTACGAAAGAATCCAAGAAGGCCAAATTGTCATGTGGAAAGTGCATTCAGACATGATTAACAGGAGGTTTGGGCCAATTTATGAGGACTCAATGGAGAAATTAATGCAATTACGGCAAGTGGGGAGTTTCAGTGAAAATCAAGATGCATTTGACAATTTGACATGCAAGTTCAAATTAGCTAAGCCTTACATAATCAATTGTTACACAGCTAGCCTTCAGAAATAGATTGCAAGGTGAGTACGACCTTCTAGGCCCAAGATGTTACTTGATATGATGAGGATTGCCAAGCTCCAAGAGCTGAATTTTCATCCTTCAGGCAAGAACGGAGGAACCAGGAACGCAACAAGGATGGGGGTTTTTTGCAGGTCAGTATGGCACTCGAGAAGACAGTCATGAAGCCAAGTGATATGGGTTCACTGAATGACAGCAAATAGGAAGGGTATGGAGGTAATAAGGGGGAATTAAGCTTTGCAAGGTATTAACCCCTAAGGAAATCGAAGAACAAAGAGCCAACAATCTTTGTTAGGTTTGTCAAGAAATGTACACCAAAGATCATGAATGCCCTTAGAGAAATCATATGCAGCTCCACCTGATAGAAATTGAGGAAGAAGACAGTGGGCCTAAGGAAGATAATGAAGAAGATGTAGAATCAACCCAAGAAGCAGTCATAACTCCTAAGATCTCATTGAATGCCATAGGGGGAGTGGAAGGGAGTACCACCATGAGAGTACAGAGGTAGGTAGAAAGAAAGTGCTACACATTTTAATTGAGAGTGGTAGCACTCATGACTTTATTGATGAACAGATAGCAAAGAAGCAAGGTGTCAGTGGAGGAATTGGAAGATTCTGAGGTGACAGTAGCTAATGGAGGGAAATTGCCAATAAAAGGGGCTTGCAAGAATTTCAGGTGGAAGATGCAGGGAGAAGAATTCATGACAGATCCATTTATTATGTCTTTAAATGGATATGACATCCTTCTTGGGATGCAATGGCTAAAGTCTATAGGATGTATACAGTGGAACTTTGCTAGACTGATCATGTTATTCTGGTACAAGGGAAGGTGGGTGGAACTAGTGGCAAACAATCCCAACATGGGAAGTAGTAACACAGAAGCAGCTGCAAGAGACTAAGGGAGAAAGGGCTTAATTTTTCTTTTTACAGGCTGTGAACAAGTTAGAAGAGAGGGCAACATGCATGACAGTTTTGGTGAAAGGGGAAGGAGAAGTACCCAAAGCCATTCAACAGCTCCTAAATAACTTCCATTATATATTTGAGACCCACTCTTCACTGCCACCCTTTTGAGAATGGCATAACCACAACATTATAGTCTCCATGAAGGGACCAATCTAATTAATATTAGGCCTTACAAATATCCAACAGCTCAAAAAGATGCAATTGAGAAAATGGTGGAAAAATTACCACAAATAGGGGTGAGTCAAGATAGTTCCTTACCTTTTGCAGCCTTTTGCAACACCTAGTACTTGTCAAGAAGAAGGATGGGAGATGGCAAACGTGTATTAATTATAGAGAACTAAACAAGAAGACAGTCAAAGATAAATTCCCCATTCAAATAGTGGAAGATTTACTCGATGAGCTACAAGGGGTACAATATTTTACTAGGTTGGACCTTAATGTGAGTAATCACCAGATAAGAATGGATCCCAAGGATGTTCAAAAGATAGCCTTTAAGACCCATTTAGGCTACTCTGAGTTTGTAGTCATGCCATTTGGTCTCATTAGCACACCCACAACCTTCCACGCAGCCATGAACAATCTTTAGAGAGTATTTGATGAAATTTGTGCTTGTATTTTTCAATGATATACTGATTTATAGCCCTGATTTAGACAGCCATGTGAAGCATCTACAAATGGTGTCGGAGGTAGTGAGGAAACATCAATATTTTGTTAAAATGAGTAAGTGTTCTTTTACCTCAAGGAAAGTGGAATACATAGGCCACATTCTGAGGGTGACGCTACAAACCCACAGAAGATACAAGCAGTACAGAATTGGCCTACTCCAACTATAGTGAAGCAACTTGATCTTTTTTGGGATTGGCAGAATATTACCAAAGGGTCATCAAGGGTTATGGAGATATAGCAAGACCCTAGAACCTATTACTCAAGCAAAACAGTTTTGCGTGGACAGAGGCAGCAACCAAAACTTTTCAAGCTCTAAAAGAGGCTTTAACATCAACCCCAATGCTTGCCTTGCCAAATTTTTCCCAGCCTTTCATCGTGGAAACTGGTGCTTCCAATCATGGGATAGGTGCTGTCCTAATGCAACAAAACCAGCCATTGGCCTTTTATGGTGGAGCCTTATCTTCACCACATGCAGCCCTTTTGGTGTATGAGAAGGAGCTACTAGCTCTAGTACATGCTGTGGAACAGTGGCACCAGTATCTGGATGGTAGGCACTTCATTATTAGAACTGACCAACAAAGCTTAAAGTATTTGTTAGATCAGAAATTGACAACTTCATTCCAAATTTTCTGGCTTGCCAAATTAGTGGGGTATGAGTATGAAATTCAGTATAAGAAGGGCCAAGAAAATAGAGTGGCAAATGCACTCTCAAGGGTTGAGGGAGCTCAATTACAGCAGCTGACCTTATCTAGAATTTCCTCCGATTTGTGGCAGTAGATCAAGGATTCATGGTAGCAAGAGGACAATTTTAGAGCTATAATAAATCACTTAATGACAGCAACCAAACAAAATACACTTGGAATGGTCAGGCGTTTGGAAGGAAAGGAAAAAAGTGGTGATTGGGAATGGTGCAAATTTGAAGAAAAGGCCATTGACATGGATGCACTCCTCTCCACAAGGGGGGCATTCAGGGGTGGAAGCAACTTATCAAACGTTGACGACCTTGTTCTGAGGAATAATATGGAAGCTGATATTAAACTCTTCATCAAGCATTGTGACACTTGTGCTCGATGCAAGAGTGAAACTATTGCTAATCCGAGATTACTTCAACCATTACATATTCCTCAAAATATTTGGGATAGTATATCCATGAATCTCATTGAGGGATTGCTTAGGTCAAATGAGAAGGATACAATAATGGGGGTTATAGACAGAATGAGCAAATATGCTCACTCTATTCCATTAACAAACCCTTATACAACTTCTACAGTGGCTCAACAGTGCCAAGGTCATGTTTACAAGTTGCATGGGGACCCCAACAAAAGTGATAGGCACCCTATCTTCATTAGCAACTTTTGAAAGGAAATTCCAAGGCAATTAGGGGTTCAACAAAAGTTATCATTATCTTACCACCCTCAATCCGATGGTCAATCCAAAGTGCTAAATCACTGTCTGAAAACCTTTCTGAGTTGTATGACATGGGAAAAGCCCAAGGAAGGATACAAGCTACTCCCTATGAGATTGTATATGGGCAAGAACTACCTATTCATATCCCATACTTGGCTAAGGATGCAGTAGTTGATGCAGTGGATCGTTCCTTCACAGCAAGGGAAGAGATGGTGGCTGTAATTCAAACATCATCTTCACAGGGCAGCCAATAGAATGAAGCAGCAAGCTGATATAAGGAGGACAGAGAGACAATTTCAAGAAGGGGAATGGGTGTTCTTAAAACGACAACCATATAGGCAGATTTCAGCAGCCTCTAGAAGTTCACAGAAGCTTGCTCCATGTAATTTTGGGCCTTATAAAATATTACAAAAGGTTGGAATAATAGCATACAAGTTGGATTTACCTAAGGACTGTCAGATTCATCACACATTTCATGTGTCCCCATTGAAACCTTATCCTAGTCCAGCTGTGGCCCAAAGACACCCTCCTACAAATTGGCCAGCTCAACCTCAAAAAAATAAATGTGATACCAGAGAGGGTTTTGCACGGAAGAGCAGTGCAGAAAAAGGGTAGACCAGTGATAGAAGTACTAGTTCAGTGGAAGGATTTACTAGATAAGGAAGCTACTGGGGTCAAGCTTTATAACCTGCAAAGGATGTTCCCTGATTTTTGTAAGAATGTCCTTTAATTTGGTAATGACCCTTGAGGTCAAGGCCTTCGGGGGAAGGGAGTATTGTTAGGAGTTTAAAGTTGATAATTGAAGTAGTTAGAGATGAGTGATTAGTTGGGAGGTTGTTAATAACTAACTTACTCATAAAAAGAGTTGTAACAGAAGGAAGGGGATTATTCAGATAGTTAATACAGCTGCTATTTTTTCTGAAATCTCTCTCTTCTCTTCTACTTTCTCCTTCCTATTCTTTTCTACCTATCAATGGGTGCACTTGGACACTACATATTTTGTTGTGTCACAATGTCCATATTATGTCCGGTCCCTTATCTGTGCCCATAACTCAGTATCTGTGCTTCTTTCCCATTGACAGAAAGAGTCATGTGCAAATTATAGAGAAAAACAACTTAATTGACCAAAACTGGTAGACATAGAGTGTAATGTTCAAATCTAATACTTAGTATTTTTTTAACTTAGGAATGTGACTTTTGCATCTCTTTTTGTCCCAGCGGATGTAACAAAGCTAGTATAGACCCATCCTCAAGTAAGTGAAAATGCCTGCTTAAAGGGCAAAGTGAACTCACCCTAAACCACATGTTAAGTAATATCTAGTTGGAACAACTATATACTTGTATCTCCAATTCTCTACTTCTTATTCTGTTTTTACTTCACTATCAGTAGCAAATGGGGGAGGTATACTTTGAAAAGTTCTATTAAATATTTCATTGTAATCACATTCAACCAATTTTTTTTTCTTAAGATAATGCAAATGCTAATAACATTTGGATTTCTCCATACATGACTAAATACAAGCTGCAATCACCACAGATGATATATGATCACTAAGTTGCTAAAATTATTATGTTTTTTCCTCCAGAAATGCAACATTTTTATCCAATACCAGAGCTAGTCTGACTTCAAATAGTTCAATTGCTTAATCAATATATAAGTTCCTCTAGCTCCCATTTCCTATTGTTTAAATAGGAAAGCAATTTTTTAATTTAATCAAAATTTTTTTGTAAAAAAATTTGTTAGATGGGAAGAAGGATTACAAAAGGAGGATATGATATGATTTCCCTTAAAAATAGGTAGCAAAAATTATGAAATAGAAACAACAAAAATTAGAATAGACAAGACAAATAACTTCAACAACTTTTTGACAAATAAGAATATAGTAAATGATACCAAGAGAGCACCGCACTTGAACACAGGTATCTCAATTACAAGGGACTCCAGCAAAAATAGAAAAGAGGAAAACAGTTCAAAATTTTCAATCAAGTGGTTCTTCAATAGTTTTACTGCACCCTATTCCAATAAATGGAGTAAAGAATAAATGGATACCAAAAAGCAGAAATACATAAAATCAAACAATTCATGAGAATGTGCAATTCATGTAATGACCACATGCAAGCCTGATCAATTCAACTACTAAAGGCAGCAAATAATGCAGATTCCTTCTGACCCACCACATTACTTCCAAGAACCACATTGTCATTTTTGTTTGGACCTCCTTATTTTGCTATATCCTTCACTTGACCTCGTTAACATTTTTAACACATCCACTAAAGGAAAAATCCTCTGGGGAAAGAATATACTTTTATTCTTAAGCAATAGATCATCAGATTATAAGTAAAAATAGTGTATTACAGAGTAGAGAATCCTTTTTTTCATTCCCCAACAGTCAATGCTAATGCATACATTTTATTGAAGAATCTGATGTTCCAGTTCAAGAAATCAAGAAGTGAAGAAAAATAAAGATTGCTTAGAAGCACATGACACTTTGAAATGGTTAGACAAGTAAGACTTGGGAAAGTAAGGACATTTCCAATCACAAATATAAGTGAAAACCATAATTTTATTAAACATAGCACCAAAGAAAAGTTTATCCACTAAAATAGTTTTTTGACAACAATCTAAGAGGTGAAGAGGAGGAAACTGGCATAAAATGAAGAGTACGAAAGTCAGTCCAATAATATTTTAAAAAAAAAAGGTGTAGAAACAAAAAATCTTAAGGAAAAACAAGACGTGAAATCTAGAATAATCCATTGGAATAACACTTCCATATGACCTTAAAGTACACATGCAACCTATTTAAAGGAGCTATGCATTTAAAGTAAGACATAAGTCAATGCCGCCAGAGCACTTTCTATGGCATTTCAAATACTGTGTGAAACAATGATATTAAGAGGGAAGTCCATAAGGCATGTTATGATGCTTAAATATCAATGTTAAACCTAATTTTTATGAGATATATCAAAATATAAATACATTTGCAAGTCATAACATATGAAAATGAAATGAATATAGAAGACAAATAGATTGAGGAGTTGTAGAAAGCTTCATAACAATTTCACCATTTGGATTAAAAGTTATGCTAGAAATTTAGTGCTTGCATAAAGAGCAATGATTAATCTCTTGTATAAGTAATAACTAAGAAGAAAAATCCTCTGCAAACTAATAATTAATAAGATGAAAAAAAGAGGGGAAACAGAGTAGAATACATACACCGTGAATGCGGGTGCCAGCATTAATCCGTTGGATCCAAAGGGAGCGCATATCCCGCTTTTTGTTACGACGGTCTCTGTAGGAATATTGCAAGGCCTTCTCCACCCTTTCCCTAGCTATCCTTATGCAATTCTTGGCTCTCCCCCGAAAGCCCTTTGCTAGCTTGAAGATTTTATCCTTATTCATTTTCTTCTGGTTTTAATCTGCTCTACAATCATAACTCCATTCTTTCAACAGAAGAATATCAAAATGAAAGTCCCAATTATCATAGTTTTATGAGTTTTCTTAATATCTTTACATTCTTATTGGATTGGGAATCAATGAGAAGGTAATAACTGTTAAAAAAAAAAAAAATTTCTGGAATCCCATTATTAATTCTTAGTGCCAAGGGAGAAAGAGATATCAACACATGTAGAGACGGCAATGGGGTGGGGCGAGGTGAGTATTTCAATACCCGTCCCTGCCTTGTTCCTTCCCACTTTGCCCCATAACCCCTGCAGTTTTTTTTTTTTTTTCTTTTTGCCCCGCACCTAAAGCCACCCCAAAAACACAAAAAAGATATGGAGAGTAGACTAGAATGTTTTTCTAAGCTATAACACCATGTGATGGTCCAATCCATAGTTGCCAAACTAAAACAGAAACAGGGGAGTCAAGTTCAGATGGATTAAACTAGCACCCTTATATACATCTTTGCATACTATGCGTAAATTTTTAACCATTAAGTGCATTATATGCACAAAAATGTTGTGACTTTCACCAGTTCGGGCATGGACCTATTCGCCAAATACAAATTCAACCTTTTCTGATTAAATTAAAGAAACCCAAGAAGCCAGACAAGATATGCAAGAAAACATGAATTTAGATTTTTCAACAATATCAACCATGTTGAAAACATGAACTCTTCCATTTAGAATTATTCACCCCAGAATCTTTCTATTACAAGAAACTACAAAATAAAAAAAGAAGGTTTAGATTTTTCAAGAATACTATCAATTCAAAATTTGGTTTCCTACATAAACTCTCGCATTTAGAATTATTCAGAATTAATCCAAAACCTCTTTGTTCCTCTCCCTCTGTCTCAGACTTTGGAAACCCATTAAAGATCTGGAAGAAATTACCTGCGTTGGCCGATGGAGGACCAAGAAAAGGAAGACGAAGCTTTACTTGGCTTGGCTGGCTTGGTTTTGGCGCTTGATCGGGAACGAGAACGAAGAAGAAGGAGGACGAAGAAGACGAAGAAGAAGAAGAGCACGAATAAGAGATCTCTCTGTCTCTCACTCGACTGAAAGAGAACGAAAAGGAAGCACTGCGCCTCCGCCGCTACTTGGTTTGGTCACTCGCCCGATTGGTTGGATAAAATTAAGGCTTCTTCTGTGATTATTACAGCAGCGTAATTAAAAATAACGTTTATTATATTTTTATATTTATTATTTTATTTATCAAAATTATTTTTTAAATTAAAAATAAAATAATTATTTTTATTATTATATGTTTCAACCAAATTAAAAATAAAAAATGACGTTCACATTTTATATTTTTTTATTATTATATCCTTCAATTAAATAAAACATAAAAAAATATATTAAAAAAATCATAATTCTTCATTCTCCTTTCAATAAAAAAATATAAATTAAATAAAATATTACTTGTTAATAAAATAGTACTAAATTATATTGTTAATTTTATATTTAATTACTTACTATTTTATTATCACATAAATAAAATACTATATAAAGCTTGTATCATATTACTTGTTACGAGAAATTTTAATCTATTAATAAGTGAATTTTATTTTATTTTATTTAATTTTTTATTAAACAAGATATAAATGATATAATATTTTAAAAATACTTATCTCATATAAAAAGTAGTTGATTGAAACAAAAGATGATACTTGTACTTCTATTTTTTTTAACAATAAATAAATAAATATTATTAAATAATTATTATATATATATGATAGATATCACAAACAACCCAAATGGACTATTAGTAGTTTGAAAGTAAAGAAAACTAAGATTTCATGCCTTTTTATGACAACAAACAAAAAACTAATGTGGTATAATTCAAATAAAATATTAATTTCATAAAATATTTTTTAATAGTATGTATAATTATATAATAATTTTTTTAACATGAAAACTCAAATTTATACTACATTAATTATTTCATTTTAATCTAATAAATTTATGTGTGACATGTAATCTAAATAAATGTATAACATATATCTCATTTTAACATAAATAAATTTAACTAATATATATAACTTAATAGTTTTAAGAAATGTATAACATATAACATAAATAGATGTATGACATACATTTCATTTTAACCTAAATAAATTTGATTTGTATATATAACTTAATAGTTTGCAAAGATATATGACATATAACATAAATGGAAATTTGATATGCATTTTATTTTCATTTAAATAAATTTAATTGGTATATATGACTTAGTAGTTTGTAGGGTGTATAACATGTAACTTAAATAAATTTATTTAATATATAATTGTTATACTTCTATTTATTTAGTTTATATGATTTTTTAGCCCACTAAAAATACATATAATATATATACATAAGAGAATGACTGCTCCCTGTTCTTCTACAGGACCACTGTCAACTGCTACTTGAATTGGTCTTCTTTAAAGATTATACAAATTCAACTGTTGGAAACTTTTATATAAATAAATTATCCAATGGGTTGCTAGCTTTTCTTTATAAAAATGAAACTTTAAGGTCTTAATCAATGCGCCACCTTATTCTCTTTAACAAAATTATGTATAATATTATATAAATATTTCCTTTGATATATATGGCATTTAACTTAGACATTTCTCAATTATTATTAATTTTTATGCAATGTTCAAACCTAATTAAATTTTATCATACAAATTTTTTAAAAAATAATAATAATACATTAATATATTAAATAATTAGTCCTTATAATATCTTAGTTTTAATATTCATTTTAATACATTAATATTTTATAATTATATTTATTAATAAATAAGTTATTCTAGATTCAAATTTTAAAATTAAAAAGTTAATTGAATTTAAATATTATGTTATATTTAATTTATTTTATATATATAATGAGTAGTAAAATATTTCAAATTTTATTAATATTTATTCATTATTATTTATGATACTAAATTTTTAATATCAATATATATATATATATTTAATTATTAACAATTAGATCATGGTCTATCTAATAAATAAATTATGAACTTATGTCTTTATTAGTTCAATAACTAATTTAACTTTAAAAGTATTGATTTCAACTACTCATATATTGCACAAGCTATTAATTTTACTTGAATTAATTAGAAAGGAAATAAATGACCAAAAAATTAACACGATTAAATTATTATCTTATTTGAATTAAAGTGAACTAATTTATTTAAGATATGTTAAATATAATTTTTTATAGAAAATAAAATAACAAATATTAAAAATATGATTATAAATAATTAAATAACATACATGTCTATATATATTTGTTTAATGTATATATTTTTTTATATATAATATTTTGCATTCATATTTTAAAGATGTAATATTAAAGAAACAGTAAAATAAGTGCATTTATCCTCAATGTCACACCTTCAAATCTTATTATGATTACTTTTTCATATTTGTATTTAGGGCCTATCTGATAAGATATATAGAATAAGTTCCAATAAAATTTTAAGATTGTATTTAGTGTGATATTGTATAAGATAATATATTGTATAAAATAATATCATTATTTAATTGATAATAGTAATATATTGTATAATACTGGAGAAGATAAAAATTAATTATTTTGATCAAAATACTATTTACTTAAAAAATATATTATACGTATTTAAATTTATTGTATTATATTAATTTTTAGAGACAGAATACTAATGAATGGGATTGCATATAGTACACGGTGACAAGTTAACCATATTAGCCAATCTCAATTAGTCTAACCCGATCTTATAAATTTTTTAAAAATATTCATTTTATAAAAATTTATATAAAAATTTTATTTTTTCAAAAAAATATAATTTTATAAAGATTTATATAAAATTTTTATTTTTTAAAAGTTAATTTATAACTTTTACCAAATATTAAAAAGAAAAAAGTAACTTAACTAGTTTAAAAAATCAATCTAACATAACCTCATACTAAACCAATTAGACTGATATTAAATAAGTTTTTGCATGATTCATTCCAATCTTATTAACTTTTTTTAAAAAAATTATTTTATAGAGACTTATATAAAAATTTTTTAATAGTAAAATGTAATTTTATAGGGATTTATATAAAAAAATTTCGAGATCATTTTATAATTTTTACCTATAATTATTTTATGGAGATTCATATGAAAATTTTTTTAGGACAATTTTATAATTTTTACCAAAAATTTAAAAATGGATCAATTAGTCTAATCTCAACTATTACTAATTAAATCCGAGCAAGCTTAGGTATTAGGCTTAGAAAAATTAAAGAAGTCTAGTATAAAATTAAGGTGAACATCAAGCCACTCTAATACCCAACTTGTAATTACTAGGTTAGACTAAAACTCAATCCAACTTAACCAATAAATACTCTCAAAGGTGAGGGATTAAAATAAAAAAAATATTGATAAAGCTTTATACATCAAAACCTAATTGACTTTAATTCTATCCTATAATGCATTATTAGGTTGTATATTATTTTGACGTATAAAAAGAAATTTAATGTATAAATTTATACAATATATTATTTATACCAAATAAATAATAATTCATAATATATTATATTATTTTATATTATTATATCTTATATAATATATCAGATTTTTAGCATATTGGATCGGGGTTATTCTAGTCCAAACCCAAATTACACTGTTTCAATCATCCGATCAACCGCTGACTTATCTAACACGGTGGGGCAAGTTCAGCACGGCAGAATTTCGCTACAATGACAAATCAAACTCCAGCAGCAATGAACGCTGGAAGAGAGTGAGAAAGTGGAAGAGAATAAAGCGATGTGAGAGTGAAAGTTAGAGTTAGGTGTTGCGGGCAATGGTAATGGCCGTAGGAAGAGGAAAGATTGTGCCGTTAGCGACGGAACTGCGGCTAGCGACTATGCTGTAAGTTTCGCTTTTATTCAAGGACTTGCATGACATTTTCTTTCCATGTTAAAACTACTTGCTAGGCTATTCCATCTTTTTGTAAATTGCATAAAAGGATATCTAATTTAATGAGTGAAATATATAATTATTTAGGGAATGTTTTGGGTTGAAAAAATAGATAAAAAGGTAAAGGAAATGAAATTATATATAAAATTATTTAGGAAATATGGGTTGAAAAAATAGATAAAAAGGTAAAGGAAAGGAAATTTTAGTTTTACTTTTTTTTGCTTAATTTAAATTTATAATTTGTTTAGAACATATTTGCATGTTGAAAAAAAAAATTGGTAAAATATGAATGAGAAGGAAAAAATGCTTACTTAACATTGAATGAAAATGTGAAAATTAAAATTTCACTTCTCTTTGATTTTTATAATTCAAATATAATAGCATATCCTTAATAAAAAGTTACTTAAAATTAAAAAGAAATGATATTTTATTTTCTTTTTTAATTAAATATCTCATTAAGAAATAATGTAATTAGTCTTTTTGTCTTAGTTAAATAACAAAAAATGATAAAGTTGCGGCATATTGCTTACATAGATGTGATTTGGGCGGTTCGTTAGTTGATAAATAATTAAGCAAGATCATTTTAAACCTTATTCAAACAAAAAACATATTTTCTGAAATTTTGCTATAAAACAAACCTAGTTGGAAACAGATCTTAAAACATTAAACTCTAAAGCATGTTTTGAATGAAATCATTTTGTAGTGTACATTGGAAACAGACCTAGTTGTTACCAACGTTCATAAGAATATGGTCTGCGACGGCAGGCACTCAAGGTTGCAAAAGGGGTATTCCACCCACTCCCCACTAATAATTTTAAGCTCCTTTGATGGGAAGGAGGTCTGAAATTTTTGTTATAAATAGAGTTCCCCAAGTTTAGTCTAAACAGACGAGAAAACATGCTTAAAAGCACTACATACATCGTCAGAAGTACAAGCCTAGAGCTTGGAAGTATCCCACTGGCATAGTTCCTTTTTTTAAGCAATAGGTGGCGGTTAGTTTCTTCTGCATTAGTTTCAAATAGTTGGTATTGGAGGCTTTTGTTGGCCTCTCTATCTTACAATTTTCATAGCCTGCAACAGTTTTGAAAATTTCCAATTTGCTTATGAAAGTTTTGAGCTTTTTCTTGAATTTTGATGAACCCTATTTCTCCGCACCTTGATTTCAATGCCGCTTAAGGCTAGATGGTCCAGATCTAGTTTTTTTTTAATCTCAAATATCATTTTTTTTAAGTTTACAATTGGAGGAATATTTTCATTCTGCATTTTACTTCTTTTAAAACTAATTTTTTTTTTAAAAAAAATAAGATCTAAATGATCCTAATTTGATGATGCTTAAGCAGCATCAAAATCTCAATACAAAGAAACTGGGCACAATTTTGAGACGAAAAAACTAACCCTGTTGTGTTTTTGATCATTTTGCCATTAAAAGCATTGAAGACAAAGCCCCACAACTTGAGAAATCAATAGGTCAAGGAGTGGGTTCGAAACGGGTTGGGTTGACTTGACACAAGGTGAAAGACAACCAAAATAACAAGTTGTTTTTGTCATCCGACGTAAATGACAAGTCATTTTGGGCAAGCTATGATCCCACATTTTGGACTCAAAGCAAATGACATGTGGTATCATTTAATCCTCTTAAACATATCATTTATTAAATGTGCTATATACAAATCATAATTTAAAATAGGTGAATAACCATCACACACATAATTAATTGGTGCAAAGAATGGAAAGATCTCGTTGTACATCACAAAGAAGTTTTAAAAGAAATCCTCACAATCAATAGCTCACATCATCAACTATTTTGGCATATAAAGAGATTCTAGATAAATGTAAACTTTTTAAAATATACAATTTAAACAATTAGCATTTATCTTATTCAACAACTAGCACTTATCTTCTTATCAACTGTTACCTCTAATTATCTATTTAGTTGTTCACGCATTTTTTTTTATTTTTGATTTGATAACTTATAATACATATAACTTAAACAATTAACGCACTAAAAAAACACACTAAAAGAAAATAATAAATTAGTAAGAGACCAATTTGTAACTAATTCCTCACTAATTCATCAGAGAGAGGGACTAACTCTCACTCACATTGAACTTTGACTTTAGACTTAGAAGCTGTGTTACCATTAACAACTTAGTATGCTTTATACAATTATCCTATAAAAGTTCATCTCATCCTTCATTTAACAAGTTATAAACTTAGATATCAACAACTTTAGTTCCTTTTTTGAGTTTCATCACGATGTTCATAACATCACTTATTATATCCATAACAATGTCAATGTAGGTTTCCTATGCTCTGCTTTATAGTTCACAACATTTAAGGTTGAATCACTATCTACCCATTGCTCCTCTCCATGACATGACCAATTAATGTACTTCTCCATTAATTTGTTAGTATACAAGTAGTGTTCTAGATCAAAAGACTTTATTATAATTCTTGCATCTTATGCATAGATAAGGAAGGCAACCTAAATAATCCAACACCTCAAAGTTTCCCTTAACAAAGCTAATGAACTCCTCAATCTTGTCTTTGATTTCTATAGTTTCTCAACCAATAAAATCTCTTCTTAGTAACACTCAACTTTAAAAGACTCCATCTTAATATGATTCTTGCATCCTATGTATAAACAAGGGAGCCAACCTAAATAATCCACCACATCAATATTTCCCTTAGCAAACCTAATAAAATCCTTGTCCCCATCTTTTAATTCTACAGTTGCTTAACCAATAAGATCCTGTCTTAGAAACATCCAACTTCGATAGGGTTTCTTACTTATTGAAAATCATTTTAAATCATAAATTTATGAAATTTCTAGTAAAAAAGAGTTTTCAAGAATAATCTACAACTCCCACTTCTTTGTCCTAACATGGTATGGCTTTATACCAATTAGGAAGCCACTATTCCAACCCTTACGTAATAGCACTAGTAAAAGCCATATATCCTGTACTTGTTAAAATTTTGACAACATTTCTTCTTGGTTTTTAAGTGCACAACAAGATAAGGGTAACACCAACTCAATCAAGTACGCACCTGGAGAACAGAAGAAAATTTAATATCATAAGCTTTCACTAAGTACAAGATATGACCTTTTTCTTAGGTACTACTATTTAAATGGAAGAAGATATCCTTTTCAAACTACTTAACATTAGATAATTCAATACAATGACAAGTGCCTTGAAACATTAACAAGTCTCAATTGTATATACTTATTCATGTCATTTTATTAGGTTTTATCAAGTAATTAATGCTAATAATTCTTATTTTGTTGTTTATCTAAGTTTAATGTTTCATTAAAGTTTTATTGTCACTATAAGAAAAATTGAAATTAGAGATGAAAAATTTTATCTCTAAATAAGGAAAAATCCATCTTTAATTATTTAGATACGGAATCTTTAAGATGGATTTTATTCCATCTCAAATTTCATCATCCCAAATATTTGAGACAAAAAAAATATATAATTCTATCTAAAAAAATAAAGATGGAAATTTCTGTCTCAGAAAAAAAAAAAGACCCATCTTTAATTTATTAGATAGGAATATCTCTATTTAGAAATAGATTACTTGTTCCTTTTCAGATACGTTTTTAATTAGGGATGATAATTTACCTCTCAAATCCATCTCTAATTAGGGATGGAATTTTTTCCTCTTAATCCATCTCTCTGACTAGAGACAAAATATTCCCTCCAAATTTATATTTAACTTGGGATGGAATAATCCCTCCTAATTTTGTCTTTGATTAGGGACAAAATAATTCTTCCTAAATTTGTCTTTAATTGAGGACAAAATAATCCCACCTAAATTTTTCTTTGATTAAGAAAGAATATATTTTATCTTAAAATTGTCCTTGATCAGGGATGAATTTTTTTGCCAAAAATAGTTCTCTAATAAAATCAACAAATAAGGAATTTCATATGAAAATTAAGTAGTATTACAATAAAAGTATATATTTTAGTAAACATGATAATTGAAATATAGTAAATGTCATTAGCAAAAAATCGTAGGAAAAAAAAACACAAGGCATAAGTCAAGTAAATAAAAAAGATGGAAACAAGATTGAGTCTAGAAAAAAAAAATCTTTATAGCTTAAATAATGGGTAGAGTGTCCTAAGCATCTTCCTTTGTAATAAAATCTAACTGGATGTGAGTGAACCCTATCCATGAAGCATTTTTCCAACTGTGCAAGTCTATCTAATTCTTGCTTCTAAGATAAAATCATTTGGTTTTGCTCAGCAAGTTTCTATTTAAAAGACTCTATCTCCTTGGATGTTGTGATCTTGATATACCTCTCTAACTCATTCTCAAACTCTAGATGGAGTCCTAATAGAGGTGTGGTAGATGTCTCTAAACTACAATTGATCTTGGGTGCCTCTAATCTTGTCGTAAAAATTTGATCCTTCTTATTCTAGCCATTCACATCCTTTAACCAAAAGGCAATATCCTTAACATCATTAACATGTGATACAATATTCGTCAACCTTAAAAAGTTCTAGCTGACTTAAGCCTCATATGATCAACATACATAAGGAAGAAAATAACATTTCTTATACTGGAATAACCAATGGACTGAATCATTTCAAAAAATATATATATTATGGTTGTTCAAGCTAAATAGTATCCATAGAAAACACTTATTACTATTCATAAAAATACTTCTCATATCTCCAACTCAAAGTTCCTATGTGTTCTAGCTAAAAGCATATTGAAATCAATTCTAAGACCTACATTAAGGCTTTGTGTCAAGGAAATTTTCTTTTTTCCTTTCATTCATTGCTTTAAGGTTTTGGATCATACATTCAATTTCAATTGTTTTTACTTTTTTGTATTTTTTTGACTGACCAAATAGCCAACCAAAAAAAGAAGTATCAACTTTATACTCCGTTTGGTTCGCGATAACATGATCACATTCTTTTTACATAGGCTGTGCAATGTCTATTATACCCTTATACTTTTTCTTCCATCTATCAAATCACCATTTTAACTATCAAATCATCTTTTTAAAAGTAAGGGCAAAAGATCTTTTAGTATCTTACCTACCCCCACCTATTCACATTTTACATTCCCTCCTCCATTCCATCATCCAACCAAACAGACCCTTAGTGATCAGAAAACATCAAGAACAAAGAAATTGATAGAGAATTTAGACAAATAACATAAACTTATGTAAATTCAAGTGTGAGAATTTGTATGTTTTTTAAGTAATAAAATAGACAACCAAATGTCACTTCTCATCCTTATTCAAATTAAATCCAAACTAATGTTAATACGACAAAGCTACTTGTAAAGAAAAAAGAGAGAAATAAAGATGAGAGGCAAAAGAAAGAAAAAGAGAAAAGAGGAAGGAAAACTCATTATGTTTTACCAACACCATCTTTGAAGAACCTTACTTCATCATGCTAAATTAACGCCATCTCTAATAAGCCCAAATTTCTTCAAACCTTAGTTCTTTGGGCTGAAGGTGGCATGTAGTCGTGGTTGTCAAGGATTGGAGGTTATGGAGGTGGTGACTTAAGGGATCAAAGGGATGAACAAGCATGACTTAGGGGAATGAGGAGGCAAAGCAACGAAAGTGATTTGGGGGTCTAATGTTTGGGTTTTAATTAATTCTTAGTGAAGAACCAACAAGGGAATTGTACCTTACTAATCCTTAGCTAAATCAAATTAAATTAGCAAGGGAAACATATCTTGCTATGCCTTCATTAAATGTATGAACATTAGGTTTAATGAAGGATTATGACTATTGGTTACTCCCTTGCTATTTACTAACAAATTACTAACCAAGATATCCTTTGCCAAATAATGAAAACTATATTCCTTGCTAATCCCTCACCAATATCTTGCAAATACTCACACTATCATTTACATGTTTTCTTTTTCCAATGCCGAGAGATTTAGTGAAGGCTTATCATTTCTTGCTAATCCCTCACTTTCTAGTAAAAGATTAGTGAGAGAGTTATTCCCTCACTATTTTCTCTCATTTTTGTTATGTAAAGGTCATCCTTGCATCCTCTAATATCTTTTGTACATTGGACCTTTTTCTTTTCACAATATCATCTAAACACAAGTCTAGACAAATGAGCTGCACAATATAATCTAATGCTTTTTCCTTCAATTGTACATTGGAATTTTTCCCTTCACTTTTGTCATCATCCTATTATCTAAATCATTATCAATCTTCCTATTCACAATGTGATCTAATGCTTTCTTGGGTGGCTTGCCTTATTTGAATTTCCTCATCAACAAAGCCTTCCATTTTATCATCTTCGTCACCTTCTAACCTTGCTTCAAATTCTTCTTCTTTTTTTCTCTTTTTTTATATAATTTATTTTTACCTTATTATATAAAAAATTCACATCATACTTTCCTTCACAAAAGTTTTAACCCTAGGACAACCAACTTGTCCTCTAAAATAAGTGATATACTACTTCAATAAAGTAAATCCACCCTTTATTATTTTACCACAAAGTTTGTTGATCATGTTGTTTCAATTTCTGGGCATAGGGATTCTAAAATGCATCTTAAGATTATCACTAAGAGCACCCTCCAATCTTTCCCTTGGAAATTCCTCTCTTAGTGACATTGTTTATTACTTTATAGTATGTACTAATAAAATGAAGTTAATAATATAACATATATACAATACACATCATAAACTACTTAAAAAAATTACACATCATATCACAATCTACAATTAATTTGACAAATAAACACTTGAAAATTCATATATGATTAGTATTATACTTATCATATTAATTCAATACACACTTTAAAGTTTAAATGATTGACCAAAAAAATTCCACATGTCATACATAGTAATTCTAATTTCCATCCATATTAATTCAATAAGAACAAATTTTATGTTACTAATAAATACACACCTTGTATTTAATATTCACATTAAGCTATAAGATGAAGTTTTTTTGTGAGTGTAATTTGTAATTGTATCCTAGATATCTATCTAACAACATGTTTGGTATATAGAATTGTTAGGTATAGAAAAAAAAACATAATTAAAAAAAGAGTAATTTTATGAAAGGAAAATGACTTTCATTGTCTTACTTTAAAAAAATATAATAAAAGAGACTAGCATTATTGAGTAATAAGGGTATAATAGATATTAAAAAAAACATTTCCTTCACCTCTGCCTTTCTAACTCATACCAAACAAAGAGGATCACCAATATATAATATATTGAAATCTTTTAAATTTTTTAAGTGTAAATTCTAAAGAGAAGGTCACTAATATACTGCATATGACTTATATTTAATAAAAACAAGTAAATTTTATTGGTCTAAGTGTTGAATTTTTTTAAATTTATATTAGCTATTTTTTCTGCTCAGATTTATATAAATCAAGTAATAAAATAAAAAAATAATTTTTATATTATAGCAAAATAATCAATAATCATAACTTTCATAAACCAAGAAACATTAGGACAAATGAGAGCAAAACAAATAAATAAGAATAAAATAATATTTTTTTTAGGCTGGATTAAATAGACTAATAACATGAAAAATAAAATAAAATTATTTTTACATAAATCAAGCAAAATAAAGCCAGTAGATTTGCTACAATAAATTATAAATAGACCAATAACAAGATAAAAAGCAAGATATTACCATTCAATAAACAAAATTACAAATAAAAAAATTGCTATGATAAATTAAAAAACAAATTGTTTAAATTATCAACTAAAAGATACGTATAATGAATTTTTTTAAAAAAAGGGTGCAGTAACAAAAAAAAAATGACCTACATAATGTTGCAACTTAAGCAAATAAGGTTAGAAAAAGCAATTTTCTCCATCACCAAGCAATTTTCGTGCACCAAAAGGGAAAGATAAGGTCAAAAAAGTGATTTTCACTAAAAATTTGTGGAAGTTTGGCCAATACTCAATTGAAAAAAAGAGAAAAACAAAAGAGGAAGTTAGAGGAGAAACTAAAGGGAGACCAGCAATTTTATCAATTTTTTTAAGGGGCAATTTCATCATTTTAGTCAAATAACATCATCTCATGTGTCCAATAAGGTTTTTGTGTAATTTGCTACATCTAATAAATCATTGCCATGCATCCTTACAGCCAAAGAATACTTCGACATTCACATGCTTTATTTTCTTTTTCTACTTGTTCATGACTTTACTGTGCCTAAGTCCTATCTTATCATCCTTGCTCTCACAAAGTCCTATCTTGCTAGCAAGCTTGAATTTTATGGCATAACCATCTAGTTTATCATGTCACCTATCAATGTCAAATAAACTTGGTGGCACAAAGATTTAGAGTTAAGATTTTTTAACGTCAATCGTGTTAGGCTTTGTCTCAAGCTCATTGAACTTAGTGATAATGTCACCAAGTTCAGTGGAAAATTATAGAGAACTCAGTGATACCCTTATCGAGTTTTTAAAAAGCGTCCATCCAGTTGCAATATTTTATACACTATAGCATTTGACTCATTAGGTTTTAATTGCACAGTATATGGCTTAAATTTCAATAGGCTCATAGTATGCAATGTATTTCTCCTTCCTAAACTTAAGTGGAATGTAATCCTTTAGGTTATAATACATGATATTTTGTGGCAACATGGTATGCTTATAAGCATCCATTTCCAATAGTTGCTTTTTTTTTTCAAGTCAACTACAAACTTGGTGCCTACTTTCCTTGTACTCCTCACCTTAAATATCTTCTTCCCAAACCATCTTGGTAGCTATTTCCCAGCTTCATCTTGTTCATTCTTAAGCCTTTTCTTAATCCCTAGAAGTACAGAGCTTATATTGTTGCACTACAAAAATACACACATAAGTATCTATATTGCAAAAGTAATATAATGATAAGAAAATTATCATTCCTACAAGAATTTTATTGTTAGGGTAATTTAAGTATTAAAATTGTGCACCTTAATATAAATCAAACTAATAACAATAAGCAATAATTAAAATAAAGTTAAACTACAAATATAAATATAACAAAATACAGACAAATCAAATTATTGACTAATGTAGGAATTAAAAGGCTTAGAATTATGATTCCCTGTTGCATTTCATAAGAACTCAACATACTTCTTCAACATTGTGCTTAATGACATAATTTGCTAACCCAAAATTCTTAATTACCTATAAGCTTCTTTCAAATTACCTATAGGTGTATCCTTTTGAACCAATTTATAATTCTTTATACAATTGATTAAGAAATGTAATTAAGAATGAGCCCTAATACAATTATGTAAGACTAGTAGATATATTCTTATTTTACAAGTGAAGTGAATCATTAAATTAGGCAAGTGACTTAAGCCCACAATACCTAATTTGTAACACCTCAAATAATAAATAAGTTAAACTTAAAAGGTTTAATTAATAAAATAAAGCTAAACCTTTATAAAAGCATAGTTATGGAAAACATTGGAAATTTAAACTCAATTAAAACCTTTAAACTTGTTAAGTTATTGTGCTTAAAAGGTAGTTAACTACAAATTCATAAGTACCCCAATCATAAGTAATACAAGTACTCTAGCTTATTTAAAGACACGCAAGGTAAGTTTAAAACCTAATTTATCTTAACCAAATTTTAATCCAAGGGGTAAAGTGGAGAAAACTTATGAGGAAGAGCACAAAACACATACTTCCCACCTTAGGAATCAGCCCACGACCATGTGCCTTGTCCAGCTCTGGACAAGTTATATGGGCAACATGAGTAAACTATGTGTGCTAATGGCCACCTAGATTAGCTCTTACACAAGTCATGCACAATATTGTAAACAAGGCATGTGGGTTATTGAAATAACATCAAACTTTAGAAAAATTAATCCTAACTTTGCCTAGTTGTTTGGAGATCCTATCCTACTCCAAAGTCCACCAAACCTAGTATGTAAAGACATCTATATGAGGTCTATTAGCATGTCAAAGCTGACGTCAACACTCATCCATCTGTTCCTATAACTGCACATAATTCCAAGATTGACCCATTTTAACTATATCCTAAACCACTTCTAACTTTTTCCAAAACTAACTAAACCTTTTTTTAAACAAGTTTCAAATGACTAAAACCATTAAAGACTAGTATAACTATGGATTAAATCTTTCTAGGTCAAAATTTGACCCTATGACTTCTCAAGTCATGTAGTTCAACTCAAATGGTAGAATTATTATTCATCCTTAACTTACAACCAAAACATCAACAACACATTTAGGAATATCCACATATAACCACAAGTTATTCTTTCAAATTAACCATAACCAAACAGAGAGAAAGGGTAAGATTACATTGCCAAAATAACTATACCTTTTATTTCACATGTGAGCTATGTTTACACCAATAATCTATATACAAAAGAATCATAAGAATATTTAAGCTACACATCAATTCTACTTGTACACAACATGAGAAATCTTACACTTGGCAAGGCATGATGTAACATGGTATGTTATACAAAAGTAAGCATATATACAAGATCCATCCACTATAACTATGCATTTCTAAAAGGTAAAGTACTAAAGTCTATACAAAAGCTAAAACAATACTATCAGCATTCCAATTGCTTCCTTTTGCACTAGAGAATCCTTCACCTAAAAAGTGTAGCTCATAAACATGTTAAGATATAAAATCTCAGTAACCAATATAAAATTCCATTCATATTAAATGAAGTAACCAACCTTGATACTTTACATATGAAAATCATAGGAAAACTAATGCATGTACAATTCAAATGAGTAAGTTCGACTACTAATCAATTACTATCTTATACTAGTAATAAGGTATTACATAATTATTGGCCAATAACTTGGGAGGGGCACATTCACAATAACTACTCCTGTAATTGAATATTATTCAAGCCTTGTAAGTAATTAGGAAATAATTCACAATCCACAACCTATTGAGCACCATTTAAGGCTCTATAAGTAATAAGAATATGATTCATAATTCCCAACTTTCCTTGAGTACAATTCATGACTTCCATCAAGACAAGATCCATGGTCTATGGTAATCCATAAATACAGTAGTCAAACTCATTCATAGTGTCATTCATATAGATACAGGTACAAGTCATCAATATGTTCTTTATACAAATGTAATAAATTAAACATTAGTAACCTCTCAAAAATGTTTTTTGCTTCTTAATTAATTATTGACACACTTCAAGTTTTACCTAAGCTTAACATGATTACATTCAACTAACAATATTCAACCAAAACTATGTTCTTATAAATTATGGCCAATACTAGGTATATAAGTAGTGATTTCAAATCCATAGGTTAAGCATACTCTAGTAACTAAGAAAATCTATATCTCTATTCAATTAAATTCTTTTAAGTCAAACAACTCACTTTACTAAGCCTTTTTAAGATTGGAAATCTTAAATTTCAAGTATCAAACTCTAAGATTTCCAAATGGGTCTTTGTATTTCCACACATACATAAACATAAACACTAAACTCAAGCTTCAAGAAGAGGATGAAGAAAAAAATAGCCATAAATGAAGGGGAAGTGCTTACCAAAACTATGGTTTTACTCTTTTTCTTTCTTCTTCACCTAAAACACTAAAAAATCTCTAAATTGCAAACCCTACGATTCTATAAAGTATATGAAGTTTCTCTAAAGTTACTTAAGATAAATCTTCTTCGTTTCTCCTCTAGTAAACTTCAAAGATGGTAACCACATAGCTCTCTTCTCTTTCTCTCTCTCTCTCTCGCTCGCTCTCTCTCTCTTGCTTGTTTACTGCATGCATAAAGGTTGAGGGAGAAAAGTGAAATAAGGCTAAGTTAATGATTAGGGTTAAAAGGGCCATGTTTTAGGCTAGCAAATTAATAGACTTAAGTGTTTTTGTTAAATCTAGGCTGTGGATGTTAGGTCTTTAGTCTAAAATTGAAGAAATAAGGAGTCTTATTATTAAAATGATCTCTTATTCAGTTTAGTTTAATTTGAGATGTAAATAATTTCTAATTAATTTTCTCAAAGTGATTTACTAATTTTCCTAAATTAATTAATTAACTTCTAAATTAAGTTAATTTCCTTTATAACTTCATAATAAATCCCATTTTTCTAATAATATCAATTAAATAATTATTATGTGTCACATAATCCATAGTCTAGTCTTAAATTGCCTTTCCTAAGTTCATTTAAGTTGCCTAAATTATCTTATAATTTCCATTCAATTTAGAAGTATTAAGAACAAGATTGAATAACAAATCATATCATTAATTGCAATTGAATAGAGTAAAAGCTTCTTACTATATACTAAGGTTTATTATAATCCTAAAACAACAATCTTACCTTATAATTATAGGATAAATCAATATCAAATACAAAGTAATCATTAAATGGGTTAAGAAATACAAAGAGAAGTAAGGAAAGAAGAGAAAACAGGTTTTAATTGCTAAATCTCCTTTACTCCAAAGATTGCTTCTTGATCAATGAAGCTCAAAACCTAGCTCTTATCCTTTCCAGATCATCTAAAAAACCTCCTCTTTGAAGAAACCCTTAAAAACCTCTTAAATGAAGTGTAAATAAGGCTTAAAAACGTTCCATTTATGATTCTTCGATGCATAATTATGACTAAAACTTCTTTTTTCATTTTGGGTTGTAACCATAAAATCTCAACCTTAACAATCATTTTTAATGTTTTAGCGCCACAACACTAAACTTTCTTTCACATAGAATAAAGAGGATTTTTATAATTTTAGCTCTAAGTTTTCACAATCATGGCTCTAGGACTCCAAAGCTAGCTTTATTTGCAACTTAAACTCTACAAAAAATCTAAAACTAATTAATTATAAATCATTAAAGATTAAAATACTATTTAACGCATAAACTATTTTAAAACACATTGCCTAAACTTAATTGAAAATTATGCTAAAACACTAACTTTTATTCCATGAAACCTAAACCTAAAACTAAACCAAATTTAACTCCTAAAAATGTGCCAAAATGACTAAATTATTAAGAGTCAACATATATATGCATCAATTTTCTTCTTGTTGTCTATTCATCTACCTATCAAGTAAATCCTAATCTCATATACTAAAGTCACAATTGATTACTATTTGTAGTTAAGAATAACAAAAATGAATGTCTCAACCATGTTTTTGAGAAGCACATCACACTTTAGACAAGATGAGTACCTTGACTTACTCTAAAATTATGGAATGATTTATATGAGGCATTTGTAGTGCTCAACATTCATCTTTTGCAATTCCTTCAAGATGCTCTCTCACTCTTGCACATTAGTTTGCCTTTCTCCACATTATATCCTTCAAATTTTGGCTTGAGCATTTCTTCCTCAAGCTATTATACAAGTGTTTGATGCAAAATCTCTTGTCCACCCTAGGAAGTAACTTATTTATTGTAGGCAACAATCCCTAATAGAACCAAACATAAATCATTTCTAAAAAATTAAAGACCAAGGTGTAACATAACAAAAAGTGAAAATACCAATTTGTAACACCTAAAAAAGTTAACAGACCAATTCATAATATTAAAATATTGTAAATTATACTTGAAAAGTAAACCATTGAGTACCTTCTATTGAAATGAAATTATGGTGTAAGACTTCATTACCTTAGGCCCAAGATTATCGATTAATTAGAATGAACATAAGCCATTTCCAAGAGTCTTTGTTTTCATTATTTACTATAGTCATGGCCATTAAGAGTATTTGGTTATTAGGATCCCTAGCTACTGTAGTAAGTAGTTGCCCCTCAAAGTATCCCTTAAAAGAACACCTATATAAACTGAGGATAGGCCTGCAAATCTTGCCATTCATTTACAAGTGTCAAAATAGAAGTATAACCTTTCCAAACTTGGGAATGAAGCTCTTGGATGGTTTAGCAATTGATTCAAAGAGTGCATCTACAAGCCTTGTTACCTTCAACTTCACAACAGAGTTAGAACTATTCCTTAGCAACTTATGGTAAAAGTCATATAACCCTTTAAATTGTTAAGATGATTACCCTAAGCTATATGAAGAATGGATTTTAGCTTGTTAAGCCTTAGTTCTATATGTCCCCAAGACTGCTCCTTTTATTCTTCCTCACATCATTCTCAAGTCTCTTACTTAGCCACTTGGACGTGCATACCTTTATCTTAAATTCTCGTGGATAAGTGTGTTAGTTCACATAATTCCTTAGATGCCATGTGTCTTGTCCTAGGAGCTTAAGAAGACATTCTATTTATGGATAATTGCCTTTGCATTTAACCTTGATCCTCACCTTGCCATTTTTCATAATCCTCAATGGCCTAACACAATGCATAGCATAGGTCATAATGATATGCCTGAAGTCTTCTGTAATGTTGTATAAAATCCCAATCTTTCACTTATAATGGCTAATATCTTTCAACAACCTATGAGTTTGATATATCTATCTTATTGCTTCTTCCTCCCTATTAAAGTCATTAGTGTTAGAATCATAAGCTCTGGAACTTAAACAAAGGTAAAGAAATTTCGATAAGAAAGCTTAGTTTGCTCTATTTCTTAATTTATGGACAAAAATATTACAATTTGATTAAGCAACATTTAATATTAACCATTATCCTAGAACTAGGAATCATGATCCTAAAGAGCTAAAAAACAATAAACTGATATTACCTCCATACAGACACAATCAAAATTCAACATTTCATTGGCTAATGTAATGGATTTTGCTACAAAAAGAAAAAATAGTCAAAATAAAAAAAGTTACACTCAACATGTCAAAAGTTACACTTAACTACACTCAAGACATTTAATCCAAATTTCGGTGGTCAAATTAACTTATCGTTAGGTCTTTAATTTTAGTTTTTCTTAAGATCCTCTACTCCACCCATAATGTGCTAAACTCTTCTCAAATTTGCTCTACTTTCCCAAGTGCGCTCAACTCCTTTTAACTTAACTTGAGTGCACTTAATTTCAGTTACACTCAACTTTGACTTAAGTTGATTTTAGAGTTGATCTTACTTCAATTCTTTTCCTTAACTCTAATATTCTCTTCTTTAACTTTAAATTAGCTTTAAAAATGAAAAAAAGACTAAAATTCTTTCTTGATGCAAGCACTAGTTCCAACACTAAGCTTTTCTCTCAGAGCTTTAAACCTTTTTTTTTCTTAGCAAGCCTTTGGTAAAGATGTCCACCACCTAACATCTGTATTATAATAGGGGAACTAAACTGCATTTTCTATCACCATTTCTTTGGTCTTGTGATATTTGATTTTGATGGGTTTCATTGTTCATGGGATATAGGATTCTTAAGCATAACTACAACTAACTTGCTATCACATAAGAGCTTTGTGGCACTGCTTTGAGGTTTACTTAAGTCATCTAGCATTTTCATTAATCAGAGTGCTTGGGTTACAACAGTTGATGCTGTAATGTACTCTGCTTCACTTATTGATTAGGTGACAATTCTTTATGTTTTAGAAGTCTAGCATCCACTTCCAAATCTAACAGTAAAGTAATATCCTAAAATGCTCTTCATGTCATTAAGAGAGCCGCCCAGTTATTGCCCATGAATCCCATTAACTTGATATGAACAAATCTTTTATAAAATATCCCAAAATCTAAGGATCCTCGTATATACCTTAGCATTTGCTTGGCAGCCAAAAGATGGCTTTTAGTTGGAGCACTTATGAATCTTCCCAAAACACTCATGTTATATGTTATCTGTGGCATGGTGATAGAGATGTATGAGAGTGACCCAATTAGACTTTGATACATTAAGCATTTACAAAATCTGACCCATCATCCTTACTCAACCTAGTTCCCTAAATTGTTGGTGTGCCCATAGTCTTGACCTTAGTAGGTTAAAACTTCTCAAAACCTCCACGGTATATTTCTTTTGCAAAATAAAAAGACCTTAGGAAGATTGCTTCATTTCAATTTCTAAAAAATGGGACATACTTCCTAGGTTATTCATTTCGTAGACTTTCATCATTTGTTTTCTAAATAAGTTAAGTGACTTAAAATCACTTTTAGTCACCAACAAATCATCATAAATAAATATAAAAAATTTCATCTTTTTGTTGTCAGGTATACAAGATAGCTTAATTAAAACTCCTTTTAAACTCCAAATTGATTAAAAAATTATCAATTTTGGCATACCAAGCTTTTGAAGCCTACTTAAGACCATAGAGAACTTTCTTCAATTGGAATACCTTATTGTTGTTTTATGAAAAACCTTCTTACTGTTCAACATAAATTTCTTCCTCTAGAACGCCATTAAAAAAGGCTAACTTGACATCAAGTTGAATTCCATTCTAACCTTGTTGAGCTGTAATTAAGAGTAGTTTAATAATATCGAATCTTGCAACTAAGGTGAAGGTTTCAATAAAGTCCATACCTTGCATCTGTACATATCCTTTCATAACTAATCCTATTTTATGCTTGTTTATGATCTATTAGAATTCAACTTAAGTTTAAAAACCCATGTTGTGCTAATTATGTGCTTGTTGCTTAGTTTCAACACCAACACCTATATATGGTTCTTCTCAATCAACCTTAACTTTTCCTCTATAGCAATTCTCCATTCTATTAGTTTTAAAACATCTTCAGTGCTTGTGGATTCTAGAAGGGCAATATTGCATCTAGCATAAATGTCCTTAAAAGATTTTGTCCTTCTGACTACATTGTCTTTATTAGAATCATCATCTTTTAATGTGCCAATATGTTTTTCAGCAACATCTTTAATGCTTGGAATTTGATTGGAGGAATTTGCAGCCATATTCTTTCGATCCCAAGCTCTGTTTTCATCAAACTTCACACTTTTACTTATAATGATTTGTTGTATGACAAGATTAAGAATCTTATACCTTTCATTGACATTGTTATAGCCCATGAAAACACTAATTTTTTTTATCTTCAATCAAGTTTGTCCTTTTTAGCTTTAGGAATAGGGGTATAACATAGACTCTTAAGTACATTAAGGTAGCTTACAAATGGCTTTTGACCTGTCCATACTTCATATAGGGTCTTCTCCTTCACGGTTTTAGTTGGAAGTCAGTTCTATAAATAGACAAAGGTGTTGATAGCCTTTGCCTATAGCATCTTGAGCAAGTTCTTCTCAAAATATGAGATATTTGGCCATATTCATGATAGATTTGTTCTTGCTTTCACTCACACCATTTTATGATGGTGAGTAAGTCATAGTGAGTTAGTGATGTATATCTACTTATTAAAGAAACTTGTTAAATTGATTGGAGGTATACTTATTCCCATTGTCTATCCTCAATGTCTATTCTCCACAATTGTCTTGAATTTTTGGAACTTAGTGAACATTTCAGACTTTTGCCTGAGGAAATAAACATAATAATATCTTGTATAATCATCAATAAATAAGAGGACGTATCTACCACTATTCAAGGATGATATACCCATTGGTTCACAAACATTTGAGTGGATGAGCTCTAACTTGCCAACTACTCTTAAGATTAGATCAAGAAGGAAAATAGTTTTAATTAACTTTCCTAACTAATATACTCCACATACCCCATTGCAACCACTTACAAGTTGTATATCTAACACCAACGCCTTTTCTTAGAGCAACTTCAATGAAGAAAAATTAACATGCCCTAAGTTTTCTATGTTGTAAATCACTATTTTCTTTTATACTAACATAAGGTCCTTCTTTACGGTATTTTAACTCGAGGAAAACTTTTGTTATTTATTTTTACTGAGAATATTATCATACCATTAGAATCAAAGATTTCACATATTTTGGTCTTGAATGACAATATAAAATTTTTATCTAGAATCTATTCAACACTAAGAAAATTTTGACCTAACTCAAGTACAAATAAGACATCTTTTATAAGTCTTGTGACTGAGGGTATTTGAACAGCAACAACACCTCTTCCTTTAACATCCATAATCCTACCATTCTTAAATCCAACTTTGGAGAAATAACCATTATCTAAGGTTCTAAAAGTTGCCAAGTTTGTTATAATGTGATGTGTATATCCACTATTGGTTAGCCACACATTAGTATCCACTATTGCTTTGCAACATTCTTTAATAATAGTGGTAGCAAATAGCCTCTTTTTATAAACTTTACTATTGTTAAGTACTTGTGCAAGTTGATCTTGAGATTGTTGAATTTGATTTACCTTGAACGCTTTGTCAACATGACCAAATTGCTTGCAAAACTATTACTAAAGTCTAGGTCTAAACTTACAACAGTCTTCAACATGGTTTGTTTTCTACCAACGAGGGCACTGTAGAAACTTGTTCTTCTTAAATTGTCTTTTATTGCCTTATTATTGCTCCTTCTTTCATTTACCCTTCTTTCCACTATTTTGCTTTTTTAAAGCACAATCATTTCATGGTATGGGCTTTTGTGCCACTACCAGTGTGGCTTCATTGGCACTCACATCTTTTTTGAAGATTTTTCTTTTCTTCACAACTTGTAGTGTATTTGCAAGTTCAGCTATGAATAGTTGTGTCATATCTCTAGTGTCTTCCAATAAAGAAATCTTTACTTCAAATCTCTCAGGAAGTATTAGCATGACTTTCTCTATAATACTCCTCTCTTTCACTTCTTCCCTAAGCAACCTAACCTTGTTTATAGTTGCTATGATTTTGTTAATGTAGTCTTTCACCTAGTTAAACTCCTTCAATCTTAGTAGTTCAAACTCCCTTCTCAAGTTGTAAATTTGTATCTATCAAGTCTTATCACTCTCTTGAAACTCTACTTTTAACTTTTCTCAAGGTTCATTGGTATCTTAAAGGCCATTATCTTGGTGAAGATAACTTCGTCAATAGCTAAATGAATGATAAAGAGAGCTATGTATGTCTTAGTTGTCTCTTCTGAATGATGTTTAATTTAGTTGAATATTGGGTTGGTTGGTAAGATGTATATAGCTTTATTAATTTCAACATACACTTAAAGATCAAATGATCTAAAGTAAGTTTTCATCTTAACAGCCTATATTTGGTAATTTTGCCCACTGAGACTAGGTGGAAAACTCTGAAAAGGTTAAAAAAGGCCATAACGAAACACATAAGAAAATAATGATTTAAACGTGGGTTGTGGTAAGTTTTGTTACTCATTTTTTCACTCACAATCCCTCAAACGATCATAAAAAATTTAATACTAGATGTTGAAATCATAAGCTATGGAGCTTAAACAAAAGGTAAGGAAATTTCAAGGAACAAAGCTTAGTTTGCTCTGTTTCATTCACTAGTTTATAGACAAAAATATTACAACTTGATTAGGTAATATATAATGCTTAACTATTCTCATAAAACTACAAATCATGATTTTATATAGCTATAAGACAATAAACTAACAATAAACTAGCTAGTGTAATGGGTTTTGTACTTAACCTGTCAAAAGTTATGTTTAATAATACTCAGGATACTTAACCCAACGTTGGGTACTCAACTTAACTTATTGTTAGGCCCTCAACTTTACCTGCAATGTGCTTAACTCTTCTCAAGTTTGTTCGACTTTCCCAAGTATGTTCAGCTTTACTTAACTTAACTTGAGTGCGCTCAATTTCAACTGTACTCAACTTCAACTTAAACTGATTTCATAGTTAAGTTTACTTTAATTCTTCTCTTTAACTCTAATAATTAACCATGCTATGAAATAAATCTAAGCTATACTGCTTATTTGAAAGACCTCTTAGAGCTTGCCTATTTGCTCGAGGTGTTCTATCTTCATCCACACTAAGTAACTTAAGGCCAAAATCAACAGAGTCAAGGATACCATCTTCTCATATGTGACTCTTTGCCTTATTCCTTGGCTAGCCTCTCCTTTTCCCCTTTGCTTCCCTTTCTGTAATTTTCTTTTTCTTTCACTTTTTTAAAATGAATCAATAACATTAGCCTCAAAGTTACATTGATGTTATTACTATTTAATTTGATTTTAGTCATCAACATTAGCTTCATGTTGCATTGATGATGATTGTTGTTGGAATCCATAAATTTAAAGTAATCTTATCAATCTCATCATCAAATGAGTCATGCAACTTCACGTGCCTTGTATTGTCATCAAAATCTACCCCACCATATGCATCACTACCTTCTAAACATTCTTCATCTTATTCCTCATGTCTAATGCCATCACTAATATTTGCATCTTCCTTCTTATTTCTAGTGCCCATGTCTTCAGTTGTCTCTTTTATATATGCTTCTTGTGTCAACATTGGCATCATATTAATTACTTTTGGTTGGATAACATGTTTAACTTCAACAGGTTAGTAAACCACACACTAGTCCACAATGCTAAATATTAATCCAATCCTTACCAAGTTCATTGCACCCCTGTCATCCATACTAGGACAAATCCCTTCTTCCAAAGGAACCCTAGCAATGCATACACATATCAAACTCATCTTCATATTCTAACTTGCCAACAAAGTTGTGACAGTCAAAGAAAGACCACTTTTCAATATCATAGTAAGCTCTTATAACAACATCCCCTTCCGTATACTTCATTTGCCTATTACACTCAAACCCAAACCTATGGTGTACTTTTACACTAAAGTACTCCATGGTCTTCGTGATAAATGCAAAATCTATGTCAATCAAGTATTGGAATTAGGGGGGTATGTACTTGCACTTTAAATTGTCTAATGTTAAAGCGCCAACATTATAATAATGTTACTTATTTTAAGTGTTTTTCTTCATTTTTTCTTTTAAATGTTGCTGTGCTTATTTGTGAGACAACATCACCGTGATGTTAATCTATAATAGCAAGTCCTTATTCTATTATAATCTTTCACCCACACTTTCATTTATTCCAATAAAGAAATACCTAATAGTTTCGTATCTCAAAGTCAAATATGCAAGTACAAAATATGGGTTGGGGATAAACAACGTAGTTTTTAGCTCAACTCCATTAAACAGCCAAGCAACCAAATCACTTAAAAAACCAGAGTTTGGGGGGAAAACTAAAATTGACAACCCTTGGTGTCTGGTTTTGAATGCCAACACCACAGCTTCATTTTGAAAAAAGCATGGCCCTTATTGATCCAACCCTTATCCTTGATGCGAAAATTATCCGCTTCTAAGTGATCCTCTAAATGAAACTATGATGTTGGTGCCGATTTCCCAAAAATGAAACTGTGATGTTGGCGCCCAAAATGTACACAATCCGAATGCCAATCCTTTTTCCTTAATGCGAAAATTGTCCTCTTATTCTAAGTGGTCGCCTAAATGCACCAATAGTGGCGAGTCTAAATGCAAGAAATGCATTCGATGTAAAATGAGAGAAAGAAAAAGAGATAGCAAGAATGCAGATCGGCTTGAGGGAAAATAATAAACAAGAGCTTTAAAAGCAGGAAAATAAGGGGAGAAATGATACCAAATCATTTTCAAGTTGACTTATTGATTTAAAAAGCCTGCATTAGTGGAGAATGTTCCACATAGGGTGACACGTATGTGTTAAATGGAGAATGATTAATGGCGTAAATGGAAGGATTATTTCATTACAATAAAAAAACTTAGGGAAATTTTAAGGTAATTTTAAAAGATAAAGGACCAAAATAAAATTTTTAACAAAGTTGAGGGACCAAATTAATAATTTGGCCAAAAAAGGACAAGCTGCGCCTGCGCTCCACCTTCACAACTTGTTTTTGGTAGAATCAGTTACAACTCATTTTTTTTTCACCTAAGTATCGTTAAACCCCTATGACATTAAAAAAAAAAAAATTTACTAGATATTTAACATGCTATTTTTTAAAAAGTTATTATTATTTAATGATATATTTATTTTTATTGTGCTTTTGTTGCTTTTAAAGGTATAATAAAAATATTAAATTAGCAATGCACATTTCAGTAACCTTAATCTCATCGTCAGATCCATTGGCTGAGTGATTTTTAGTAAAACTTATTAATCTGTTTCTTTTAGTCATCAAATTCAAATATTTAATTAGTAGCAAAATGCTGGAGTTCATATATACAGATATGCTAATAGCAGTCGTTATGAGATGGAGGTGCATGATTAATACGTTATTATGTAGAAAAATTATATTATATATAATAACGATTGTCATACATATAAAATTGTGACAAATGGATAGTCTCAAGATTTTTTTCTTAGTTAAATTTTCATATATTGTGCCACGTGAATGCCTAAGAGATGCGGGCCTCTTTGGTTTGTTATTGGAAAAGAAAAGGAAGGTAAAAAATTTTATATAATATGTGTTATGTTTTGTAATTATTATTTAATTGTATTTAATTTTTTAATTATTTTTTAAAGTAAGAGTATAAAAGTTATTTTTTATTTATAATTTTTTTTTATTTTTTTTGTTTCCATTCCTAAATTTCTATATACTGCACATATCTATGTAAATATTTAATTGTATAAGAAAAGATAAATGAAGAAATAAATTTGTTAAAAAAATATCTTACATTTAAAATTTAACAAAGAGATAAATAAATGAAGATAACTCAATTGATCTAAATAGTGGTAAAGATTACTTAAGATATAAAACAATTTTGAAAAAATAATCATGTCAATATTATATTATTTAATGTTATATTAAACAAATTAAAGAGATATCTATGTATCATAAATTATTTCTAATGAAAAGATAGCTCATCAGTATGCTAGATGAGCTATTTGATTTTAAGTGAAACAAGATTTAAGCAAGGGAGTAAGAGGACAAATTAAAAGGAGAAATCTGGGATACTTTTCATTCTTTTTTTGTTAAGATACCATATGTTTAATTCATAACTTCTATTTATAGGTCTTTAATCAAAAGTACTAACCTAAGAGTTACAATGACATAAATAAAAAAGATTAATCTACATAAATACAAAAAGATTATAGAATGTCATATTTTTTAGGGGTTATGGTCATCCATATAAAAAAATACATTGATTTTCATGGTCTATATATGTTGGATTCTCTTGGGGTATGAATGTAGACATTCACATAACTACATTATTTGTGATACTAGTGAGACAAAACCTTGGTAAGTTAAAAAAGGTACAGTGCATTGTCTACTTCCTCTAATAACATAGTCACTTTATATTTTTGAATTAGGACATATCAATATTGTTCACTAACTTCTCAAATATGACAATTGGTAATGTCTTAATAAACAAATTTACTAAATTATCACATGAATGAATTTATTGAATATTTATATCATTATTCTTTTAAAGATCATAAGTAAAAAAAAATTTTGATAACTTATATTTCGTTCGATCTCTTTGGATGTACTCTCATTTGAACTGAGATATATAGGTTACATTATCTTCCTATAATATTATAGGAATTTTTTTCTCTTAAGGTAAGGTACATATCTTATGGATATGTTAGGTTATTAATCTTAGCCAAACATATACTCACATTGCCTCACACATTGTAATTATTTCTATATGATTTGATAAGGTAGCAACTAAAGTTTATTTTATGAAATTTCATAATATAGTTGTACCCCACATGTAAATAAATAACCGGTATGAGTTTAAGTTTTATGTGTATTAGATAAATATCTTACATCTACATAGCCAATTGCAATGATCCTAACTTCTAATCATGGTAATTAAAGTTAATACACAATTAATAATCATAAATCAAGGTTTGAAATCATTATAATTACTTACATTAAGAAAAAGTGGGGAGATTTAAACTTTGATGTTGTTAGAGTCATTATCAAATAATTACAACCATTTACGCACCTAAGTGAATCAAATCCCTAAGTAAAAGCCTTTAAATCTATTATCCATTAATTTCAACTCTCAAGAACCCTTTACAAGTGTTTTTAAGTAATTCCTTAGCATTCCTATAGGGAAAACCCAGGTTTTCTAGGTTGACATGAGAATTGGAGAACATTCGCCGTGGCTTAGGGTCTTCGTGCCACTGCACATTGCTCTCAAGTTCAACTCACATTTCACATATTTCATCGCAGCGATCCTATGTAGCGCTACGGTGAAGCGATTCCTTGGAACCCCCCAACTTGCCTTCGAAGTTCGCCACGACTAGATACTCTTTGAGCGGTGGCGAATTACTCTCTGGAACTCTCCCAAGCTAGCCTTTCGACACTCATTGCGGTGAGCTCTACTTCTCACCCTAACAAATTACTCTCTGTTACCCTTCCTAGGCAACTTCATTACTTTTTGCCATGGCAAAACCCCTTTTGCACGTAAAACTCTCAAAATTTCGTTTCATACACTCTAACACTCCCTCTAAGAACACTCTAGGACCATCCTCCCTCAGTTTATGAGACTCTATTGACATTTATCTACTTGATTTGCCTAACATATCTAATATTACCAATTCAAGGCTTAGATATTGATTTCTACTCCCAAATTATCATATATCAGCAAATCCCATATGATAATAGTAAGTAACAAGATTCATACACCACTGAAACTATCATTCAAATAGAAATCCCGATAGGAACCATGCATTACCAGTCTAAGTCATTATTTAGGTTAACATACGATTATATTTTCACATAATTGACCATATTTTAATATCAACTAGGTTCCATATCAGATATATATATATATATATATATATAAATGCATACATCAAATATTAGATTGTGTCAAGTCTGACTCTCTATTAGATACATCATAAGTTACCAAGACATAAAACTCCTACACTTGGCAATATGATTAAATAATGATGCTATACATGATAACAACAAAACTAGCATCTATCTTAAATTAACTCAGTCCAAGTATAGTTTCCTACTCCAGGCCTTAGCTTATGGATGTTCATCTACTTGCTTGCCCTTATCCTTACCCGAAGGACCATCACCTGAAATACTTAGCCCATGAAATGGGGTGAGATACAAATCTCAATAATCAAATGCAATTTTTATTCATATGTTCTAATTTAATTAACATATAGGCATAATTAAGATGCGCATAAAAAATTACATCAATTGTTCAGCAAATGAAACAATTAGACTATCAATGACTAATATCTTATACTAGTAATTATATTTTCACATGTTAAAGGTTAATAACATTGTGAGAGGTTCGTCCATGATACTTACTCCATAATAAGTACAATTAGGGCTTAGTGCATTTGGAGTCTAATCATAACCTGGTACTTGATCGAAATACATGCACGGGTGGCAACCGCATTCCAACTCTACCATGGACTCACAAGGTCCAATCACAACATACAGATAGCCAATCATTCATTATGCATTCAAAATTATTTATGTACAATAAACATAGAATTAAAATGGGTATATGCATGAAATTTAATATAAACCCGGTTACTTCACTTGTAGCCAATTCTTTAAGAGCCAACAAAATACTACTTCAGCTTATGGACACAAAACCAAACCATTACTATTCCTAATCATCATTTATATTATCAAACTCATTTCTCAATGAGTTAAATTACAAAGGACTACTTAGAAAACACTTACCCAACTACCATAAGAACCAAATTCGGATTTGATTATTCCCACACCAAAAACTTCAAAATATCACCTCAAACTCTAGGCAATTTCACACAAAATTAATGCCCATACCATAAATCAACTATGGGGGTCTCTAACTAGCAAAATAAACATCAAAATAAAAAGTTTATACTAACCAAACAATACCTCTAGTTTCAATCTCTGAAATTTCACCATGGAAATATCAAACAACAAGTTTCAGGTTTTGGGTATGGGTGAAATGGTCTAAACGAAAAGCTAATCGAGTTAAATCGAAGAGAAAGAAGAGAGGATTAAATTATATAACAATTATCTTGGCTAATTTTGTGTCTAAGAGTGAGAAATGGTGGATTTCTTGCTAAAAGCCTCTTTCCAAAACTCTGAAAATTGCTTTGTGTTTCTTATGTGTCTTGTCGTTCAGCAGAGTAAGGAGGCTATCAAGGATTGAGGGTTTAAGTTTGGGTCCTATTTGGGTTATAGGCTGACCCAAAGACTCAAATCCACATAGGGGTTTCAGATTTTTACCTTACTAGGGCAGGTTTTATAAGTTAGGCTATAGAATTTTAATTGGGTTAGGCTAAGTTCTAAGAATCAATCTAATTTGGGTCTCCATATAAAATCATTGAGCCTCCATTAGTCTTTAACTATAACCTACTTAAAGTAATTATGGGCCTCAATTAAGTTTCTAACCCAATTAAATTTTAAACCTATATTTATAATTTATTTCTCTATAAATTCTCATTCACATAGCTTGCCTAATTATTCCATAATAATTATTCTTAATTAACCCAAATCCATGATTAATACTTTAATAAATTTTGGGGTGTTACACCAATCAATTGTAATCCAAAGTCAATTGAATAAAATAATCTTATATCAATAATCCCTCAAAGATATTACAATAGATACTTAACTTTATTTCAATGTCTTCTTGTTGGAGAAGAACTAATTTTTATTAATGAACTTATATCAAGTCGATTGAGTTGAAGATATATTAATACTCTTATAACACTAAGATATGGTATTTCAAAACCAAGAAGTTATTCATTATTTTCTCAAAAAGAAAAAAAGGTCTTTATGCATATTTAGTGATATTACAACCATTAGGATATTTAGTGAATATATTTTATCCATACGAAATCATTTTAGGATCTTTTTAATATAAGTGGATTGGTAAAGAAAAATTTCACTTGTTAAATACTCAATTTACAAGTCAAGACAAAACTTTGCTTTTCTAAGATATTTTATTTTTAATTCTTTCGTTAAACGATTGATTACTTTTTAAAACTTTTCAAAAGTTCCAATAATATTTAAATTATTAACATATATAGCTATTATGATAAATTCTAATCTATAATTTTTTATAAAAATACATAAGTAAACTAGATCATTTTTATAACCTTCTTTCAACAAATGTTCACTGAGACAATTATACCCAAAACACTTAGATTGTTTTAATTCATATAAAGATTTATGCAAACATATCGACTAATTTTTATAGGAATCTTTAATCCCTCTAGCATTTTAAATATCTTACAGTGATTTTCATATGAATTTAATTAGCTAGTTAACCATATAAATAAGCTATTACAACATCTATTAGATACATATTAAGTTTTTTGTATACTACCAAAGTAACAAAATATCTAAAAATAATTGCATTTATGACTAAAGAATATGTCATTTTATAATCAATATCAAGTTTTTGTAAAAACCCTTGTGCTACTTACTCTTTCAATGAAAGTAACAGATCTCTGATTAATTTATTCACATATCTTTGTGCATGTAATATTATTATCTAATAATTACGTTTAGTTTTGATCTATTCCTAGAACCAAAAACCAATAGCATTAAAATATAATAACCTACAAAAGATGATAGATTCATTGATTTGCACCATCATATATTTAGATTACAAGTCCATAAAACTTCATGAATATGCTTGAAATGCGTCTTTTCATTTTGGCCAGTAATTTATATGTTTACATTCTTCGATAGATGTAGATTCAAGATTCTCTCTCTTTTTTTAATTATTTCAACACTAATAGTTGTTGACAATTATATCTTGTTGGTTATATCATTTTCTCATGGTGACATAACTGATCACGATCTCTTTATTTTCATTATTTTTAGGCACCTAGTCCTCTTCTAAGGTTTTATGATTAGTTGTTAGGGAATTTCTTTAATATAATCATTGGGGTATTTTGCTACTTTCCTTTTTCTAAAATTTTTATCTTTGAAACCAATTTATCTATTATATGGCTTACTTTCGTTTGTACTAACAAATTGTCCTACTAGAACATTAATTCATATTGTAGCTTTTACAACTAGTATATGAGATTTGATAATCATTAGGTCAATAAATGCATTTAGAAGTTAATTTGCAAAATTTTTTAAATACATTATTTTCTAAACTTGTGATTCATATTACTTTATATGAGGATCTAGATGATAATGTATTCCATATAATTTCTTATTCTTACTATTTATTATCTCCCCCATAATGTTGGAAAAACTATTTCATGACAATTGACAAATTATATTATAAATAAGGGGACTTATACACAATATATATTCATAACCTTCTTTTGGACTCATCTTTGTGCATTATAGTGAAATAATTGGGACATATACTACACATCCAAAAAATTCTAAGATATGAAATATTTGGCTTCTAACCAAAAGGTAATTGTAATAAAGAGAATTCATAATAACATTTTAGCTTGATGCTTATAAATGCTGCCATATGTAAAATTGCATATTCCATATTGAAATGGGAAATTTTATTCTAACAAATATTGGTTTAGCTATTAATAGGGGCATTTAATGAAAGATTTACCAGATCCTTGTTGCGTGTGAAATAAGCAATAGGTTTTTCACTAGCATTATCAAGATGAGTTGTCTTTATTGTGTTGTCTAGAAATGTGCTTTTAATCAAATCAATTAAGCAAATAATCTCATAAATGTCAAGTTGTGAGTTAATAATAAACATACATGTGACTATCTTTGTAGATGCATCCATTAAAATCATATAATATTTGAATGATTCACATGGTGAATGAATGCCCCATATATATCACCCTGAATTTATTCCAAAAATGTTGGGGATTTAGTTCTAACTTTAGTAAGTGATGGTCTAGTAATTAGTTTTTCTTGAGAACAAGCAGTATATAAGATTTCTTTTAATTGAAGACTCTTTTGGATCTTCAATGGATGTCAATATAAATTCTCAATAATTTTTTGCATCATAATTGATTCAGTATAATCTAATTGGTCATGCCAAATAACAAATGTATACATATTGTTAATAAGAAACTTTATCCTTCTAAGCAATAATATAATAGCTATTATAGAACTTTTAACTAGTTTTATACTACCTGATAGAGTATTGACATTAGCGTCACTCATTATCAATTGAGAAAAATTATTTTTCATCTTTAAGTACTATCCACAAAGCATGTATATTCACTATGAATCTTGTGTTCAATCACAACATAAGAAATGTTTTATTATGTATATTATTACTATTGTAAGAGTACATTCAAAATATAAAACATGTAATAATTAAATTTCTCTTGGGTATATTTTTATAATATTTCTTCTTTGAAAAAATCATCATTTTTTGTGCATGTATTTTTTTCTTCAATTTATTCTAAGGATTGCAAGTCTACTAATAAGATATTCCATGTCCAATTATTTATAAAATTAGTTAGAAATAAAGATAAATACGTTGCATATTTTGCAATAATACTTGATTTTCTTCCTTTAAAGTATCTTTCAAATTAAAAACAATAAAATAAATTCAACGCCAAATATTTATAATAAGTGTTTTTCTTATTAAAAAAATTGAGCACAATAATTTATAAAAATGCATTATTTTCTTAATTCAAGTGTCACATTTATATTATATATATATATATATATGTCAAATATTACATATAAAGAATTTAATTGTAGGTATGTAAAGATCAAAAGTTAAAGCATAAAATGAATATATTTTGTTTTTGTAGTCTATCACAACAAAGGTTAATAGTCACATATAGGAAGAAATTGCAATTGATATTTTTTTTTAGGATCTTTAAATTTGTACATAAATTTTCACAATAAAACAAATTACTCTTACAATATGACCATTCAACATCTCTTAGTCTTCCAAACTTCATGATCACTTTTAGCATTTTTAAGTTTGAAGAATTTATGGCTGTTTGTCTTTTATGACTTATAGTCATATTATTGTCATTGTTTATAATTTCATTTTAATAACAATGGCCAGTCATTATTGACCTTCAACCGTTAATTTATGCATAAGTTATAAATGATTATTAACTTATTTATAAACATGTTAAAACTATATTTAGCCTTTTGATTTTTAAGATATTCGCCATTGTCGAATTGAGAATCATGTTATGAATATAAAGAAATCTTGAATTTATAGATAATATAAGGTATTAAGTCTATAGATAACATGAAATAAGAACAAAAAGTTTCTTATATCTTAATGTGGTGAGCAAGAAACTCCAAGGATTGACTTTGTACACCAATTTGTCAAATACTATTATTGATAACGTGTTATAAAATTAATAAAAACATAAGAAGCCTAACAAAAGCAAGAGAGTGAATTGATAGGAGAAATAAGGGATACTTCTCATTCAATTTTTGAAGATACCATATGCTTAATATATGTCCTTTATTTGTAGCTTTCAACCATAAAAACTAACCTAAGAGTTACAATCATATAAATTAGAAAATTAATCTACATAAATACAAAAAGATTATAGAAGGTCATTTTTTTGGGTTTTTAGTTATCCACATAAATAATACATTGATTTTCATCTTTTATGTACATTGAATTCTCTTAAGATATGAATATAGATATCCATATAGCTACATTATTTACAACCTATTAAAGATTATTGTTGATAAGAAGATAATTGTGCTAATATAACTAAAACCTTATATTCAAATTTTTGTTTATCTATAAACACTTCATATATGTTTTGATGATGGGAGGTCTTGTATATGTAACACCTTATTTTGAAACTTCTTTACATAGCTCCATAGACTCAAGCTAATTTATAGCCACAAGTTAAATCTTTTTTTTTTTTTAATCTTGTGTTTTGGCTTTTCTCTTTCTTTACATGAGTTAGTTATGTGTGCAAGTGTGTGCATATATGTGTGTATATTTTTTTTCTTTTAATCATTTATTTGTTGATAATAATCATAGACTGAAATGAGAGTTAATGAAAAAGGAACAACCATGAACTAAAACATTAATATAGTTAGATCTTTTTCTTTTTTTTTTAGATACCAATTGGTGAATGTAGATAGTTTCTATACAAAAACTTTAATTTTAGGAATATATATGTTTTTTTTATTATATTTAATTCTAATTTCAATGAATTGTTATTATATTTATTTATATTCTTCAATTGGTTTGATTGATATAATTCGTTCATAGTTGTACCAAAAAACAATTATAAAAATAAAAAGTGAAAAATAGCAATGAAAGAGAAAATATAAAAATAAAATGGAGCAAGAGAAAGAATAGATAAAGGCCTTTTGATTTGAATGTAATATTGATAAAAACTTGTAATTGAAATGCAATGGCATGATGCTGAGTTTTTTATTTTTTAATTTTTGAACTTGATTGAGACAATACGAGTCCAAGATAGATTTTTTTTAATAAATTTATTAAATTTAATAGAATTAAATGAATCTATCTAAAAAATAAAATTTAAAAGGAATATGCTAAATTTATTTTATTTGATAATTAAAGAAATATAAATTAAATCATTATTTTAAAAATCGGATCGAACCGATAGGTTTGACAGGAAACCAATCCCTAATCTAGATCAGTTAATCTAAAATATTAGTTAGCCATAAAACCAGTCAAACTGATCAAGAATCGGTTTGTGGTAATTTTTTTAAAAAGATTTTTTCTTATATAATAGAATAATTCATCTCAAATAAATTTGACAAATTAAAAATAGAAGGTAATAGAAAATATGAGGGAGTTAAAATATAGATAATTTTTTTTATAAAAAAGAGAGAATATAAGAGAAACAAAATATGAATTCTTAGCTATTTTTTATACTTACTCTATATTATCTTCCATTTCTTAATAACATTTCTCTCAAATATTAAAGTATTTAACCAAAATTACTATTTACTTTTATTTTTTTATTTTTTAATGATAAGTAGAATCTTAATATAATTTAGAAACTCTAAAAATTTAATATTAAATATTCTTAACTTTTAATCACAAGCAATGTTTGTTTTATAATTAAAAATAATTTTTGTAATATTTTAAGAAATATTAAATTAGTATTCAAATATTTAAAATTTACTAATATTTATTTATCACATTAAAATTTTAATATATAAATTTTTTTAAAAAAAAATTATTTAATTATTACTGATTTGACTAATAAATCGTAAATCAGTATCTCTACCAATTCAATAATCAGTCCGATTTTAAAAATATTGAATTAAATAATTATGTCTTCCATATATATTTTTTTAAAAAATTAATAGAATGTAAAACTAATGTACTATAAAGACCAAATAAATAAATAAAGTAATATACAATGATAGAAAGAAAATAATAAAAGATATAACAATAAATTATATAAATATTAAAAATATATATACTACAACAAATGACTTCTAGTGTTGCAACAAGGCCTTCTTCTTTCACATTATGGTCATTACTGTTTCTCTTATTCTAATTGTTATTGCTCCTGTTTCGTGGGTGAAAAATTTAAACTGGAAGATAAGGAATCAGTTGGAGGAATCGACTTATGTGGTATCACAAATTTAGGTTGCAATGATCATTTAAAGTCAAAGGAGCTATTGACATATACAACACTAAATGTAAATGTATCAAACAAAAAGATCAACAAATGATCTTTCAAATTGTTGCCCAGGTATTCCAAAGTGAGACATAAGCGATGATGGCATATAATATGAAGGACTGAATCTTACAAAGTTATCAAATTAATTGTTCGGAATAAAAGAAGATGGTCCAATTATACCAATATCTTAAAGCATCAAGATTGGAATATATGAAGATGGACCAAGCAAGCTACTGCTAATATCCTGCTGCACCGACTCCTCAAATTGTTGTCTTTATTTTGTAATGGTGGGTTGTTGGGATGACAAGTAGCCTTGATGTCACTTATCTAGTCGACCCATTAGAATTTGAGGTTTAGGTAAATCGGGCGCTAGTTCAGCAGCCTAGGAGAACAATGAGAATTGTTGTTTACCATGTGCCAATAATATATTTTCGATGTCTTGGCTTACAATCTCACAAAAATCCAAAGGCAAAGGATCTTGTAAATGCATCCAATAAAGTCCCTTTGTCAGATCAGCTTAAATAAAAGGAAATGAGTATTTGAATGTCATTATAACAATGAAGTAAATATAATAATAATAATAATAATAATAATAATAATAATGTACACCAAGATAAGGAAGAAAATAATGACAACTATTTAAAAATTTACCATATAACCAACCGCAGCATTAAGAGGGTGGATCCATTTTTTAGTACACCGCCAGTACCATCGCATGTATTCAAATATGCAATCAAATGACTTGTTAATAATAGAGAATTGCATTATAGCATTTTCCAGTTATACCATTGTTAGATGAAAGTATTATACTCTATTATCCAGTTGGTCTAGGTTCTTTCTCAGAGTTACAAAGCATAAAGAGTATCCAATCTAACTGGTGCTTGAAGGATTGGTTAGCGTTGACCAAAGTGGCGAAGGACACGGTCTAGACAGTGCCACTCTATGATGTAGAAGTATATGAAGGGCACTGAAGCAGTTCAAATATCTGAAAAAGTTAAGCAATACTCCGAAATCAAGTTATGGACATTTTGGGGCTAGTATGAGTGCCAAACAATCTATGGGTAATATAGATAAAATAATATGATATCATGAAATGTTAAAGTCATAATGTACACATAAAAGAAGAAAAAAAAAAAATAACTAACTTTGTTGTCCCCAATAACATCTAACAAAGTCTGATACTAACTAAAAGCTCGTACACCTGGGCAAGGAGGTCTTCCAACATTCTTTCATCTCTCATAATTTTCAATCATAATAAGAAAATAAGGACAAATATATAGAGTCATAAGTAGAATGCAATTTTATACCTGAAGTCTGGAAGGGGAAGTATAGGATACTCCTCTATACGAGGATCAGGGGTCAACAGTCTCTCTGGTGCGAGCTTTGGAACTTGATTCCATGCCTACAAATATAGTAATATCAAGCAACCATCTATTCCCTTCTTGTCCCTATATGTTGCATGACATAACTCTTGGCATAGGTAAGCCAACACTATTAAACCCTAATTGAATCTGCCAACTTGTTCGAAGTCTCCAAGTAATGGGAGATACATCAAATATACCTTATGGTTAGACCTATCTAATGGTAAAAAGCCTCCAATCAATCTAAGTATATAGGTTTGTGCAAATCGACATACAACCTCCTCATCAGCATCATTTAGCAAGTAAGCAAAGCTCTCAGTTAACTATGCAATAATGAGTAACTAGCCATCAATATTTTTAATTGATGGTCGCATACCAAGAACCCACTCATATATATCTACCTACGGCTAATTTTTCCATCCAGAAATATAGTCTCCATCATATAGTAGGCCTAACTACACAACTACATCCTCAAGGGTGATAATGTACTCACCACGAGTGGTGTGGAACGTGTGTGTCTTTGGGTGTCATCGCTATACAAATATATTGGCTAGTAATGGATCATACTTAAGATGGCCAAGTTGAGCTACATCGTAAAATCTAGCATTACTCAAATAATTTACTATGGTGGGAGGTAAATTGCCTAAACGATTCTTATATTGAACCCATCATAGGCAGAGAATCCATTATCCTATAAATATACACACCACGAGTGGTGTGGAACGTGTGTGTCTTTGGGTGTCATCGCTATACAAATATATTGGCTAGTAATGGATCATACTTAAGATGGCCAAGTTGAGCTACATCGTAAAATCTAGCATTACTCAAATAATTTACTATGGTGGGAGGTAAATTGCCTAAACGATTCTTATATTGAACCCATCATAGGCAGAGAATCCATTATCCTATAAATATACACAAATTACAAATTGTCTATTAGTTACCTGCAATCATTAGTGCACATGTTGATGCAATTAACAAAGGTAAGTAAATTATCTCACCTAACTATTCCAAATAGCCTCAGATATATGCAATTTTTGTAGGTATAATAGTGAATGATCTTCAAGCCTTGAAAGTATAACATGCTGTGGAGTGGCTATGATGTCAATGCACTTACCAAAAGTGTATGGATCATAGTTTCTGAAATAATACACATGTACATATTTAATAGAGTTTAGAAATAACATACAACATACAACGAACTAATTGATAAACATTTAGTACAAATTGATTTATAAATATAAAAATGGTTCAAAAACATTTAGTACATGTTGACACACATTCCAATTAATACAAATTGATTTATAAACATTTAGTACAAAAGTCCCATAAATCTGGATCATCAATTTTAAGTGATTAAATGCATTTATACAAGATTTGAACACCCAAAAAACATAATTAAATACGGCAATTGGCTCACTAGTGGAACTACTTGCTTAACATTGTTTAATTACAAACTCAACATACAACATAGGCATGAAATATTGAATCACGGCCATCCACCTAGGTACCAAATGCAATTGCGACAGCTTTGTGTTTTGTTTTTCATGCTTTCCTCTATGACACTGTATAACCAAACAAGTTCTTCATTCGCTCAATAATTTGTCTAATTGAAGTATCAGGTGTCTCAGTCACCATACTCACAATACAAGATGATATAACATCAAAATTCAATTTTGGGTGATCTAGCAATAAAGTCGTAGATAAACATATATGAGAATTGCCATATTTTGTAATTTGCTAATGTAATCCTTTATCCTTGCCTTTTTCGCATACCCTTACCTGCCATCTACAACTATCTCCATAATTAAAATTCTTATTACTTTTTAAATATCAAATATTTTTTAAAGGTGTGATTTACTCTCATAAAGTATTATTTAATAGCACGACACAGTGCCTTTTAGCTCAAATATTGCAATCCAATATACAAGTTCATGCTATCCTTAACTTATTCAAATCCATCCCCATTGGCTAAGATCATATTAACTTGAGAGAAAAAAGCAGCAGCAGAATCTATACATTAAGACACTAGTCAACCATCAATGGCATTTGTTAGATCTTCACTATAACACCATATATTTCTAACTTGCTTCCTATCATTTCTAAATCTCACATGATGAATTGCACAAAAGGGAATGAAAAAATGGCATTAAAATAATATCTTTATTTCGTGTTGTGTCGTGTATAAAAATTCCATTTAGTATCATATGGACCATATGAGCTCATACATCACATTCTCATATTTAATTACATACATACAACTTATTTGCATCACCAAAGTTGCCCCATAACTCGTGGAATTCAAAGGAGAGCATCAAACTCATTATTATTTTCGACCAGAATTTTAGTTTTTCTGTCACAACTTCAAAAATTCATAACTAAATCTACAAAAATCGAAACCTAACAAACTTTACCATTCTAGAAAGCTTTGGATGTCTACCCAATGGTAAAAATAATTTTAGCTCATGAATCATTAAGAGGAGAATATTTGACATCCAAAAATTCACTGAGGTCGCTGCTATTTGGGCTACTAGTTCTGATTACTGATATGAAGTTTCAAAATTTATAACTAATTCTAGAAAAATTTAAATCATGCATTCTTGGTCATTCTAGAAAGCTACACATATCTACTTTATGTTAAAAATATTTCTAGGCCATGAAACATAACAAAAAAGTGTTTGACATATGAAAAGGGGCAAAGGTTCAGACCATTGCTGGTACTGATGCAAATGTCTACTATAAATTTTGAAAATGTCCAATTAATTTCATAAAAATACGCTCTACGCAAATGATACCAATTATGGTAAAAATAGACTTAAACTAGAGCAAGCATGTTCAGCTATCAAAATTCAATGGAATAGTGACTTAGGTCGTGCTATGCTACTATTGCTATTCCAAAAGTTCAAAAATTCGTATATCTTAGCTTAGACCTCTAAATGAGGTGCTTCTAGTTGCTACAAGTCACTGTGAATGCCTAGTTTTTTTTTTTATAAAATTTTGTAGCCATTGGACTATGTTTGCCCTTAGGATGATATAATTTTACAACTGACCAAATAAATAGTACTGGTGCAAATCTGAAATTTTGATACCAACTTTGAAAAATCATAGAAAATTTCACAGACCTCCAAATGACCTGATCTTTAGCTTTCCCAAAAGGTTTAGGCAAGATCTACTTGCATGCAAAATTTCAAGTAAAAAAGAAGTCATTTGGTCAAACTTTGCTATAGCTTAAGATTATGGCACTTTTAGTTTCAACAAGAGACAAATTTGGTCCAAATGAGCTTTACATTGATCCACACATATTTGAGCAACTTAGAAAGCATAGATGTAACATAAATGACCTCTCATAAGGTCTGAATCATCATGCAACTCAAATTCATCATGCCACTCTAATAAACATATAAGCACAAATGAGCTTCAAGGAGTTAAATTGTACAATGCCCTTCATTGAACTCTATTTTTAATATATATACTATCTTTACATAGTTTTACACTTGTTCAAAGTGTCACAGCTAAAAAATAACATATACATATATCCTTTGACATTCTAAACATCCTCGTACATCAAAAATGGGAAGATTTGCTAAGAGATAGAGATTTAAACTCTTTGGCTTCCATCTTTTGGATCTTGAGCTCCACCTATATCATATGAGATGAGAGAAAGGAGGAGGTGGGATTCATTGAATCTCAATAGCTCATACACCTATTTAAGCACATTTGCAAGGCATACAACATGTCAAAGGTACAAGTATACAACTACTCAATCGATGAAGCATTCAATTCCCACATTTTTATGTCACAAACATATGTTAAGAATAAGAATGAGCTCTAGGAACTTTTGGATTACCTCACTCTTGGTTTTTGGGACTTTTGACTTAGCCTCGCTCATCCAAAGGACTTTTGGCCTTGTCTTACCTATGCGATGAGACTTTTGGCATCTCCTCACCCATATTAAGGGACTTTTGGCACTACCTCACCCTTGTGAGCCATTTCTACAATTCAAAGATATTCAAGAAAGCATATTGGTACCAAAATAACATCATAGCATCAAGTGGCATGTCTCAAACATATAGATAGACACACAAGCACACAATGACATATATGCAATAAGAAAATGCAACAAGAAAAGGTAGAGAGCTACCTTGGTGCAAATTCAAGCTTTACTTTGTTTGTTCCTTCTCCTTTTTGGTTCCACAAACACAAGGAGGTGGGGTTAGATTTCCTTGGCCTATTCACAATAAACAACACTTAATTATACTCTTGGAATAAGTTATAACATCCAACTCACTTTTAAGACTACACTTTGTTCTATTTGTCATAATATGGTTCCATTAATGATCTAATGAAACAACAACCACAAGTAAAATTCTTGGTTCCATTCTCTTGCCATATTTAGACCTCTTGACCTCATTTAAGGTCTTTGAAGCCATCACACACTCACTTTCACAAACCTAGGTTCGTGTTACTTCATAATGTTACATTATGGAAGCCATTGCCTCATCTCCCAACTGAAGGCTTCTAAATTTTTTCCAAGGGTTTCTCCTATCTTTTTTTATCATATAAAGTCCCAAATCAAGTTTGGAATCATTTAAAACATCCTCTAGCTATCTCTAAGGGTCTTAACCGATTTATGCTTCCATTAAAGACCCATGGAATTTGGGATTTTTCCTTAATGGATGGGGCACTTGGGAGGCTCCTTAGGAGTCTTAGAAACTCAAACAAACACTCACATCTGATAGGGAAGTCTTGAATCAAACCAGATTTTAAACTATGTTCAAGCACCCTACATTTTCCCAACTTGAGTTTTACTAGTTTTCTATACATTTCCTTGATGCAATCCATCTTTCCATGGCTTAGTTTAATGGATTATTTTGGATTATAAAATAGAAACTCTTCCCTCTTCATATTTCTATTTGAGCCATCCCACTATGGAAGAGGAAAAGGCGAAAAAGAAGCAACAAGGGAAGAAAAACTATCTTGAAATCAAGCTTCCTTCAAGAGTCCTTTCTTTTCCCTCTTCCTCCTCCTTGAATTTCGAATTTCTCTTCTCTAGTATGACCCTAAACCAGCACCAAAAATTGCATTAAAACCATGGAAAGATAAAGCAAGAAGGAGAGGATGAAGTTTCAAGAGAAAGGAGTATGAAAATCTTACACTTTCTCACCTTTCCTTGACTTTTCTTCTTCCAAAATTCCCTCTCTTGGTGCACCTAAGATAACAGCTCCTTTTCTGAGATTTGGGCAGAACAAAGTCGATTTAGAGAGGGGGAGGTTGAACGTAGATTTAAAAGGAGCATTTAGAAGCTTCTTTGTGCAATTTGTTTCCATTTTTCCCCTTCCATAATGGTATTTCCGGTTTGGTTTCATTTTATCTCCTTTTTTAGAATAGTCTTTTTCATCATAAAATTTAGATTCCTAATTTAATAAAATGCCTTTGAAATTACTCAAATTGGAGTTAAAACCTTCCCAAACAAATTAGTCAAAGTTTGGATCAACTGAAGTCGGAAAGAATATACCGGAGGGGCTTTACCAGTTTCGGGGCTTCCCATGGTTTTTAGGGCCTCTGAAAACCCTGGGCAACTCAAAATTTTCATTTAAAAAGCCTTCCTAGATGTTTTTCTAAAATTACACTTATTTACGAAAATGCCACTGCTGTTCGACAATTTTTTTGAATCACTCCGTCTCCAATTTTTGGGCAACTTAAGGCTCAAATCCTCATTTTTTATTATTTAAAATTTTATCCAAATTTTATTTGGTCTTGAATCACTCATCTTAGGAGACTTACTTTTCAAACCAACCTGTTTTGGTATTTTTACAACGTATCGGGCGTTACACTTTCCAAATATATTATTTTCAAATTCATCATTGTCATCATCATCATTATCATCATCATCATTATCATTATAGTCAGAGTCAAATTTAGCATTATATTCATCTTCATTTTCAAAGTCTTTTAACACATTATCTTCGGAGCCGTTCAGAGAATGAGGTTTAGTAAAGCAAAGTGCTAGGTAAAAAGAACTTTGTTACAAAATGGTCTCCATCAATATGGTATGAGATTGTTGCGAATAGATTGGCTAAATTTTTAGGCTTATCTATAAGTCAATGGGTGAGGTCTTTGCGTACAACTCAACTGCATTTAATTGCTTTGGGAAACGTGAATGGGTTTGCCATATCTTCTTAATATCAAAATCATTTTTTAGAACAACCAATTTATACCATATTGAATTTAGTGAAACTGGAAGTCTATATATCAAATTAGAGATAACTTAATTGGGGGAAAGCCATAACTTTTTGATTAATTGCATCTTTTAAAGCATCTAAAGTGATGTCGGTGTTAATTATTATATATTTTAATATGGCGTACTAAAATGTTGCACCTTGAGTATTATAAAAAATCTTTGCGTTCACATAAATGCAAATAAACTCATTTCTTTTAGCCATTCTCATTCCTGCAATTAGAGCTGCGTTTAATATTCCCCTTCAAATAATCTTAATTTATTTTCATACTATTTATGAATCAAATCTCGTCTTTTCATAATTTTTTTATAGTTTTTTTTACATTGCTTTTGTGGATGTTTATTTAATTATTTATAAAATAATTATTTCATTATTTCATTTTTTTAAATATTATTTTTTCTATAATTTATTCCTCATCTTTATGGATACTTCATTAATTGTTTATAAAATAATTATTTTATTTATCTTATTTTTTAATATAATTATTTTTCCTATAATTTTTTTTTTATTTCTTGTGCATATTTCATTACTCATTTATAACATAATTATTTCATTTATCAAACCTTTTAAATATATTTACTTTTCTCCACAATTTTTTATACTCTGTGGATATTTTATTAATTATTTATTTATTCTAATTTCTTAAATATAATTATTTGTCCTTTAATTTTTTTCCATTTCTTTATAGTTTTTCTACAATTTTTTTGCACTTTTTGGTCCCTATCTCCTTACTTATTCATTTATCCTTTTTCTTCAATATAATTATTTTATCGACATTTTTCTACCCTTTTTGTGGATATTTCTTTAACTATTTACAAAATAATTACTTCTTTTATCCTATTTTAATACATAATTAATTATTTCTAGAATTTTTTGATACATTATTCATTATATTTTTCTTGGATATTAATTTTTTTATATTTTCTTACTTTCCTTTTTTCAATTTCATTTATTATTTATAAAATGTCATTCTCTCTTTTTAATCTAGTAAGTTTTTGTAATTTTTATTTTTTCATAATTATTTTTCATTTTTTTATTTTTTATTCATTTTTCTTCTTAAATATTTTTTCCTAAAACTATTTTCCATTTTCCACATATTTTTGAATTTGTCAACCATAATCACTTTTTTGCTTTCTCCTAAAAATTATTTATCAAATACTCTCTTTTTCCTTAAATTTAATTCTGTCTTCTTATACTTATTGATCATTTTTCCATAATCCTTACTTAATAAAATTTTTTTTTCTTCATTTTTTTCACTTACATAATATTTATTCCTTTTTCCATACATTTACCAAAATCATATCAACATATAAATAAATAATTTTTAATGTAAATAAATACCAAATAATAAACAAATAATGTAAATAATCTAAAACAAATAATATGAATAAACTAAAACAAATAAAGTAAACAAATAATTAACAATAATAAGTAAAATTTCTCATATGAAACTTTATTTTAGTTCTCTTTATTTTTTCTCATTTTAACAATATTATTTATTCTTTTTTATATTTTTTATTTTAGGCTTTTTCCTATAATTATTATTGCAATTAAAATTAATATTTTGTCAATATTATGAAATATAAAATAAGATAGATAAAGAAAATTAAATAAAACATACCTTTTATTGCCTTTCTACAAATAAGATGTGGAAAAATTTTTATCGTAGCTATAAATGAAGAAGAAGATCGCCAAAAAGAAGAAGAAGAAGAAGAAGATGCTAAAGAATGAACAGGTGAAAAAATGGAAGGCTCACTCAACTTATAACATAGCTTGCAGGGACATTTTTGTAATTTTTAATTTCAACATTATCTACTTTTATTTTCAACCAATCAGAATTCATTGTAATCTTCCTCAGCCAATCAACACTTAACACATGATCTAAAATTGAATTTAAAATGTAGATGTAACTAGACTATTTTGACTAGTCACATAAGCTAACACTGTTAGGCTAAGTTGGGAAAATCAGAACCATAACATCTACGAAACTTAGAACCATCGGTTCTGAGTTCAAAGGTTTTCACCATGTGTCCCAATCCTATTGACCTACTGACTGATCAGTCGTTGCTACTTGGCATTATCCAATCCAAGTTTTACTAAAATGTTGTCTTTCGGTATATATTTATTATGATGTTATTTTTTGCTCAATTTTAAATTTATCTATTATTCATTCATGAAATATCGATAGATAATGATATGAAAAGTGAGGCTCATTAACTTTTTTAATTTGAAATTAATTATGTTTTAATTACCTATCTTTTGTGAATTTTTCAAATTATTTGTAGTTATATTTTATTTATTTTAGTTACATTTAATTTTTATGTTTTATTCATTTCTTTTGTAATTTTATGTAATATTTTTAAAAAATATTGCTACTATTTAATAAATGGTAAATAAAAAATTAATTTGACAAACTAATAAATTATATATATTTAATTTATAAAAATTTTAACATTATTTTACAAGGTTTACAACCTGTATATGAAAGACATAACCATGGTCGGCAACTAGAAATTGACATGTGCATTCCACAAAGCTATAATATTAAGATAATATTTTAAAATACGTATAAATGTGCTAATATAATTAAATTAAACATATATTTTAGCTGTATAAGCATATAGTATATTTTTTATTAATTTAATATATCATATAAGTTGTTAAGATATTTTTTTGGGTGTAAAGTTCAAACAAAGAAATTCATGATTAACTAATCAAGCGTATATTAAAATAATTATAAGTTATATTGTATAAATATTTATCATCGTGACAAAAATATAACTTACTATAGCAAACACTATCGTTAAATTAGTAATTAAACAGATGAAGACGTTTTATTTGCTTATTTCAAGTTTTGGAATACTACTTCATTAAACTACATTCACCAAAATACTTATAGATGTTTATTATAAATGAGTATTTTCAATCCTTTTATAGTCTTAACTTGGTATATAGCAACATAGAATTAAGCATAATTGATTATTATCATTATTAGTATTAAAAGATGTAATCTAGTATGACATGGGATTGATCTTGACTCTAATTTATTGTCATCATGAAACAAACAAACAGTAAGTATTATCGTTCTTAGAGTTCGAAAGACAATCTAGTATTTAAAGAAATAATTATTATTCTAGAAACGAACACCTTCTGCTCAGTAGATAAAAGTTAATATTTTACATTAAACTTCTCTTACAGCCTATTTAGATGAAAATGGATAGCTTTTAAATTTTTTAATATTTTTGATAAATTTTAATTTAAGATCAATATTTTATTCTTTTTAAAAACTATAATCCAATTTTTATAACTTTAAAATTTTGGACCAAATTGAGTCAAAAGTAAGCATCTATAAAATTTGATTATATTCTAATAAAGGTAAGTAGGTTTCAAATTATGCACTTTCATCTGAAAAATATGAGATAAAAATTTAAATTTTCATATTTTTTGATTTTTTGCATTATATTTTAAAAATATTTGGCAATTTTTATATTTTGAATAATTTGTAGCTATTTAGGTTTTTTAAATTTAAATTATTTAATTTTTTTATTTAACTCAAATATAAGGGGATAGGTTTCAAATGTTGAATTTTTGCTGAGAAAACAATTTGATAATATTTAAATTTTTAGTATTTTGGAAATAAGAGTACTATTTATAAAAATATGAAGACCTTTTAAATATGAGTAAATTGTAGTTTATCTTTTCTAAACATATTAAACATATGAATGAAAAAGATATTAACAATAAAATTGGGAATTTTTTATTAAAGTGAAGAGAAAATAAACATTGTTCTTTGTCAACTTAATCTATTTTTATTTTGATGTTAAGATTCCACTTTTACCAATAACAAAAGTTCAAAGAGTGTTATGGCATTTAGCTTTGAGAAGGAAGAAATGCCTTTTATGGCAAGGATGGATGGCATTCTGAGAAAGATAAACTTGTTTCAACATCCTCATCTAGCACTATTTTGTGTTGGAAAAGAAGATCGAGATTCCTGATCACACTTTGAAATAGGAGAAGATCCTTCAGTTACAAAAAACTTGCACCGAGGGGATAAATGATGAAAACCAAAATACAAAGTGCAATCATCTTAAGACAATCGCCCAAAGAAGATGGAATAAAATCCTTATGTTGTGTCAAGATGATGGTAGTTAGCAGGATAAATTGAATGTTCTCACATCAAACTAGGTTTTATGACTAAGAGGGAAATACATGAACCTGTGTTCCCAATAAGTGGTCTTAAAGCACTAAGAGATGATAATTTCCCAACTATTTTGTATCACAAGAATTGAGATGTGGTTGGGCCTGAGGTTTATGATTTCATTAAGAGGATTTCTATGTGTGAAGAGAACAGTTACCAAATTAATACTACTCTGCATACCTCGATTCCTAAGGTAGACTCCCCTGAACATCTCTCATAGCTGAGACCTCTAGATTTATGCAATGATATCTACAAGTGCATCCCTAAAGTTATTGTTAAGTTAGCTTTATGCTAGGTAGACATATCTAAGATAATATTGTTGTGGCACATGAGCTCCTGCATTTTATGAAGTGCATGACAAGTAAAAAATTTTTTTTTTAGCTATTAAGAATTGATCTTAAAAAGGCATACGACATATTAAGGTGGGATTTTATTAGAAATATTCCTATGGATATCCATATTTTTCCTTTATTTAACTAGTGTGATTATGGATTGTATTGCTTTAGTTTCTACCTAAGTCTTGCGGAATGGTGATAAAACTAATTCTTTTTGTCCAATGAAAGGGATTCATTAGGGCAACCTTTTCTCCCCATATATCTTTATGATGTACATGGGGAAATTGATGCATATTATTCAAGAAATTGTTATAATTAATCATTAAGTGCCTATTAAAATTGGAAGGAATAGTTCGTAAGTAACCTATTTTTATCTTTGTTGATGATCATATTCTTTTTGGGGAAGCTTTCTTGAATTAGATTAAGTATACCATGAATTGTCTGAAATGTTTCTTTGACTCTCCTAGTATAAGGTATATGTTGATAAGTCTAATATTTGCTTCTCTAAGAATGTTACCCCTAAGGTTAAGAATAAAATTGCAAAGATTTCTAGCTTTTGTATGATTGATAATTTGAAAAAAGTTCCTGAGGTTCCTTATTGTTTATGGAAGATCTTGTAAGAAAGACAATAAATACATTGTGGATGAGGTGAAAAATCATCTTTTAAGTTGGAAGCCTAATTATCTTAGTATGGTTGGATGGGTCACCTTGGCTAGGTTTGTGTTAGGCTCTATCCATATATAGTGCAACTCAATAGTGCAACTCAATAGTCCAATTACTCGAATTCCCCTAATCACACAAATTCAAAAACTAATGAACAAGAATTGAATCTTTAAGGTTTTTCATATCTTACATGAAGTGAATAGATGCGATGATCTACTAGCTAATTATAGTCTTGAGCTTGGTTTGTGCTTGTATATTTGGGATTCTATCTTTTCTTTCTTAGTTCAAATCTTTTTGTTGATATGGTAAAAACTGTGTTTTGTTAAAATATTGTGTAGCTTTGTATGTTTTGTTTTTTTGTTTGTCTTGGGTTTCATAACTATTTCTTTTGCCAAAAAAAAAAAAGTGAAATCTTTCACTCACTTAGTTATTTTTGTTAAACATTTGCATTTGAAATATTATATGACTAAATAATAATAGAACAAACATAAAAAAGATAGGTAACAAACTTTAATGAGAACAAATTGAATTTAGATCAAATTATAAGAAATAAACTATAATTTATCCTTTAAATTTTAAATTTTTATTTAAAAATATTTGATACTATAAATGTTTAAAATAAATTGAAAAAGATAATAACTTTTAAATTCTGAAAATTGTGTAGCCTATATCTCTAACATGAGTTTAGTATTTTTTTATATTTTATTTTAAATAGTAATTAAATACATATATTTTCATTTATTAAATATTTTTTTATGTCGTGCGTTGCACGTGTCGGAGGCTCTTCTCAAATCTCTACTCCCTCCCGACTCTCACTCCCACTCCGCCGTCGATCACTGATCTCAAAACCTCCGAGTCCCCCGTCGACGGTCAGCGGGAGTATTGAACGCTGACTAGATCTCGTTGGAAGCTACCGATCGGATACGGAGCCTTCTCACCCATTACCAGCCTTATCGTTCTCGTTGGTATGTGCATTTCTTTATTTAATTTTTTTCTTAACATTTTAGATCTAAATGATCTTCCCCGCAAGTTTCCTCTCTGTTTTAACTTTCTTTCTGTTTTTAGATTGATCGATTATATATGGTGCAAAATTAGGGCTTGCTGACGCATTGGCCATTTTCGCCAACCCAAATTAGAAGGTGGGGTTGGTTTTCTCTGATTGTAGACTTAAAGGATGGTGTGAAATGAACCAAGTTTTAACAATTTGAAATAATATCAGATTTATCTCTCTCTCTTCTTCTTCTTCTTTTTCCTTTTTCTTTAATACCAAATACTATTATGACATTTACTTTTGAAAATGGTGTGTTAGGTCATGCTTGCATCTGGCTTTAGGTATCTCTGCAACCATAATTTCAGGCGTAGTTTTCGTAATTGTGGTGTTGTATACTTATGGTTGTTTCTTTGTTTTTTTGGTTGGGTAGGTATCGGGTTATATTGTGTACCCGATGACCAACACATGGTACCCGGTATTTTCGGGCATTTCGGGTGTATCGTTTATTTTGGACATTAAGTAGCTTTGGATACGGATAATGGAAATGTTGTTTTGCTTCGGATTCAGTTAGAGTTCGGATATAGGTGTTTTGGACGGATATGAATGAGTATAGTGAAAAAATGAGTGGATAACCACCCATTGCCTTTCCCATCCGTACTCCACTTGATTTGTGTGGGAGTAACTCCACTCCACTGCGAACGAGTTCTCATTGCTGTTCTTCCACAGCAGAACCATGGCGATTGAGGAAAGATGGTGTGTGGTAACTGGAGGACGAGGCTTTGCTGCTCGGCATTTGGTCGAAATGCTACTCCGATACAATATGTACTCAGTTCGGATTGCCGATTTGGGACCCAACATTGAACTTGAACCGGCTGAAGAATCAGGAATTCTTGGTGAAGCTCTACGCTCTGGTCTTGCCCGGTATATAAGTTTAGATCTTCGTAACAAGGCCCAAGTACTTAAAGGTAGCTCTTTTTCTCCTTCGCTTATGGTTGTTTAACCTCTATTCTAACCAACAATGGTAGGGGAGGATATTTTCGGCTCTGTATAACTTCTGATTTGTCACTACAGCATGCGAAGGAGCTGAGGTTGTGTTCCATATGGCAGCTCCAAACTCTTCCATTAACAACTTCCAGCTTCATCATTCAGTCAATGTTGAAGGTAAATGGTTACTTTTCTACCTATTTACTTTGGATCATCAAGCTGTTTGATATTATGTTTTGAATCTAACGGAAAGTTTTCTTCTAAAGGGACAAAGAATGTCATCAATGCCTGTGTTGAGTTCAAAGTGAAAAGACTTATCTATACGAGCTCTCCTAGTGTGGTCTTTGATGGGGTTCATGGAAGTCTTAATGGTGACGAATCATTGCCTTATCCACCTAAGGTACTTGCTTCAGCAAGTTTACATAAATTACTACTAATATCAGTTTCTTCTTGTCAAGGTTCACAGTGATTCAGAACTTAGGATATATACATCTGTGGATGTTTATAATTCAATCAAACAATTGGAATTCATTTTAAATTTTTTTTGGATGGGTAATTATTACTCAAATGATGTGGCTTTAAATTGCATTAAACTAATTTCAGCATAACGATCATTATTCTGCAACTAAAGCGGAGGGGGAGGCATTGGTCATTAAGTCTGATGGGATTAATGGGCTTCTAACATGTTGCATACGCCCTAGCGGCATTTTTGGGCCTGGAGATAAACTGCTTGTGCCTTCATTAGTTGAAGCGGCGAGGGCAGGGAAATCCAAGGTAAATGTTGTTTTTTCTCCTATTGATTCAAAGCTGTATGTGGTTTAATCATTAGTTTGAAAGCATAATTCCATGTAAATGTCATTCAGCATATGGTTTGTAGAAGGCATAGATGTTTTCATTGTAGGGTTTTAACTAATGTACTAGGTACAATCTCTATAGGATGTGTTTTATGCTCCGCATCCTATGTTGTGGAGTTAAGCAAAATGACACCAGTGAGCCTTTTTGACGACTGCTATGTTTAGGTGTGACTACTGATTTTCTGATGCATTGAATTGCACTGACTTGTGGATTAGATTGTGTTTAGATTATGAATGTTGTGCACCTAGAATTCTGGCAAATCTCTGGTACTTTCTACTGCTTAAGCAAATGATCAAAGCCTTAGACAATGTAACCTTCAGTAGGACCTATCTAGGTGAGTCAGAAAGCATCTTATCCATAAATTAAATGAAATAAGACTGATGTTGTGATGTGTTGGATCACATTGACTCATGGATGAACTTGTGTTTAAGTTATATTTTGTTGTGCAGAGTCCTGCTAATTCTCTGGTACTTTCTGCTGCTTAAGCAAATGATCAAACCCTTAGACAATGTAATTTTCTACTGGACCAATCTAGGTGAGTTAGAAATATCCATAAATTGAATGAAATTTGACTAAGACCAATGAAAATTATTTTGCTTCGTTACACTAGGGTAGATATGGAGGTACACACAAATGGGCACAGAACAACATGCATTTATAACTCCTTATTAGCAGAATCTTTCTTTGGTAAAGCCTATTTTTCATATGTTGATATATATTTCTCTCTTGACCAGTTCATTATCGGTGATGGCGATAACCTTTATGATTTCACTTATGTTGAAAATGTGGCTCATGCCCATATATGTGCTGAACGGGCTCTAGCTTCAGAAGGGACAGTTGCCGGAAAAGCCTCAGGGCAGGTGCTTTGAAAAGATTTTGTTATTATTTATTCAGTATGTTCTCTTTTTGTGTAAGTGTATAAAGAAAGATTAATAAGACAGAGAGTTTGATTGAAAACAGATCATTGGCTCCTACCAAAGGAAAAAAATTCAAAACCAGACTATTTTGCATGTTAATTTAGAATTTCCAGCAATTGCTGCAGTTTTATTTTATTTTATTTTTTTTGGCTAATGGATCTTCATTTTGTAGGCATATTTCATAACAAATATGGAACCTATAAAGTTTTGGGAGTTTATGTCACTTATTCTGGAAGGTCTTGGATATGAAAGGTAGTTTCTTTTTACACTGTAGTCTGTTACTCTACGTTATATATTTCTTACCTTTGTTTTGACAATCTTCTGTCTTCTTGTTGATTTTCTCCTGCCATTCTTGAATTACCGTTTTCATTGCTCTATTCATAGTAAAAACAGACATGCTGGCAGTGTAGAGTCTTAAGACCATAAAGTAAATTTTGATGACTATTTACTTATGCACAAAAGTGTACATCTTTTTATTCATTTTGTTCCACTAATCAAAAAGTATAAATTTAAGCAGACCTTTGAAATCCTGCATTAGGCTTTAGATGCTATCTAATAACGACGAGAGGTTATGGAGCTCTTCTAGTTATTATATTTTTATGGATTTATTTTTGCTAATGAAAATATTGGCTCCTTCTTTATAGTATACAATAATCAAGAAATTCCTTTATTTTACTATGTTTTTCAACAGTTAGGAAATAATAAAGCTATTTATGGATTTCGCCCCCCCCCCCCCCCCCCCCCCCCCCAAAAAAAAAAGTGGTATGGTTGTTGGACTATCAATGCCTTTTCTTTGTTCTCTGAGTTGATGTAGTTTGCAGGCCAAGAGTAAAGATCCCTGCCTTTGTTATTATGCCAATTGCACATATGGTGGAGTGGGCATATAGGCTGCTAGGTCCATATGGCATGAAGGTTCCACAGTTGACGCCCTCAAGAATAAGACTATTGTCTTGCAGCAGAACTTTTAGTTGTTCAAAAGCAAAGGATCGCATTGGCTACACACCCATCATAACACTTCAGGTACTGAAATGTTTCACAATATTAATTAGATGTATGTGCTATCTTTCTATGCAGAAATACATATTTTATGCCCCATAGAGATGCTCAATTGTCTTTTGTCGTTCAAAATTTCTAAGGAGCTTTGGTGGAGTTGCTATGCCTCTGGTCATCTACATTCCTTATGTTCTTATTTTGAAAAGGACGAAAAATTTTCTAATTCAGAGTCCATTAATATATTGGCAATATTGAGTTAAGATTAACTTGCATATTCTGAACTCAGCTCTGTGATGTGGCTTTTAAAATGCTTTCTATGTAGTGCACAAATCCAATCAGTGATTGTATAGCCCTATTTTGTTCATGGGAATTTAACTGGCGAGAATGTGTTCTCTGTAGGAGGGTCTGCAGAGGACAATTAAATCATATCCACACTTGAGAGCCGAAAATCAGCTTAATACTAAAAGTGAAGGGCCATCCAAAGCTTCCATATATCTTGGAAATGGAAGAGGTATGAATAATACAGTTAGCTTGTCGAACTCCTTTGTTTGGGAAATCTGGATACAGTGGCAGGTCCTATCCAATACAACCTATTCCACTTATCTTGATCTTGGAATGATGTGTTAAATTGTAAAATGGTAAAATAGTAGTTGAGCTGAAACCTCTAGGAAACCTGAATCAACAATTGAGTTCCTAGATCTAGTCATTTAGAGTTTGATTTCAAACTCCACTGCACTAGTCTTTTACATTTACTCTTAATGACACACACTCTCTCTCTCTCTCTCTCTCTCTCTCTATATATATATATATATATACACACACATGCGAACACACACACACACACATATATAACGTTCTAAATTCCTAGATTAATTAGACATTGTTGATGTATTTTAAGTGTCGAACTGGATGATGGATCATGATTAAAAAAATCTCAAGTCAGAAACACCAATCCAGATATAGTTTAATATGTTAGGCAGCACTCTGCATTTGATTTTTTAAACTTTTCTTTTCTTTTTTCATGATAAAAAGCCAAGTCAAAGGTCTCACATTTGTCTAGAAACAAGTTTTCTTTTTGTGAAAAATCATCATTATTTTATCTGTTCAGACATGCACCCGATGTCCTTATGGTATGCTTATAATCTAAATTAGCTAGCAGTATCAAATCTCATTTACTTAATGGACACAACAGTGTAACTAGTTGGTGTTGGGAGTGAATCTATGGTGTGCATTTATTCTTCTATAGGTTTTAATCAATGTACAAATTTGCTGTTATTGGCTTTTGCAGTTGCTGACACATTGCTCTGGAAGGATAAAAAGCAAACTATCACTGCTTTGTTAGTTTTGGTTGCAATACACTACAACTTCATTGCATCTGGGTCTACCGGCCTTACTGCTCTTTCAAAGCTTCTATTGTTCACAGTGGTCTTTTTATTTGTTCATGGCATTCTACCTGAAAAAATGTAAGTTCTTAATGTATTTTTTGAACACGCCAAGATGTCAACATCAATACTGCTATTTACATGTCCAATAATGTATAACACACCATAAGCTTCTTTGGCTCCATGTTTTCTTTTGATTTCTCTGATTTGGAGGATACCTTATCATCCCCCTAGTTGTACTTTTCGCTCTCCTCTCGCATGAAACCCTTATTTGTCCCCCCCACCCCCCCAAAAAAAAAAATCATTGCACAATTACTAAAATGTTGACATAATTGATGGTGCTATAATTTGAAGCTTTACAATTTTGTATGTGAAGATAAATGCTAACCATAGGTTGTACCTTATGCTGCTGCAGATTGGGATATACAATTGAGAAAATACCGGCATCTCGGTTTCATTTATCAGAAGATAAGTCACATCAAGTTCTTCTCTCTGTGGCTTCATCATGGAATTTTGCTGTCAATGTTTTGAAATCCCTTGCAGAAGGGAATAATTGGGTGCTGTTTCTTAAGGTATGTGACTTTGTATGCTGCATTGCATATATATATATATATATATTTTGCCTCTTGCTAGATTGCTTGCTACTAAATACCTTGCATATACAATAATATAAATATTAACGTCTGCATAGAGGTTTTAAAATTTTATAGAACATCCTTGAAAGATTTTGAAATAGACATTTTAAAATACCATTTAATATAAGTTGTTTTTCTCGCTGTGTAAAGCCTGAAAACTTTTCTGCTGGAATTAACATGAATATGCAATCAGTTTCTGTCTTGTGTTATTCAGGCCTTTAACTTGCATATGCAGACTGTTTAGTACATTCGTCCTTAAGTATCTGAGGTGCTGACACTGTTTTTGGCTTTTTGACCTGTTGATCAATAGGTTGCTCTGTCTCTCATCATTCTTAGCTTCCTTGGAACCTTATCATTTCAGAACACATATGCTATAGGTTTGCTGTCTGTCTTTCTCTCCCTGTGCATTCATGTGCTGAAATGATAAATCCATGAAAAATCCAAGCAGGCCCGGTTGCCTCCATATATTGAATTAATTCCTACGACATATGAATTGTGACAGGTGCTCTATATCAAATGTGGATGCTATGAACAAGTTGTAACATTTGGTTAATTTGGAATCATGCCTGAAACTTTAGAATGCCTTTTTTTTTTTTTTTGGGGGGGGGGGGGGGAGGGGGAGGAAGGAAAAAAAAAGGATATATATATATATATATTAAGTTCATAGTTAGAACTTCAAACAGTTTCGAGAAGCTTATGTTGAAGTCTGTGCAGTGTCTTAACACCGAATATTAATAATACATGCTCCAAGATATGAGATGAGTCAGTCTCTCTGGTTCTTTTCACTTTCAGGATACCCTATAAATTTTAGACACCTCTTGGTGATAATCTCTGCTATGAATATTAAGAAAGCATTGAATTTGACTTTATTTTTTCTTCTTCGGGAGTGAATTTGAGAATTTGAACTCTTAACACTACTCATATATCCACCCTTTCCGTTGCCAGTTGGGCTACCCCTGGTGATCTGATTTGACTTGATTTCAGAAAGCTCATTGAATCACTTTTTGGACATATTTGTGGCCACTGTATGAGCCTTTTTTATAGCCTGCTGTAAACTGCCATTTACCTAATTGTTTTTCATTAGCCCACAGTGCCAGGATGAAAACGTGATACTGAACGATTTTTTCTCATGGTTACAGGAGTTACCTTCGCATTTATAGCTTTCTACGTGTATGAGAAGAAGGAAGAAGACATTGATGCCATATTTCTGAAAACACAACATTTCGGATGCAAGTTGAAGTCTGACTTCGCTGGGAAGTTTCTTTCGTCAAAGAAGATTGATTGATAGCTTGCAGCCCACTTTTTTTCCTTAGCTAACGTGGGAAGTTGCGTCTTTATTTGCCCTATCTTTTGAGTTGCTTGTTTGATTGTACGACAAATCTAGCATGAAATGTAAGCCTATATTTTCTTTTCAAAGTTCCAAAGCTACTTAAACGAGTTGTAATTATAGGAATTAAAGTCCTGCAGCAGAGTCAGATTTTTCTCGGCCCCATTGGGGATTTCATCTACGGATCCTGCTAAGTTGGAATTCTACGTAAATATAAAACGCAAGCATGTTGACATGTTGGGTGGTGAATTCATATTGTACTCCATCATAAATATTATTTCTATCCAACTGGTAATGCTGAGTTGTGATAGAAGATATTTTAAAGTTTAGAATAATCTTAATGATATTCTTTCTATGTAGATTCATAGCCAAGTAAATTGGCTAGTCAAATTAATTGTTAAGGGTATGTATCCTCTAGGTAGGGTTTTATCACTCATCTCCTCTAGCATTTATTTTGACTATTGATTTTAGCTGGTTTCGGAAAGTGTTGTTTCATTTTTTTTCACAGTTTCATTTCTCATCAACTATTGTACCTGGGGTTTATTGTGATAAAGTTTTTCTTTTGATTGGCAAGAAAAAAGTCGTTTCTTTTCATTTCATTGATATCCATATTTAAGTTGGGTGATAAAAAATTTATGATAAATCAATCAACTTTATCAATGTAAAAAAAAAAAAGAAATATTTTTAAACTTAAAAAATAGAAAATAAATAAAATTATAATTCAAACTATTTTATATTATTATTAATTTATATATTTATTATTATTTATTATCAATTTAATTTATATATAGTATTCATTTATTTATATTCTGTTATATCATTCAATTTTTACTTCTTTGCAATACCGCTAATGTTCATTATGGGGAAAAAAAATGTAATTTTAAGGATAACTTGGTGAGGGGTAGAAAGAAAAAGTGCATAATATATCATATGATATGCCTCAAAAGGTATATCTCAGAATATATAGCCACAAAATGCATCGTCAGAAATCATTGTGAATGGACACAAGGGTTTTTTGACCATAACGCTTTGTTTTAAAAAGCATATAAAATTAATGAGCTATCAAAGCATTTTCTCCATATGTTTTTCTTTTTAAATTATTATTACAAGGAATGTGATGCGAGTAATATTATGTTTCCTTTTTTTTAATGATCTTTTTAATAGGAACTTAAATGAAATGAGATACATATATATATATATATATATCATATAATTGAACAAAAAAAAATTAAAATTACATATACTCATAAATAAAAATATCAAAATAATTATAAATCAATTGTAATGGCTCCTTGTGCTACAATGAGGCCTTTTCCTAAATTGCTATAGTTGGTGCTATATGGGTTTTTCTTTTTTATCATCATCTTCTTCATCTTATAACTTATTATAATTGTCATTGCAAGTCAATTAAGAATTTTAGTTTTACTAAGGGGATTGAACAAGTAAAATTGGTTGATTTGGGGTGAAAAACCCTTACTCCAATTGATAGGATGATCCTTACTCCATAAAAGGTGTACTAACATGCTTTGAATGCAAATTGATTTCTAAATAGTGTCATCAGTAGGACACCACTAGATGGTATGGATTGTGTTAGCAAGGTGAAAAATGATGAATCTATGTGCAAAGATTGAGGGATTGATAGTGTATAGTAAGAGCCACAAGCTTTTTCGTAGTTTGTGAATGGCATAGATGACATAAGTGATGAAGGACTAGCAAATCCCCTTACATTAGTATATTGTGTAGTCAATACAAAAGAATAATCAACTTCTTTAAAGGTTGTATATGGTGAAAAACGAGAGTATAATAGGCAGCCTCTCACAAATGGCTTTTGTTGTGGGTTGGAGTGAAACAATAAGTAAAATTCCTCTAAAAATTACTTTTTTCTACACCTTCAACATCTGCATGTATCGATGCTAAGGTGTAGGAAGATGACAAGAAACTTGCTTCATCACCACCTTGTGTGTCACCCATTATAGGTTCTTTAGCTGAAATAAATTCATAACCTCTCTTTCTAGACCTAACTTTTGGCTCCTATGGCCTTAACAAATAAGGTGCAATTGGTACTGATTAAGAAACCATCATCTCTCAATATTCATTGAAAACATGCAGTATGGTATGAATATCTCCACTTGCTCCTCCCTCAACTCGTGATACCCAAGTTCTAAATGGTCAATAACAACAACTCAATATAAATCCTCCAACACATTGGAGTAATCAAATGTTTGACATACCTATATTTGTATAGAAGGAAAGGTAACAATGACAAGTATAAAAAATCTTACCACAAAATCCTAGAAATCACTTTTAAGATAGATTCATTATTACATATGTTACTAATACCAATGCATATAGTCAGAGGTGCAATCCATGGAAGACTTTAACAAATCAATCTCTATCATAACCTGTGACCATGTGTTCCACGTTGTAATGAACACCATGTCCTCATGTTGCCAATATTTCTGAACCTCGCCTTTGAGTTAAAGTGTATAAGGAGAGCCCACATTGAATGACTTACTGGGGATATGTTGCCATTTACCAAATTGGTAGAGAATGCGGTCAGCATGATACCATTCGACTATCCATAAAGCAAATGGGGGAGATAAATGCACGCTAGATATCAAACACATCCAAGTAATAGGTTGGAATTAACTAGCATACACTAGGTGAGTTGTACAACCACCAAATAACTTGTACATATAAAGTAAGAACCAAATAATCAAATGTGTAAGAATAATGCTTGATAACATAAGCGTTAATCTTCAAATACAAACCTTGTTATTTTTTATTTGATCTATAAGAATTCTATATTGTCACAATGCCTGTATGGTGGGAGAGGATGTGATAGGATGCACCTCCATCTTAAACTTAGTGGTAGCATCAAAGGATATATATCCATATATGGGTCTGGGTGTGAGGCTCTTTGTGACGTAAGTTGTGGGAATCAATCCTATGCCTATAAGTATAGCAACATGAGACACCTACGAATGTTTATCTCATTGTAGTTGGTGGCTTCGCACATCTCTCTATAAAGGTATACCAACACTGCCAATCCTCAATTATACTACCCAGCTTCTTCAAAGTTTGCTAATAAAGATAGATATATCAGCATTACCTTGTGACCAATCCTATCTGGAATAAGGTACTTGCTGATCTACCTAAAAATGTAGGCTCACATTAGTTGTTGGACCTTGATGCCGTCCAAAAGGTTCACAAATGTTTGTGATAGCCAAGGAACACTAAGCTCTATTTGTTTATTATCCTTAAAGGAGGTGTCACACCTAGCAATTCTTAGCACACGACCTATCAATTGTATACAATTTGCTCTGATACTGGCACTCTCGCATAAGGTAGGCCCAGTTGGATCTGAACATCTTATGGTGTGATTGTACATTCACCTCTTATCAAGTGGAATGTATGTGTCTCAAGACCCTACCTTTCTATAGTGTTCAATCTTTCACAATTGCATTAGTGTGATGTTAAATCACATTGACTTTTTTTTAATTAAAATCCTATTTTTTTTAAATTAAGAGAAGGGAATGCAATACAAGTAATGCCACGTTCTCTATAATATAAAAAAGAAAAAAAGATGTCGAAAAAATATTTTAGCAATTCAATAATTTTGTTAAAAGTTTTTTAAAACTTAGGGTTACAGTTAAAAAGCCCATAAATAAGATCAAATGTGCCAAATCTCATCGTAGGTTTCTATCACCTTTTGTGGGTATATTTTGCTTAGTACAGCCTAGTAAGATCTTTATTTTTTTTTTCACAATCTCTCTTTAACTGTTGCCTATGATAATCTACCCAAATCCTCATAAACAACTTTAATTGCAAATTTTGGTGTTTGTAAAAGATCTAATGGCAATGTTCCATTTTCATAAGAAATCATCTTAATTAGATAAAGCTCATAAGATTAAGAGTCAGCATAGCACAAAATCAACCTTTATTAATGGGTAACTCCAAACATAGAAAATGGAAGGTAGATTTGGATCCAATATAGGTATGCAAGGATTTATAAGCTTGGTAGATCTTATGGAAGAATTGAGCACTCTTTAACCCATTGCAAATGGCCTAATGCCTAAGCTACTATTGCCTTAGATCCACAAATTCACTTCATTCAACAAAGATTTAGGTTAGACGTTAGGTTAAGCCATGAACAAATTCATTTCATTCTATAATCATAGAGATTCATCAATAATTGTTGAAGAAGGTTGATAAAGGTTTTGGTCTTTAATACTCTCAATGGCATAGAATGTCACCCTTGGGAAATAACATTATTGACTTTCACCTTTGACCCTTAGGGTGTCCTTAGAGAGTTCTTGACCCTAATGGCATCATGCAAAATATGCAGGTTGATATGACCCTTTAAAGGAGCTTTTCCTAATGATAATTAGTCTCACTTCCTTTGGAATGAACTAAACATTCCCATAATGAACTTGAAACTAATTGTTTTATTAACTATGATCCAAAAATAAAAAAGTGGAGACGAAAGTTCCAATCTCATAATTTTGCCATACAACCTCTTCTAAGAGTTAAAACTTGTCAATTTGGAGCAATCCTAACCTAAAAAATAGAGTTAGCTAAGATGGTTCAAATATAAGCAAGATGAATTTGGTCTCATCAATGGTAACCTTCAATGGGGTTAGATATACGTGCCTAACTAAGACAAAGGTGAAACTTTATTATCAAACCTGACAATAATGAAGGCATAAAAGACCAAAAAAAAGCTAAGTTAAGTGGAAGTAAGGCTGCTAGAGAACTTGAATTTTTAAAATACTCTTATGTGGGATTGGACAAAGATTTTATCAGTCTTATAAATCTTACTTCAACCCAATAGGGTCTTGAAGAGAATAAGCTATGCATTTAATCCAAGCCTTACCTATGGGCTTGTTTAATAACTTGTTAGGTCAAATTTAAAGCCCCATCCTAAATAGAGGATGCCAAACTAAATGGGTTTGATTTGGTTTTGATTAGAATGTAAGATATTTATAATGTTAACAAAAAGTTTTGGCCAACCCAACCTATCATATATAATTCTTCTTTATTGGGATGGGGAAATATTTAATATGGAAAGAGTTGAAGAACAAATTGAGGAGATCCATGTACTTGTTTTGAAATTAAAAAACAAAAAAAAAATGTATACAAAAGTTTTTCTCTGAAAACAATTTCTTAAACAAAAAGTAATAAAGATGTTTCAAAAAGTTATTCAGTAAACAAGTTTAAAAGCAAAAAGTAGATAAAACCAAAAAGCTTGTTTGATAATGCTCCTATATTGAAAACATCATTATATATATCTCATAGCAATCCTTCATTATACAAAAGCCCATTGGCTAAGATAATTTCAATTTCTCTCACTTTTTTCACTTTGTTTCCCCTGTTGTAGCTCTTGTACTGATGCCTTTGCCAGATACTACAAAGTTAGCTCTTCAGATATGCACTTTTTTTTAGAACATCTTCAACCAAACAAATTCCTACACCTATGTTTGCTACCAAAGCACCAAATGCTATTATCAACATTCTTTATAGTCACTTGGCTTAGCTTAGCACCATAGTAGAAGGCTTTTTACAAGATTGTATAGAAAATAAAGAGGGAAGTTGAGTGAAAAGCTGGACAAATAAATTGATTGAAAGAGAGAAAAAAGACTGATGGCAATAAATTGTACAAATTTTAAAGTTACAAATATGTACAATTATACCATTAATTAAAAAATAAATAAATTCCTTAGTTGGTTCTTATTTTTTTTAGTTGTTTTGAAAAATTAGAGATCAAAACATCTTTTAAATGTTTTATGCCTTTTGTTTTCAAAACACTTATTCTATTTTTTTTTTGTCTAAGTAAAATTATTGAAAATGACACTTTCAAACAATGTTTTTGTTTTTCATTTTTATAAACTAAAAATAGTTTTTACTATAGAAATCAAACAAGCCTTGAGTTGATAAATTTTTGAAGACGTTGATTACTTGGGCCATGAATTCAAACAAACCCAAACCTCTAAATATTTTTTATTAACTATATTGAAGTTGAGCCAACACAATCTATAATAGGGTTTGAACTATTAGCCTACAAAAACCTATTTTCGGATGTGTTCGCCATTAGTACTTTGTCCACAAAGCAAAGGTTGAAGCAACTTATAGTACATGTTGTCCAAATTTTTTGTTTTTGCAAAAATCTAAACCATAAGTTTTAAAATTAGCAAGTTAATGAAGTGAGGAAATTTCAAGTATGTTGTACTATTGATCCACAAGGCAAGAGCGATGGTCTCTGTCTCTTATGGAAAGATCTTTTTGGGGTTAATGTGCTTAATACTTTTTAAACTAGATCTATGAGACTTGTGAGCTTCAAGATTGATTGAGTTTTTATCTTATTGGTGTTATGACCTTTTAAAGCTTCATGAAAGAAGTCATTAATGGGACTTCTAGATAATCAAGTACATTTTTATGGTGAGAAATTTAGTGATGTTGAGAAAATTAGAGGTGCTAACCACTTCAAAGATCTCGTGAACTATTTAGGCCCAATTGACATTCTAATAAAATATATTATTTAAAAAAGCTTGGAATCTAAGTGAGAATGGATCTCAAGCTTATCTTTTCAAGAAAGTAAAAAAAAGGGACATAGTTGTATTTAGTTATATCCCTTTCTAAATAGAATAGGGAACATTTTAGAAATATTACCTTAAAGATGAAAGTCATTAAAGAGCAACCTAGCGAGTTTCAAGAAAGCGCCATAAGCCTTAATAAAAAATAGTAAGATTTAAAAGGCTACCTTAAGGAAGCTTTTGGAATTTCTCAACAAGCATGTTAAGTTTAGCTTGTCAATGTTGATTGACATACAAGGTAATTTTCACTCTTTGGTTAACCATAGGAGAATTAAATTTGAAATCCATTCTATTTAAGATGAGAATGGAAATGACTCCATAAACCTTTATAGTGGGATTCTTCTTTGATTTATTCTCAAAATACTCCTTTGATTTCCCATTGAAAAAAAAGAAGAGTATATTAGAAGGGAGAATATTGCCGCCTCAAGTAAAAGACATCTTGCTAGGCTAAACAAAATTTTCACAATAATTGAAATTGAATATGCTCTCTTCGAGCTAGATGGTACCAAGGCTTTAGGGCCTGATGTGACTCCTACCATCTTCTATCAATAATATTGGCCTTAAGTTAGGTAAGGACATATGTTGAAAGAACTTAATTAGAAAAATGTGACCTTGATACCTAAAGTTGACTCCTCTAGTTCCTTTAAGGACTTTTGACTAATTGGTCTTTTCAACATGACTTACAAGGTCATCTACAAAGTACTCATTAACAAATTACAATCAATCATGCCAAAGGCTATCTCCCTACTCTAAATTGTCTTTGTCAAAGACATATTAATTACGGACAATGTTATGCTTGCAGGTGAATTATTGCACTACATTAGGAAAAAATGCTAATAAAACTAATGATCGTGTCTCGCAATTTCAAAATAAAATTAGGTTGAAAAATATTTGTAGCTATAAGGTGCAACCTAGATTATCTCCCTTGGAAATAGATTTTAATATTTAATTGATTTTTCTAAGTATAAGAGGATCCTAGAACTACCTAATTTAATGTGGGTTTGATCTAATTAAACTAACTAAAATTAAATTAAAATAAAACTTTTAGTTATTACATAAATGCATAAACTAATAAGCAACTGATGGACTTATAATTAGCTCTAGATTCATCATTTAGCATCCACTATCCTTATCATAATTTAATTGTTAATATTCTTGTCTAAGAGTTTCTAATTGTATTCATGGCAATGCATTTTAAGTTACCACATAAGATTCAAGAGATTAACAAGTTAATGTTGAATTGAAACTTCAACTCTGCATCAAATCATTAATTTTTGTTATTAGGATCAATGAACACGAAATTCGATTGATTAATCGATCAATTAGCTTTTGAATTATCACCCTAGAATGTTTAATTAACTAATTAAACTGTAAGAAATCCTCAAATCAAACAATTAAGTATACAAACTCTCACATACATTTCATCAAACACCTTGATTGTATACATAGATAATTATAAGAAAATGAAAATCTAGTATTTAATTCAATTAATTATACATTTAAATACTCTTTTAATTAGTATCTAACCAGTTATTAATTATAAATTACACTAATCATAGTCAATTATAAGTTTAACCAAGCAAGTTCAAAAATAAAAATTAATATAGAAAGAGAGAAAATAAGATGAAAATCTTAATCCAAAATCTTTTACTAAACTCTATGGATTCAAGCTTCAATCCAAATTCTTCATCCAAACTAGCCGCAAGAGGAAATTAGTGCTTCATGGAATGGATGGATGGAGGAGGAATGGAGAAGAAGACGCTACGGCAATGGAAAAGAATGAGATGAAGCGTTCTAGATAAATGGATCCATTGATGCCTGGAGCTTGCCCGAGTCTTTTAATCCACATTAATGATCACGTGCTCAGCTTCTTCTTTTTGTGTGTCACGTGCTCAGCCTATTTACTATGCTCACGTGTTCTATGGTGGAATGAATGGATGAGATGGATTCTGGACGTTGAAATGGCTTAAGCTCTCACGTGTTCTGCCTCCCCCTTTTCTTCCTGTTCACGTACTTCTTCAATTTCTTTTAATTATCACGTGTTTTGCTGCCTTCACTAAAACTCACATGGCCTTTTCTGATGCTATTTCTCCCAATCACAAACCCATATTCTTCCACGTAAGAACCCTCATATGGTCCAGTGGCTTTGCATGTGTTTACTGTTTACGTGAAACCTTCTCCCTTGCCACGAGTTTCCCACGTCAGCTGCTTCGTGTGTATGAGTTCACGTTGAAAGTCTTCCATTCCATCCTCCCAACTCGAGACCCCTTCCATCTGCTCGTTGCTGAATATTGTGGGCTTCCTTCTCTTCACAAACCTGTAGCTCCTTCATCACGTTCTCCCCATGCCTCTCACAGCTCTGTTCTATTCCATGTTCTCAAGCCCCTTCACGTAAGACTACATGCATGATGAGTCAACTGCCCCTGTATATATGTTAATATGAATCTGTGTTTATCTCTTCTTCCAGCCCCACATGAGTATCTTCCTTCTCTTCTCTTCACGTTTTGTTTCTTCTTTGCTGCCCTACGTATTTGTTGTTCCCTGCTTCTCACTAAAATAGAACATCGTACTTCTGGACGTGCAACCCGTGGCATGTGTTTACATGTGTACGTTCTTAACTCCCCTGAAAAGCCTGTACTTTTCTTCCTCTTTCCTACTGTGTAAGAGAGCTACGTGACAGGTGAATGGAGGGCTATGCAACATGGTGTGTAGCAATGCATGAGTGTGTTTTAGTGGCAGTCGTGAGTGTAGAGTGTCTAACCTGGAGCTACGTGGAAGTGTTTGGAGGCTGGACTTGTGGCTTGGACTCCCAGCTCGTGTACAGTTAATGTGTGTGGCTGTTGCTGGAAGTGACTCATGAGAATGGAGCCCGTGGTGTGTTACTATGTGAAAATGGATGTGGAGCTACGTGGAGTGGATGAATAAGATGGATGATGATGATTGTGCTGCCTCATTTTCATTCTCTTCATCACGTGTGGGTGTGTGAATCAACGTGAGCTGGAGGGACGTGTAAGGGAGTGTAAATGAAAATGGAATGGCTAAGAATGAAGCTAATGCATGAGGGCGGGACGTGTAACCATTTATGTGAGTGTATGAGTGTGTGAGAGAGTGGCTAGACTCGTGGAGTGTGATTTTCCATGCACATGATTCATATATCCATGTGTTGATGCCTCCTCATGCATGAAAACCATTGTGAAGAATGAATGAATTGCCTCATATCTCCTGAGCATGTGAGAGCCTCCAATTGACGCCCACTTCAACTCTATCTCTTCTCCAAACAAATATTCTCCCTTTAAGTTCCATTTGCCCAATGAAAATCTACAAAAATAATGGAAGACATTAATTAAGAAAATTTACAAAATTATTTAAAATAATTTATGCATTAAAATAAGAAATGTTGCAAAATAATTCTTAAAGTGCAGAAAATTACCAATAAAATCAATTATCATCTAATAAAATCCATTAAGCCTTATTTAATTATTAAAATGCCTAAATTTAGGGGAATTAATATATATATAATTAGTAATTATCAAAAACCTTTCAGGTAGCTTTAAAAATTGACATTCAAAAGACTTTAAAAATTGATGTTCAAAAGGCCTAACGATAAAGTTTTCTGGAAGTTTCTTGAGGACATTCTTTCATTCATGAATTCCCTGATCATTGGAGGAGGCTAATTATGGAATGTGTTACCATTACCTCATTTACAATTAGTATTAATATTGATCACTCAAAATTTTTCAAGCCAACCATATGGCTTTGTTAAGGTGACCTACTCTCACCCTATCTTTTTATCTTTGGGGCAAATATGTTATTGATCTAATTAATGCCCAACATGAGGGAACAATTAAAGGTCTAAAAGTGTGCAAAAATGCACCCCTAATTAACCTACTATATGCAAATGACTTGCTTATATTCTTTAAGGCTATCATTCATTTAGGTAGTGAAGTCAATAGCATATTTGAAGAGTCTAGAAAGTTATCAAGGCTATTTATAAACATTTAAAAATTTGAAATTAAATTCTACCCAAGCAGTCCAAGAAAATTTATAAAGCTAATAGGGAATATCTTCAAGTGTAAAGTGGTCCAAAAAATTGGTAAATATTTGAGAGGCTATATTGATGGGAATAATAGAGACATGCCCATTCATTAAAATCTTAAACTTGCATGAAAAGAAACTACAAGGTTGGAAGTCTTTTTTTTTTTTTTTCTAGACGCTAGTAGATTGACTTTTATCTAGTATGTCTTGTCATCAATTCCCATTTATCCTTTATTGTATTTCAAGTTATCAGAGAAAGAAGCTCACTTGTGTGACTTAATTATGGCAAAATTCTTTTAGGGAAATGCTATAAAGCATCTTAAACATCGCATGATTGTTTGGCATAAGATTTGCAAACCAAAATAAGATGAAGGTCTTGGTTTGCGTAATGCCTTTGATCTCAATCATGCCTTCCTTAGAAACGAAGTTCGGAGGATTTTTTTTTTATATATATAATAGAGATTCACTTTACATGATAAATCTTCCTTGTTAGGTATGGGGAAGGAATGGATAAAGAAAATCTTTGGTGCCCTTCAAATGCATTCTCATTATGGAAAGTTGCATTCTTTGCCTCTTCTCTTGTCATTTTGTATCTTAAATGGCAAATGTGAAATAAAGAATCAATAAATTTAGAGGCAATTTATGGTTCACTAAAAAATGAGTAAACCTAAATATTATCGAAGTAAAGAATCTCATTGCCCATAGCAAATCATGGAACTAGAATAAACTTAATCACTTCTACATGGAACCACTACAAAGATTATCTCATGAATCCTAGTCTGTCAACACAATAATATTGATAAGATAACATGTAATTGTAGCAATTCTTGCCAATACTTGGTTAGAAAAGGGTATAAAGAAGTTGAAGGCTCAATGGAAAGAGAGAGACCTAACATCTTAAACTACCAAGAAGAATTTTAACATTTTGCTAGAGATTGTGCTATGACTCTCTACCATTAGGGGAGAATTTTAAAAATATAGGGTATAAAGTACCTGTTGGAAAATGGGGTGCCCTTAATGGGTTGATCTGACTAGAAACCCGACCTAATTTCTTATGCAAAGAAATTTAATTTAATTAGTTAATTAATTAAGGTATATTAATTAAATAATTATTTGAATTTAAAATCTTCATTTTAAATTCAAAATTTAAAATAAAGGTTGGTTGTTAAATTTGAATTAATTGAATTGAATTAAATATCATTATCTAATTAAGGAGGAATGGGTTAAATTAGTTTTTATTAATCATGTAAAAAGCGTGTGATAGTGGCCTCCCCTTCTCTCTCTTTTTCTTTTTTTCCTCCCAATTTCTTCTTTGAAGCATCGAAGAGAAGAAACACATACATGAAAATCCTCTCTAGTGATGGTGTTTTCTCCCATGCACAATTATCAAACTTCCATTTGGTGACTCCAATCAAAATTGCATAGGACAGAGACCGAGAAAGATTAGGATTTTGTTGCAATCTAAGTAAGTATTCAAATATATCTTAGAATGTATGGATTTTTTTAATTTCCTTCTTTAATATTAGAGTTTAGTTAAGTTCAAATATTCTATCTCCACATGTTTCAACTGTAATATGTTAATTTTGTGCATATTATGTTTAATATGGATCAGCAATTGCATGAAATATAAATTAAATTGAGAATACCCTTTAATGGCAATTTTTTATAGAGATAAAATTAGGCCATATAATTAATATTAAGAAAAGCCTATAGTGTGATGATTGTGTAGTAGAAAGATAGTAAAAATCACACACAAACTATTAGAGAGAAATTAAAGCTTAAAAGTTTGGATTTTTAGTGAAGAAATTGCCAATTTTAAAGGCTTGGCATTCTCACCATAGTCCTTGACTTAAAGCAAGTCATATATGTTTGAAAACCCTGCTACATAAACTTTCCAACACCACTAAAATTGCTTCAAAATGGACAAGTATTGAAAGAGATATGAGCATTTGAAATTAGATGCTCAAAACTCAATTTCTGAAAAATTATAGTCAAGTAGTCATGTTTTGAGGGCTTTTTCTCTTTCATCAAGCCGTAAATTTATGCAATCCATATGTTATTGGAAAGATCATGTTGCAAGCTTTCCAATGACATTAAATTTGCTTGAATAGAAATTGAGACGAAGGAGATATGGTGATTCAAAATTTACTTTGCAAAAATGGCATTTTTTAGAAAAATTGTAAAAATAGGAGGTGAAAAAAAAAAGGTTTAAGTCTCACTTCCTTTCAACCTGAAACTTAAACCAACAGAAAAAGAAGATTAAGATGAGTTTAAAGGTAGTACAATTGTAGCCCGAAACCACCACTAAAAAGGTGCGTGGATTAGGCAAGTGATCTTTACATAGGAATGCATGTAAACTCCCTTGGAGATGGTTTTTAGCTCTAAAAATTTATAATTTTGAGAGCTTTAAAATGATATATAATTTACTTATATTTGGGCATATGTTAGTCATGTTTCAGTATTTTTCAAGTTGTATAATTGTTATTTTATTTGCCAAAAGATTCATAAAAATTTTAATTATGAATTTTAAAATTATATTTCTCTGAAATGAATAATTATGAATCTAGGGATGTTCCATATTTATTATATAGATACACATCAAACCATTCCCTAATGTTGTTTTGAAAAACATCAAATTAGTGAGTATGTTAGAGAGAAATTTGAAAAACCAAAATTAAATTTTTTGAATTGATATATATTGGAGATAAACCTTTATATAGAATATCATGTTATCATAAATATTGATGAATTGTCATGTTGGAAATTGGAACATTGTTAATGAACTAATCTATAACCTAATCCAATTTTCTAAGAGGAAATTGATTGATTAATTAAAATAAGTAATTAATAATTTTTTTATTAATTATTAATTAATTATTATATTATTAATTTTTGTATTTAAATTTTAAACCTTTTCAATTCAAAATTTAGATAAAAGGGAGATTAGTCTAGTTAAAAGAAAATTTTGATCATCACTAATACACCAAAAATAAAATCATTCAAAGTAAAAGAGTGATCAAACTTACAAAATATATATATTTTATATATGGTGATATAACCTGTAGATGATTGGAAAAGTCTAGAGGTGACTAAAGACAATTAAAAAGGTCTATGATAACTAAAAATAACTGAACAAGCTTGTGAGAGTTAAAGAGAAGATAATTTGATAATTAATAAATATCTTTAGAATGACATCTTTAATTTATTGTTAATATGAATGCAATTTACGAATATGTTGCATTAAATAAATAAAAAGGACAAAAAAAATCTTGTTAAGTGGAAGTTCTCAAATTGGTAGACTTGAGATTGTCTAAGAACTAAATAAATCAAGATATGAGAATATGAAAAACATTATAGTAAGTGAGAGTTCTTAGATAGGTAGCATAAAGACTCATTAAAGAAGTATAGTATAAATAATATTTATAGATGAATTCAATGAAAAAGTAAAGACATTCTTAGGAAACATGAGATAAAAGCATGCCAAGTGTAAACTTTCGATCATAAACCTGATAAGGTTATTATTGGTCTACTCAAAGTTCATTGTAAATACAAACATAACATTGTATATATATAAGTCTTCTATGCTATGTCTACATAAGAATTATATTATTATTATTATTATTATTATTAATTTCATTACTTAACTTAATAAGAGAAATAAGTTAGATAGTGTCAATTGGAAAGATTGATACCATAAAATTCTTAAATCCTAAAGAAGAATAAGATGCTAAAAAACTATTGGACAATGTCGTATATGAGTTAAACATAAAAATACAACTTAGCTATAGCTATCATGAGGCCTCTACCTGTAAGCTAGTAACATATGAAAGTGAAAATGATCCACAAAAAGAGCATCTTTGTGATAATGATTGCTTATCATATAAAGCTTGGGAATGAATACTTAGAAGCTACTAAACCCTTGGAGATATTTATATGATTGAGATTACTATGACTTTAAAGTTCAAGTATGCAAGAAAATGATTTCATATTAAAAGAGGATTTGGCCAATTTTTTAAAAAAAGGCTAACAAAGAATTAAGTAAAGAGGCTAACATGGTAAAAAGGATCTTGAATAATAAAAGTTAAGCATCATATCTAGTTAAGAATGGGTCACTTTGCTTATGATTGTGAATCTTTTATAAAATATCATTAGCTATTTTTGAAAGCAAATAACTTTATGTAAGAAAGACTATAAGAGTTAAAGTAAAAAGATATTAAAGTATGTAATACCAGTTTTGCATAAAGGATAAACCTCATCCTACCTAGTGTTCAAAGATTCGACAAAGTTTAATATTTACCATTTCTTTTCTTAATTTAAGATTTAAGTACCAATTTTTCATGAAAACTCCATTAATATAAGAAAAGGAACCAGAACTAAGAATCCATTATAATTAATTCATTCTGACATAAAAGTAGAGGCGAGATAATGATTTCCTATATGGTTTAATTCATTTAATCTCATGTGAGCTAAAAGCACTTGAATGGTTTAGACATTATAAGAACATGTTCAAGAATCAAATGGACATCGAAACTGAAACTCTGAGCTATGACAAAGAATGCAAATATTAGTTAAATTAGTTTTAAGAAAACTATGAAAGAAAGAAATTAATAAGTAAATTGACAATTCCTTAACACTATTTAGCAAATGGAGATGCTGAGAGAAAAAAATGAAAAACCTTACTCAAGATAATTAAGGTTAGTAATGGCTCAAGTAGTCTTTTCCTTTTAGAGTAATAAGTCACAAATTGATGCTTTTAAATTTAACTAAGTGCCTTTTAAATAAGTTATTTTTGCACCCTTTGATTTGTAGGTATAATAAGCTATTTTAGGTGTTCTAGGACCATTGGGTTGGTTACTTATGTTTATGATAATTCTTATGAGTATGAGAACCAAAAGCACAAAGTAAGGTATTTATCTTTACAAGATACTTAGAATAAATTAAAGGAGTATATCTTTATTAGTTAAAATGAAGGTGGAAGCATACTTAAAAATGAGTCAAGTATAACCACATTTAAGGAATGAATTGTGAAGTAGGGAAGAAATTAGCAAGTATATATCTCTATATGAGATACGAGATTAAGTTAACGAGGATAAGTAATTGCACCTTGACCTATTGATTCGAGTGGGAGCTTGCTGTAAGGTGAGAAGGTTGCATAACAACTCCGCTACTTCAAAGTAACCACAAGAGTATGCTTAAACATCTTTTTAAGATTAAAAGGGCAACACTTAGAGGTACTCTATTAGATATTAAAGATCTTAGTACAATTCAAAAGGCTCAAGTGTTCTCTATTACGCCATGTTTGGTATGCCACTGGAAACGGAAAAGGAAAAGGAAAAGGGAAGTTAAGAGAAATTTTAATTTTACCTTTATAATTACTACTCAATCATTATTTAATACAATTTATCAATAATTATTCAATCATTAAAAGTAAGAGTATTATAGACATTTTCTATATACAAAATCACATTTTTTCTTTCCCTTTCTATTTTCATACATAACTTTCTGTGTACCAAACGGGTCTTTAAAGAAAATTGGATAAGACTAATGGATCAAAAGATAAATCTAACGAGGACAAACCATGTCCAAGGCATTGGTTGCCATCCATGTGATTGAAAACCACTTAAGAACCATATTTTTTAATGTAAAAAGAAGAACAGATGGATTAATTGAGAGATAAAAGATATACTTGGTTATTAAGGGGTATATATAATAGAAAGGTATATATTATGTGAAAATGCTTTCTCATCGGTTGTATAATAAGACAAGTCTTAACTATAGTTATAAATTTAGACTTATCATTACATCAATATATATGAAAAACCATATTCTCAAATAAAAAATTAGACAAAGAAAGTATATGAAGCAACTATTAACTTTCATAAGAAAAAGAATGGAACAAAAGGTTTAAAGGTTTCTAAGGTTCATTTAAGAAGTAGAGCAATCATCTAGATAGTGAGTATTTGAAATCTTATCGAGTTAAGACCTCATATATGAATTTCAAATAATTAGTGAAGGCAATTGTATTTGTGTTAAGTGGTTTAAGAGAAGTTAGTTATATTATCCTTTATGTGGATAATATGTCATTAGCCGGGAATAAATAATATTCTTTAATAATCATTAAAGATATATCCTTAAATCTCAAGATAAATGATATATGTAAAATAGAGTACATCCTTAGAATTAAGTTACTCAGAGAAATTGATTACTTCTTACAAAAAAATCATAATTGGAAAGTCCTTAAGCGATTTAATATAAAAGAATATAAACTCATTAATACCCTTATAGTAAAAGGTGATAGTTTAGGTCATGGGATACATTCTCAAATTAATTTTACATTGAAAATCATGTAAGAAGTCCCTTACTCTAACATTATTGGATATAATGTGAATGATGTGTACAATGTCAAATGTTTATGAATGATTGATATAGTGTACTAGTAATAGTAAAATTCTGGTTAATAGCATATGAGTGCTATTAAGATAATACCTAAAATGCTTGTAAGGCAGCACCATATTAAAGAAAAGATCTAGATGAATGAAATTAACCTTTGGATATATTTTTTTGCTAAATAGAGATGTGATATCTTGGAACAATAAGAAGCAAACATGTATAATGTTGTTTACCAAAGAAGTAGAGATCATTACATACTTTGTAACATTGCAATAGGTTATATGGCTAAAGAGAGCTGTAAGTTCTTGGACGTCATTAGTGGAATATTGAATCTAGTATTAACCAATCAAAGTAAATGAGAAGTCATAGTCAACCAAAACCCCTAAGTATCATAATGATAGTAAATACATAGATACAAGAATGGAAAAAATTAATAGTACAAAAAGGTGTTACAATGGAATATGTCTATGCATGGGAAGGCCTATACATAGAGAAATATATGAAAAAAAATGTGAAGTCTCTTGGTAAGCATAAGACAGAGTATAACACCATATATACAATTAAGTATTGACTATGTAGATAAGTTATACCATAATCATAGGTATCATATACACAATGATAGTATACCATACAGATCAATGAAGTTGGCTCTCTCACATGAGTAATCGCCTTTGGTGCTTATGAAAAGTGAGTAAAGAGAGAAAAGAAGGTCAAGATGAGATCTAAACACAGATATAAATATGAATTGAATTACAGATTCCCATCATCTATAATACTTATAGCTAGATTTAAATTCTCTTCTCTAAGGCGTTATGATAAGTGAATAGAATGGTAGAATTTGAGTTAGACACTATGCATGTCTAGACTGAAATCTGTACAATGTTGATAAATAAATTAAATTGATATATGCTCTTATGAAATAGAAGAAATGCCATATCATGTGATTTATATTACTTATGCTTGATAATCACAAGTAGGAATAAGTGAATAGATCTTTGCTTCATCACTGTGTAAGTCTTAGAAAGGATCAAAGACTTACATAAATGCTCTCATGACTTTAACAATACCATGAGGAGATAAGTTAGTATTTGTTACTCTAATATATATCTTATAGTCATGATAGATTAAGCTTAAAAGGGTTGATGCTAGGAAAGCAACTAATTCTAATTTAAATAGTATGTGGGGTGGAAGGAAGATCACCTAAGATATACATATAACTATGTTAATATCAAAGGCATGCCTATTATGAAGTTGTCATAGTACTGTTATAAATGTAGATACTATACATATGAAAAAAGTAATCTAAGTGATATTAAACTCAAGAGAGATTAGATTTGTCATAAATATAAAATATGATGTATATAGGTGAATCTAGAGCACTGAGACATATAAACGAGTGTTCAAAGTATATCTTAGGGATGCATCTATTATGTTAATCCTATAATAGGATTTCTACTGTGAGAGCTCTTGAAAATTCTATTTAAATGGTCATAATAGAGCACCTAGTATGAAAGTGCAAGAGGAACAAAGAGCGAAGAAAGAATTTTATATCGTTCATCCTATTATGTGCAAGTAGGAGATGTTAAAAATTGGAGCATTTTTTATGGGCTAACCCAACTAGAAACCTAATCTAATTTCTTATGTGAAGAAATTTAATTAATTAATAGATGAAGGGTATATTAATTAAATTATTTGAATTTGAAATTTGAAATTTAAATTTAAAATTTAAAAGAAGGATTAGTTATTGAATTCAAATTAAATAATTTGAGTAAATATGGTTATCTAATTAAGAAAGAGTAGGTTAAATCAATTTTTACTAATCATGTAAAAGGTGTGTAAAAGTGGCTTTTCCTTCTTTCTCTCTTTTTTCCTCTAAGTCTCTTCTTTGAAGCATTAAAGAGTAGAAACACATACCTGAAAACCCTCTCTGGTGTATGGTATTTTTTTGGTCCTAGACAATAATAAAAGTTCCATTTAGTGACTCTAATCATAATCACATGTGACAAAGACTGAGAAGGATCAAGATTCTATTGTGATCTAGCTAAGTACTTAGATTCATCTCATAATGTATGAATTTTAATTTCTTTAATACTTGACACATGTCACTTCATATGTGATAAACCAAAACATGCTATTATGTTGGATTGCATCACCCTTCAATCAATTTCATTGTGGATCAATTTCTCGTTGGATCATGCATTCAATTGTAAGGACATATACATTTAAGAAGATGATCTCTTAAAAAAGATTCCTAAAGAATATTCTTCTTTTGTGTTGGAGTTCTATTGTCATTGAGACAAAATCCTCTTTAAATATTTGAGACGAAAATCTCCAACAGTGTTTATCTTGTTTGGTAAAGTAAGGAAGGATATAAACAAATTGCCAAGAGGGATATAAACAAATTAATTCCCTTGGTGATGTGTGATAATAATCTATATTCTTCTAATAGATCAAGACTTCACATGCAAGAATGGTTACATGAAAGGAAGGATGTAATTGTCACTTTTTGGAGAAAATTTAAGTCTTTAAATAAATTTATTTTTGGTATTTTCATCAAAGTTGAAGGAAAATTACTCCTTTTCCTTACCTATCTGTCTTGGCCCCAGCCAATGAGCCTAATCTCATGCATGTCCTTAAAGTTATATAAAAGGTTATTAAGAGATGTTAAGATCTAACATAATATGATAACTTTCTTTTAACACACAAAAATAAAACTTACTCACAAATATTTTAGATGAACTCACCTTTTAACAAGAAAACAACATGATTGGCTTAAACATTTAAGACTCTTCGAGTGTCTTTCGAGGATGTTTACTTTTTTATTATTATTATTTTTTTGGGGATACAAGTAGAAAATCTAAGAACTAAAATACGATGTTATAAGATTTTAAGTCAAAGAAAATATCATTCTTCTTCGCATTAAATGCATGCATCTTATAACGGCATGATTGGAAGAACTTTGTAATTAGTAGTAATCAACCTATAATGAAAAGAAGAAAGAACTACAAATGAGAATGAAAAGTTATAGAAAAAAATATTCTAAGATAGAATGAATTTCATTAAATGTCTAGCAACTTTTAAATTGAGTCCAAGATGACTTCCAACAGTGACATTTCGTTTTTAAACCAATAATAGATTAGCACTTTAAGCAAATGTATATGTTTCTTACTTTATGACCACCAAATTCTAATAGGTAATCATGTTTAAGAAGAGAAAGTTATATTTATTTATTTTATTTATGTCAAGAAAAGACATGATATTTTATTTATTTATTTATTTATTCTAATAAAAGAAACGATGCGTTTCGAGGAAAAAAAAAAAAGATATGGGAGCTCGGAAGGGTTGAGGGTGTGTCGTCTCCGTTGCTCGCAAAACCTACTTCTGCGCCGCATAATCTCTGCGACTCTCTTGTTCGCTAGAACCAGGCACGCCTTTGAAACTAAATGCTTTTTCCGTACTTATGTCTGGAACCCTAGAATATACTGATTCTATGCATAACAAGTCTCCTCTAACGAAAGAGAACTTCGTAGTTTCTAAGCAGTAAGTTTCAGTCCCTTTGCCTACTCATGGCGGACGTAATGGTGATGAATGAGATTGAGGCAATAGCGTCGCGGCTTGGGGTCGATCTTTCTACCATTGATCTGGATTCCATTCGCCTTCCGCCAGGCAATGATTTTGGTATCTTCAGGTATTTTTTTTTCCCTTGTTCTTAAGAATTTCTTGTTGGCTACTGAGAGATAAATTGGTAATGGAAAGAAAATTAAATCTTACCTTGGCAATTATTTTGGCATTTGAATTCAATATGTGATGATTATGTAAATTAACAGTTTTGTTTATTATTTTGAAAAGCATAATGCTAGTAATTAAACAGGAAAAATAGGAATGAAAGATTGGAAATGAGAAGAGTATATTTTTGGGAAAAGTACATTTTACCCATGATTTATGATTTATGGTCCAATTACAAAATTGGGATATGATCTTTAAAATGCAACAAGATGCTCCCGTGAACTTTTAAATATAAGAAAACGCTTCTTGAAGTAGGGTTTGGTGCTTGGTGTCCAGGGGAGTGTTTTGTTACATTTTAAAGTTATTTGGACTTTTTTTTTCCTTTTTTTTTTTTTGGTTATATTTTAAAGTTCATGCATCAATATTGTAACTAAGCTATAGTTCATGGAGTAAACTGTACTTTCTTTTGTTATTTTTATTTTAAGCAAGAACTTTCTTCCAACGTTGGAGTTTAGAAATGAGAGGATTGGCGACAGAAAACTACCTTGATGAATGGCTTTATTCGACTCTGTTTCACCCTCGTTCACAGTGCTAAGTTACTTACATTAGTATTCTCTCCTTCTCCAACCAAATAAATGTAATTAAAATTATATGGCTTTTTTTAATTGCCGAGTGAAATAACCTATTTTTAAGCCAACCTTTCTTCATAGTATTTTATTGTCTTGGTTTATGTTAATTGGTGCTTTCAATAGTCACACTTTAGATTTATCGGTTGGGATCATGTTCTGATTCTGTTTTATTTTCCATTACATAGTGATGATGATGATATCTACCAGGAGGAAAATCTGGAGTTTGACTCTGGATTTGGCAACATTATAGTTGTGGATAACCTCCCAATCGTACCTAGGGAGAAGTTTGAGAAGCTTGAAGGTGTTATTCGTAAAATTTATAGTCAGATTGGTGTGATTAAAGAGGATGGCCTATGGATGCCTGTTGATCCTGGTGCGGAGAAAAGTTTAGGTTATTGCTTCATTGAGTATAATACCCCTCAGGTATGTGAGTGTCATAAGGAAAATAGTAGTTCTTAACTTTTTATGTAAAAACTATATGTTATTAGTAATTTAGTGTCAATGTTTTTATTCCTTGCTTGTAATTATTCACTATATTAGATTGATTATAGTTTATTTGTTTTTGTATGTTTACATCTGGTGCTCACCTTAGGAAGCTGAGCTCGCTAAAGAAAAGACACATGGATACAAGTTGGATCGTGCACATGTTTTTTCAGTGAACATGTTTGATGACGTTGACCGGTTTATGAAAGTTCCAGATCAGTGGGCTCCTCCTGAAACAAAGCCATATGCTCCAGGGGTACTAGTTTAAATCAGTTCTATTTCTTTTTAATGGTTTCTTACTTTTTTCTAATTGCTCTCTAGATTTTTGCATTTTGTGATAGGAAGAACTGCAGAGCTGTAAATTAAATTTTTGTTGCAAATTTTGGCTTCTTGGAACTACTAAATTCTTTCATGATATGTCCATCTAGGTAGTCATGAGTCTTGGTTTTATTAGTATAAACTATCTATATACTTGACTTGCCAATTCATTACAGCCTTATATCTATGTTATTGTCTGTTACTACCATTACCATACTTATTTGGTTCGTGAGGAATTGTGGTCATCTGATTTGATGATACAATACTAGGATTATTCAAGACTTTTTGTTAGTTTACATCCACAAGATGTTTTTAAATTAATTATAGGGACTGCCTTATTTTGATTTGATTATCTCTATAGTTTTCTTTTGCATTAGTATTTACGTGGAAGCAATCGCAACTTTATCATATATCATGCATCTTTATGGAAATCTAAATATATGTGTTACTTGTTGGACAATGTGAGGTGTGAGCACATATCTGTATATATTTGCTTATAATATATGATTTAGTGGCTTTATCTTGGGCTTTTACATGTAAAATTTGATGCCTTATAGTTCTATCCTTTTGAACCTGTAACAAATGTGCTTCTTTTCAATATTTGTGATGCAGTTTAGTCTTGTAACTTTCACAGGAAAATCTTCAGCATTGGCTTACTGATGCAAAAGCCCGAGACCAGTTTGTGATTCGTGCTGGTTCCGATACTGAGGTTTTATGGAATGATGCAAGGCATTTGAAGCCTGATCCTGTTTACAAGCGTACGGTGAGTGAACATCATATGTTCTGATATGATTATCAATGCCTTCTCATCGTTTACTCTTCCCTGCCCGTGTCACTGCTGGCCACTGTGCACTTATATCTGATGCGAATGACAGTTTTGGACTGAGAGTTTTGTGCAATGGTCCCCTCTGGGTACATATTTGGCAACAGTTCACCGACAGGGGGCAGCTGTTTGGGGAGGTGCTACAACCTTCAATCGACTAATGCGTTATGCTCATCCTCAGGTTTTATTTTTTGGTTTTCTTTTGCATTAGAGTTTAGATTTTGTTTTCTCGATTTGTAAATTATATAATAAACATATTAATGGCAGGTAAAACTCATTGATTTTTCACCTGGCGAGAAGTACTTGGTAACTTATAGTAGCCATGAACCAAGTAATCCTCGAGAAGCTAACGTGAGTTCCATCTCCTGTGTTCATTGTTTTATTGTGAGTTTGTTGTTAGCACCATTCCTAATGTCAATTATTTTATAGAGGGTTGTGATAAATATATTTGATGTGAGGCTTGGTAAAGTGATGAGAGATTTTAAAGGAAGTGCGGATGATTTTGCAATTGGAGGTACTGGGGGTGTCACCGGCGTGTCATGGCCTGTTTTCAGGTACTCCTGTCCCCCCCCTTTTCTTTTGTTAGCTTAAATACTAGTATTTTAGAATCTCTCCTGGGCCTGGCACATTGATATTATTATCTTTGCAGATGGGGTGGTGGAAGAGATGATAGGTACTTTGCAAGAATGGGGAAAAATATAATCTCTGTATATGAGTCAGAGACCTTTTCTCTTGTTGACAAAAAGTCCTTAAAGGTTGAAAATGTAATGGATTTCATCTGGTCCCCAACTGATCCAATTCTTGCACTTTTTGTTCCTGAGATGGGTGGTGGGAACCAGCCTGCTAGGGTGAGTGCTGTTGTTTGGAACTACCTCCATTCTGTTTATTTGGTTGGCCATTTTAGATTAATGTCCATGTTCTTCTCTCATTTGTTTTAAATTTATGTCATACTTTGGTGTATGAGTAGGTTAGTCTTGTTCAAATCCCTAGTAAAGAGGAACTGAGGCAGAAGAACCTTTTCAGTGTCAGTGATTGCAAGATGTACTGGCAAAGCAATGGGGACTACTTTGCTGTTAAGGTAGATCGATATACTAAGACCAAAAAAAGCACATACACAGGCTTTGAACTTTTCCGTATAAAAGAACGCGATATACCCATTGAAGTTTTGGAGCTTGAGAATAAAAATGACAAGATTATTGCATTTGCTTGGGAGCCAAAGGGTCATAGGTTTGCAGTTATTCATGGTGACAACCCTAAGCCTGATATTAGCTTTTATTCCATGCGGACTGCTCAGAACATGGGCCGGGTTTCAAAGCTTGCTACTTTGAAAGGCAAGCAGGCAAATGCTCTCTTTTGGTCACCTGCAGGTCGCTTCATTGTACTTGCAGGGTTGAAAGGCTTCAATGGACAACTGGAATTTTACAATGTTGATGAGCTTGAAACTATGGCAACTGCTGAACATTTTATGGCAACAGATATTGAATGGGATCCAACTGGAAGGTAAATTTTGAAGAATTAGTTTTGATATTGTTAATAAAGCATAAATTTATGAGTTTATCTTGTCTAAAATCATTCTAGAATAGTATATTTGTTTACTATGGCTGTTCAGTATTTAATTCTTGTTGCCATACTGAAAGAATTAACCCTTTGTTTGAGTTATTACCTAGTTTATAGTTGTTTGCCTATTTCATGCTGCAGGTATGTTGCAACTTCCGTGACTTCTGTTCATGAAATGGAAAATGGTTTCAATATATGGTCTTTCAATGGCAAGCTTCTCTATCGTATATTGAAGGATCACTTCTTTCAGGTATATCATCACTCCTAGCTTGAAGCTTTTGCTAGCCGAAGTATTACAATGGTGGAAGGAGTAATATGTATATATCATGTTTAGCTCGACATTGGCATAGGGTAAAGGATTGCAGTTTAAATCCTCCTCTTGTCTCAAAAATACTTAATTAAAACTCCATTTTCATCCCTCAAAGATAGGATATTTCTTAATTTAATTCCTCATATAATTGTCATCTCAATTTAATTCCTTACAGATAAGTATTTCTCAATTTGGTCCCTCATAAAATTGCTTTCTCAAGTTGGTCCCTTACTAGTGGTTATTTTTTAATTTAGTTTCTTACAAATAAAATTGTTATCAATAATATCCTTTTATCCATCTATTGTAAATGAAATTATAACATGTAACATATTTTTTGGTAAATTATAAACAGTGTCATATCAATTTATTGTTAATTTTATTTACAATAGATTGCTAAACTACTTTATTGATGGTGCTATTTTTTAGAGACTATGTTGACAATTACTCATTTGTGAGGAACCAAATTGAAATGACAATTTTGTGAATGACCAAATTGGTAAACACTTAATCTATGAGGACCACATTAAGAAGGCAATTTTATAAAGGACTAAATTGAGGAATACTCTATCTATGACAGACCAAAATAGGATTTTAGTTATTTAAAAATTACTGATACAGCCCTTTTTATATGCGAGCTGCTGTTGGAAGCAAATGTCCTGCCAACTTTGTTTTGTTCTGTAGTTCTGTGCTAGTCTTTTCTGTAAAATGTAAATATTGTCACATGTTCATTTTTTTTTCTTCTTCTTCTTCTTCTAAAACAGTTCTTATGGCGACCGAGGCCACCGTCTATCTTGGGTCCAGAGAAAGAGGAAGAGATTGGAAGGAACTTGAAGAAGTATAGTAAGAAGTATGAGGCAGAAGACCAAGACGTGTCACTGCTGCTGAGTGAGCAGGAGCGTGAGAAGCGTAGAATGTTGAAAGAAGAGTGGGACAAGTGGGTCAATGAATGGAAGCAGTTGCATGAAGAAGAGAAGTCAGAGAGGCAGAAGCTCAGAGATGGTGAAGCTAGTGACGAAGAAGAGGAATACGAGGCTAAGGACATAGAAGTTGAGGAAGTGGTGGATGTATCAGAGGAGGTCCTAGCTTTTGAATATGAGCAAGAGTGAATTTTTTACCTTGAATTGACAGAGTGAAGCTTTTTTTTTTTCCCCCAAAACCCAATTTTGTTGTAATTTTGTGGCAGGAATACTTTTTTTCCTTTACTATTTAACATGAATAGCAATTTTGTTGTCGCCCTTGGGGTAAAGATTTTTAAATGGCTACTTTATAATTCAGTAAAATCATCTCTCTCTTGCTGTAGGTAATAATAGAAGATTTGAAACTCGCAGCTGAACATCATATTCATATAACCCAGCTTGGATTGGCAATAATCTTATGAGAAATATGCAGAAGGGAGCATCACGTACCATAAGAGCAAGGAATAATGACATGAGAAAGATGATGCATAAAAAAAAATCACAAATAAGCAGAATAATATGTATAAAATATGATTAAAAAAATGTACTATTTTGATAAATAAGACCCAAGACATAATAATAAACAAGGCGCACTCTAGCAATGACAAGAAGAATGGCTATACAAAGGATAGAAACAAAGAGTCAAACCCCACTTCTTGACAGCTTTTGAAAAGCCCCTTCTTTCCTGATGCTGCTTCCTTCCTTGTTCAGGAGCTTTGGTGCTATGATATCTCATTGTCAGCCTTCACTAGACTAAGTTAAAGGCTGAACAACTTAGGAGTGGTAAGGCTGTAAATGGGTAGTATCACTAGGGGTTTGGACTAGTTCAATGATTTTCATTTGATATAAGAGGTTAGAAACCTAGCAAAAGAGAAGAAAAAGCCGCAAATCCAGAATGTCGCAGCACCGATAAGATTGTAAAATCTCACAACAGTAGGATTTAAATCGAGATTCTAAAAGATTTATATCTTACATATGGTCAAGATCGCTAAGGTTACCCGAGAATATAAGATTACAAAATCTTAAGATTTAGATTGAGATCTCGACAACCTCCATAGCATTGTCATGTGAAGGGACAGGAAAGAGGGTCAGTGTCCAATAACACCGGCACTCTAGATTGGTTAAGGTCAGGATGGTGAAGGATGAGGTTGAGGTCCATAAGGGGTTTGAGGACGTGGGATCTGTGGTTATTTGTTATTCAAAATAGCACAACCACCACGACACTGTCGTCTGGAAGAAAAATAATCTTTCTGTGCAACAAAGGCTGTCTATGTAGAAAACCAGTGGATTGATACTACAGAGTCTCAGGCCAAGTAGGAACTGGGCTATTTCGTTATGTTTATTTCCCCTTTAATTACAGTTATGTTTCATTTTGTTTAGGCTTTTGAGCTGCCATTGTCTCCATCCATCGCTAGGGCACCATGTGGTGGCTTACGATGCTGTAAGAAATCAACATCTTAGTATTTAATTATAAAAGCGATCTTTCTCATTCCATAAACCAGAATTTGTCAATATAATAGTCTGTGTGTTCAAATACTGGACTGCCAATCATCCTCTATTATATTTACTCTTAGATAGAAAAATAAGATGGTGGACCCTAAAAAGTATAGAAGTTAGAAATCATCAATATTGAGTTTTCCCAGACGTTGTAGCTCATAAAGCATTGTAACTGCAGCTGAGTCATGTGAGCTCTTCTTATCAGCGCTAGAATCTCTTGTGCAATCTATACATCACTAGCTGTGCACAATTGTACCGTTGAAGCCTTTGTTTCAATGGCCCTTTGAATGATGTATTCTGGGAGAAATAGGCATGATAAATTTTTGGGGTCTTTTTCAATATGTTCAGGTTTGCATACTTTTATAGTTTGTCTGAATCTTTTCTTGTAGTATTATTTGTCTCTGAAAAAAATACTTCCATGTTCTATGAAGTAACAATTTTGATAATACTTCTTTTCCCATAAAGCATCTAATAGATTCATTTTAATCACAAATAGGCTGGATTGGACCAGTAAGTCTTTAAATGTTAAAGAATAGCTTCAAATTGGTTCGACAACTGAAAAGCTATATTATATAAGAGAACCAACTATTTTTTACTGATATGTTTGGATTGAAAAGAATAAAAGAAAGAAGAGATAAGGGATTTTTGAATGCTTTAGAATATGGTAATATTATATATAAAGTTATAAAGCAAAACTATATGCACATCAGGAGAACACTGTGTCTCTTACATAAAAGGAGATGCTATGCCCCTAAATAGAGAAATTGAAATTTTTTTAACTTTTAAATTTTCTTTTCAAGAATTCACTTGTTGTGCAGCACATTATGCAACAAATAATTCATTTTTAATTATATACTATTGCTCATGATTTCAAATTGCAGGTCACATCTAAGCTACATCCTTGTTACCTTGCAATTGCCACAATGGAACAGTGTCGAGGCCACAATTCCGTTGCATTTTTTATTAATAAAAATTCATTAGAAAAAAAAGCACAAAACAGAACAACACAAATTAAAGTTTAAAGATTCCAAACCAAGCAGCTGGCCTGAGCCCTACCTCTCATATAAAGAAGAAATGAGCAAAGAGGAAGCATAGCCTCTTATTCATATTTTTTTGGCAAATACCATAGATTTTAGAAAATTTCAAAAATAAAAATATAAGGGACAAATAACACTACCGAGACATTCAGAGAAGCGCAGAAAACCTCAAATTCCTCTAACAAATGAAAAGCTTCTTCTTTCGCTCTACTAGAGAGTCACATATTTGAAATAGTTCACGCAATGGAGTAACAATGAGAGATAACAGACGTTTGAATACTCTCCACACTTCATCAAGATTTAAGTTTGGTGTCATATGACAATTGCAATACTTTCTACTAAATCTTCAAGTGCCTGTGTCAGAAACAGCAAATGATCATTTAATTAAAAAATGATAATGACGACCTAACATGTTCCAATTAACCAAAGCAAGTTATAAAGAAAAAGGTCAAAAAGTCTATATCCCAGATTTAAAAAAAAAAAATGCAATAATCACGCCCGGTGGTGGTGTGCAATTCAGAAATAACCTTCGCATATTTCACATTTAATATATTGCAAATTGGGTGTTCAATTGTGAGAGAAATTGATGTAACTTATGAGAAATTCTGATTTCACATTAATATACGTTAAGACAAGGGTTATGAAATATTTAAATAATTTTTGAAATATTTCAATCATTTGTTAAGTAAAATGGGTTTTAGCAAAGTTTTCTGAAAAGTATTTAAAATGAGTTTTTGAAATTGTAAAAAGGGCCTTAGTATTTTGAAAAAGTGTTCTTATATAACTAAATCCATACAATTTGTGTTTGATAGAGTGAAAAAAATTTTAAGGAAATGGAAAAGATAATAAAAATAAAAATGAAATAGAACTTAAAATCATGTTTGATATAATATGAAAAAAAATAAAAATACTTTTTTATTTTGATATTTGATAGAGTGAGAATAGCACAATAATAAAAATAAACAAAGAATCATAATATTTTTAATATTAAAATATTTATTTTGTTGGTATAAAATAATAAAATAATCATTTTTAATTAAAAAATATTTTTTCATTTGCCAATGATAAAAAAAAATAAAATATATATTTTTAGTAGTGTTTAAAATATTAAAATCAGACGTTTAAATGAATTTATTTTTCCATGATCAAAATTTTAATTTGCACACTCTTTTATGTAATTGGGAATTTAAAAAAAAAAAGGTGAAATAAAAAGTGGCGAAAGAAAACACAAACTGACTGCCATGCATCAAAAACTAAATCACAAGCTTCTAATAAAAAACGAGTAGTTCTAATAAGATTTGTAATATGGGTACCTTTACCTTTTGCAGATATATAAAGTGACATTCTAGGATTCCATTTTAACGCATAAACTGTGACTGCCCTGTATTCCAACCCATTTTCTCCACTTTATTTTTCTCTCTTTTTCTCACACACAAAATTCAAAGTGTAATTAAAATGGACGTTGAACAGTAGGCAAAATGGTTTGTTTGGGCTTGTCTTTCTCCAGTAAACAGTAACTTTCCTTAGACAGTACACGAGATGATGGGCGAAGGTTTCCATTAAGGATTGTTTTTCGAGTCAACCAAACGGCTTTTTAAAAGAATTAGCCTTGCCTCCTACAAGATGCAAAGAAATGTAAAAAAATATCCGTAAGTCTCACCAAAAAATTTGAAAAAAAAAAAATTGTGTAAACAATAACCATATAAACAAACACTATTTATATACACACAATCGGTTTATATACATACAATTTGTGAAAGCCACATTATTCATAAGCCGTGGCTTTCACGGACTTTTATATAATATATTGATTTCTCAACTTTGTAAGCTCTCTCATTCCTCCCTTTTTTTTTTAATTTTGCTAATTGAGCTTTATATGGTATATTCCCTCCATTGGAATTGTTGAGAGCAGTTTTTAGTAACGGCTACTCTTTCCATGTTTAAACTTTGTTTGATATACAAAATTTTAGTTAATAGAAATAGAAAAAAAAAATGTTGAATAAAATAAAAATAATAATTAATTATATTTGATATCACCTGAAATTAAAAAAAATACCTACACCTTTCTATTTGATATGAAAGGAGTGATAAAAGAGAGCATTAATAATCAATATGCCCTCAATTAAAATGAAAAGTTGGGTACGTTACAAGAGACTGCAAATGAAACCCGGATCAAACGTCCGCGGCCTTCAAGAAGCTGAAACAGAGAATTCTATCCAAAATATGTTGTTTGTTTTGTTATGGATTTTAAATTCCCGTATGTGGACAAAGACTATGCTTTTAGGAAAAGCCATAGTGTTAGGTTTTCTATTAGAGTATATTGGACAGAAGATGGAAGCTTATTCCTTTGTGCATGACAAAGACCTTGCTTCTTAGGAAGAGATGGGTCCGTCGGCTCCTAATCCAACCAAATCAATAAGTGCTTCGGTGACTCTTTTTCTTCAAACTACTTGAGCCACCATTTTGAAGAAGACAACCACGTGGAGGCCAACTGACGGAAAAGTAATAAATTAATATCAGAATGATGTAAAAGCAGGAGAAGAGAAATTATTTATAGGAAGGTAATAAACATTTGAAATTTGGATGCACAATATCCGAATTTAAAATGAATTAAATATTTTTTTAACAATATCATAGAATTCGGGATGATGTCATCCAAATTTTATGAAATTATTTTTTTTAAAAGCAAATGGGAATAATTCAAATTTCTTTTACATTATTTTTTTCATCTTGTTAATAAAAAAATTTGATTAAAAATAAATAAATTAAAAAATACTTATTTATTTAAGTAATCTAAACTATTAAAATATTAATAAATATAATAATTATTATATAAAATTGAAGAAGCGATGTATGTATAAATAAATTATTTTGATTTAATTAAAAATCTAAGAAGTAATATCGAAAGCTTTAAATATTAAAAAAGAATTAAGAAATAAAATATTGACTAAAGAATAATAAACATTTGAAGTTAAATGGGGTGATGATGCAATTTTGTTAAGTGAAAAGGAAATTTGGTTTGCTTCAATTCAAATTTAATGTAATCTTTTTATTTAAATTGAATTTAATAATTAAAAATATTTATCTATATTTTTAAATTCATTTTATTTGAATAAGATAAAAGATTAAGCCAAATTTCTATATTATACTTTATAATTTTATTTAAAATTTTAGTTAAAATATTTTTATGAAATCTTTGTTTTATAAAAATAGCTAAATATGTATTGTCATAAATATTTTATTTGTTGTTAAATATTTGTTAGATTGAATATTTGTTTCATGAAATTAACCTAATATTTGATAGATTAAATTAACTTAACATATATTTGAGTATTTTTTAAAATTTAATTTATAGTTTTTTTAAGTCATGCATCTGAATTCCATATATATATATATATATATATTTAAGTAATTTCTTAAAAATTACAAATTTGAATACTATAATTGTAATATAATGAGATAAAATATTTTTTAAAAATTTAAATTTATGTTGTAATTTTTTGTTATATTTTCTAATATAATGAGATAAATTGTTATTGGATAATAATGAAATGAAGAGAAGAGTTATTCATTTAAAAAATTTTAGTAATTAAAATAATAGTGAATGCAATAACAATTATAGAAAATTGAGGATGAAATGAGCTCCTTCACTAAAATTTATCATTAGAATATTAAAAATATGGAAAGAAAATACGTTAAAAAATATTGATTAAGAAGTAATAAAAACTTACTATCCAAAAAAAAAAAGTAATAAAAGCTTGTTAGCCCGTAACAATTGCTGCTAAAATGTTGTATCGCAACCATCCACTTAGATAATGTCGCATATGAGCTCTCCTAGTTACCAAAAGTAATAGCTGCGGCTTTATACTTTGCTCTCCACATCTTTCTATAAAATATATTGTATCCAAACAAATTCTTCAGACGCTCTATGATTTGGTTCATTGAAACATCAGGTGTTTCCGTCACCATTGTAATAATGCATGATAAGGTAACATCAGAGTCTAATTTTGGATGATCTTATAATATTGTCGCAAACAAACATGTATGTGGACCCCCATATCTTCTAATATGCCAAAATGATCCCTTTCCATTATCTTTTTTACATGCTCTGACCCTTCATCTATAACTTTTGCCATAATGCACACATCGATAATCTTCATACTTTTTACTCGTCAAATACTTCTTAAAAGTATAGTGTGCATTCACAGAATATAATTTCACTGCAACACATAACGTCTTCTGATTTGGATACTGTAACCCTACATACAACTCCTGATTGTTCATTTGTACTTGACTTCCCACCTCCTCAAACTCATCACTTTGTGCTAAGATCAAATTAACTTATTGGAAGAACATAACAGTAAGGTCAATATATTGGTACACTAGTTCAACATCAAAGGCATCATCATCATTACCCTCATGCTCATTGTCATACGCATCATCATCATCATCATCATCAATTTCATTGTCATCATCTTCTTCATCATTGTCATAATCAAGATTAAATTCTGCGTCATACTCATCTTCATTTTCAAAGTCTTCTAATACATTTTCTTCTGATTCATGTGGAGAAGGAGGTTCATTAAAACCAATCGTTGGATAAGAGGAACTCGGCTGCGAACTGCCTTCTATTGGCACAATTTGATATTGTTGACTAAATCTAGGTAGTTGATACAATAGATTATGTGAAGACAACACATTATTCACCGGGTTTGACTGAAATTCAATGCTCAATTGTTGGTTAGTACTTAAGATATTTGCATACACCTCAACTACATTCAACTGTGATGGGAAGCATGAGTGTGATTGCCACATTCTCTGTACATCACAATCATCTTTAAGTATAGTTGCTTGGTACCATGTTGGATTTATTATTGTTGAAAGTCTATATATCAAATCAGATATAACATGGGTGTTGGGAAGTCAAAGCTTCTGACTAATTGCTTGTTTTAATTCTTCTAAGGTAAATGTCAATGCTCATTGTTATGTATCTTGACATTGCACATTGAAATGTCGTACCCTATACACTTTTATAAATTCTGTCATTTGCATAAATGCAAACAATTTCATTTCTTCTAACCCTTGTTTCCTTTCAAATATCCTAATCACAGACATGTTCTAGATAATTACTTAAATCATTTTTTACATTTGTAATAATTACCTTGTTACTTTAAATACAAATTTTTTCTAATTGTTTTTCAATTATATATATATATATATATTTATTCCACCATCAATTATATTTCTTCACTAACTATATAATTTTGACTTTGTTTATTATGAATACAGAAAATTTTACACTTATTCTTCTACTATCCAACTATTTTTTTATTATTTTTATTTCATTATTTCACCTTGTTTAGCTATATACACAATTTTTCTATTTTTATTCATTTATTTATTTCACTCACTTCGTTGTCCTTATATAAATTTAATTTTTTAATTATAAATGAAAAATACAAATTTTTTCTCCATTCTTTACAATTATCAAAAATTAAATTAACTTCATCATTTCATTATTTTGCATTTTTCCTCATTTTCCAAATTCCAAAATTTTTCCTTTTTTTCAAATTTTTAAACATTTTCCCCTCATTTTTCTTATTTTAACTAATTTTTACACATTTTTCTTACTTTCTTATTTCTCATTTTTTCTATTATTTCCTCATTTTAGCAATTTCCGCAATTTCCATTATTTTCTCATTTTAGCAACTTCCTCCTTTCATCTTTCCTTATTTTAGCCATTTTCTTTCCTTGATTATTCCACTTTTTTTAAAAAAATTTTAGTTACTTTAAACTAATGACCTTTTGTTATCTCCAATATTTTTTAAACATTCTTTTATTTTTTTTCCCAAATTCATAAATTCTACTTCTAATTACTTTCAATTTTTTTACTTTTACTCTCATTGACTTATTTTAATTAATATCTGTGACATTTTTTAAAACTTTTTCCTAACACATTTCTGAAAGATATTTTAATTATTATCTACTATATCTTTTTTTCTTACATTTCTACCTTTTAATAATTTTTTTCTTAATTACAAACATATATATATTTATATATTTTCTCTTCATTTTTCTAAATAACAATTAACCTTTTCTGTCATGTCTCGTGCAATTTCTTTACTTTTATTATTATTTTTTTCATATTTCACATTTTTTCTTTACAAGTCAACTTTTTTTTTCTTTTACTTTAGTCAGCTTTACCTTCATTAATTATTTTTCCCTTCCACATTATTTACACAATTTAACCAAAAATTATATTCACCTCTATTTTCATTATACAGTTTAAATATCAATATTTTATTTTATTTTATTTTATTTCAACAACAAATTTTGATTTCATTTCTTTTGTTCTTCCTTCATTTATTCCTACCTCAAAATGTATATCTAAACTAATACACCAAAATCAATATTAACTAAACAATTCCATTAATAAAAAGACATTTACTTCTTTCTTTTTTCAAATGTATTTCTCAAATATAAACTAAAATCTACATCAACTATACAACAAATGAAATTCTATAACATATGATATCACATAATTCTACCAACATTATTTTTGTCTAAATATTTCAAAATATACATATCTTAGTTATAATAAATATTAAAATGTTAGATATAGTAAAACATTTGACATACCTAATATTCTCGTGACAAATGTAGCTTGATACTTTGTGGTCCTCCTTCCTTCAATAGGATCTTGAAATAACAGCAATACCTTAATAATTTTAGCTACAACAAATAAAAGGGAATGGATAAAGAATTTTTACTGAAGGGAGAATGAGAGGAGATGAATGAGTTGAGCTTTAGAAATGTGAGGAGTGAGCTTGGCGTGTATAGAGTAATATATAGGCAGAGTAAATTTTTCTTTTATCTATATGTTATATGTAATTTTTTTTTCAGCTAATTACACTTTTCTGTAATCCTAATTATCCACTCATTTTTTACCATATGGAAATTTTTTTTTTGTTGGGTTGCTGGCTGATTAGTCAAAATTGGTCAAAATTGGTCAGCGTGATACAAGCTAGCCTGCATTGACTGAATTTGGAACCAATGGTTCTGAATTCAAATTGAATTCGGAAGGCATCTTGAATTCAGAACCAACAATTTTGAATTCAAGAGTTTATTACCTCCTTAGCAAATTTTTTTCCTCTCGTTACTTTTTGTGAAATTTTTATTTCTTTTATTTCTTTTGATTCACAAAATGACCACATGGACCTATGGTAATAAGGTTGGTTTGCATCTGCCACATGCAATTGAAGAGAGACCAATTAATTTGTCCATTCAAGCTAAAAATGACATTCTTACTCCCCCTCCAACCACTTCACCATCTTCCTCTATTTCATTCCTAATTAAGCAGTCTGAGTCCTAATTCAGACATGGACGTTTTGGATGTGAGCTTACTTGTCAAATTGCTATAAATAGTTTTTGTGGCCTAGCAATCTTACCCTAGTGGTGGAGTTGAGCGAGATAGAGGGATCTCCAATGGTGGAGCAACTGGGCTGAAGAAATACAAAAAGGTTTGACTTCCATGTACTACATAAGGACAGGTAAATGGGATAGAGTCAATCTAATGAAAGAGTAAAGATGATTGTATGGATGAGAGGGGCAAAACTGCCATCTCTCATTTGGGCTCCAAAATGCTCAATGCATTAGCACATATTCAAAATGGAAAATGTACAGAGTTTTCTTTCCTAATCAATTTCTAGCTACCAAGTGCTGAAAGAGCCTAGAATCCGAGTTATGTTTCCAGTGGCCTACCAAACAAGGTCTTAGTAACAACTATGGCTTCTTTCTACCTAGTTGTGCAATTAGTGCAACTGACTTATTTTGTTATTTTTTTGGTTTATTTTTTAAATAAAAAAGGTATAAAGAGACTTTAGTCTTTGAGACAGAACAAACAAGAGAAAACTTGGATTGGAGGGAAGTTGGATTCATTAATAACATGTTAAGACATGTGTTATTTGATTTTAAAAGGAAAAACCATTTTCAACCTAATTATTTATGAAAAAGGATCTAAGATTTATAAGAAAATGTTAAACTTACATCATCCAATTCAACACCCATTTTCGGTGCTTTCAAGACTAATTGGAATAGATGATATTGAAATCCTCCCTTTCGTAGTTTCCTTTATTTATAAACTTAAATCAATGATGAAATTAAATCCCCTTCAAAAGAAAAAAAAATACAAATTCTTGCTCAAACTCATGGGACTATAATGAAACAAACTGTTTGTGAACATCTAAATTCAACTTGTATAAAAGTGCATTTCAATTTAGGTCATCTATTAAATTAATAAGTTTGAGTATAACATTAAGCTTGTTTAATTAAATGAGACGAGTTTAAATATTTAATGTTTGATTCGTTTAGTTTTTGACCAATTTATTTAAAAATAAAATAATAATAAGCATATATTATATATAATTTTATGTATTATATATTATACATTATGAATTTTTTTAAATATCATGAAAACCCATTATGCTTATATTGAACAAATTTGAGCATAACATTAAACTTGTTTAATTAAATAAGGCAAGTTTAAATATTTGATATTTGGTTCATTTAATTTTTGAACAGGTTATTTAAAAATAAAATAATATAAAGCAAATATTATATATAATTTTATATATATAATTTTATGTTTTATATATATATATATATTATAAATTATGACTATTCTTTTTAAGCATCATAAAAACTCATTATGTTTATATAACTCATCTATATGTAATCTTAAATAAATTTATACAAGCAAAGTCTAAGCTTTCATTTACTAAAAGAAGCTGAGTTTGATCTCATTTTTAAATTTGTATTATTTTTCAAGACAGGTTTAAACAACTTGTTTATTAAACAAAGTTGAGTTTGAAAACAGCAATGCTCAACTCAACATAAATCATCTACACATCTGTGTGTGATATTGCCTCAGATAAAAGTCCTTTGACAAAAATATTATACCCATACTTTTTTTTTACAAGGCTTGCAATCTTATTTCCTTTTGGGCTTTTATGGCACATAAATGTGGAGAGATGCAGCAGTAATTGCTTCTTCAACCAAAGATAGTTCTAGATCAGCATCAATTCAATACTGTGATATATTTCATCAGGATTATTACAATGGTATATATCTTGACAAAAATTAGCTAAATTAATCTAAACGTTTAAATTAAAATTTTCAATTAATATAATTTTAAAAAATTGGGTATTCATTCACGTTCTCTTTGATATGTCAACATATTATATATATATTCAATATGATTTATACATGTTTCAAGAATTCATAATATTTAGGTGAAACTGTTTATACAAGAAGACATCATATATTAATTTCCTATGACGCAATTCATATTGGGAGATAACAAGATGGGATCCGATCTATTATCTGAAATGAAGCTTCAATCCATTGATTTAATTGTTTAGAATTTTCAAAAGTAAATTAAGAGGAAAAAGATTTACAATTCACAATGTTGCGAATTATAAACTAATTGAAGGATTTTTATATATATAGTGGCAAAAATTTCTGACTAATATAAATAAGATAACTTGCTTAAAATATCAGCTATAAGTTGAAACTTTTTTCTTAATGAAATTTTGACAACTCAACCTATTATAGATCATCACTCAATTCATTTATTTATTGCAAAATATAAAATTTAATTATTTGATATTATTAAACATAATCTATTCATTAATTCAATAATTAATTGATGCTAATTCACAAATAAATATTCCAACAGCAACTAGTGATTTGGATTTGTAAATCCATGTCTTCCACTTCCAGCCATGATTTCGCTTTTGAGATGCCATCTTTGATTGTTCTTCTGTGTTTGCCTTTGCCTGCTTCTTGTATAGCGTAAAGTTCCTTGCCCTATAAGATCCTATGAGTTCCATAGTCATTATGAAACTGAACAAAAATAAAATAACATAGAAATCACACAACGAATCCACAATCATAAGAACCTTCATTTGGATCCAGCGGAGAGAGTAATGTTCTTTTGCCAATTTTCTTTGATTAAGCTTTGTTTGTTTGTGAAAAAATAGAAAAATTTTAAACAGAACTTACACATCAAAAGTTCAGGTGAAATAGATTTTAGGTGTTCTTTTGCCAATTTTCTTTACTTAAGCTTCGTTTGTTTTTGAAAAAATAGAAAATTTTTAAACAGTTGTCCCTGAAATTTTTTTTTTCAACTATTTACTTTATTAGAAGAAGCTCCTATGAAAATTTTTTATTTCAGCCCAAACATAATCCATAATGGGTTTCCTTGAATGTCGGCTCATGTAAGTGACAGAAATAGTAGTAAAAAATAATAATAATTTTCTTATTCCTTGAAAAATTTAAGTAAAATTTAAAAAAAATTACAAGAAAAATTTTTTGATAAAAAAATGCTTCCGTGAAAATGTTTTTCAATGAAATAAAGGGAAGAAGTTAACATACAGAAATTATTTTTTAAAGATCTATACCTATCTAATATTAAATTGTGAAAAGTGATTAATAGTATTTTTTTTAATAAAGAAACATAAACAAACGTAAAAAGTGTACCTAAACTTTAGCTATAACAATTTGGCATGGGGTAGAAAATCATACCTTGGAATCCTACATTTGAGCATGAGGAAGAAGCATGAAGAAAAAGAGGGAGTTAGCCAGTTAGCTCGGAGTTTGTTCTGAAACAGATTTCTAGATATAATTAAAGATCATAACAAGAATGCGTGCTCTTTGTTGTATTAACATTGTTTATATACTTTGCCTTGTAGGTGAATTCAAGATTGTTGATAATTTTAATAGTGAATTAAAAAAATTAAATTTTACTAAAATTACATAAATCTGTTCTTTATTTTTAAAATATTTAAATTTCCTCTTAAACAACAAAATTATCTTATTTTTCAATCTAATTTATAATTTTTTTTTACTAAAATACTCTCTATTAAGCTAAATACATATTTTTTAACTAAAAAAATTTAAATAGAAGATATTTTAGTCAAAGAATTAAAAATTAAATTGAAGTGTAAGATAACATTTTTTAAGAAAAATTTATATATTTTTTTAAAATAAAAGAGAATTCCATATAATACAAAACAACACTCATGAAATTTATATAATTTATTCTAGTTTTAATTAATATACTTTGCCATGTACATGAATTCATGAAAAATAGCATGCAATTAACTTGACTATACAAATACTATTTTTTTAAAATTCAAAACCAATGTTCTTATAAAATTTTTCATCTAATCATCGTAATTAACTTTGTCTTTAATAAAATGATTAAACAGTTTCAGTGATTTAAATAAAATTTGATTGAACAAATTCAAGCGGAACTCCAATAATTAGTTGTGGAGTTTGTTTAGGTTTCGAGACGATTCTATATATCAAACTCCAATTCAAACAAAACATTTTTTTTCTGATCGAACAAACTAAACTTATAAAATAAACATTCTTTTTTGCAATATAATTTAAAACCTATTGCAATATAGCATTTTTTTTAAAGCAATATGGTGTATTTTAACTAGATAATGGCATCTAATTAATTATTAGAATTTTGTAATATACGTAATATAATACTAAAATTAAATATAATATTAAAAATAAAAATAAAAGTAGATGTGACTATAATTTCTACTATTATGTAGCTCTATTTTATTTATTTTTTAAAATATTATGTTTGTATAGTAACCTTTTAAACTTCAATTAAAATATTAGTATAATTAATATTATTTTAATTTTATGAATTTCAGTTTTTACATTTTAACCTGGCCTTTAAATAGACTGAGTTGTCAAATTGTCAATTCTTTTATAAAAACAAATAAGCCAACCTTATAGTAAGCTCAATCAAATAAAGTCAAACTTAGTCAAGTTATAGTTCATTTTGATTTTTTTTAATTATCCTTTTCCTTGTATCACTAATTAGGAATTTGATTAAATAAATACTTTCTTCTCTTCTAAATTTTTTCTTCTCTTTCTTGATCCTTTGCTTTGCCAACTTGCATAGTACAACAGATCCAACCCTCCATCTAATAAAGACGATCTTTACAACTTTCACTTCAAAAACATTTTTTAAATTAGTTTCTACATATAATATATAAAGTGATTTCTATATAATAAAAGTTGAAAAAACTATTTTTATCATATATTATATATTTTTTAGATTAAAAAAAGAATAAATTTAAAAAAAAAAAATAGATGGCTAGATCAACTGCACAGCAAAATTGAATTGAATTTGTTGTGTAACCTTGCATATCAGAGTATATATATATATATATATATATATATAAAATTTAATAAATGGATAAATAATATCTAGTTGTTTTCTTTAACGAGCATATATAGGAAGATTAGTTTTATGATAAACTTCATTTTAATGAGGATTACAATATTATCTTAATGAAGATGAGCCTAATCTAAACTCCTATATATAGAATGATAATATATACTCATTTTTAAGATTTAAATTTCAATTGAAAAATAAAAACTAAAAAGAGCACTGGTTCCATACATAAACTTTTTTATATATTTTAATATGATATATAAATATATTTAACAAAGTTAATATAATAAAAAATTGCAAAGTTGTTGTTAAACATAGAGAAGTTATTAGGTGAACCTGCTTCAACTTCCCGCAACAAAGGTATCATATTTCCTAATTCCTACGATGCAAGGACGGCTTTAGATTCGGGGCTAAAGCATGCTTTCCACTTGGAGTTCCAGCGACGACTTTGCTTTTGAGAATCATCTCTGATTAATTGTGATTCTTGTTGCTTTTGTGGCTTTTTCCACAAGATAAAGTTCCTCGCCCCATAAGATCCTATGGCTTCCAATGGACTCAGAGCTTCAAAACAAGTTCCACCACTATCACTATCAGTATGTACGCTTAAAAATAGTCATACAAATATATTTTTTGACCATACCAAAAATAATATAAAAACAAAGGCAACACAGGAAATTACACTTTAAGATTCAAATGAAGATCAATAAAAGAATGACTCAAGTGATAAGGCACGTTTGAATCCAAGAACCTCTACAATGTAAGGGACAACCATGACTCCAATCCAGATTAGTCTCACAAGGAGAAGATATTGGTGAAGAAGAAATACACACACACACACACACATATATATATATCAAATAAGGAGAAATAACAATAATTTGGTAATAATACCGTCGAATGTCGTGTTTGGGCTGTAAAGAAGGAAATCGTTGGTGTCAGATCCCAGAAGAGGAAGCCTTCGTTCGCGAGCATAAGATTTCAGAGCAGTGTCAATGACCCCAGAAACCAGATCTTCCTCGTTCACCAGAAATCTCAAAGGTCCTGCACTTCCCGGAATGTTGATTGTGATCAAGAACCTAGTGAGCCTCATCATCTTCTGATCATCCTCCTTCTTATTATTAATGTTCTTCTTCTGCTTCACATAGCTCTTGATCCCAAACATTTTTGGTAATTTTCTCTTTGACTTGCCAAAGACCCCAAGTTTGAAATCAACCTTGAAAGAAACGAAACAGCAGATTTGAATCAAGGGTCGAGGCCGACGCAGCGATGGTACCAATCCCTTTTGTAGGATGCAAAGGGAGATGCAGACGGCGAGGCCGGCCTAAGAGAGAAAGCAATGAAGAAAGGCATCGAAGAAAGAAATAATCTGAGCATTTGAAGACCATCGTATGCATATATAGAGGGAGAATGTACAAGCATGAATATCACAGTTCAAATAGGATGCTTGTTGTTCTTGTTATTATTATTATTATTATTATTATTATTATTATTCAATTGTTTCAATATTGCGCCGTTTGTATATCAAATTGGGATAATTGAAGAAGTTTATGTGATATAGGAAAAAGTACATGATCATAGATTCATTAAACAAAATTAAATAATGCTAATATATAACTTGGTAGGTAATTGATTTGTTTTATTTTCAATTTAATTTTAAAAATTAACATAATAGTTTAATAACTTATTATTTATAATTTTTTAACAGTTTACTCATCACATATAACTACCTGTTATTTTGAGTAACATTAAATGAATAGAAACTATTTTTCATTAAATATTTTGGCTTTGTGAGTAATCATTTCATCTTTTTAATGTCATCTTATTATATATTTTTTATGATAATTTATTATTTTTAAGCCGTCATACCAAGATACTAAATGAGTTTTAAAAACATATCAGTATAGTTTTTTTTTTCTAAATGCAATCAGCATAGGTTATTTATTCTTATAAAAATAATGTGCAAAAGAATATTGAAATACAATTCTACACTTCTGTATGTTAACTTCATTCCATGTGTTTCAAATGAAATAGATTTTAGGTGTTCCTTGCCAATTTTCTTTAATTAAACTTGGTTAGTTTGTGAAAAAAAAAAAAAAAATTAAATAGTTTTTCTTTAAAAAAAATTTCAATTATTTATTTCACTAGAAAAAGTTCTTATTAAAATTTTTTATTTGAGCCCAAATATAATCCATAGTGGGTCTTATTGAATGTCGGACCATGCAAGTGACAGTGTAGTAGTAAAAATGAAAATAATTTTCTTATTCTTTGAAAATGTGACGTAAAATTTAGATTGATAAAAAAAACGGACAGGAAATTATTTTGGTCAAACAAATGCTTCTGTGAAAATGTGTTCCAGTGAAACAAACGGAAAAAGTTAACGTACAGAAAATATTTTTTAAAGATCTCCCTGCTTATTATTAAACTGTAAAAAGTAATTAATAGCTTTTTTTTTAAATAAAGAAACACAAACAAACTTAAAAGGTGTACCTAAACTTTAGCCATAACAATTTGGCATGTGGAAGAAAATCATACCTTGGAATCCTACCTTTGGGCATGACGAAGAAGCATGAAGAAAAAAGGAAGTTAGCCAGTAAGCTCGGAGTTTGTTCTGAAAGAGTCAAAGATATAAAGATCATAACCAGAATGCGTGCTTTCTTGTATTCAATTGTCGAATGTTAACATTGTTTATATACTTTGCCTTGTATACATGAATTCATTTTTATGCATACAATTACTATTTTTTTTTTAATTATTCAAAACCAATTTCCTTTGTAAAAATTTTCATCTGATGATCGTAGTTGACTTTAATAAAATGGCGAAACAGTTTCAGCGATTTAAATGTAAATTTGATTGAACAAATTCAAGCGGAGCTTCAACAATTAATTATAGAGTTTGCCTAGGTTCGGGCACGATTCTATCAAACTCCAATTCAAACAAATCATTTGTTTTCTGAAACAAAACTTATAAAATAAACAATCTTTTTTGCAATATAAGGCTTCTTTTTTTTGCCATTATAATTTAAAAGTTGTTGCAATATATATATTTTTTTAGGTAAAATGAAGGGGTAACAAGCTCACTACATAGTACCACAGGGGACAAAGGTCCCCTTCATGTAATAAAAAAAAACCAAATTGAGGAAATAGAGCACGGAGTTCTAGATGTGAAGCCCCCAATCCTAACTCAAGATTATGGTTGGCTAAATAATCAACACATATGTTCACTTCACAAAAGACATAGGTTATCTTCATAGTCTAATTTTAAATATTTTTAAAATTAAATCGATCATTGAACTGGTGGAGTTATTAGTTCACGGTTCATTGATCCAACTATGATTGAATCGTAGTTGAATCAGTAATAATTAAATATATATTTTAAAATTTTATATATTAAACTTTTAATATAACAAATAAATATAGATAAATTTTAAATATTTGATTATTAACTCAATATTTTTTTTAAATGTTTGAGAGATTATTTTTTAATTTAAAAACAAAAACTACCTATAATTAAAAGTTAATAGTATTTAATATTAAATTTTTGGAATTCTTAAATTATATTAAAATTCCATTTATCATTAAACAATAGCAATTTTAATCAAACATTTTTATATTTAAGAGAAATACTACTAGGAGATGGGACGTAATGAAAAAAAAACACAAAAAATAACTATGTTCTTTTTATTTATTTTATATTATCTTTTTTTTAATTTTTCCATATTTCAACCTCATTTTTTTAGTATTTTCTATTTTTAATTTATCAAATTTATTTAAGATAAACTATCCTATTATATAAGAAAAATTCAAAAAAAAATGTACTAACAATTTTAAACTGATTTTCAGCCGGTCCAGTATTGATCGATTCAGTCAATTTTTAATCAGTTTGACCGGTTCTTTACTTGACCAGTTTTCTGCACAAACTGAACTAGACCAGAGATTGGTTCTCGGTCCAATCTATCGAACTGACCGGTCCGGTCTAATCTGATTTTGTTTAACAATGCTAATTTCTATTCATTCACTCTTGAATGCAATGAATCAAAGTTTTCATAGAGGCAAAGTTTGGACTAGTACCATTTAAGGCCATAATCAAGTTGCTAGAGTTGAGTTTAAGGTGAACCCTATTCCAAGCAAGCTCAAGACTAGAAAGAACCCCCTAAGCTTCAACATACATAGAAAAGTGCCAACCAATATTTATAAAGAAACCCTCGAGCCAACCACCATAAGAATTCCTCAAGATTCCACTACACCCAACAAGGCCTAGATTTGTTTTACTCACACCATCACAATTAACTTTAATCCAATCCATATCTTACAACCATCACATAGTGTCACAAGTTTGTGCCAAGGACTTCTCCAAGGAGAAATCTTGCAAAAGAGTAGAAACAATTTACTAACAATAATTAAAAACAAACTTAGTGGAATGATGAGGTAGGCCAATATTCCATGAGAAGACACAAGTATTCCTCCATTTTCACATAAATTGGCATCTTACATTGAAAATAATATGCCATCAAAAGCCTTTCACCATAGAGTTATCCTGAAGATTAAAAGCCAACTAAGGGGTAAGGTGGTAAGTGTAAAAACTAGCTCTATGCTTTGACAAAAGCAAGTTATTCCAAACTTTGGACATAGCAGGACAATCATATAGAACATGTAATGTATTCTTGAGCTTACCACAAGCATGGCACTATAAAGCAATTTCTCTCCACCTTTTCTACAGCTTTTTATTATGTAAACAGTTTTGTGTTGTAATCCAAAAGAAGGTTTTAATCCTCTTTAGGCCCAATCATTTCCAAATGAGTTTCCAAAAAAGGAGGAAAGGCTAAAAATTATTATCCATGATCATCAAGTACCTACTACAAACACTATAAACACCATGGCTTTCTCCATTCCATTTAATCATATCCTCGTTAATATGAGAGTTTAAGGGGAGAACTGTGTGAATTTTCAAGCACATTTCCTAGTTCAACAAGTCTAAAACTGAGCCAAATTCCCCATTAATAGTTACTACATCACAAAACTCTCTAATTGATCATGTCTGTTTCGCATACTTGAAGATGCTTCTTCCAAAGAATTGTGTTTGAGTTAATCTAAATGATCCATTCAAAAGTTGATATTTTTGCCATTACTAATTTCATACATAGAAAAGGCATCAATATGCTACCAAATAAAATCAAGAGATCTCCATAGCATGGAAACAAACTTAACAATGTTGGGAAAAGTTGTAAGAGGCACCCATTTATCATACTTGGCTTTCAAAATGTTAACCCATAATTTATCTTCATTGCATCGCAAATTCCAACTTAATTTGAGGGGGAAAGCTTCATTCAAAGCTGTCATATTTTTAATACTAAGACCACCATTCATCCTAGGCTTGTACATGAGCTTCTAATGAATCATATGAAAATTTGAAGTTCCTTAATCACACCTCCAAACAAAGCATCATTGTAACTTCACAATTTCCATAGAAATAGTTTTTGCGAGTCTCACAACCACCATAGGATAGATGGAAATAGCATTTAATGCAAACTTTACCAAAGTGATGCTACTGCCATCATACGATAATTGGCTTTCCACCTTGAGAATCTAGTTTTAACAACAATATACCAAAAGTCCTTTATATGAGATCTTCATACGTAATAGGAACACCCAAGCATTTCCTTAAATCACCAGTCTTAAGAGACTTATAAATTTTTGTAATTGAGTTCCTCATATCAATAGTCACATTTTTTGAGGAAAAAAATTTAATTTATCATCATTCACTTCATGGCTAGAAAGGATACGAAAGCATTTCAAATACTCCATAATGAATCTAATTTAGCTCACGGATGCTTATTAAGAAGGATAAGGTTATTTGCAAATATCATATAGGTAAGCTGCAGCTTATCCCTTCCAATTTTAATAAGCATCCACTTCTTCATAATGATAGCTTCCAAAATTATGTGTGTTGATTTCCCCATGCACAACACAAAAATATAAGGGAAAATTAAGTCTCCTTAATGAATTCCTCTCAAATGACAAAAGAAGTTAGTCTTAACGCCATTCTAAAGGACTTGGGTAGATGCAGTAGTAATACAATCCATGATCACATCAGTTAAGAAAAGGGTAGGTAAATTTCACTAAGAATACTTTTAATAAAGTCCCAATTCAATTGATTATAAGCCTTTTCAATACCAATCTTAATACCAAAGTAAAATTGTTTGCCTAACAACCTCTTCATGGTATGGAGAAGCTCCTGAGCCACCACAATATTATATTGAATATGTCTTCTAAGAACAAAGTTTGCTTGACAAAGGAATATTAGTTTAGGAAACAAAGGTTTTTTAGGCTATTCATAATTATTTTGGAATGTATTTACAAATAACATTACAAAGAACTATAAGTCTCAATTGGGAGAGTCCCTTAAGTCTATCCATTTTAGGAATTAAAACAAGTAGGATTTTATTAATTAGATAGATATCCTCCCTTTGCTTTAAAATCCTTTTAATGAACTCATAGACACCATGTCCAACCACATCCCAATTCTTATGGTAAAAAAATAGCTAAAAACTCATGATCCCAAGTGCTTTAAGACCTCTAATAGAAAACATAGCTTCTTGAATTTCTTTCTCAGAAATAGGACAAATAAGGCTAACCCAATCATCATCAGCAAACACCCTAAATTGAACCCAAGGCTATGAGCAAGGGGTCTTATCTTGCATCTTAGTGAAAGGTCTTCAAAACTGCCATATTTGCAAGTAAGTCTAGGTTATCCTCCTAACTTCTATCCTCTTTTCATAGCATGGTAATTTTATTCCACCTTCTTTTAGTAATAATTTTAAGGTAGTGTTATCTCATGTTTTGGTCTCCATCATTCAACTACTTAGTGTGAGCTTTTTGGAGCCAAAGAATTTCTTCTTATATCAAAATAGTATCAAGGTCTCTTTGAAGATTAGTTTTCCCCCATATTAAAAAGGGTCAAGTATAGACATTGCATAAAGCTAATTTTTCACTGAATGCCATCAATCCTAGCCATGATACATTTTTTTCTCTTAATGATATGCCCAAAGTCATTTTTTGTTCCAGGTTCACAAATCATTGGTTAGCTTATCAATATTGTGACACTAGTACTTGTCCATCAGCAATACTAAGAAAGGAAACTATGGGAATTTTCATGCGTAAGCCAAGCAGCTTCAAAGCGAAAGGGTCTATGTTCATAGACATGGCAAGTTCCTATAAGGTTAAAAAGTAAGGGGTGATAATCAAAACAATCTTACACAAGTTAGTACTTTAACTAAGGCTTCATGACATGGAGCCACCAAGCTTTGATGCAGAAATCCTATCCAATTTTTCAAAGACTCACTTATAAATAGGGATTAAAAAACTTTTTCAAAAGAATCGATGCCCAATTGGAAGAATCTTAATCAAACTGCAACTATTAATTTGTTCCTTGAATAAATTGCATCTACGAACATTAGCTAGGCCTTCCCTCCCCCTCCCTCCTAAGAATTTTTCCAAAGCACTATGAATATCATTAAAATCACTAATCGTCACCCATAAGATAGTAATATACATATTAAGAGACTAAAGTTTATCCCCAAGTTAAGACTTAAACTCTTCTTTGGGATTGGCATACATAGGTGTGAACAAACGATCTTTCTAATTATTATACTTAACAATAAATGGCAAAATTGGTTACCCTCTTTAACCAACAGTAGCTACTTTCCCTTGCAAATTGCAGGGTCAGAAGAAAAAAAAAATCATGAACAGTATATGTTCGTATGTGTATGAATATAAAAATAATAGTTGACACATAGCCCCATGTGAAACCGCACTATAGATAACTAATTTACAATGCGATTTGTCCATACTTTATATAATAAAAGATTAGTGGTACCACATGAGATTTCCCCCTCACCCAAGTACTACCAACAAAACTAGTCCCTAGGACCGCAATGATACCATCAAAGCTACGCACACCAAGAATATTAGTAGCACGGCTCGAACAAACTCAAGTTTCAAGGAGAACTAAAACATCAATATGATGCCATCAAGAAAGCATAGAAGCACTTCTCTTAAAACTTTTGCCACCGGCACCCTCGGCAATTCCGAACCAAAAAATTCCTATCCATCAACAAACAGAAAAGGCCAAAAAAAAAAAAAACAACAACAAACAACTTAGTCCACAAACACGTCAGAGGCATAGACCTCTTTCTCCTTGCTGAGTCCTTGCTGGAGTGAATCAGTGACTTTGGTGCGCATCTGCGAATCATCCAACCCATCAACGTCAGGTGGTCTAGCGTCTTACGGTCCAAAAATTTGGGCCAGCATGTGGGAATGTTGGATCAAGCTTCTCGGCCCAAGAAAAGTTGGCCCACCACCTTACAATTCATATTGTTCACTGGTCTTTCGCTGCTCTTCACTAAACGTTTCCGTTCGCCCAATAACAACGTGGGGATTGTGGGATTGTGTGTTTGGCCATGTGGGTGAAACAGTGGGGTCCATTCGGTTTACATATGCTGCAGGTCTAGGGGTCATTCTCCTTTCATGCATCACCAAGTCCGATAGGTTTCCTGAAGCCTGCTGCATTGCGCTTTTGTTCAACTGAACCTGAGCATCTTGATGGCTTTTAATGCTGCTTCCAATCAGTTGAAGAAGAGCTTTCGTAGCCTTATTGTTCGCTCTCTTATTTTTATCATGAACCGCATTAATTGGATGACTCTGGCATATTCCCTTGATTTGTTTCCATTATTATATCCATTCCATTATTCACATTATCATCAACGGCCAAATGAGCAAAGCGGGATCTCGTAGTTAATGCATTATCACGAAGATCACTCCCTATGATTACGCAGTATTCATCTCTGCCTCCAACCACTAAAATCTTCCTACTTTGACGAGGCTTTGAAACCACTACCTTGCGAAGCCATCCTCATTCCCTCCCTCTTGACTACACTATGGTTCAACAATTGGAACCTTCACTCTATCTATAGTATGATGTGAGGTAAGCAGTCCAATTCCATTTTCCATTCTACTAAGAAATTTCTCATCATAATATCTCAACATGCCCTAAACAACCGCACGAATAATAGAGCATATGAAGACCTTACTTTATATTCAATGAAAAATTCCCAACCCTTCAAGATATGAACTAGTAGCCAAGGTTTGGTAAGATCCACCTCCACCCATAGATGTGCAAAACAACGCGTTTTCCCAAGGGAAATGAGAGTACCAAGGGAGGAACAAAACCCCACCAGGCCTCGGGTGCAACGGGACAATATTGCCCAAGGGGGTGGAATGTAATGTCCCACATCGGGTACGCGTTTTCCCGGGAAAGTAGTATGATGTGAGTACCAAGGGAGGAACAAAACCCCACCAGGCCAATGTGTCGGGTGCTATAACGGGACAATATTGCTGGAGGCGCTGTGGAGACATTGTAAGATCAACCTTTATATTTCGTCCAATTCCATTTTCCATTCTACTAAGAAATTTCTCATCATAATATTCTAGAAGCGGTAGTAGGTATTACAGTATGAACATAAACCAAGTCTTCAGCTCTTTTTGGATTCAATTTGACAGATTTCGTTCAAGATGATGAACATGGTTGACAAAGAAGCTTTAATGCAAGTCGTTGGAGCATTGGGGTTGAAGAACCATAATTTAACCACCAATCTTTAGGCTCCAAATTCCACCTATCTTGTAACGAATCAAATAATAAATATGCATCTGAAGCTCCACAAAACAGACCAATTTTCTCTCCTTAGGATCCTTAAAATACATATTAAAGCATTTGGCCCTCTCGATTGAAATTTCAGCATCTAAATGAGGAGGAACTCTAGTTGGTGCCACATCAAACCATTAAGGAGTGTAATACCTATATAGTATGTAATAAAAACAATGAAAATTAGACTTGTTTAGCACAAAATTAAATGCAAGAAGAATCTCAATAATATAAGTATGGAATATTAGTAGAACTTACTTTAGATTCAATGAATGAGCAGGGCAATGAAGTGGTGTACAGCTTTTTGTCCAATGATCAATTATAATTCCATATATAATTTCATAAAATCTTGAATGCTCAGAAAATTCCTTTTTCTCATACTTGTATATTGATATTTTCACTTGTTCTATCATTGAATTCCACATATCATAAATCAAGTGAAGTGAAGGCTTATCCGTATCACAAAATCTAAGCATGTCATAAATAGGCTTTGTGAAAGAAATGATGTAATTAATCTTATCCCACCAAGAGTCATCAAGAACTAACTCTTTAATAGTATTAGCCTTTCCAACATCATCCTCTTTATATGTATTCCATTCATCACTAATTACCATTGTGTAAAAAGATATTTTTATGAGTATGAGCCTCTTTAGCATCACAATGGCCAATCTCATGGAATGATTCATGATGAAAGTTCTGAGAAAAATTACATCATCCCTGATTTGAGTGATCCAATGACATTCTTCATATACTAATTCATTTGCATCAGTGTTTTTAGCTGCACATATATTTTTCAATGCGAGATTAAGCGTATGAAGAACACATGGTGTCCAAAAAATGTGAGGATACTCACCTTCAATAAGAACACATGGAACCATATTTTACTCAGGTTTTGTCTTAAGGACCTCCTCTACTAATTCATTTGCAGGATACTCACCTTCAATAATCTTACCAACAGCTTTACAAATAGGGGCATTGTCAGTAATAATTTGAACCATATTTTAAGGGCTTCATCAACTCAGTTATGTAAAATTTATCCTTGTATTCTTTAGTCCCATCAATTGCCTTCAAAAAAATAGGACCTCCATCGGATACAACCATAAAATTAATTAATGGCCTTCGTTGTACATCAGTCCAACTATCTGTTACAATACTCACTCCCTTCTCACTCCAAGTCCCTTTTATTGGCTCAAGCAACCTTTCAACATTTGCCCTTTCTTGTTGCAACAAAGGACCTCTTAGTGCATTATAACCAGGAGGTTTAAAACCAGAAATCATATTGTTTGCAACATATTGATAAGAGCTAATATAATATAAATTGCGTGCCAAATTAAAAGATAAACCACCTAAATAGAACATCCTAGCAATTTCTGCACACAAATTTTCTCTAACTGTTTAGTTGAATGCTTTTTCCAAAGCACCTACCGCCCTCTTTTTGCCTTGATTGTACTCACTTTAAACACCTAAAGGAGATAAGCCTCTAACTGGTGGTGGTAATGGCACTTCTTTTGGTTTTGATCTATTCTCAGCCTCCTCTTGCAAATTTTTCATTTCTACTAAATAATGAGCATCAACTTTGGGACACATAGAAATTCCTTTACCAAATATCCTCAGCAAATGCCATTTAACTCTAGAATAAGACCCTTGAAATTCACGGTTACAATAATTACACTTCCAATGTTTGTTTCCACCAAAATTAACACTAACTTCTAACAATCAAAGTTACATAATTGGAGAATATAGAACAATATTTAGCAAAAGAAGTGGATTAATTACTAGCAGAACTAGAATTTTGTAGCATAGTAAATGTACTGCTAAAATCAAACATAATATTAAAAATAAAAATAAAAGCAGACGTACATGACTAGAATTTCTACTGTTATGTCGTTCTATTTTATTTTTTTTCTAAAATATTATGTTTATATAATAACTTTCAAAACTTCAACTAAAATATTGGCATCATTAATATATAATTAAAATTATTTTAATTTTATAAATTTCATTTTTTTACTTTTAACCTAGCCTTTAAATACACTGCCTTGTCATTTGTCAATAGACTTAATCATGGCCCATGTGACCTAATAAGCCTAATTTGGGAGAAAAAATATGAGCCAAAAAAATGGATCCATTTTAAAAAAGTTTGAACATAATACGACTTAGATTTGAATTATTTTTTGAGTCCAACTTGAGTCCAAGTCTAACCTATTTTTTGTATTATTAATTAATAATATTATTTTACCACATTTTCACTTTCTCTTTCCATTACCCTAGTTAAATGTCCAAATTCATTACTCTCTAAATTATATATCCTTCATCTATCATTTCAAATTCCAAATTTATTTTTTAAATTCCAGTGGCTTTTATAGCAATTTCAAATCATTTAAGTAGGGATGACAATGGGGCAAGGTGGGGCAGGTTTTTCACGACTTAGAACCTGTTAACCCCACCATTACCGTGTCCAAATTCATTACTCTCTAAATTATATATCCTCCATCTATCATTTCAAATTCTCCCACCGCGTTCTCCCTTTCCTTGGGTCGTATTTGCCCCATAACCCAACAAGTTTTTTTTAACTTCTACCCTATATGTGAACTTGCGGATATTATGTTGCTCCATACCTGCTCCACCCCGAGACTAAAAATAATATCAAAAAGTGAAATCAATAAGATTCGAACGCATGCAAAGTGATTTCAAAAGTATTTATTCACCATTGAGTTACGAGTTCGTTTCCAATATAGCTGTGAAAACGTTATAAATACTATATATAATTAGTTTTGTTTTTAGTATTTCATGTTTAAAACTGAAATCTGAGTTACCCTAACAAAAACTGTGATGTAATAGTTTTTTACAATAATTATTTTTAGAATAAAAATTAATTAATTCTGAATTCAAATTTTAGTATTTGTGTAACATGAATTGACAACATTTGTTAATATAAATTAGTTCATTCAATAGATCCCTAAGTATATTTTAATCCATTTTTTATTATTAAACTTTTGACAATATTATGTTAAATTTTGATGACATAAATATCATATGTTACTTTAGTGAATATATATAATTTAAAAATAAATAAATAAAAATATATAATAAAGTAAAATTAACTTATATATCATATAATACAACATATATTAGGTCAATTGAGCGAATTAATTCAAATAATATATATTTAAAGTATTAAAATAATATATAATTGATCACGTCAGTACAATTTAACAAAATACAATATAAGTTTAACAAAAATCACTAAATTAATTAAAATTTTTAAACCATATGAATAAATTATTAATTTTTAAATTATAAAGACTAGATTTTGAGTGAAAATATGAGGACCAAAAGAGTTATTTTTTAAAATTAAATATTGAATAAAAAAATGGAGTAATAAATGGTAATTTAAGTTGCACATTTTTTCTCATATTTCACAACTCTATTCACACACACACACACACCCACACACACACACACACACACACACACACATATATATATATATAATTAGCGCAGATAGTTTTACATTTTTAAATGAGTTTAATCCTAAAAATAATTTTAAAAGACTAAGAAATAGTTTAAGGTACAAATGAAATATACTTTTCAATAATAAAAGCATTTATTATAAGCACACTACATGATTATTTATATTTAATTTGGGGTCAAAAAATATTATATGAGAATTAAAGGACATGTTTTAAATTATAGGGGATAAATTCATTTTGATTCAAACTAAATAGGTCTAAGTTATTATTTACATATATATATATATATAATGTAAAATATCAATATATTAGTAGTCAATAAACGATTCTCAATAAGATATAATTATATTTTTAAGTTGTTTGCTAGTTCAAGTTAATTCATGAATGCACTAGTGAAGGAGAAATGTTATCACCCTTAACTTATAACTTAATAATATAATTTAATTATCTCATTTTAATGGAGTTAATATAATCTTTCAATATTTTGAAATTAATTATTATACATTTATTATTTATATTATATGAATTTTTTGTGATAAGTAAACAAGTAAAATTATTATTAATTTTACTATGATTGAATTAAGGTGAGTAGTTAGAAATTTATTTTAAAAAAAATATTTTTTTTGAAAATATATTAAATATATTTTTAATAAAAAATTAAATTAATAAATGTTAAGAATATATTTATATTACATATTATTATTTATAGGTTTTTTATATATATTAATTTGTTCTAATCTAACAAGGGTATATCTTTGGAGTAATGGTCAAGCTAAAGCATTTGTATAACATGTCTCAAGTTTGAATCTCATTATGTCCAATTTTGTAGATTTATGTTATGTGAATATTATGAGGCTACAAGGCAAGGCACAGATCAGGATCACCCTATCCCTAACCTCATCCCCAACCCGAATTATAAAGTTTGAATTTTCCTCGAACTTGTCTCCATACCCAATCAATTATTGACTTACTCAATCTAAACAAAACGAGACAAGTTAAGTATTGACAAGTCATGTCTAAATTGTCATCTCTACATTCTAGGATGTCTAAAGTTGTAGATTATCAAGCCAATGCCATTAAATATTAGCCTTAGTCTCTTACATCACTATGATGTTGTAATTAATCATAAGGGCTTGGTTTAGTAATTGAAAAAATATGTTATTGTAATTAATTAATACTTCCAATGGATTTGTCGGCGTACTCCTCATTAATATTTGTTAGTTGATACAGACATGACCAAAACTTTTATCATAAGGCCAAGCGTGGCATCCATGTTTTATTTAATAAACTAGAAAAAATTCATCAAGCGAGCACTTGGCATAACCACTGGGAAAAGACTTTTTGGATAAAAGTAATATTATTCAATTTCAAACGTCTAAATAAACATTGGATAAATTAGTTAGTCTTTGCACTTGATACTTGTGTACTCTAACATGTTTTATTCGATGTCAGAGGAAAATTCATAGCATGAAATTTTGGAACGATGAATTTAGCCATTTTGGATGCATTTATAACAATGCAGGTTATCATGTTCTTTCCCACTTTTTATTTAATTTATTTAAAATCCTGACAGAATGAATGGGTAAAACAATCCTTTTCAGTTCATGATTCTATGTTTTATATCTATATAATAATACTAATAATTAATCAGGCAGAAGGGAGGTAACCTAATAGACGTGTTAGAAGGAAAATATAGTAATACTTTGAAATCTTCTATGATTTTTTTTTTAAATTTTCTTTTTATATATTATTTTTAAGGGTCATGTTGAGCTTCCCTCATTTTTAACCAGGTCAAGTTAAGCTCATTTTTATGAAAACAATGTCAAGTTGGGCTCAATCCCTTTTTCTTAGGATCTTTATTTTTTTACGAATCTGACTTATTTCTAAACAAACTCAATCTATAATTGGGTCTAATATTTAATATTTTTATAAAAACAAAAATAACAACCCAAAAGTAAGCTAAATCAAGCAAAGCCAAAATGGTTCAAGTTATAGTTCATTTTCATTTTCTAATTATCTTTTCCATTCTATCAGTAATTAAGAATTTAATTAAATAATACTTTCTTCCCTTCTGAGTTTTCTTCATCTCTTTCCTTTGAATCAGGATCCATTGTTGTGCAAGTTTGCACAGCACAACAGATCCAAAAGTCCATTTTTTTGGTGTGCAGTCCATTTTATTTTTATTATTATTTTTTGAATAAAAAATATAAAATAAAAATAATTGTTCAACTTTTACTAAGCAGACATCATTTAAATTATTTTTTATATATAACATATATCCTGATATTTGTCTGGTCAAAGTTAAAAAATTACCTTCATCATGTGTTTTTCTTTCTTTTTTTTAATTAAAAAAAATCAATTTTTTTAAGAAAAATGAATGGTTAGATTTGTTGCACAACAAAAATGGATGGCTGAATTTGCTAGGCAATGTGCTGTGCAAGCTTGCACAGTAGAGAGTGTATGACTATATATATATATATATATATATATATATATATGTATATACAAATTAATTTCATAAATGGATAAATAATATCTACGTGTTTTCCGTAATGAGCATATATAGGGAATGTTCAGGATTAGTTTTATGATAAACTTTATTTTAATGAGGATTAAAATATTATCTTAATAAAGGTAAGCCTAATCTAAACTCCTATATATATATATATATATATAATGATAATATGTATATATATTGAAATTTCAATTTCAATTGAAAAATAAAAAATAAAAGAGTACTTATTCCATGCACAAACTTTTTACATATTTTAATATGATATATAAATATGCTTAACTAAGTTAAATATAATTAAAAATAAAAAATTGTAACATTGTTATGGAAGGTTTTTGATTCTGTGCTAAACCATGCTTTCCACTTGGAGTTCCAGCGATGACTATGCTTTTAAGTGCCCTTTTTTATTACTCGTAATTCTTGTCGCTTTGATGGGCTCCCCTCCTTTTTCCACAGCGTAAATTTCCTCGTCCCATAAGATCCTATTGGTTCCAATGGACTCAGAGCTGCAAAACAAGTTCCACCACTATCACTATCAATATGTACACTCCAAAATAGTCACACAAATCCAAATCCAGCAAACCTATACCCTTAGGTGTGTTAGCTTAGTATACTTTGACCATAATAAAAATAAACTAAAAGCAAAGGCAATACAGGAAATTACACTAAAAGATTCATATGAAGATCAATAAAAGAATGACGACTCAAGTGATAAGGCACATCTGAATCCAAGAACCTCTACAATGTCAGGGACAGCCATGACTCCAAACCAGATCAGTCTCCCAGAGAGGGAAAAGATATTCGTGAGGGAAAAAAATCAAATAAGAAAGAAATAACAATAATTTGTTAATAATACCGTCGAATTTCACAGTTGGGCAGTAAAGAAGGAAATCGTTGATATCAGATCCCAGAGGGGGAAGCCTTCGTTCGCGAGCGTAAGATTTCAGAGCAGTGTCAATGACCCTAGAAACCAGATCATCCTCGTTCACCAGAAATCTCAAAGGTCCTGTACTTCCCTGAATGTTGACTGTGATCAAGAACCTAGTGAGCCTCATTTTCTTCTGATCATCCTCCTTCTTCTTCTTATTAGTGTTCTTCATCTGCTTCACACAGTTCTTGATTCCCAACATTTTTGGTAATTTTCTGACTTGCCAAAGAGCCCAAGTATAAAATCAACTTTGAAAGAGACGAAACAGCAGATTTGAATCAAGGGTCGAGGCCGAGGCAGCGATGGTACCAATCCCTTTTGTAGGATGCAAAGGGAGATGCAGACGGCGAGGCCAGCCTTAGAGAGAAAGCGAAAGGCATCAAGGAAAGAGATAATCTGAGCATTTGAACACCATCATTATATAGAGAAGAAGGAGAATGCATGACGAAGCATATCACAATTAAGTAGGATACGTGTGGTTGTTATTATGATTATTATTCAATTCTTTCATTATTCCGCCGTTTGTAATAATCAAAGGAGAAGTTTGTGTGACAGTCGAAAAAGGACGGGTTACAAGTTTATTAAATAATTGGGTAAATTATATATATCTTTTTTGAATTTTTTTAAAATTATATAAATATTTTTTATTTTTAAAATACATATAAAATTTTTTAAAATAAAAATTTATTTTATATTTTAATATAATTTTAATTTTTTTGACCAAAATATCTTCTATTAGCATAAATATATATTTTTAAAAATTAAAAAAATTAAATAGAGGATATTTTATTTAAAAAATTTTAAATATAAAATGATTTTTTATTTTAAAAGAGATATGTGTATATTTTAAACATAAAATAAATATCTATATAATTTTAACAAAATTTAAGAAAAATATATATAATATTCAATAATGTTAATATATAGATTGGTAGGTGATTGATTTGTTATATTCTTAATTCAATTTTAAAAATTAAGATAATAGTTGAATAACACATTATTTTATAATTTTTTAAAAGTTTACTTGTTACATCTAATTGCCTATTATTTCAACTAACATTAAAGGAATAGAAACTATTTTTCATTAAATATTTTGACTTTGTGAGCAATCATTTCATCTATTTAATCTTTCTTTTCCTATCTATTTGTTATGATAATTTATTATTTTTAAGCCGTCAAGATACTAAAATAGTTTTAAATAAATAATCACTGTAGGTTTAATTTTTTTAAATGCAATCAGTATAGGTTATTTATTGTGTGTACTTATAAAAATAATGTGCAAGAGAATATCTCTTTAAAGTATGATCAAACTAGGCTTTCTAATGTTGACTTGTCCTCAATTCATTTTTGTTTAGTAATTACATTATCAGTGTAGGTTATTTATTGTGTTCACTTATAAAAATAATGTGCAAGAAATGAATATCTCTTCAAAGTAGGATCAAATTATGCTCTTTAATTTTAACTTGTATTCAGTTTATTTTTATTTATTAATTACATTATGATAACGCTACTGCTGCCGTTAGAATGTTCACTTAACCAGACAATTACGATCTTGTTTGTTTTTATTCAAATTGTTTTTTCCTACATCATTTATATGATCTATAAGCATAATTTTGTCTGTAATAAAATACTTGGCTTAAATAAACTTTTTTTTTTGTTAATTTATATCTGATTAGGATTCGAAGTTAGATGTTTCAACTTTAAAAATAATTCTAATGCTACTCAAATCAAGGTTCATTGGTTTTTTTTTTTTCATCTATTCTTCTCAATCTAAATACATTTTAAGAAAAAAAATATATCATACTTAAATATACATTAAAAATATCAAAATTTAAATTTTATTTTTTTTCTCCTCCTCTTAATTTATTCTCCTTAATCAAAACATATCTCAAGTGATGTAAAAAAAATGTTAGACAGATATATTTAAGTCAAACTCATATAAATAGAATTTTAATATTTCTGTGGGCTTATGACACAATTAATCTGAGATAGATCTTCTATCAAGCAACTTAAAATAAAAGCTACCGCAACGTAACATTATTTTTAGTAAGAGTTAATGACATCAATGAGAGACTTTTTAGTGTAAAACACTAAACGAGTCCATTGAAAACATAATAATACCTGCAATATAGTGCCAATAATTTCCATATTCTATTTTAGATTACGTTTGAGTTGAACTTTAAATGCAAACCGCACTAGGCACGTACATAATCAATGGTAAAATATTCTATTTGGTTTGGAGTTGAAAAAAACAAAGTCAAGAAATTATAATTGGAAAATATTTATATTAAAAGATTTTAAATTTTAAAATTATTATAAAAGATCTAAAAAAATTTTTAATTTAGATTGCTTAGATATAATTTTTCTGTACAGTTTAAAATTTTAGTCTTAAGAATTTTTTTTAATTTAAAATATTTTAATATAAATATTTTTAACTTACAATTATAACTGTAATTCTTTCCATCAAAATTCTTTGTAGGGAGTTGATATTAGTCATCGAATTCAAAATGGTACCAGCTTATTTTTGCCTTGGGTTTCATGTCAATTTCTCACCCTTTTTTTTAAAGTTTTTCTATAAATTATTAAAAAAAAAAAACTATGCTATGCTATTATTGACCACACTGCGCATGAATCCAAACAAGCAGGCTTACCTAATTTGGATGAAAGTTGCGTGCGTTGCATTTATTCTATTTTATTGAGATGAACAAAAGTGATGAAGTTGCCATATTTTCCCTCATCAATATATATTCTCCAATTCCCATTTCATGTTTTTATTATTATTATTTATTTGAGTCTTGAGGAGACGATAGTGACGCCTTGCAACTTGCGTCTCGGTTCTCAACCTTACTAGGTGAGATTCGCATGACTTCTAAATTGTTTTAACCAATTAAAATTTGTTGTCTCTCTACAATTTTTTTTCTTTCGCAAAACACCACTCAAATGCGATTAGATGACCCAAAAATTGTTACATGAATCAAATGATTCAAAACACCCTAACATGAGGTGCACTTAGTCATTTCCTTCCGTGACCCCCCTTATGCTAAATAAAGCTAAGATTTTTAAATTTGATTATCAATGGTTTTAAGTTTGGTTTAGAATTAATTTTCATTTCAAATAATCTTAGAGTACTTTTTCTCACCGATATGATATTTTCAATTTTTTCTAAAGTGTTTTGAGAGTGACCAAATCAAAAAATTTTAATACTTTTTGTCTAATAAAAAAATTGTGAAAAAAATAGAAGATATCTAAATACTCCTTCTTGAGGTATAAAAATTACAATAACTGGCCTTTTATATAAGAGAACCATTGGTTATTATTGATGCTACTGCTGCTGTTGTTGGTGTTATTGTGCTTCTTATTATTATAATGAAAGTGGAAGCATGGCTATAAGAGAAATCTATGAACTAGGACGTATGCTAATTGCGAAGCCATTATTATGAATTAGAATCAAGGAGAGGATCTTGCGAGAAAGAACTCCATCCTATATCTTTTTTTCTCTCCAACATATCCTCTCCAGAATAGAATAGGAATAGTTGGGATAATCACCTTTAAGATTATTGAAAGGACTACCCAGATAATGTTTCCCATTATTTTTCTTAGTTGTGTATCTATTTATACTTAGTTTGGATTTACTGTTATCAAAACTGGAATTTGAACTGAGTAAATCAATCAAAAATTAGTAAACCAGTCACTGAATTAATTGACCAATAAGACCGGCCTACGAAAAAACCAATCAAGAAATGCCTAAATTAGTTAACAACAAGCCAAATCAATTAAGATCAGACCGGTTAAAAGTTCAATCAGTTTTCAATTTTTTTTTAGATTCTTTTTTATTTTATTCTGAACAAATCCAGAGAACTAAAAATAAAAGACAGTAAGAGAAAAAAGGAGTTGAAACAAAATAAAATTTAAAAGAATAAAAATAGAATATGAGAGAAACAAAAAGCATGTACTTGACCATTTTTCATACTTGTTTTTTAGCATCCTCTATTTCTTAATAACATCTCTCTTATATATTAAAGTGTTTGGCTACAATTACTCTTTCATCTTCATTAACATTTAAAATTAATAATTAGTGATATTTAAAATTTATTAGTATACATTTGTTATATTAGAATTTTAATATATAAAATTCTAAAAATATATATTTAATTATTGTCATTTCAATTACAATTTAATCACAGTTAAATTAATAAATTACAAATTATCATCTCCATCAATGTAATAACCAGTCCAATTTTAAAACCATTAATTAAGATCAAGGGATTCATAGGAAAGTGAATATTTAGATCACTGCATATGGATATTGGTAAAATAAATATGATAATTTCGGAATAAAGATATCTAGAATTGGAATGATTGATTTTTTTTCTTTTTTCTTTTAATTGTGATGGCTATGAAAAGTTCTACTTCATTCATATTGAAGGTCAGTTTGACTTTGATCATTTTTTTTGGGATACCAATGCAACAACTATTACATATTCAGACAAGGGAAGGGGAATTAAGGATTTCTGTTAGGAACTCACATAAAAAATTATGTATAGAAATATAATAAAAAGAAAAAGATAATTTTAAAAATAGAAAATAACTTTAATGACTTTATTTTTAATGATTAGATAATAATTAATAAATAATATTAAGTAATATTTGAGTAATGATTATAAAGGTAAAATAGACATTATACAAAATTTTTTTTTTCTCTTTCCATTTCCTTTGCGCTATCAAACAACGACTAAGCTTATCATAACAACAATAACAACAACAAGCCTTTTCCATTAGGCAAGGTCAATTACATGAACCAAATAATATCATAAAATTCTGTTATAAATCATATATTCAAATAAATTATGTAAATCTAAATCTTTTTTTAATAATTTCACCTATAGTTTTTATTAATTTTTCTCTACCTCTAATTATTGAACTACTTTTTATTTAATCTTTTTTTTTTATCGGGGCTTCTATAGGTCTTTTCCACATATGTCTAAATCATTTATGATGCAATTTTATAATCTTTTCCACAATCAGTGCAACTCTAACTTTCTCTCTAATGTATTCATTTCTAATTCTATTTTGTTTGATACATCCAATCATCCAATATAACATTCTCATCTCTGCAACATTATTGATCTTATAGCCATGTGATAAAATTTACTCTTAAATTTAAGTGATACTTTTCTATCTATAATAATACCCAAAGCACTTATCCATTTTGTTCACCAATCTTAAATCTTATAATTTATATCTTCATCTATTTTTCCATTACGTTGTATGATGGACCCAAGATATTTAAACCGAGTGACTTGTGATATGATATATTCTCCAATTTTCACCTCTACGATAGAATTGTTGCACCTTTTGCTAAACTTACATTCTATATAATTTGTTTTACTTCTACTTAAACAAAATCTATATGTTTCAAAAATTAGTCTTCACATATCTAACTTTTCATTTATTTCTTTTTTTAACTCTCCTACTTAGACTATATCATCTGCAAAGAACATACATTGTGGCAACAGCACTTGAATATGTTCAATGAGTACATCTAATATTGAAATAAAAAAATATAAACTTAAAGTTGACCTCTGATACAGGCTAATAGTTATGTAAAAAATATTTTGTGAGTCCACATTGTATTTTTACATTAGTTATATCTCCATCGTATATATCACATCATACGTATCCTGAATTGCCAAAAAAAAAAAATGTTGAAAAGACTTAAAGCATTGCATAATATGTCTTATATCCCGTTTAATTATTCCTTCGACCTGGTTGTCATTATTACCAGAGTTGGTCAATTAACCCCTAAATGATGTTGGTGCACTAAAATTTGAGTTTATAATTAATTTACTTGAAAAATTTTATTGGACTCAATATCAAATTTAATGCAACAAAAACGTTTTTCGTTTTTTCCTGGTGAAACACAAAAAGTGATTTAAGTGTTCATTATACAGCTAACTTTTTTTTGATATTATGACCATGATACATTAAAATTTTATTTTTTTTAAAAAAAACTTTCTAAAACTATAGAATTCAGATTGGTAAAAAAAATATTATGTATCCACAGTATGTTGTTGAATGAATAATTCTACTACACAATTTACACAATGGGAGATGATTTAATCCAAGTTTATATGGTTCAAATACTTTTTGAAAAAAAAAATTCAAGTGGATTTACGTATTCAAAAAAAAACGTTGGATTTACCTACCTTAATTTTTCCCCCCTTCTAATTGCAACGTCCTTCCCAGTCTATAAAACATTGCAATCGATTTCCCGGTCCGTCCATTGCAATAAACTTGTAGTTATCTAAATTGAATAACGTTAACTATGTAAAATTATTAAAACACTTTTTTAAAAAATTGATTTCACTTATTAACTCTTTGTTCGATTAGAAATCACGTCGCCGACTTCTTTTTCTGTCCTCCGCAATTTTTCTGCAAATTACACTCCCAAGTCTCAGCAATTTGTATCTGCATACACTGCTTTCTGTTGTTATAGATGCTTCCATTATTATCAAGCTCCTAAAATTCTTGGACACAGGCCCAATTGACCATATTCTTCCCATACCCAGCTACTTTAATGGCCTATGTCCACGACTTTCTTCAACACAGCCTTGACCTCAAGATAAATTATTGGCCACTACTCCTGGTTAGGAAAAATGAATACGAAGACAAAACGGCTATTAAATAATAAAAATAATATTTTAATAATTTTAGATAATTAAAATTCTTTAGGTTTAGACAGTTGAATGTTTATTGTAATAAATTAAGAAGTCAATTAATTTTTTTAAAAAAAATTGAGACAAACATTATGATTGAAAATAATAATCATAATAAATAAATGCAATTTTTTAATAAACCACGTATATAATATTAATTACAAGCATAGTTTATGAGCAAAAACCAATACAAGGGACAAACACTTTGTTTCGGACACGGGTATGTTTAGATACACAAAATTTGCAGGGAAAACAAGATAAAGGAATATTCTATTGAAAGATTTTCAGTGCTTTCCAAAATCTTTTAAAGTCTACACTTCTTTATATTGGTCTAATTTGTAGGACTTTGAAGGGAAATAATTCCCCAAACAACACAAATATATCATTTAACCATAGTTTTTCTTCCTTCTCTCCCCTCGCATTTTCCTCCCAACTCCCACGCCCAAGTCCCTAAAGCAGGTTAGTTTAGCAGAACAATTTACTTAATTCATATGGAACATATTCGTTATCCAAGTGGAAGATATGGCAAATACTATTAGCTACCCGATACAACTGGCAAAAGTTAGAAAGAAGTCACTAGAGTTGAAAATGTTCTAATATCTACATACGCTGCTGCAAACTACACGTCACTCATTCCACAACCAACAGATTATTTTTGGTTAAACCCTCACCAACAGTGGGAAACTCCGGTGAAAGCTGCCACTCGCCATCTACCAAGAATTTGATTTCATACCTACACGAGTTTAATGACTCAGAAGAAGACTCTGGGTTGTAAGATCAGATTAGAAACTTCAGCTAGTTGACAAAATGGTACCTTCCTGGTCTGAGCATCAATGTTGCAGAGAACTTTGTGAAAGAACCATCATACTCCGGTGATAGGTGCTCTCCTTGGCTCCAACCATCAAAGGTGCCCATAACTTGCACGCTCTTGAGAGCAAAAATAGAATAAAATAAGCAGGTAATTCAGGTATTAACCAGACACAAACTAAATACTAAACATTATGTAAAAGCTTAGTGGTGCTACGAGTTAGATATTCACAATGATATTATTGATTCTATTCGCTGACATTTGAAGCCAATGTTCAGTCCTATACAATAGGCTAAATCCACTTCTGCATACTACCTTATTTATAGAGCCGCAAAAGCAACTTTGTACAGATTAATAGGCTCAAATGTAGTAGTATTTATCAGAAAATCATCAATATAAATAATCCACTGTTTTCATGATTCAAGCAGAAGTTTCCGTTGAATAATTGAAGTACTACCTTGCATATTTACCTCAGCCATGCCAACCCAAAATACAGGAACCTCCTTGGATTGTGCTGAATCTACATCCTTTATCTGTTCCTTCAATTTCTCATGCACAGCTTTGGAGGCAAAATGATTGCATATGCATCCACAAAGACATAGAAGAGGCAAAAATTTATCGGGAATTGAGCAAGGGTTTTCAATTTCCCAAAAAAAAAAGGGACCTTCCTCTTATTTTCTATAAACTTTTTCTGCATGTAAATTAACATATAATTTTCCTGAAATTCATTCATCAGCATTATATAAATGGATCAGCGCATGTAGGGTATGCAGAACAACTGCAACACCATTCTACCTTCTAATCGAGAAACAAGGTGAGATTGAATATATCTTCCATTGATCTTCCTTGAACCTTCTGGAATAGCAGACTGAGCTATTTCTTCTGCAAGTTTGACCAAAGCCTTCACCCAAAGTAAAGATTGTCATAGATTTGCAAATAATATTAATCAGCTTAGAACAGCTTTAAACATCTTACAGGTAAAGTTGTGCCACATGTCCTCAAATGGGCAAAGGTGCATGTTTTATTAACTCAATAAATTAAACCGAGTAGAGAATTAAACTGCATTTAATTTGTAAGATGACATATCTTAATCTCATTACCATGTTGTTAGTCTTAATAGCTCTCACCATCAAAATTTCAATCAAATTAAGTTTAACTATTCAAACAATTATATAACTACTCATAATAGTTTCAATCATCAAATTTGATTATATAGAGTATAGCACCATACCAGGCAGAGTGAGGCAAGCATTGTTGAGGTGCAACTTTTGTACAAATGTAGAAGGGAAACATGAACCAGAGTTTGTTATGATGGTGGAATATGTGTGCTAATCACACAAAGCAAGATTAGTCTTGTGTTGTGTTATCAATAGTGCACAAGCACAAGGGAGCTGGATAATTCGTAATTCTGACCATGAACATTGTAGTTATAAAGTGCTGATGCATTTGTAGTTTTCAGAATCTGATTTCTGCTGAAATTATAGATATATGAAAAGTTACAAATTCAGGAGCAAGTACAGGTTGAGACAGCAGCATACGTGAAGTTAAAGGTGTGTGATAGACATGCTACCAAATAAGCTTCGTAAAGTCCTTCCACAGAATTTTTTGTCTCAGCGCTCAAAACAATGAAATGAAAGATATTATGGTAAAGACCAGTTATACATAACAAGATAGTAAAAATCATTAACTCCTGGGCATGATATTAGGCAACATATATGTTTTAAAAAAATGTTAGGCAGCATTAAAAAGGCATAGAAAGTAAAGAAGTTGTAATTGATTTTAACCTGAACCTCAAGCTCCATGACAGCAAGTTCACTTTTAAAGTTAACCAATGCTTCCTCCTTTATGTGCAACTGCAGAGGAAAGAGATCAACACAGGATGGTAGTGTAAAGACCTTTCTCATTAACTATAAACCTATTGCCAAAAGTTTCTTCTTTGTTATTTGAAGACTTCTGAATGCAACCATTCAAATTCTATTTCCCACAACACCATTTTTTATATGTTTATAAGATATCATCCCCAAAAAAAATAGTTTCATCATGAAAATAGGAACCGTCATTAGTTCTGAATACAGAAAGAACCATCCCCACCCAATAAGGATACAAAAATTAAGAAATTGTCATAAGCTAGCTTTTGTGGTGTGGTTCTCCCAAAAGTTTCTATCATTTCTCCAGTCAACTAATGAAAACAGTCAACCATGAAAAATATCTATCTAGTTTGTCAATAAAACTCAAACCAAATTCATTCAATATTTTAGAAGATTGAGATGAAATTCAGACTCTTTATAAATTGTGATAAACTGCGAAACTTCCTATAATATGGAAAGAAAAAAAAATTACACTCAGATTTCAAATTAAGAGCAATCCAAAATATCTAATATATGCACACACCTGTCTTTTGAGGAACCGATTTTGCTGGTTGGCTTCACTAAGCTTCTTTGTGAGCTTCGCTCTCTCAGTATCAGCAAGTAGTGCTGCAATCTTTTTTAAAAAAAAAATTAAAAAAAAAAATTCCAACAGAAGGCAAAAATCAGGTATATTGGTACAAGTGCAAGAACAGCTTAACTTTAAACACACACACACACCCACACACACCCACAAACATGGGAGCTCAACCCAGAAAAATGAGTTACAGACTCCTACCCTCCCTCCTCCCAGTGGGCAGCAGAAATAAACAGAAAAGAAGAAAACCAAATATGATCACTCTCATTATCATAGTCAGTTAATGATCAAGACAGAAAATTTTTTCAAGTTTTGCACCTTACACAAATCAATCCTTCTGATTGATTTTCCTTATTTTAGAAAGTAACAACCTAACAAACGGCAAATGCAAGAGAGCCATCCAAAGATTACTGATTGGCAATACATCTCAAGATATGCACATCATGTTCTGGATTAGAGTTGCCTCTCGACTTCTATTTTTACAATTTACAGAATCCCTGTAACTTGGTGCATATTATAGGTGCATCACTTTTCTGTTACAAGATTACTAAATAAGATGCTAGGGGGTGTTTTAAGATTACTAACAGCAAGTCAACCTTTTATCATACATAAACACCACATGCCCTAAAAGGAAAATGACTAAAAGAAATGGTAAAGGCAGGAATTGAATTTTTTTTTTTTTGGGTTTCTAGTGGAATGCCAAGAGGCTATCATCTGAAGTTCTGAATTGGTTTGAGGTTCATTTTAGCGGAAAAGAGAACCAAAAATGGCTACGAAAAGTGATTTTAAAAATTTTAAGACTTAATAGTTCCTGAGGAAAGAGTTGAGAATAATGTATTGTATTCTGAATGCATTTACAAGTATAGTTATTTATAGGCATAGAACTATTGATAAACCCCCCCCCCCCAAAAAAAAAAAAAAATCCCTAAAAATAATCTTTTTGAAAATTAAATAAGAAAGAATGCAAATAAGAGAGTTATCTAAGAGTAGAAATGCACCCTAATAAGCTAAAAATAATTAAGGAAAAATATTAGGAATTCCAGAGTCCCCCTCAAGCTAAGAAATATATGTCAATCATGCCCAATATAGATAAGTGACCATTGAACTGGGTTTTTGGAACAACTTTAGTCAAAACATCGGGTGTTTCTTAATGTATAGGTGCATAAATCACCTCAATTGTTCCCCTTTCTATCTTTTCCCGCCGATCCTAAGTTATCAAAATCAGATGATTCACGATTCAAGACATGCGGTCTGACATGATTCATCAGGCGAATGATACGAACCATGCTTCAAATCAAAAAGTTGCTAGAATTGTGCATTTAATTGCCAAAATCACACGATCTGAGCTAGAAATGGTGAATTGCAATATTCTAGTAATTCAGAAAGCTACAATGCCATGGATCACACAGTCAGCTCATTTGTGACCCACGACAACTTGTTTCTTCGAAGAAGAAGATGGCTACCCCCCTTCTTTTAAAAGCAAAACCAATTAGCCAATTAAATCGTATATCATAGACACAATATCACACATTCACTCACACATCAGTAACATCACATGATGTCAGAAGTCACGCGGTTGATGAGATTCTCAATCATAAATATCACTATCAAATTTCAAGTAAGACTCAGGACCTCATAACTCAAGATTTTTTCTGCCTATGTTGAGTGAAATGACACAATTTCACTTACTTGACTTTGAACAGAATAAAATTTCTTAAGCAGCCACGCCTCCTAAGACTATTCAAACGGCCAATGCTATATATATATATATATATATATATATGTATATTACTTACCTCATGCCAATATTAGTCTATAAATGGAAGCATCATTAGTTTTAGACTTGGGTACTAATGAGTTTTTTTTTTTAAATTAACTTATATATAAGTTATCAGTTAGAAGATTACTAGGCTATGACTTATTATTTTGTTTAGTAAGGCTTATAGTTAAATTTTTGCCAATCTTTGGTTAGAGTTTACTATTTGAGCATATTTTAGTTGCATATATTTTTTATATGATATATTTCTAATTATGTCTCTAAATCATACGCTTCGATATAATTTATGATTCATAATGCAAAAATCAACCTTCTAATTTATAAATGAAATGTTTTCTACTAAAAAAAATTGCAAAGCCCAAAACCAAGAAGTAAAATTGCTTTGCAGTCTATCTAGTAGCACAAAATCACATCAAGGCTGGTCCAATGCACAAAAATTACGTGAAGCTAGTCCTAATGGCAAAATTTACATGAAGGCTCGAAGGAATACAATGGAACAACACGTTTCAATGAGCCATACCCCCCACCCCAAAAAAAAAAGGATCATAGTTTTTCCTCCCACAGGTTGCGTTAGGTCCCAACTTCATGACCCAATGCAGGAAAGGTTTCTGAATTACAGGAACTCTTTGAATTGCCATTTCTGACTCAATCCATATGATTTCAATGATTCATATGGACAATTCAAGCCATTTTTCAATTCAAACGCCAATCTGTACCGTTGACCAATCAAACCATATCTATCCATGCGTTTTGAATTGTGAATCGCATGATTTCAATAACTATGCTTAATTGAATAAAAATTGATATCCCTTATCCTCCTTTTATTAGAAGTCTGCAACTTTAAACTTAATTGAATAAAAACTAATGTCCCTTATCCTCTGCTTATTAGAAGCCTGCAACTTTAAAATTAATTGAATCAACATTGATGTCCCTTATCCTCTTTTAATTAGAAATTTGCTGCTACACAAAACTAAAACCTTCACCCATATATATATATAATGGAGGAAACTTGTTTACCTTCAATCATAAACTTGGTCGCAAGAGACAATATTCTCGTGTGCCAAGCAAGATTCTCCTCCTGAAGGCTAGTGCTCGTTGAGAAAAAATAATACTACTAAAATTTCTAGTTTTATTTTCAATTAGTTTTTTAATTCTTATTTCTTCTTATAGATTAAGTTATGACTCAGAAAAAAAGTGAAGAAAGATGTCACTTGCAATCACTATAAGTCTCTTAAGACTCGGTTATAAGTTAAATGCAACTATTATCCCAAAACTATATGGGAAGGAGCGTTTAGGATAAAAACATCATCTAACTGGAACACACAAGGAAGTTGCACCCTATGAACAAGTTCTGGAAGAGGTAAAAAATTTAGTTAATAAATGTTAGACGATATGATAAGGATGATGATGTTATTGAGTGTTTTGATGACAAAGAAACTCAAACATGAGACCAAAAAAAAGGTCTATGGAAGCTTTTGTTGTAAAAGGAAAAAAGGCAAGTGATTCTTTTGCTTCCTTTAAGAATATAAAGCAACCAACTATAAATGCTATAGTGAAGGATTAAGATCGACTAATTAGGAATATCTATAAATGTATATATGGCAACACATTGCCATTTAATTTGATAAAAAGTCCTTATTTTATCAATATGTGAAATCTACTAGTGAATATGATTTGGAACTACTTACTTATCATGAGTTGATCTTTTTCATGATAATTTGAAGAAATATAAACTTGAATGAAAGAAAACTAATTATACATTGATGTCAGATGGATAGACCAATAAAAAAGGTAGTCCCTTACTAACTTTCTTATTAATAGTCCTACAAGAATTACTTTTATAAAATTTGTTGGCACCAGTAGTTTCATCAAAGATGCTGAATAAAATGTTTGAATTATTAGATAACATGGTGATGGAAATTGGTGAGGAAAATGTGGTCCAAGTGGTGACAAACAATACTTCAGCCCTTGTATCTACTAGAAACAAATTGATGGACAAAAGAAAACAACTATTTTAGTCACCTTGTGCAATGTATTATCTTGATTTAATTCTAGAAGACATTGGTTGCCTTATGGTATTCCATAATACCATTGGAAAAGCAAATCGAGTTACGACTTTTATTTATAAGCACACTTAGTTACTTAATTTGTAAAGATGCTATTCCAATGGATAAAGAGTTTGCTCGGCCAACAATAACAAGATTTGCCACATCTTATTTGACAATGAAGTCTATTTTGGTTCAAAAAATTGTGCTGCAATCTATGTAGAAGTGCCTATGCCTCTAGAATTGAAGCTAAAATTATAAGATATTGTTCTAGCTGATTTAAGGTTTTGACAATCTATAAGGTACTACCTAAACTGTGTGTCTCCTCTAGGTTTAGTTCTTAGACTTGTAAATGGTGATTCAAAGCCGATGACGAGACACATTTATGAAGCTATAGATAGAACAAAGGAACAAATAGCAAAAAACTTTAATAATATAAAAAGCTGATATAAGAAAGTTTGGAAAACCATAGACAAATATTGGAACTATCAACTCTATAGGCCTCTTCACGCAGTGGAATATTTTTTTAATCCTACGTAAGTATTTTTTCTTTTTAGAAACAATTTATATATTTATATAATATAATTCATTTATATTTAATTTATTATTATATCTTACAATATTATAATAACTTTTTATCTTATGGGTTCCATTATAATCCAAATTTTAACCCAAATATTGAGGGAAAGGTTAGATTGTACCAAACATTGGAGAAAATGTGTCTTAATATTGAGACTAGAGTTAAAACTGATTCTCAAATTAAGAAATTTGACAAGGCAGGGAGTTCTTTAGATATAATTTAGCAATTGTCCAAGAGGAGGAAAAAAACAACCTAGTAATTATTCATCTAATTACGTAATTTATTGGTTCATCTATTTTAAAAGTTTATATATAAATTGATTAAGTAATTAATCAACTCTATTTATAAATTTCTTTTTTCCAAAAGCTTTATGGTGGAATAACTTTAGAGAAGATTGCAAAGAGCTATAGTCACTTGCCATTTGCATCTTAAACCTCACTTGTAGTGCTACGGGATGTAAGAAGGATTGGAGTGTGTTCCATCAAAATCCACTCTAAGAAAAAACAATTTAGAGCAACAAAGGTTGAACGCTCTTCTATTTGTTAAATATAATCTTCAACTAAAAATTAGACAAAAGTAAAAAGAGACGAAAAGATATACATATGATCCTTTTTATTTATCATATCTCGAATTAGATGACGAATAGATTATTGAACAAGAAGAGCCTTGCCTAATGGAAGGGAAGTCTTGGATGGATGTCCAAGAGTGCTTTAAGATTGATGAAGGAGATCAAAGTAAAAAGAGAAAGAGTGGTATATTAATTGCACTTACAATCTTTATCCTCTCTTTGTAATTCTTAAATCATTTTTCCCCCTTGTTTAGTTACTTACATATGTCTATTTTTAAGTCCATGAAATCTTAATGCCAAAAATAATGATAAAGGAAAAGGCATTTAAATACAAAATAATGTTGAAAGAGACATTGGAGATGATTGTGATACTGAGAAAAAAAAAATGATGAAGAAATAGTCATACTAGATGATGACAAAGATAATAATAATAGTGATAATATTAGTCTTGATGAATAAGGGGTCATTAGTTCTGGACTTGGTTACTTATGAGCTTTTTTTTTTTAATTAACTCATGAGTTATCAGTTAGACAATTACTAGGCTATGACTTATAATTTTGTTTTATGGGACTTATAGTTAAATTTTTGTCTATTTTTAGTTTAAAATTATTATTTGAGCATACTTTAGCAGTAATATTTTTTATATGATATATTTTTAACTATGTCTCTAAATCTTACAATTCAATACGATTTATGATTTACGATTTACGATTCAAAAATTAACCTTCTAATTCACAATATGAATCATGATTCAATAACCAAGCCTTCTAATTCATTGGAGTTGAATTTCCATTTGTCCCAACTTTGATGGATCCATAGGGGTATCCACAAGTTTACAACCAAGCATATTGAAATCTTAAAGCAAGTCAAGAGTATTATATATATATATATATATATATATTTTGGATATAAAAATACCGTTGTTAGACCGAGCCACCTCCATGCCTAAGAAATATTTTAAGGCACCCAAATCTTTAATTTCCAACTCCTTGCTCAAGACTTTCTTAAGATAGATGACCACTTCCTATTTATTTTTTGTCATTATTATATCGTCCACATATACAATCAAAACAGAGGCCTTAGTGCCAAAAACTATATTAAACAAGGTGTGATCAATTTGGCCTTGTGCAAACCTAAGCCTTTTTATTGCCTTAGTAAATCTTTCAAATCAATCTCTTGGGGATTACTTAAGCTAGTGAATTTGTTTTTGGAGTCTGCATACCAAATTAGCATTATTAGAATTCTTCAAAACCGAAGGTATTTCTATGTAAAACTTCCTCATCCAAATCTCCATTGATGAATGCATTCTTGAGGTCAAGCTAATAAAGCTTCCAATTAAGATTAGCAACTATAAACAGAAGCACCCGAATTGTATTTAGCTTAATTGCAAGAGCAAAAGTCTCCTAATAATTTATCCCCTATATTTAGGTAAAACCTATTGCAACTAATCTCACCTTGTATCCTTCAATACTACCATCCCCCTTCTACTTCACATTGAACATCCATTTGCATTCCATAAGTTGCTTCCCTTTAAACCTTTGAGTAAACTGCCATGTGCTATTCTTTTTAAGAGCCCAAAGCTCTTTGTTCATAGCCACTCTTTACATCAAATGCCAAGGGCTTCTTCTATATTGTTTGGAAGTTCAATGCTATCCAAGTTAGATGTAAACACGATGTTACTACGAGACAACTTTTTATAGGATACAAAGTAAGAGATGGGATGCTGAGTACATGATCTAATTCCCTTTCTATAAGCAATAAGGAGATGAAGATCAATTGATAAAATCAATTCATCAATAGAGGCTTCTGAATCAACATTACCTTTATTACTTTGTATGCTTTCTACAAAAGTTGGACTTAGGTCACGTTCGGATTTGCTCTTGGATAATGCCCTATTATTCAACTTGCTTATTGTTGGCCCTTTGGTTCAAAGTTTTAAGAGCCTTAGGTTCAATCATAAACTCAGGTTTAGGTTAGTAGCTTGGCATAGGCTCAAGTATGAGAGAAATATAGGTCCAAAACTCATATTATTCCTCTCTAATTGCTAGACTCTCCCTTTGAATATGAGTTTTATGATAGTATGACACCTATTCAAGAGAGGCAATATCCATAAAGGTATAGAACTTTTGAATAAAAGGATAATAGCACTTGTAACTCTTTTGATATTAGGAATACCAAATAACAACACACTTTACTAATTTTTGGTCATGGTTGCTTCTTTGTTGTTGAGGGATATGAAAATATGCAAGACGCCCAAACATCTTTGGAGGAAGGGCAGTGAGGATACAAATTTGGAGAAAGGCTTCAAGGAGAACTTGACAAGGAGAGTCAAATTCTTAAGGACATTCAATTAATAAAATAGGTCACCATTAGAATGTCTTCCCCCCATTATTACTCAAGGAAATTATTTGTAAACATAAGAGATCAAGCAATTTCAAGATGTCTGTTTTTCCTCTAAGCTATATCATTCTATTGAAGAGTGTAAGCACAAGAGCTTTGGTGAACAATACCATTTTTTATTAAGGACTTCCAAAGACAGAGTTAAAATAATCTCTAACATTATCAGTTCAAAAGATTTGAATTTTTGTCTAAAATTAATTTTGACTCATAAAATTATAGTTTTTCACAATGAAGGCAATTTCATACTTATCTTTCATGAGAAAAATCTAAGTGAGACAAGTGTGATCATCAATGATGGAAAGGAACCAACAAGCATTGGTTATATTTTGAACATAAGATGGCCCCTAAATACTATAAATCATAGAAAAAAGATGTGACATTCTGCAAACATGACTGAAATAAGTGTTGCAGCTACGTCTAGATAATCGACATAACTCACATCGAAAATATTTTGGACTTTTATTGATAAATAGTGGAGGACACATCTTTGCCAAGTATATAAAATTTAGGTATCCCAAACATTGGCGCCATAACATAACAATGCATTTTGAATTGTTTGCAAGTATGGTCACATGCTAAGTATGAGTGATTTTATTATTAGCCTTGACCCGGTAAAAACCCCCATTCTCTTTAGCATTGCCTATCATCCTTTCCATATCCAAATCCTCAAAAAGACATTCAGGGAAAGAAAACTTAACAACACACTTCAAGTCATGAGGAAGCTTGCTAATAGAAAGCAAATTGCAAGATAAATTTAGAACCAAGAGAATAGATTCCAATGTAAAGGTCTCAAAAATTTTCACTTTCCCAATACCAATCATCATCGATAAAGATCTATTAGCAATCCTCCTTTTATAATTATGACAACATACATTGTATTCAAGGATCAATGAGGCATCTCCAGTCATATGATTTGAAGCACCTAAATCAAAAATCCAGGAGGCATCATCTTCTACTCGATCATGAAGAGCATTTAAAAATGTACCTTTATGTGTTGTAGTTTTAGTGGCAACATTAGAAGTGGATGATGAACCTTGACTGATTAGTTTTTGAAGCCACTCAACTAGCTCTTTGTTGAATGAGTCAGGTTCATTTGTTAGTTTTTTAGTTTCCTCTGAAGTGGCAGCATGCCCTTTGTGTTCTTTTTGCTTGTTGAGCTTCCAATCCACTAGTTGTCCACGTATCTTCCATGTTTCCCTGGTATGACCTATGTGTCTGTAGAGGTCACACCAAGGCCTCCCCTTCTTTGGCTTATTGTCATAATTCTAGTTCACACCTTGGGACACGAAGGTAGAACCATCAAGTAGAGGAGCATCAACTACCTTGGTTCTCATCATAAGTTTCTTCCTGCTACTCTCCCTTTGCACCTCAAAAAAAGCAACTCTAAGTGGAAGCAAAGGCTTTGAACCAAGGATTCATCCTCCCACATCATTAAGGGATGAGTTCAAGTCCACAAGGAATTTAAATACTCTTTCTTCCTCTATAATGTCCTTGTATTTCTTTGCATCTTCTAGGCAAGCCCAATCTAGGTTCTCAAGGACATCCAAATGTTGCCACAAATGCATTAATTTAGTAAAATGCCGTGTCACTAATAATTCACATTATTTGAGATCATAAAGTGTGCTTTTGATCTCAAATAATTTAGAAGTGTTGTCTTTATTAGAGCATCTCTCCTTTGCAGCTATCAAGATTTCGCAAGCAATGTCATAGAACATAAAATCCTGCCCAATATTATTGCCCATGGTATTAACCAACCAAGACATGACCACATTGTTTTTTACCCTTCATATCTCGTATCTTGGGTCCTTGTTCTTTGGAGGAACTGTTGCTCAAAAGAAGTAGTTGTCTTGTCCTTTGCCTAAGATAAACATTATAACTGACTTGGCCCATTGAAGATAATTGTGGCCATTTAATTTATGTCCAGTGATGAGTTGAATAGACCCCTCTAATCCACCATGGCTAGGGAGGTCTTGGCCAAAAGACCCACTTGAAATTTGGCTTGCTTCAAAGGCGATAATAGTCTAAAAAAATAGGACAAAGGCTGTGATGGGATGAAACACCACTGTTAAACACAGTGAGTGATTATGAAAAATAAAGAACGAAAGGGTGTGAATGTGTTGGAAAAGAAAGGTGTGAAGATCTCAACACTTTTATTCCCAACAAGGACATCTGTATGGAGTGGAGAAACTCCTAACATCAATTACAATATAATCAGAAAAGTCAGTCCTCCTCTAATCCTATGGGGAAATATTTATAATGATGTCCTGGATACATAATGACAGAATTTAATAATAATAGATTATATTTCCTAGAGTTAGGCCACGTTGAAGCCGCAGATCAGGAGATCATGGACCCACTTCCTCTTTGACTGCCTAAGCAACGTTAGTGGCATTAGGTGGTTGGAGGGAGAGTGAGTGGAACTGGTCAATACGTGGAGGAATGGCATGGCTTTCACGTGACTTCTTCCTTCTATAGTATGTACGCAGAAGAGGTGTGCTATCAACCACAAACAAGATCCAACCAGGGAAGGAGATGACCTGGGCTCAACTGTGAAGTGGCCGACGATCAGTTGTGGGCAAACGGAAACCAAAGGAACGGCATCAAATGTTGGCACATGAGGGATCATCCAGAAAAATGACATCGGCGCATGGCAGCATGTGTAGTGGTGGAGGTCCAGCATCCTAGAATAGGCCAGCTTACGATGTTTGTGGGGATTCCTAAAGTGTTTAGGCTGATATGGGACCAAACAATGGATGAAATGAGAGGTGCCTAGGTGACAATAAGGCCACAGGTAGAAAAATAAGAGGAATGAAGGCCACAAAACGTGAAAGAGAGCTTATGGCTCTGATACCATGAGAAAAGAGCTAACAATAATGTATTGTATTCTGAACGCATTGACAAGCAAAGGGTACAACTATTTACAAGCCCAGAACTATTAGTAATTTACAAAAAACTCCCTGAGAATAATCTTTTTAAAAAATAAATAAGAAAGAATGCAAATAACAGAGTTATCTAAGTGAAGAAATCCCGCCTAATAAACTAAAAATAATTAACGAAAAATATTAGGAATTTCATAGCTCCCAGAGGTAGATTAACAGGGCCAAGACAACCAATTAATATTCCTTCCGTGCAAGAAGCTTGAGAACATGTCTGCAATGATTTAGCAATCATGGACTTCTCATTAGACATCCATGTAGTGGAATTGGAAATTACCTGTTCACTTGTCAGTGGTTGAGCCAAAATCTCCTCTTTTGATTCTGTAGATGCATCCTCATCTTCATCCTCATCCTCGTCCTCATTGGAATCACTTTCAGACTGTAGCGATGTAGACTCCTTCAAACTAGTTGCCATAGAATGTGGTCTACAGAAAAAAGGCCTCTTTGGATACACTGCATTAAAGATTGCATAGGAAGAGGCCAAGCCTCGATAGCCCAACCTTGTACACCGGGCAGCCATATTATATGAAAGTTTATGAGTGTTTTCCCATTCCAATGTTCTCGAAATTCTTGAAAAGAATATTGCCTGTGGCTGTGTCTCTAGACAACACCTACTCAGATTAAGAAGATCATAATTCTTATAATTACTAAATTGAGTTTAAAATACAACAGTATAGTAGAATGAAGCAAATATGTACAATAGCACTAAAGACGAACCTTACAAATATAATTACAAAGAATTCAAAATTTCCTTCTTTTGAGGGTCAGCTGGGGGTGGGCACGAGGGAAGGAAGGCAGAAAGGGGCGGGAAAGAACAATGATGATGTTTTGATAGATTGTTAATCTGTAAAATTGATTTCATGTATGCTTACCTTGCTGTACTTATCTCCATCATGAAGAGCTGTTTTACTTCTTGCTGAAGAGAACAGAAAGTGGAAAATCAGCAATTAGATGAGCAGTCTTGTTGCCAAGAAGCCATAATGCAAGGATGATAATTTTAAGACTGGATAAGAAATACATTATGAACAACAAAATTAAAAGCCAGGACCAAATGCAAAGCGCATAAATTTTGGAAACACATTGTCCTATAGCAATGAGAAGGCATTGCTGCGTATGGGAAGCACAAAAGTAGCCCTATGTAGCAACAGCAGCACAGCATGTTACACACAGTTAGCAGTATGCTTTCATCCAATATTTTCTCCAGACCCCAGACCTCCTAGGAAAAACAAAATGCATGCTATTGTACAATAGATCTTTCCTCAAACCCAAGTTTCCCCCGGCACATGCTAGTAGACACGGGGGAGATCCACAGGCACAGACTACAATAGATCTCTCCTCAAACACAGGATTTCATTCAGAAGCAAGCCAGTACAGAACTGCAGATGATCTTGGATCATACTAGAACAAAATGTTGCAGCAAGGTATCAACAGAAACGCAGCGTCAAACCCTATACTCGTTGAACTTGTGAAAACCACATCTCTTAGTTCTTGTTCAAGGAATACAAGAAAACTAAATAAACAAACGTGGATTTCTTAACTTCCATAAAAGTTTGAACAAATCACAATCCATAGATTTTCCTCCCTTTTCAGTTGGAGGAGAATTAAAGTACCCACAGGAAGCACTATAAAGAGAACTAAAATTCGCATAGAACAGAAATTAATCCTCACTTTAAGACTTACAATGTCTTGATACTAACCTTTTTTGTCTTCTGGAAAACCCAGAAACGGTAACATGTTCCATTACGAAAGGAATACGAAAATGCTCAGTCATCCCCAAAAAAAAAAATGAAAGTGTACATATTCCAGCACAGATGACGAATCATCATGGAAGCAGAAGCAAACTATGCCACTCTGACAATTGAATGCAATAAATGGAAATGGGATAGCGAAGGTACTTACCGAGTACGAGGAGGTTGAAGATTACCACTCAAAAGGCTGTGTGTTATCTTGTGGTTGAAAGTTGAAACTACCGCAGTTGCAATCACCTCTGTCACTCCACACTTTGGGTTTCGAGACCCAAAGAAAACTTCGCGGTGCAGATGAAAGGATGGTGACCCGTTTTAGCACAATCACGCCGCGTGGCGAAGCGGTGGGCCTTGATGATCCGTATGGGAATCGAGACGCGTGGAACGCGGACAGTGTCTGCTAAGCGACGCTTAGCCGGCTTTCTGACATGTATACGGCAAAAGAAAAAGGAAATAACGTAAATGCTTTGTTGTAAAATTTATCACCTGAAGTGTTTAAAAATTTTTTTAAATACTCTTTCTAATTTTAAATATAAATCATCAATATCTATTTTATAAATATTAAAAAGATTAATTAAAAATAATTTAATTAATTAAATTTATATTAAAATATAATATTTTTATATTTATTTTTAATTAAAAAAAATTATTTCTATCTTTAATAAATTATATTTAATTTTAATAATTTTTTATTTAATTAAAAATACTTAAAATAATTATTTAATAATTAAAATAATTTAAAAAATAATTTATATTTTGAACTAAAATAATTTTTTAATAAATAACTCATATTTAAGGTAGTAGAGAGTAAAAAGTTGGTATTCCTCCTTCAAAATTAAAATAGTAAAATGCTGGTCCCGTCAATATGATGTAACAGGACAATTGAGAGACATGAGATGCAGACATCATGAAGAATCAATAAAACTACTCACTGTTTCCTAAAAAGAGTAGTAGAAAGACCACTTTTTTTTATCTTATTATAAAGCGTGCTCTTCCTACGGTTCTCCTCCGCTCTTGAACTTTTGTACACCGCGTTTTATTGTGCGGTGCTCCTTCTCACTGCTTGGTTTTTCTTCTTGTTGCTTTGTTTCTCTGACTTTCCCCAATTCGTTGAGTTGTAAATTTTTTGCCAACTTAAAGCGTAAAGACTCGAGGTTTCTTCCCGATTTTCAAATAGTGTTAGTATTTTCAGTATTTTTACCTTTTTTAATTTTTTATTTATAGATATTTAATTTTTTAAGTATTTATTAATATTTTTATAACTTTCACTTTTTATAATTTTGTATTTAAAGATATTTATTTTTTTAATTCTCAATGTAGGTTAAAAAAATTATTTTTTGGTTCAACAAAAATATATATATAATAAACTATATATCATTTCTTTTTACTCATTTTTTATTTTATAAAGACTGTGTGAGATATTAATTTTTTTTATTGGTTAACATTTTATTATAAGTAAAAAATAATTTTTTTTGTAATATAGTAATTATATTTTCATATATATATATAATTAGTTTGTTGGGTTTATATTGTTTCTCTAATGACATTTATTTACAAAAGAGTAATTTAGATATATATCTATAGTAATATGAGGTTTATTTTGTAGCATATTACTTATATTCTTTTGATGTTAGGATAATTTATTTAGTCTTTTTGTCTTTTAAGAATAAAATCTTTATGAATTTTTGTAATCATCATATTTAATTTTTTAAAAAATTCCACATTTATAGAATATATATTCTATAAATATATACATAATATAAAAAATAAATGTATAATAAAATAATGTAAATTACACTTCATTGCTAAACAAATAGCTACTATAATTCACTGCTAATCAATAATGCTATTTTGGTTAACCTTTCTGTTCCACAATTGTTGCATTATGCTTCGTTACAATTTTTAATAAATACATCTTCTTGTCATACCATAAATAAAAGTAGGGGTGTGCAATCATAGAATTCACAATACGAACCACTTATAAGAATGTGTACTTGTTGTACATTCTTACCTGTGCCAAGGTACTAGAATAGAAGAATGCAGAAGATGCCCAACCACGTTGTTCAGCTTATGATCGTTTGAAAAGCTTCCACTAAATCATTACTCTACTTAGAAATGCTAATGCTAGGTTTTTGAAACATTCTTAGAAGTTTAACAATTACTAAGTGAGTATGACCTTTAGCTAAGACTACCCCATAATAATGTGTCCATTCTTTGTGATAATTGTATCCTACGATTTTGTTAGATTTTCATCTTCAAGAACTACATTAATCCCTCGAGTAACACCTGTAGGTGATGTAGAGATATTTAGAAATAAAAATTATATTTGCGTCTCCAAATTTAGCAATTTCACTTTTAGAGATGGAATTTTTTTCATTTGATTCCTCCTCTAACATTTTAAAGATAGAATTTTCCATATGTGATTTCTATTTTTTTTTATAGTGTAACTTTTTTTTTAAGTTTAGTTAAATTGTATTTGATATATTTATTGCTTTAAAAATTACACTTAGAGTCCCTCCAATTTATTTGTTTGTCGATAAAATCAACTTCCTACATTATATTCAATTTCTTCCAAAAATAAACTTACTTAATGTCATGTTAAAAATAAAATTATAATTTAATATTGAGGCTAAACATCAACTTAAGTGCTTTTAATTTAGTATTATATTAAGAATAAAATCTCGGATTATATAAAAATTTAACTTTCTCAATAGAAAATAAATTAAATGAATGATTTTTGTAATATATATCAAAATATAAAAAAAAATTGAGTATAATTTTTTGAAATAAAAATAATATTAAGTATAATTTAGTTAAACTTTAGAAGGTATTAGTGTAATTTACTTAAAAAAATAACTTTTTATTGAAAAGATTCAGAAAATTGTACCTAAGACTTCTCACAAAAAAGCAACTTAATTCACTATTCTACGTGCAAATATAATCTTGAGGATTGCATTAGGAGGCAGAAAACGCCAACCAAATCTGCCTTTTGCGCCGTTTTGGTAGGAATAAAAATTTGATAAAATCAAATCTTATATTTAGTACTGCATTGAAAGGAATGGAAGTTTTATTCCATTGCAATATTTGATTTGATGAAAATAAAATAAGAATAAAAAGAAAAATAAATTAAATGATCATAATATTCTAAGTCATTAAAATATTCATTTTTATTATTTTAAACTGTAGATAATATTTTTAAAACAGTGTTAATATAAAAAATTAAAATATTTATCTTTATATTTTTAAATACTCTTAATTAAAATATTGTAATATTCTTTTTTATATTTTTAATTTGTACAAAATATTTTTGAATATTCTTAATAAAAATATTAAAATGTTTATTATTAATTTTTAAATTTACAAAAATATTTTTTAAATTACCAATAATATTAGGTAAGGGCATTTGAGTTTTTTAACAATTGATTCCCAAGAATAGAACTTCATTCCATCACATTAGAATAGTCAAAAGGGGTGTAATTTGAAAGCTAAAACTAATCAGTGAAGATTTGAGAGAAACTACAATTCAAATGTACAAAATACAATTCAATATCCTGATCATGGAATGTCAAACTCAAACGTTTAATATGAGAGAGTTCAAGGATGGAAATCAGCGTTTGGCTAATGAGAAAGTTATGAGGCAGAATACTATTTGTCAGTCTAAATGCTACAGAAGGAAGGAAGCAACTTCGCTGCTCTGGCAATTTGGGAATATGAACGGTCGAATAATCTAACTTATCAGAGGCTTAGAAATTCTTCAATTAAATAACTGAAGCAATTAAAGCAAATATTCTATTCATTTAATTTGACCGGACAACTGTTTAAGAGCATCCTATTCTATTCTTTTCGTTGCTTGAGAAGCTCTCACTAAATTAGCGTATGCAATAAATGGGCACTAATTTGTGTCTAATTATGTGGGGACTCTATGTTGCACTCTGATTGGTTCACTGTATTACAAATGTATTCTTTTTGTATATTTTATATAATATTTATAATATTTTTTATTTATTATTATATTTATTAAATTATATTTTAAAAAATAAAAAATAAAATATCATACTTATTATCACTTACTTATATTTTATATTTCTTTTATCATTATATCTTCCAATCAAATATACTTTTAACAGTGGTTTCCAACAATAAATGGCTTGCATAAAATTTAAAAATATTTTGACTATAATCATTTATTATTATTTATCATTTATATATATAAAATACCTTTTTTTTTAAATTATTCATTATACTATTTATAATGTTATATCATATTATATTATTTGTGTATTATTTTGTACTGTTTATATATTGTTTAATATTGTTTATTCATTTTATTTTTTTATTTGTTTCCATGAGACTCACATTTTTTTTTTTTGTAAGACTCACATTTTTCAAAAAAACCCCGTATCTTAATGCTAGTGTATATATATATATATATATATATATATAGAGAGAGAGAGAGAGAGAGAGAGAGAGAGCCATTTATAAAAAATAAATCAGTTTCTGTTTGTACAAAGGCAGAAATAATTTTTTGGGTCAAAATTATATGTTAAATATATTAATATTTTTAAGGAAAACTAGCATCGGCCCTTTGTAACTGCAAAGTAACCCATGCTTCAATCTAATTTAAAAAAAAAACACAAGTTTTAAAAAAATTACACAAAAATTAAAAAAAATGCAGCATAAAACCTAAAATAGAAGAAGTTGATACTGTTTTTAAACCAATAAACAGTACCGGTTTCATATACTTTTATAATATATATATATATAAAATAATGCATATATACGGTATAAAAAATTTAATTAGCACTTGAATGATATTAAAAAAGGGTAATATTATTTTAAAATTAATGATGTTGTTGTGACGCACACCACTGCAATTGTTTGGGCAGACTTTTTGACTCTCATGCTTAAAGAAAAAAAATTAATAAATCAAACACTGCACCATCAAAATTATTTCTCTAAACACTTAAAATTTTATTTTTTATTTTTTTTATTAATGGATAGCATACCACGACCTATTTTTTTATTACTTTTTTAATTAAGTCAGATGCTGCAACTCAATAGATAATTTTTTATTTATATTTTATTTATTTTATATTTTTTAATTTATTTAAAAATGAATTTAAATTTAATATATTTATTATTAAATTCAAAATTATCTACAAAAATATAAATTAAATTTTTTATCTTTCTAGTTTTAATTATAATTGAAATTATTTTAACTAATTTTAAAATATATAATTTATTATTATTATTTCTTTAACACTTTGAATTTTTTTATTTCAAATAAATTATTAGACCTATTATCTTCTAAAAAAATTGAATTGAATTGAATTAAATTTATTTTTATTTTTATTTATCATCTAATTTTTAAATTTAAATTTTTTATATTTATTTCATCCAATTTTTTAATTTCTTCATTTAAATCAATTATAAAATTTAAAATTTTTTTACAAAATTTTGAATTTAAAATTTCAATTCTTTGTAGTTAATATATATATATATATATATTAATTCGTGAACTTTTTCAAAATCTTTAACTTTTAGTCCTTGAATGTTTATGTTTTTAAAATAAAAAAAAAAACCTACAATTGCAATTGTATGTTCCTTTTTTTTTTATACACAATATTCCTTTTTTTTTTACTTCACCCTTTGCATTGAAAGAACAAAGAAAAAAAATAATATGATTCAATTTTAAACCCATTTGAATATAACCGATAACAGCAGGGTCAGTGAATTAAAGTGTATTTGAATCATAGGAATTAGTAATGGACAATAAGTTTATATTGGTAATGTTATAGACATTCAAGGATTGGAAATTAAAGATTTTGAAAAAGTTAATGAATTAATATATAATAACTACAAAGAATTGAAATTTTAAATTCAAAATTTTGTAAAAAAAAATTAAATTTTGTAATTAATTTAAATGAGAAAATTAAAAAAATTGGATGAAATAGATATAAAAAATTTAAATTTAAAAATTAGATGATAAATAAAAATAAAAATAAAAATAATTCAATTCAATTTTTTTAAAAAATAATAAGTCTAATAATTTATTTAAAATAAAAAAATTCAAAATGTGAAAGAAATAATCATAATAATAAATTATATATTTTAAAATTAGTTAAAATAATTTCAATTATAATTAAAACTAAAAAAATAAAAAAATTTAATTCATATTTTTGAAGATAATTTTGAATTTAATAATAAATATATTAGATTTATTTTTATTTTTAAATAAATTAAAAAATATATAATAAATAAAATATAAATAAAAAAATTATATATTGAATACTCAATTAAAAAAAAATACCGTGACCCATTAATAAAATAAATAAATAATAAAATTTTAAGTATTTTAGGAAATGATTTATATATATGAGTCATTAATTTTTTTTTCTTTAAATATAAGAGTCAAAAAGCCTGTTCGGGCATCACTGCTACGGCGGGCATCCAAAAAGTAGATATATTTCTTAAATATGTACTATTTCATCCCGCTTTTTTATAAATTATATTAGTGAATTTAATTAAAAAGTATATATTGATAATTTGATGATTATAATATAAGTTTGAAATTTTAAAAATATAACAAATGCAAAAGACAAGTTTGAAAACAATAAAGAGTAAAAGAAAAAAAAATATATATATATATGAACAAAATATTTAAAAAAGCAAATATCATATAAATAAAATATGGAAAAGTAAATTACATAATAGTGGTGGACATACTGATTCTAACTTGTTCACATTTTCGTCTCGTACAGAAGTGGCAGGGAAATCTTGCATTTCCTACACAATATGTTTTTACTTTAACAAAGTTCCATTTTTAATTTAATGAGTAGTTATATACGAACAACATTCCTTGAGCTTTTATCTAAATATTTTAGTTTTAAAAATTCTGATAAAAAAATTTGATGTTCCTATAAAATTATATAAAGCTATGTTTTCTGTAAGTGAATGTGCGTTTGTAAAATCAGGTTTGAATCAGCGTGCAAAACAATTTTTCTTTCAAAATTTGAGCCTTGCAAAAAGTAAGTAAAAGTAAAAAAGAGATAGAAGATCATACAAAATGATTTATCTTAATTCAAACCAACTTAATCTTATATTTAGTTTTTGAGTACAAAACAAATAATTTTGAATAATCAGTTGGTAAATTACCAAATCACAATCTAAGATTAAGATAACCTCATTTATTGGTCACTCTTGTAAGTTTTACTATTTAATCATAGGTAATCTAAGAATAAGATCGGTCAATAGAACTTTTACTATCTCACACAACCTATTAGGATTTACACAAGTTTCTAGTCACTCAAATAAAATAATAGAGATGAATAAATTTAAAGCATAAACTCACGTTGAATACTTGAAGTAGTTTACTTAAAATAAACAATTGTTGAAATCTTAAGTAGAGTATAAATGTTAGAGTTGCACAAACTTCAAAGGGGGCCAGACATTATCTAATCCTACTGATTGATCTTGGTCCATTTTATTTTATTTTAAATTTTTTATAAAAATTATAAAATAATTTTTAAAAAATAAAAATTTATATAAATTCTTATAAAATTATATTATCTTAAAAAAATAAAATTTTTATATAAATTTTTATAAAAATAATATTTATAATTAATAAAACTGAATTGAGCCCAGCTAAATTTACCAATAAATTGGCCAACATGATTTGCCTTGCCAATAAATTTATTTGGCCTAGCCATTGGATCTTAATGGCTTTTAATAAATACATAATAAAACATCAATAAATTGATTGGTGAAAGATTATGATTTTCTTGAGTGCAGCCCGTATTCTTCTTTTTTCAACATTCATTAATGAAGCATTTAAATACTCAATCATTTTGATATGGCCATTACTCAAACATTCGATCATTCTTATGCATCTTCTTTACCACATGTTGGAGAAGTTTCATTACATGTTCAAACGTTTCAAACACCTTAACGTTCGAATCAAGGAGCTATCTTGATAGATGTTGTAGCTTCTCTACTTTCACTAGCTTCTTCTCTCACTTGATTTTTTTGGATTCAAATCCCCTAAATTGCAGTGCGGCTCAGATACAGAAAAGCAATAAAGGGCTATGCAAATAATGTAAAAGCAACAGGAAAGAAGTTAATTACCAAGAAGTAATAAAATCATAAAATTCGGATGTTATGAATTTGAATTTAAAGTAAACTTTTTTTAAAAAAATTATATAGAAGCATCCAAATTCAAACTAAGTTTTTCTTTATTTAATTTAAAATTCGGATGCATAGTACTTGAATTCAAAATAATTTTTTTAAAAAAATTTATAGAACTCGAAAACGTGGCATTCAAGTTCTATGAAAGCAAATTATTGTAAATTCAATGAAAAATTAAATTGGTATACTCTAAATTTTCAGTAAATTATTTTATTTTATTAATAAAAAAAGATTTGATTAAAAACAAATAAATTAAAAAAGATAATTATTTATTTAAATAATTTTATTTAATAAAATATTAATAATTATATAAAATAAAAAATGATGTATGTATGTATGAATGAATTAGTTTGATTTAAGTTAACATCTAAAAAATAATATCGGAAGCTTTAACTATAAAAAATAAAATATTAATTAAAAAGTAATAAACATTTAAAGTTAAATTGGGTAATAATGCAATTTTTTTAAAAAAAATGGTTTGCTTTACTTTAATTTTAATATAATATTTTAATTTAAAGTGAATTTAATAATAGAAAATTATTCATCAAATATTTTTAAATTTATTTTATTTAAATAAGATAAAAAATTATGTCAGATCCCTTTTGAATTATAGTATATTATATTTTATAATTTTACTTCAATAGATAGTTAAAATGTTTTATGAAATTTTTGTCATAAATATTTTATTACTTGTTAAATATTGATTTGATTGGATATTTGTTTCATGAAATTAAGTTAATATTTGGTTGATTAAATTAACTTAACATATATTTAATATTTTGTAAAATTTGATTTATAATTTTGGGATGGAAAAAAAAAGTAAATGAAAGATAACATTAAACAAACAAATGATGTAAGATTTGGTACAAAAATTACAAAAAATTATAAATATATCTACAATAAATGACTTCATGTACCACAACGAGGTCTTCTCCTTTTACGGTGTTGTCGTTGTTGCTCTAATTCTTCTGGTTCTTGTTGCTCCTGTACTATGGGATTTGTATTTAAATCTAATGGGGAATGAAATGGAGGATTCGGTTGATGCGGCGTCATAAATTCTAATTGCGATAATCCTCTTGGCTCAAAAGAACAACTAGGATGTGGCACATTAAACGCCGATGTATCAAACAAGAACTTAACAAATGATCCAAAAGAGCCAGAAAAAGGCGAGGGCTGCATATAAGAGGAGGGACCTACTTCACTAACATTGCCAAACTGGCTTGGTAGTATAGGATAAGATGGACCAGGGGCACTTATATCCTGTTGCACTGGAGTTAGAATATAAGGAGATACACTAGGATTATCGAGGCCAATGTCTTGTTCTAATGGGTCTTGCTATTACTGGTTACTTCTTCCAATAGTGGACTGCTAGGTTGACAGGTAATCTTGACGTCTCTTTCCTGGTCGACTTATCGAAATTTGAGGCTTAGGAAGATCTGGTGCTTGGTCAGTGGGTTGAGAAAATAGTGAGAATCGCTACTCACTGAGAACACGTAGTATATTGCCAGAGTCTCGGCCGACGATATCCCAAAAATTCACAAATAAAGGATCCTGTAAGTGCATCCTATAAATTCCTTCAGCTAAGTCAGCCTAACAAAACAAAAAATAAGTAGTTAAATAAATATATGCAATAAATTTTAAAGACAATGACGATAAAGTTGATAAATTATAAAAAATTGTACCGTATATCTAGTAGCAGCACTGGACCTCTGAATCCATCGACGTGTGCGTTGCCAGTACCACCGCATATATTCAGATGTGTACTCAAAAAGGTCATCAGTGACAAGGGACTAGGATATAACATTTAGCCATCTATACCCTTATTGAATGAAAATACTATGTTCAGACACCCAATTGGTTTGAGTTCTTTCTCAAAGCTATAAATTATGGAAGGAGTCCAATTTGACGAGTTCTTAAGGAATCAGTTGATGGCGACCAAATTATCGTAGGACATAATCTAGATAATGCCACTCTATGATCTAGAAGTATATAAGTGGTACAAATGCAATCCAAATATCAGGGGAAGTCAAACAATACCTTGGAATCAATTCTCGCAACGCTTGTGATTGGTATGGGCGCCACACAATCTGAAAATGACACTAGAAAAAATAATAAGTAAACTGTCAATAGTAAAGAAATGATGAATATTATGAGTTAAAGTTGGACACACACCTTATCATCCCTCATTGCATCCAGCAAAGCACTATATAATCAGAGGGCTCTAACACTTGGGCGTGGAGGTTGTTTAACATTCCGCCATCTATTATAATGAACAAACATATTATGTAAATCAAGTGTGATAAATAAAGCCAACATAATTAAATTAAATTAACCATGTAAAAATTTGAATTCTAATTCATACATGAAATTAGGAGGTGGAAGAATTGGATATTCCTCAATCCAAGGTCAGGAGTAGGTGGTATCTCGAATACAAGCATAGGAAATCTATCACATGCCCACAGATGTAATAACGTCAAGCATCCAGCGATAGCAGAATCATTCTTATATGTTATATTACAGAGCTCACGATAAAGATAAGTCAATATTGCTGATCCCCAACTACATCGGCCAGTCTGCTCAAAATTATTTAGTAAGGGTAGATACATCAGGTAAACTCGATGATTAGCTCTATCTGGCATTAACCACCCTTCAATCACACGAAAAATATAGGCACAGGTGAATTGATGCACTGCCTCATCATTTGCATCATCTGCTAGCTATGTGAAGTTTTGTGCTAACCAAGCAATGCACAATCGCTGTCCATCAATTTGATCAACTGATGGTGTAATTCCTAAAGGCCATTGACACACTTCTGGTCAATTGAAATCTATCACACCCACAGCGGGATCTCCCTTGATCGATAGCCCTAACTACACTGCTACATCCTCAAGAGTAATCGTGCATTCTCCCTTAGTAGTATGAAATGTATGTGTCTCAAGATGCTATCGCTCTACTAATGCACTCACTAGCGATGTATCATACTTGAAATGTTCGACTCGCGCAACACCATAAAAACCAAATTGCCTCAAATAATTGACAATGGCCAAAGACAGATCACCTAAGCGATCATCGTGCAGAACTCGTCGAGGGCGAAGTATCTAATCATCTTGCAAATAAAGATAAATTATATAACTAAATGATTATATGAAACAGGAACTAACAATAAATTTTTTATCTTACCTCGCCATCCCAAATAGCCTGTGATATATGTCGCTATTGTAAATATAGAAGTAACGTATCCTCTGGACCTGGATCAATGGGTTGACCAATTCTAGCCAGGGTAGCTATAGGTAAAAATAACACAATTGGCTTAATATTTATCTAAAAAAACATAAATGATTGATTAAAAAAACTTATCATATAGAAAAAATACTCAATTTTATTTCAAGTTACCAGCATAAATGTATATACAATCAGCGTCAAGTTAACAAACACATAGAGAATGAGTCATTTTTCATATTTATAAACAATTACAATTTTTATTGTTATTCTATTGAGGGGCAACATTATAATGCAGGCATGAGGAACGATTATGACCAATTTGTTTGCAGAAACTACATCTACTTGATTGTGACGAGGTTCTGAGATCTATTTCATTTCGATAACAAGTCGAATGAGATTGACTTCGCTCTCGAAGCATTGATGGATCAAGAATTAACTTTAGACCACTTGATTGCGGTCAATATTCTTGTCCTCCAATGGGTTGAAACATATTACTATATGTATTATGCATTGTTTCTAGTGTAAATACGGGGTTTACATACTGAAATGGCTCAAAAGCTGCAACAGCACATGCAGCAAAAGCATGCTGGCACAGGTATTTTTTCACTTAAAATTCACCACAATCACATATGTACTCAATCAAATTAACCCTACAACAATGGTTATATTGGCGATTTATTTGGTCATATGGCTTTTTGACCTCGAACAATGCAGCTTCTCGATTGAACATGCGTACAACACACGAGTGGGAGCACTACACATTGACAGTTATCCTCTTCATCAAAGTTTAAAAGTAAACTTGACCTGCATTCAGTTGAACATTGATTTGTTGGGAGCGTTGGACGAAATACTGGCTAACCTGATAATATATTGCTTTCGCTATGCCTAATATAAGTAAGGATCTGATCCCTTTCAAGACACCATTCATGCACTCTGCTAGGTTCGTTGGCATGTGGTCGTATTATCAACCATGTACGTCATACACACAAGTCCACTGTTCTTTGGGCATTTCGGCAATCCATCTGACTGCTTCTTTATGTATGACCGCTATTTTAACTAGCTTCTCATTAACATACCGACACTTATATGCATAACCTGTGTAATATGGTTAACATATCTATTATTATTTGCTAATTATCTATGACATATATAACTAGATAGAGAAAAAAATATACCAATATTTTTTAGCTTTTGTTTTAAATCAGATGACTTATAATGTGTGTGAAGGTTGCTTGCCACATGATGAAAACAAAAAACATGATACCCATAGGGTGGTTGCTAACTCATTTGCAGATTACCGATGGCAGATAAAATCGATGGATGTTTATCTAATATTAAACAAATATCACACTGCCTAGGCACAACTCGTCTGCACAAGTTATACAAGAACCATGTCTATACTGATTACATCTCCCTTTCAACAACCACGAAAGTGAGGGGACCAATATGACAGTCACCATCCTGTGCCATTGTCATTAATAATGTCCCTTTGTACTTGCCATATAAAAAGGTGCCATCAACTTGAATTATTGGTTTAAAGTACTCAAATGCATCTATACAAGGTTTGAATGCCCAAAATACCCTCTTAAATATTGCAACTGGCTCACTAGTAGAGGCACTCTCTGAAACTTGATTCATCATAAATTCAACATACGAGCCGGGCATGGACTACTTTACTGTAGCCATCCACCAAGGTAATGTAGCATAGGAACTCTCTCAATTACCAAAAATAATAGTGACAGCTTTATGTTTTGCTCTCCACATTTTTCTATAAGAGATAGTGTAACTAAACACGCTCTTCATTCGCTTGATTATCTGGCCAATAGGAACATCAGTGGTCTCCATCACCATTAGTCCAATACACGATAAGATAACATCAGAATCTAATTTTGGATGATCTTGTGATAGGACTAAAGACAAACATGTATGTGGACCCTCATATCTCATAATCTGTTAGAATGAACCATTCCCTTTGCCTTTCTTATATGCTCTGACCGGCCATCTACAATTTTTGCTATAATTCACACATCAACATTTTTCATACTTTTTACTAGTCAAATATTTCTTAAAATTATGGTACGCCCTCACAGAATAGAGTTTCACAGCAAGTCGTAGTGTTTTTTGATTTGAATATCTTAATCCAACCGATAGCTCCTAATTATTCAATTGTGTTTGATTTCCCACCTTTTTGAATTCATCACCTTGTGTTAAGGTCAAATTAACCTGCTAGAAGAACACAGCTACAGGGTCAACATATTCAGATACTAGTTCAACATTAACGGCTTCTTCATCATCACCCTCACTGTCATACCTATCATCATCATTGGTCTTACTGTTATCATCTTCATTGTCATTGTTATAATCAGGGTCAAGTTCTGCATTGTATTCATTTTCATTTTCAAAGTCTTCCAATACATTTTCTTCTGAGTTCGGTGGAGAAAGAGGTGCGTCATACCCAATTGTTGGATAAAGGAACTCGGTTGCGAACTACCTGCTATTAGCACCATTTGATAAGCTATTGATCGATAAAATAGATTAGGTGAAAGCAGCACTTCATTCACTGGGTTTGGCTAAAATTCAATGCTCAAGTGTGGGTTAATACTTGAAATATTCGCATATATCTCAACTGAATTCAATTGTGATGGGAAATGTGAGTGTGATTGCCACATTCTCTACACATCACCATCATCTTCCAACATAATCACTGGGTACCATGTTGAATTTATTGTCGTCGGGAGCCTATATACCAAATTCGATACAATTTGGTTAGAAGGAAGATGTAGCTTTTGACTAACAGTTTCTTTCAACTCTTCCAATGTGATATCAATGCTAATTGTTATATATTTTGACATTGTACATTGAAATGTCACACCCTGTGCACTGTCATAAATTCTTTCATTTGCATAAATGTAAATAATCTCATTTCTCTTAGCCATTTTGTTTCCCTCAAATATTCTAATTACAAATATACTTCATAGTTATACTTGCAGCATACTTTATCAAATTAACACAGTATATTATCTTTTATAATTGTACATTTCTTACTAATATAAAATTTTTATTTAGTTCTTATACAATAATTTAAAGACAAAAATTGAAGTCTTCTTAAAAGCATAATTCTTTAAAAGATCAAAATTATTTTAAAATTTGACAAAGATAAATGTATGACTTTCATGACAAAAATATAATAATTAAAATAAAACTTCAATGATTAAGTCACTTGAATCATATGTCTCTTTTTATCAACAAATTAATAACTTGATTAAACAAAACTTTTTATAATATTACCTACAAATCAAAATATATAAATGTAGAATTCATATTTAAACTCAATTCATAAAAAGAAAGAAAGCTAATATATAATAGAAATTTAAGTGTTACAAAAAAAATAGACATTAAAGAATTTAAATTTTTTTTTCAAATAGAATAAATTACAAATATTTTTTAAAATTTTATTGAAATTATATGGACATCCTCCTTATTTTTAAAATATAGAATTAGAGAGCTGACCAGCCTTTATACTCTAAAACTTTTAGAGTCTGAAACTGTACAAAATCATCATACGGCAAAGATTAAAAATTAAAGCTATTTAGGGCCAACTTGCTACTTAAATAAGTCACCAATGAGTTGCCAACAAAAAATAAAATTGTAGTTGCATCTATTCTTGGACTTAATTACTCTTTAATTAGATTCTTACAATTTAAATAATTTTAAATTTAGCCTATTTTATTATGTTTTTGTCCATATTTTGTTTTATATATCACTTAATTTTATTTCTTTATCTATATTTTGTTATTATAAATTATACATATTTAAAATGTGAAGACAATATATAATTAGTTATATCAATAAAATTTAATAGAATATTTATAGAATTTTAATAAACATAAAGCTTATTAAAATTAAAAATTTTGCACTTATTACTGAACTATTTAAATTATTATCCTCTAATATTTTTTTTCATTATTAATATTAATATAAAGCAAAGATAATATCAATTTTTTAAATAATTACTGAAGCATATATTTTTATTTTTATTTTCGACTACATAAATTTATTTCTTAAATTTTAACATAAAATTTTTCACAATTATTCATCAAATATTTAAATTTTTCCTTCTTTCTTTGTACCTTATACATCGAAATAAAATATATTTCTTTTTTACATCTATACAAGTCTATTTTCTTACTAATATAAAATATTCCTATTTTTTTTCTAACCATCTAAAATTTCCTCTCCTTTCTTATTTAATTTATTCAAATAATTATCATTTCATATTTTCTTTCTCTTTAAAATTTCTTGTTCTAATAATTAGTTCCATTTTGCTTAGATCTTTTATTTTTTCACTATTAAAATTAAAAATTTTGCTCTTATTTCTAAACTATTTAAATTATTATCCTTTATATTATTATTTTTCATTATTAATATTAATATGAAGCAAAGATAATATCAATTTTTTAAATAATTAATGAAGCATATATTTTTATTTTTTTTACTACATAAATTTATTTCTTAAATTGTAACATAAAATTTTTCATAATTATTCATCAAATATCTAAATTTTTTCTTTCTTTCTTTGTACCTTACGCATCAAAATAAAAAATATTTTTTTTTACATCTATATAAGTCCATTTTCTTACTAATATAAAATATTCCTATTTTTTTCTAACCATCTATAATTTTCTCTCCTTTCTCATTTAATTTATCTCAAATAATTATCATTTCATATCTTTTTTTATCTACAAAATTTCTTGTTCTAATCATTACTTCCAATTTTCTTTGATTTTTTATTTTTTCACTATTAAAATTAAAAATTTTGCACTTCTTTCTAAACTATTTAAATTATTTTCTTCTAATATTATTTTTTTATTATTAATATTAATATAAAAAAAGATAAAATCAATTTTTTAAATAATTACTGAAGCATATATTTTTACTTTTTTCCACTATATAAATTTATTTCTTAAATTTTAGTATAAAATTTTTCATAATTATTCATCAAATATTTAATTTTTTTCCTTGTTTCTTTATACCCTACGCATTGAAATAAAATATATTTATTTTTTACATCTATATAAGTTCATTTTCTTACTAATATAACATATTCCTATTTTTTCTTCTAACCATCTAAAATTTTCTCTCCTTTATCATTTAATTTATTTCAAATAATTATCATTGCATATTTTTTTTCTCTACAAAATTTTTTATTGTAATAATTACTTCCATTTTTCCCAGTCATTTTATTTTAGTTTTTCTACTCCAACCCTACTTTTTAATATCTTTATAGTTATAAATACATTTATTTCATAATATTTTTTTTCATTTTTACTTATTCACCAATTTCCTCCTCCTTCTTCTATTTTTATTTTTTCTATGGCTAGTTTCCATTATCATGCAAAAAAGAAAACACAACAATAATTAAAAAAATTAGAACAAATAAACAACCAAACAATCGTTCATATACAATTATACATTATTGCAGAAAAAATTAATGAAAATTTATACATTTTATGATACAAAAAATATTATTATCAAATAAACATATATCAATAGATAACATTTCTCTCTTGCTACTAAACAAATATTATATGAAAAATAAAATTATAAAAATATGTTAGTTGTCAACTCTAATATACCTTGATTTTTGCTATGAAATGCTGATAATTTTGAGAGTCCTTCCTCTTTGCTCTGAAGCAAAACTAAAACTAAAAAGGGTAACGCAAAATAATTTTCACTTATATCTCTCAATGAATTTGTAAGAAGGGACGAAGGAGGAGGGAAATTGAGGTAAAAGAAGTGAAACAAATGAGAAGCTTCATGTCCATTTATAGCCAAATTACAGAGGATATTTTCGTAATTTTATTATAATAATGTATATTATTTTATTTTTTGGCCAATCAAAATTTAATAAAATCTGTTAGAACCAATCATAACTCGCCACATGTCTCTAAAAACAATAATTTTTATCTTCCTCCAAACCCACATCCATGACCGGTTAATGATAAGTCACGTCCGTCGTCCAAAGGCTGCAAGCTAAGCCTACAACCTAAGCTGAATTCGGACACATGGTGTCCGAATTCAGCAGTTAATGAGGCAATTAATTGCCTCGTTGACTGTGCTGCTGCCTCGTTGAATGAAATGTCCTTGCAAATTCGTAGGCTCTGCGTTCGAATTCATGTTTTTATTACCTCTAGGATAATTAGTTTCTATCTTATTACTTTTCGTGTAATATTTTTTTTTATTACTTCTATGCCAAATAACGCATTGCGGTACTGTCAATTGCCTAGTCAAGTGCGTTAATATTAAACATTCAATTCATCTAAAAGCCAATCTAATGACACGTCACCACCTTCTAGTGAAACTGTGTGTTTTTGGAAGTTGAATTTGGCGCCTTCAAGTTAGCCACGTTGTGCAATCTAAAACATTGATAAATAAGATGGAAAACCCAGAAATTCAGTCATGGTAGCATGGCTCCCAGTGGCTGAAACTTCATTGCTTGAAAATGAAATGAAAAGCTCAGATCTGGGAGTTTTTGCCCTGCATATTGGGATTTGACTTCCCTCGTGTCTCTTCCAATCACCCTATGTCCAAAATATCATCAACCTTAATCAAATCCCAAATATTGCATTCCGTGAATAGCAACTTCTAGAGCTTCTGAAAATCAATTTCTTCTTCTAAAGCTTGAGGCCCATTGCTCCCATTTGATTGTATGATGCCACTTTATTATACCTTTGTTGCTGTTTCTTTAATATTGTTATTGTAAGGAAATTTGCAGTATTTGAAATTGGGTTCTTTTAATTCCAAATATAATTACTCATTCTTCTTCATGTCTTATATCACTGGGTATCCAAATTTGATTGCTTTTATGGTTTATATAATCAACGCTGCTAAATTTAACAATGGTTCATTTAAAAAATAATGAACTCTAAGTCTTTCCCATCTCATATCCTTGAATAATTAGATAAAATAAAATAAATAGAGCCACAAAATGAGTAGAGCGTTGAGCAATTAATTTTTACCCTCATTCCCCCAAAACGGTGCGTATTGTCTTTGTTTAGCACTTAAAATCTATCCTCTAAAACACTGTGTTTTGTCAAAGCTCAAAGGCTCTAAACTATCTACTCAAAACATTAGCCATTGGATGCGCTTAACGGTGGATATTAATGCACTTGACTGGGCAATTTACCAAGGCACAATTTAGAGGATCAGTTTTAGATTTTCTTCTTTAACACTCCGTTTGGATGGGGAGAAAAGGAGGGAGGGAGAAGAAAACTGGAGAGAAAACGAGTGTGGAGCCCGCGTGTTTTTTTTTCTTTCTGGATGTGGGGAGATTTTGGGGAGAAAATAACCCGCAACGTGATGTGTTATTTTCATTTCCCAAATTACCCCTAAACATAATTTTTTTCTCATGTCTTCCACATCGAAAAATGGTCCAAACAACCCTAATTTTTTGTCGCCCTGAACTTTACATAAGCTCGACCTCCTCATTTCCTCCTAAACTCACAACGGCATTCGGTATTTTGACCCTTTTCATTCTATATTTTCTAAAAATTCCACATTGCTGATCGATCCGTTGGTTTTCTCCTCCAAGCTTTGCAACGTCATAGTTGGTATTTTCACCTTTTTTATTTATATTTTAGTTTATATTTTCACAACTGCCTTCGGTATTATGGTGTTTATATTTCGTAGGTGACGATTTAAAATTGTTTTTCATGATAAACTTTTGCTATAGCATAAATTGGATCTTTGGTTCAATTTGTAATGTAGCATTAGGATAAATTTATTAATTTTGAGATTTGCTTCCCAATTTGTAGGATAAATTTATTAATTTTAAGTTTTGCTTCCCACCAATTGTGTGTGTGCAAGTCCACGAAAAACACGTAAATTTTATGTGATATGTATGCCATTGTTTCGTTGACATAAGGTGAGTTGCACTCGGAGGTAACAATATTCTTAGGCCTCCTACAAAATATGTTAAATTTTTTTGGAGAAAAAGAAGGAACCTTGATTCAATAAAAAAGGAATCCTGACTCAATTGTTAATAATTAACCTTCTGGAATTGGGGTTCCTTTGATAGTTGAAGACTTGCCAAATAGCCATGTTACTTTTTGTATTCTAATGTGCCATATAACTTGTTTCTGCTTCATAGCATTTACTCTTTCTTATAATATTATATAGTGTTTATTCTTTTATATACAGTCTCCCTCTATATACTTTGTATGATTATCTAGTAGAGCAATAATAATATGGAATTGACAAATGAAGTGGAAGAAGATATGTATGATATTGAGTTTGAAGTCAAGCAATTAATTAATTTTGGAGTAACAAATGCTGACTCAAATTTGAATCATTTAATAGAAGAGTTAGACAGGCGTAAACATACATGTATAATCTGATTTATATGCTTGGTTGTGCATGCAATTCATTTATTGAAAGAGATGTTAACTCTAAGTAATAAATCTTTTAGCGTTAGCAATATCGATCGATATAATATGAGAAGACAGCTGATGATACGGCTAGAAGATGAAAAAAAATGCCGTGATATTTTACGCATGAGCCCATAGGATTTTAGGGGGTTATGTGAGAAAATTCGATGTACTGAAAAAGTAAAAAATTCAAGGGGGGTTACAGTTGAGGAACAAATTGCCAAATTTCTCCACACATTGGCCCATAATGTAAAAAATAGAACACTATGCTTTTACTTTCATCGATCAGGGGAGACTATTAGTCGCCACTTTCATAATGTTTTACGCGCGGTAGTTTCACTTGAGGCTGAGTTTCTTACACAACCTTCTGGAGTAGAAGTTGCTGTCCAAATTTTTAACAATAATAGATTCTACCCATATTTCAAGGTATTATCTATATATCTACCTAGTTCATGAATAAAGTAACTATTCCACAATATATTATTGTTAACTAATTGTAAATGATAGGATTGTCTGGGAGCTATAGATGGAACTCATGTCCGAGCAAAAATGCCTAGAGAAGAGGCTGCTTGCTTTAGAGGGAGAAAGGAGTATCCTACGCAAAATATTTTTGCCGCATGTTCATTTAACATGAAATTCACCTACGTTTTGGCTAGTTGGGAAGGCACAGCTTCGCATTCTAGAGTTTTTAAAAATGCCTTGTCACGGGAAGATAACCTTATAATACCCCAAGGTCTTTATGCCACCCATTAATAGTTTATAATGATAGGCATAAATTTTTTTAAATCTATGATTACTAACTGATGTTTGCATACATGTAGGCAAGTTTTATCTTGGGGATGCCAGGCTTCCACTCATGCGAGGTCTATTGACACCTTACAGAGGAGTGCGTTATCACTTGAAGGAATTTTCAACCTGATCACCGCAGAATGAAAAAGAAATTTTTAATCATCGACATGCCTTGTTGCGGAATGTCATTGAGAGAACATTTAGAGTTTTGAAAAAACGATTTCTAATCATAGCGAGCGGCACTGAACCACACTATTCCTTTCAAATTATGACTGATATTGTTATAACTTGTTGCATATTACATAATTTTTTGATGGGGGTCGATCCTGATGAGAATTTAATTGTTGAAGTTGATTGTGAATTACAACAGAACCCCTCTGATGTAATGGAGACTTACTCTGGTTATAGTCAAGAGTAGGAATATAGACAAGGATCAATGTTAAGAAATAGTATTGCTGGTCAAATGTGGAATGATTATCGGAATAGGCAATAATTTAGCATATAATCATTTCATGCAATCAATATAGTATTATGCTGTAATGTATATTAATATTATTTGAAATATTTAGGTATTTTATTAATAAAATTATTTGGCCTATTCTTAAATAACTATGTGGCTAGTAATTATGATGTCGTGCATTGTAAGATGGACTTCTTTCTATTGTTTGAGATTTTATGTTATTCTATTCCATGTAGAACTTCAACGATGGCTCCAAAGTAAAAGGATTCAATGAAAGACAATCTTTGATGGTCGCCTAAGATGGATGAAGCTTTTCTAAATGCCTTATTAGATGAGATGTTGAAAGGTAATCGACTGGACGGTACCTTTACAACCTTTGCATATGACAATGTGTTGCAAGTTTTGCGTAATTCTTTTGGACCGCATATTACTAAGCAACACTTGAAAAATTGAAAAAAGACTTTATCTCAACGATTTAGAGAACTTTATGATTTATTCCATGAATTAAGTGGCTTTTCTTAGAATCCTGTTACAAAAATGTTTGAAGCTGAAACTCAAATTTGGCATGAGTTAATTGAGGTAATTTCATTATATTTATAGTTTGCAAATAGTAAATCAATCTGATGTTCTTATTAATTTTTTGTTTCATTTCAAAAGTTTGCTTTCATTTACATTGGAATGTTCATTAGAATGACATACAAATTTGTATATTGCAGAACAAACCCCAGGCGAAAAAGTGGATGACTGTATCTGTTTTACATTATGATAAGTTATATGAATTATTTGGTGCAGACCGAGTAACGGGAAAATATGCTGAGAGTGCCAAGGATAAAGTGAGAAAATGGCAAAAAGAGTGCATCGATCTAAATGATTATTGTGATGAAGGAAATATGAATGAAATAACAAGTGAAAGTGATTTTAATTGGGGTTACAAGGCCACAAACTCCGGAGTAAATATGGATTCATTTAGTCTCACGTATGCGAACTCAAATTACTCAACAGGAACTGCATCTTTGAAAGGTCAAAAGCGCAAGAAAGTGATGGTTGATAATATTGAAGAAAGGTATGAAAAAATTTCTTTGGGAATTAAAGAGTTAGCTGAGGTGATGAGAGATAAAAATTCGTTACAAGATAAATCTATATCACTTTCTGAAAGGCAAGTTGCAGTGGCTGAAAAGCAAGCTGAAATTGTTGAAAAGGGGTTTTCAATTTTAGAGAAAAGTAGACCTCAGCATTATAGTGAAGAAGAAGTATGGGAAGAATTGGAGCAAATTGGATTAATTGATGATACTAAATTAAAATGTTATTTTTTCTTATGTAACGAGGAAAAAAGCAAGTGAAAATTTTTTGGAGTTCCTCAGCATCTGTGGCTACAGACGTTGATCCAGATGATGAGTGACGCGGGCAGTTCCCAGTGATGGTTACCAGCTCTAGTGATATATGTATGAATATATGGTGCACTTGTTGTTCATGAGATTATGCTTTAACTAGGTTGCTTTACTCTGTTTTGTTTATGGGAGACAATTATAATGAATTGCACCATGCTAAAATAATATTTAGGTTTAACTGTTTTTGCTTCGCGTCTATGTATAATAGTTATATCTTGGAAATCCATACGAATTGCGTTTTTCAACAACTAAGCAAAAGTTATAATATTTTTGTACTAATCAAAAAACAAATATATATATATATATATAATTGTTACCTTGTAATTGAGAGCTGAGTTTAAAGAGGAAAGGGAGAAGGAAAAATTCTAATAAAGGAGAAAAGTAATGACATAAGATTATTGGGTAAAGAAAATGATTTCCTAAAAAGTTTGAGAATATAAAAGATATGTGTGGAAAAAAAGAAATAAGATATGCGTGGAAGAGAAAAAAATAAATGTCCTAACAAAAAAATAAGTAGAGAATGGAAAATGCTAAAAAAAAAACTCTCAAAAGATCGAAAGGAAAAAAAAAAAAAAGCAAGAGGTAGCCTTCCATCGGACCCTCAAGAATATCAGTCAGACCCCTTAGGTCCGACTGAGAATCAATCATACCTAAAGAGTCCGACAAAATATCAGTCGGACCGAGGGTCCAACCAAATAAAGGTCGGACCATCGGTTTGACTGACATTGAGTTGGACCTCGAGGGTTCGATTGAGAATCAGTCAAACCGAGGGTCCGACCTTTCTTTGGTTGGACCCTCAGTCGGACCAAGGGTCCCTTTTTTCCATCAATTTTCATGTTTTTTTTCTTTTTTTCATTTTCTTTCTCACCACAATTTTCTTTCGAGTGACCTTTCTTTGATTGCACGATATTTTTATAACTTTCTCCATTCCCAACTCGATTTTTTTTTTGTTTTGCTTTAATTTTATTTTCCAACACTTTTTTCCCTTGTGACATTTATTTGTTATTCCTTTTTCTTTACACAATATTTTTATACCTTATTGGGTTTGTAAAATGAAATTACACATTTTAAACAAATAAAAAACTTTAATTACCTTGATTTCATTCTTTTTATTTTCTTTTATTTTTTAATAATAATATAACTATCTGGCTGTATTCTAGGCACCTCAAAATCTTACTCGATTTTGTTGTTTTTACATGCAGGTTTATGCCAACTCGTAAAAAATATCTTTTATTTACCTATATAAATATTTAGTTGTATACGGGATACATGGATGAAAGGCTGAACATATATATATATAATACATACAAATAGTAGACAATTAGTGTAACTTAATTCTACTTCTTATAACAAACTTGAAAAATATAATTTAGTCTAATCATCCTCTTCTTCACTATCCTCCTCCATGCCATCGGGATTCCTAGCTTGTGTTACACCTGAGGTTGGTTGAGAAGGGGTTCCGTCTCCCCTGGGATCGTGCATTAGTGCTACGCGTGATCTCTTGTAATTGGGTTCGTAACTCTTCAATCTGTTGTTGTTGGTCCTTAAAACGACTTGATTTTTTTGAAATATTAATAAATTCATTTTGTATCATGTCTTGAATATAATTCAAATGGGGGTATGGTGGCACCTGACTCAAGGATGCTTCTCGATCATACGTATATCCAGCCTTAGCATCCCTATAATTTTAGAAGACATGTTGCCAAGACCATAGACGGCACCTTTTTTTTTGCCTCCGGCAACTTTGACAAATAAATTTATATCTATGGCATTCTCACTTGAGCTTGAACTTTCTGTACTTTCTCTTTGTCTCAAGTATTCATCCTAGTAATAGAAATGGAAATACTTAATATAGATATAAATGTGCATGTTAGCAATATATATATATATATGCATGTACCCAAACGACCCTTGATTTCTCATCTACCCAATAGTTAGTTGATTTTTGTTGGTGCGTTTTCTGGTAAAGCTCTAAAAACGAAGGATCTCTTCCTAACTCCCAGGCCTATAGAATGAAATAAGGCAAGATTAGATGAAATAATACTTCAAAAAGAAAAAGTAAATGTACAAATACTCCAAAAGGAGAAAATAAATGTACAAATTGATACCAATCTTCGTGCATGTTCCTCCATAGATGTAGAGCCTCCTGTGTGCAAAGAAGCAGCCACATGATATTTCTTTTTTTGTTCACTATTGGCACGAAATTCATTAGAATCCCAATGCTCACATAATTCTCCCCAAATTGGTTGTTTTATCCATTGTGGTCTTTTCCGTGTGTCGCGGACATATGCAATGATATCCTTCAACCGTTTTTGTACTCGATTTTTTCAATTATACCAAATCTCATGATGGTGTGCTAGATCCCAATAATAACATTTCTTGCATTGTGAACCACAACATCAATACAAACAAATTAAAAGTTGTTTAAGATTAAATCAATTAATCAACTTTTTGGGTATAATAACTAAAGGAGACTATTAAATCTCAAACTCTTGAAACCATAATTGCTAATATTCGTGCAGAACCTCACTCCAACAATTCCATGCACCATCGTATTTATCTTTAAAGATTGTAACAATGGAAGTACAAACAGCTTTATTATTTGGTTTGAACCTAGAAGAATAGAAATGGAAGGAAAAAAATTACGACCCACTATAATCAACTATATAATAATATATGTAGAAGAAATAAAGTTAGAAACCCAGTCCCCTCAGGCGTGATCAGTGTGGGAAGAGGTTCATTATGGTCTACAGAGGGCTCATTTTGCATTTCATACACTTCTGGTTGCACATTATCTGATTCTAGTTGAACGTTAGGCGGGATTGGTGAACTTGGTTGCGTGTCTTCTTCAACAGTGGATGATTCTCCTTGAGAGAAATTCCTCTGTGTTTTTCTTCCTCTTCTTGAAAACATCCTACACAATAATTAAATATGACTCATGTTCATGAAATATTTTAACAATAGCGTAACAATATAGCCCATACTCATAAGTCTGAAATGATAATCTTCTTTACTTACCTTGGCACCTTCGTGAATACAGAGCTAGAAATAATGTTATAAGGGAAAGAGATGTAGTCAGCAAAGTTTAATCATATAGAAATATATATGGGTATATATATTGATATATATGTGTGTGTGGGTGCCGACGTACATGTGCATGATTGTTCATGGAGACATGTGAATCTAAGTTGGATAAGGATAAGAAATAAAAAGACAAACTATACATATTCTTAGATTTAGTTGTCCACAAAAGAAGGCAAAATAAGTAAGAAGAGATTCTCACACATGGTTAAAACTTATTATGTATTATTTTATAATGCGCAACAACATAACTTATCATGTATGACTATGTAGGCCCCGCATTGTAATATTATTATGCATATGACAAGAGTATCTCATGAAAGAGGAATAGATAAGGTAATAAATTAAACATGAGAGTTGTACTTTACATTACTGGCATTATAATACAAATTCATAAACTTATATCAACTAAGTTTACATCATTACACAAAATAATCTAAAACAGTGGCGTTAATTCCTCATCACCTTGTCCATTAATTCCTTTTATTGGAATTATTCGAACATGATGGTCTATTATTCGCATGATATTTATAAAGTTCACGTTGCATCTCAAATATTGATTTATCGTTAGCATCCATGTGCATCTGAAGATCCTTTAACTTTTGATCAATATCAGGATGGAGGTGACCTCCTGGATATATAGCCTCTGCCGCACTTGGATATGAGAAAATGTTATTTCTTTTACCATAATTAAAACCATATATTGGATCATCTACCACCTTATGTGCAACGCTTCCCAAGCCATATATAGAGCCTCCACTTTTTTTCCCTCCAACTGCGACTGTCCACAAAGCAACTTCATTTGGCAGTGTAAAAATTTGTGAATCACCCGTCGCAGTTGCTATACTAGTTTTAAGTCTCACATATTCATCCTGAGACAAACCAAATAACGAAGGGTGTTACATAGGTGTCCTTTTTAAGTGAAAACATTTTAAAAGAAGTAAAAAAAAAAAAAGACATTACATATAAAAGTTTTTTCAGATTTCTTATCAATCCATTTACCGAATAATGAGTTTTGATGCGTTCGGACGTGCAGCTCTATCGGAGTTACAGGCCTACCTAATTCCTCAGCTAACGTTGCAATGTGATCTATGAATAGAATATTTCCACCAGTATGGAGAGATGGCCCGTAAACAGAGGTTGAAGCTCTATTCTTCTTTGCATGTTCACTTTTCTCTTTAAATTTTGCTTCGTTCCAACTAACACATAAATCATTCCAGATGTCTTCATTAATCCAGGTAGGATGTTTTCCTTTTTCTCGGACATAACAAATCAAATCTTTTAACCAGTTTCTTGCTCGATCTTTAAAGTTTTTATAAATTTGAAAATGATCCTTCAGTGTCCATACATAGTGTTTCTATTCATTAAGACCAAAAATATCAGTAAGTCGATGTATTATAACAGAGTGAATATAATAAATCTAATCTGGATTCAAATTTACCTGAAATTCTGCAAACCACAATTGGCAAACTGAGTCAGGAACTTCTTTCCATAAGTTATAAGCTCCTAAGTAATTACGTTTCATCACAGATACTATATATTCAACAGCATCATTTCCATCGGGGCCAAATCTAACGAATGCATATACCACAATTTTGGTAAAAAAGAAAGTGGTTAAATGAAAAAGGAAAAATTGCATACCCCGTTTCACCGATTGGAAAAATAAGTTCTTTTGCTATATTATCTCTTGCTCGAATTCGGGAATACAGAACATCTCCATAGGTTTTTCTATCCATCTACACGATAAATAATAATAGATAAATATAAAAGAATCATGCCAACATACAATCTTCACCTTCAACGCGCATACAAATATATTACCTCCTATCTTTGCGATAATAACAGCACGCCTCAAAAAACAAATCGCAATTTAGTTAGCATGCATTATATAATTTTGTTTTCAACTTCACGTGAATTGTCAGGCTTCAATCCCTTCACAATCCTTTCACTGCACGATACCTTCTCTGTAACTACTGCATGGCTAGGTACTCCCTCTCCTGCATCGCTATATATCTTGTGAGACACATATTAAAGCATCTTATACATTGCATGTAAGTCATTGAGATAGGACAAATTTCACATGCTTGTCTTTTGCCTAGCTTTTCCTCTTGCATCATCCCTGTCCACTTAACTTTTTTCTTCCTCTTCTTGTTCTTGGCATGTATTGAACCTTTCACGTGAAAGTGTATTTATCCTCGTCCACTCAACTTTTTTGTCCTCTTTTTGTTCTTGGCATGTATTAAACCTTTCACGTGAAAGTGTATTTATCATCCTTGTCTTGGCATGGCATGAATTGAAGCTTCACGTGAAGGATGTTGACATGTCGCGTACATATAATCCTGTGTAAAATGATAAACATGTAATTTCAAAGAATCTTAATTATTATAATTAGTCATATGCACTAATTCAATTTATATTGAATAAAGGTGTAATTAATATAAAATTATTTCAACTAATATAAAATCAATTACTCAAGTTAATTGAGAGGAAATTAATAAATATATATCTTTAATTAGTTATAAATAAATTTTTATGTTAATTTAATTTCGTATAAATTGTACCTATAATTATTTTTAAATTAATAAACATATATAAAGTGTATTATATATATCTTATATTAAGATAAAATATTTATTTTTGGAGTATAATGTGGCATGTACCGGCGCGCAGTGTAGGAAGGGCAAAATTATCCAAAGAAAATTAACTACTCCCCCTCCCCCTATATTTTCTCTCGCTGCGTCCAAACAAGGAAGGGAGAATACTTTGCTTCCCACTTTTCACCTCCCCCGTTCTCTCCTCGCTTTCCTCTCCCCTCCATTTTTCTCCTCCCCTATCCAAACAGAGCCTAAAATATGAAGAGTGTAACAAGAGTCTTGCGTTTGATATTTTCCTCTCTTTTGAAGCAATAATTGATGTTAAGTGAGATGAGACAATTGTATAACTCTACTTCACGCTTTCTTCCTTATTCGCTGAGTGTTGTGCCTTGTTAGCATATTTATGGGAGCGTTCAATTTCTGTACTATATAGCACGTCATGCTCGATCCTGATCCTTCATATAAGGAGTTAGATTTTTTTATTTTTTATTTTCAAATTTGACGATGTTGGTATTGCACAATACCATGCTGCACAGTACCAAATCCATTCGCATTTATGGAATATACATTTGACATTCTTCTTTTCCTTATCTTCACTTCCTTTATTTGGGTTTACACGTTGGTCCCTTCATGGTGAATTCTCTGCATATAAGACAAGGGTTCTAAGTCAACTCTTCTTTGTGTGTGATAGGGCCCATGATACATGTTTCCTTTTCGGCCCAGCCTAACAGAATCTCTTTCTCTGTGTTTTACATGTTAGCCTATTGAATCAGATTTACATCAAGGAAGCCCATTGTACCATTTTTGTATTTCTTTTGGCCCAAACTACATTATAATTTTCCATATAATTTGCCATAATTAAAATCGTTAATACTCATTTGGAGATTTCATCATTAACAGTATGTATTCCAAAAAGCCAGGGGACCAAGACTTTGGTCCATTTGGCTCCTCCATTATTTTCTGAGAGTGACTATAACAATAAAGTATACTTACATAACAACGAGCAAAGTTTTATTTTTTATTTTTTCAATTGTTGTTAGGTGATGTTTAATTTGTGGTTTTTTTTTCGGCCATCAAGTGGTGTTTTATTTAATGTGTACATATTTTAATTAATTCTATATATCCATGTTAAAAAAACATTCAACTTTAATAAATTAATGTAGCTATAATATAAATGTATGATAGTGGATTTAATCATACATCACGCCAACCTCTTAAAGTTAGTTACATGTATTATTCCTTAATGATTGTGTTTTTGCCTGTATTATAATCTCACTATTTTTTTCTAATAGTATTTGTGTTTGTGACTTCTTAAATTTTTTAAGTCATGTAATATTGAATGGATAAACTTTAACTAATTGAAAAACTATTACGTATGAATAGAATAATGTGATTTGGCTCCATAACAATCGAATGATTGTTAAAATATTCATAAAACATTTTAAAATTTTAATATTAACACGGTGGAAACTTTTAATTTTAAAAGGGGCAATATTTTAGGAAAATGCATGATTGCTTAGACTCAATGGTATAAAGTAGTTAGTTTTGAACATAAGAAATGGATAATGAAAATATATCTTTCTTATTTATATGATCTCCCATCATTCTCCAAATTATTTGCAAATACTTTTGAGGAGAAAACATTACAATTGTTGAGTCTTTTAAAATATTTTAAATTTCTTTTAAAAATGGTTTGTTTAAACTCTGTAATAATTAGTAGAAATAAATATCGCTCTAAAAAGGATATATTCAACGCACATTTCAAAGCTTATTACATTGTTTTCTAATTTTATTATTTTTTATATTTTTTAACAATTTTATAACTCCGTGATACTGCATCTCTTTAAACATCATCGTCAAACAGAACAAGAGAGTGCACAAGTAATATTCCTTGGGATCGCTTATGAGAGGTCCCACAACGATTATATTTATTTCAATATAAAACGATGCACATCCATGAATGAAGTGTCCCTTTGTCTACCCTTCAGGATCAGCCTGATGTCGTAGTCCAATATTGACTTGTAAGCCCATAAAACGACAACATAAATTGTCGTGACAGAGTTGGTTCCCGCAAGGGACCGGACCTATACAGTATCATAACCTCTGACTCTTGTCCCAGCCGCCAACGTTGAATTTAATATTCAATATGCGATTTTTGTCTTCCTGTAATCACGCTAGGAATTAAAATTAGAAATTAGGCCGAAAATAAGAAGTGACCATTATTAGATACAATATATTTAATTTGGATCATCTCTAATATTATATCATATGTAATAAAAAATAATGACATAAAAAAATAAAAATGTATATATATAATTTACTTCACCTCTTTTTATTTAGTCTTTCGTTTCTCTCATCTTCTTTATAAATTTACAGAAATTTTAAGTTAAGGGTTTTAAAATGACAAAATTAACAGGTAAGAATTTTTATACAACTTGATTTTTTTAAAAAATCATAACTAACTAAATCTTTTTAAATATAATTTTTTCAACCTAAAACTCCTTAATTAAAATTCTTCTCGGGAAAAAGTCACCAAGAGTCTGCGTTCTCTCGCCATTGACCTCAGCGAAACTTGGAGACCGCAAAGATAGATTCAACAGTGGCTCCTATAACATTATAAAAAGCAAGGTTCTCTTTCTGGAAGGAAAAGGTTTCAGAATTGGCAAGATTGATGAATCGCAATTGAAGATCATATTTATAACTAACGAGATTCTCTGCAATATGGCAGCCATTCCACTTCCCCGCGGGGAAAAGTCTGATTACTCCCCTTTTGAAAAAACAAAAGTTGAAATTTAAATTTTTGACATTTTCTGGTTTCTCCCTCTCACACTTGATTCTTGTCAAAGGGCTTAGGTGGAAACAAGGGAAGAAAAGGTTGAAAAAAGGGCGTTAAAGGAAAAGGCGATGGAATAGGGAAAAAAATTATAAACTTATTTTTATAATTATTATTTAATATTTTTTAATAATAATTATTCAGTTATTTAAAATAAAAGTATTATGGATATTTTTTATCTATAAAATTACTTTTTTATTTTTTTTTCATCATAATTTTTTATTTATCAAACGGACTCAAATTAAACAATTTCTTTTAAATTATATCAACAACTACAACAATAAACAATTTCTTTTAAAAACATTTAAAATATTCACCATAATTTTAGAATAAATTACAAAAATATTTCTTAAACTTTATTAAAATTACATAAATATCTCTTTTATTTTTAAAATATATGCAAATTCTTTTAAAGTAACATGTTACTCTACACTTTAATTTAATTTAAAAATTTTTTTGACTAAAGTATTTTTATTTTAATTATATTTGTCAAAAAATATGTATTTAGGTTAATTGATGATATTTTAATTAGAAAAATTAAAATTTTGACTAAAGTATGTGATAACTTGTGTATATTTTAAAATTTTTAAAACAATCATATAATTTTAATAAGACTTAAGAAAAATTTGTATAATTTATTCTAATTTTTACTATCGACTATAATGGCTATCTTTAATCTAACTTTTATAAATCCGTCTCAGCCAGCGATGATTGTGGTATCTCATTTGCTTGTCTCAGTTTACCTTCTTACTGGATTAGATTGATGGGAGGAAAATGAGAAGGGTAAAAAGGATACTAAATAATAAAAGAGTATTTTAATAATTTTAAATAATTAAAATTTTTAAATTTAAATGATAAGAAATTTATTGTGATGAAATTAATAAATGAAGAGGTTGATTGTAATTTATATTATATTAGAAAAATATTATAATTAAAAGTAAAAATCATAATAGATAATATAAATTATTTATTTATATTATTTGCTGTCTATATATCTTTATATATTGATAAAAACTTCAATGATGATCACCGGTCGGCCATGTGGTTACATCTTCAATTTCATAATCTAATAAAATTAGCATTTGAGTAAAATTAATAAACAGTGTAACAGTTGAGAAATTTTTACTACATCATTTATATATTGGCTAATAAAATAAAGTCAAATTATATAATTAGCTCTTATACAAATTTTATTTATGTGATGGTACCGAAATGGGGTAATAGAATTATATAATTTTAACTATAGTGAGAATACTTAACTAATTGTATTTATTTTTTAACTTAGGAGACATTATAATTTAAGATTAGAGTCCATAAGTATGATTTTATTATTATTATTATTATGTATATTTAAAACTTTGTTTGGAACAAATTATTTTGAGTGATTTTATAGATGCACTCTTTTGTACCATCTCATCTTTTATATATAAAAAGTCATGTTTATTTGTATTGTTGGTTGCACTGTTTATAAGGTCGTGTCACTGGACATTATTCATAATTGTTCATGCACCGTTCGACACTATTTATCTGTATTTTTTTTTTTAAAGAAAATTTTGTTATGGGTTTACATCTTTTTACAATTTATGAATTTGTGGATGTTATTGCTAGTAATACTAAAAAAGGAAGAAAAAAAATAAAGAGTAAACGTAGTAGGTGAAGCATAAACACAGCCTGACCACCATTATTTTCTATTTACCACAAGCTAAATTCTTGAAAAAATTATAGTTTAAGATATAAATTAAAGATATTTATATTAAAAATTTTAAATTTTAAAATAAAAGATTTTAATTAAGAGGTTTGAACTATAAAATTTTTATTTAGTTTAAATTTTTATCTCAAGTCTTTTAGAATAATTTTAAAATTTAAAATATTTTAATATAGATATTTTCAATATGATATTCTAAAATATAATTTTTCCTAAAACATTTGTGGACTTGATTGTGATAGGATAACTCAACTTCAAATCTTGATTTCCATCCAAAAAGAAAGAGAAGATAGGATTTGGATGTCCTGAAGTATTTCAAAAATAAAATAAAAAGAGAGAAATAGAGAAATGAATAAGACTCGCATCAATCATGTGGACTCCGCATAGGTGACTCTCATTTTTTTTTTATTTTTTATTTTTCATTTCACCTCAAGTATTTTAGGTGATTCATTTTATGAGAAGGCATCAATTGTATTTTAAAGTATTTGTATGATTATAATATTTTATTATAAATTTTAAGATGATTTTTTGAATTTTGAGAAAGTCAAGTCAAGTTAAACATTTGATTAAAAAATAATTTTTATATCATCAAAACCAAATTGAGGAAACAAATAAAAGAACTATTTTGATAAATCAAATATTAAAAAAATTAAATTAAAAGGTTTTATTTTTTGGTAAAATAAAATACTTTTTTTAAAGGATTCAATTAAAATTTTATAATTTTTAAGAATTCAATTAAAAAATATCTTCAAAATAATCAAATTTAAAATAAATTGACCTTTCAACATTAAATTATTAAAGCCAAAATGCATTTTTAAATTTCTTAATTTTATTTTAAGTTTTATTTGTATCTTTTAATTTTATTTAATTCTAATTTCGTCTTTTAACTTCATTTCAAGTTTTACTTTTATCTTTCAATTTCATTTTATTTTAATTTAATCATTTAAATTTATTTCAAATTTTATTTTTATATTATAATTTCATTTGGTTGCAATTTAATTTCTTAATTTAAAAAAATAACTCAAATATTTTATTTTTTCAAATACTGTCAAATGAAAATGCTCTATTAAAAAAAAAATCATATATTACATATTGATGACTTAACTCTAATAACTTTTTTATTATATAATTTGGTAGTGCCATATAACAAATATTTAAATAATTTTTGTAAATAAAAATAACTAAACTAAAACAAAATAAAATTAAAAGACAAAATTAAAATTTAAAATTAAATTAAAGAATAAAAATAAAATTTAGAATAAAGTTAAAAATAAAATTAAAATTAAATGAAAACAGAAATAAAATATAAAATAAAATTATAAAATAAAAAATATATTATAGCTGATTATTAATTTGCTCCAAAAATTTCAAGAGCGAGTGAGATTCAGAAACAGTCCGCTCTGGCGCGTGACACTGAGTCTGAAACTTTATTTTTTCCGGGGACTGAGTTTGAAACTTAACGCGTAACTTAATACTTAAAAAAAGACTCGGTACTTGTCCACCGTTATAAATGCTGACACCTCGTCGTTCAGGATTTGAAAGACTTTCTAGCCGCAACTCACTTTTCCCTTGTTAGTCAGAGGCCCCCTTGCAGCTGCAGGTTGCAACCATTTCATCTTTCTGGGTCGTTCTCTTTTGTTTGCCTTTCTCAATGGAGAACTTGATGGGCCTGCTCAGAATTCGCGTCCTAAGAGGGGTGAATCTTGCTATCAGAGACGTCGTGAGCAGCGATCCTTACGTTATCATCAAAATGGGCACGCAGGTATTAGAATTTTAATCTTGTCATCTCGGTGCTTTTCTTTTGCTGGAATTTTGTGACTCTTTCTGGGTATGGCTTTATTTTGGTTGCTTTTGGGTTCTCTGTTTAAGCTTCTGTCTTTCTGTGATGGTCTCTTTAGCCTGTTGACTCTGTTTCTGGGTCAATTTTTCTGGTGATTTCTATCTCTAATCTGAATCATTCTGTACCTCTTTCTTCCATTTTATTCTGCTACTTCATTACCTTAATTGATACTTCTGTCTTTATCTCCTTTGATCGCCGAGGCTTTGAATCTTTTCATTTTATCTTTTTCCCACTTTTTTTTTAACTGCCTTTCACTCGATCAGCAACGAAATATCTATTTCGTTCTCTCCTAAACCAAGTCAGTCTTCATAGACTAAACAATTCCAGCTACTTTCCTAGTTAGAAGAGTAAAGGTCTTCTACTAAGTTACAGAATCATCTTTAAAACATTTTAGTCTTTCTTCTCTTTTCCCACCCTTTATCACAATATTTATATTTCTGCAAGAAAAATTAGACAGATCAGATGGTGGGGATACTCGTTATTGTGCATGTATGTTTATCTGCTTAGCACATTTAAGCGCTGGAATTTAATTGTATAGTGTTAAATTAGCTAAAATTGAATTATACTGAGACAGGGTAGCAACCTCGTAAAATTTTCTTGCTGTACATTCAAGTGATGTCTGCATATAATGTCTGATGCAGAAATTCAAGACTCGAGTGGTAAAGAAGAATATCAATCCTGAGTGGAATGATGATTTGACCTTGTCTATTTCAGATCCTCATCTCCCAGTCCAACTCGTAAGTAACTGTTCCTGTGCAACTCTGTATTTTAGTATCATTGAACAAAAGTTGGGAACGTGGAAAACAAAACGAAACATGCATTGGCAGTTTATATTAGTCATGTTACTGAAGCATATTGCCTGCCACTACTTGACATTAATCAGGTTACTGGTTATGTTTCAAGTCTTAAAGCTTGTTGGGTTTATGATTTGCCAAAACTTCAATCAAATTCAACAAAATGAATCCCATGGGTTTATTAATGAATAAGTATCTGAACATCAGTATGTTATATTTATTAGGGCAATATGAACATAAACATTTGTGGGCTTGTGGGGTTCACAGAGTCAATGCACTGCCTAGTTACTGAGGAAATTCTTAATTACACATATAATGTCCCGACAGGCTGTATAAGGAGTTAGTTACCAAAGTGGGTGTTTCAGGTGGTGAGATCCACTGAGACACCTATTTTGGATAGTTCTATTGGCTCTTTGCATCTTCTAACTGTAGAAGGAAGCTTTCAGATTAGTTTAATAGGTTAGTCCAATTTTGCAGACAAATTTGGGGAATGACATCCTTCGTTGTCTTGTGATTTGTTGAATTTAGTTTATTAATGAATGTGAGTATCTGATCATTAATATGTTGAATTTAGTCCATTATAAACATAATCACGGGGGGTTCTCCCAATCAATGCGTTGCTTACTTACAATGAAAATTCTTATATATAATGTATCTGCAAGCTATATAAGGAGTCGATGAAAACTTACCAAAGTTAGTGTGTCAGATGGTGAGATTCACTGAAACACCTATTTTGGTCGATTCTATTGGCTCTTTGTGTCAGCTGGCAAGGGAGTTTTGGCATTGACATCCTCCATTGTCTTGTGATTGCAGTTTGTGTATGACAAAGACAGATTTAGTTTCGATGACAAAATGGGGGAGGCTGAGTTTGACATTAATCTATTTCTAGAAGCTGTGAGGATGCGGTTGGAAAGCATCCCAGACGGAACTATCATTACAAGAATACAACCTAACCGGCAAAACTGTCTTGCTGAAGAGAGCCAGATTGTCTGGAAAGATGGCAAAGTTGTTCAAAACATGTTTCTTAGATTGAGGAATGTGGAGTCTGGGGAAGTGGAGCTCCAATTGCGGTGGATCGACATTCCTGGTTCCAGGGGTCTATAGCTTTGTAGACCACTTCAGTTGCTCTTTCTGCTTCGCATATTGTAAATATGAGACATGCGGCCTCATAAGCCTCCACCTAGTGCTTTCATTTCTTTAGTACTTTTCTCTTTTTTCTTTTTCACGTAACTAAGAACATGTTCAACGCGTTGAAATGTAACACCCCCTCCCCCAAAAAAAAAAGTGTGATTTGTCATAAAAAATATGGCCGTAAGTCTGTAACTAAGGGCGAAGATTGAAGGGACCGGCAAAGTTTGTTTCTCTTTGTGTAATGCAAACTTCTGCTGTTGGTGTCGGTCTAATGCAAGAGTACTAGAACAGCACCAGTTTAATTGGTTTGTTAAATTTTATGGTGATAAAAGGGTATGTTTTTCTTTACAATTCTTCAACAATAATAGATTAGTTTTGGGAATAGGTGAAACCTATATTTTCCTTATAACCGATATTAAACAACATGCCTCTGAAGAAGAAAAGGAAGATATCCTTGAGCGAGCTTTGTTATGCGGTAATGATATCATTCGATTACCTTGTACATCAATCGAGATTAGGTTTTTTTTCCCCTTTAAATGATCTTAAGAGTCACATCGATTAGAAGAATAATTTGTTTTTGGATATTGACTTTAAGATTTAAATTCAAGTACTTAGGACCACACTTCTATTATCATTAGAGATATTCCTTGAGTTCAGTGCAAATTTTGTAATCAATGTGACTTTCTCAACCAATGTTGTAGAAACTGAATTGGCTCGCACTAGTAAACCAGTGAATCAATCACCAATATTGCCTTAATTATCGCACCACCTTGTCAAGTGAAAATTTGACACTATTCACATAATGAGCATGTGGGTCCCCAATAGTTGAAGCCCCACATAACCCAATACGAAAAGATGTTGGCCGTTCCTTATTAACATAGACATCCCATTCCAATGATGTATGGCTCATGGTCCAAATCAAATCACCTGCCGTATATACAACACGTTGCACATAGTTAGTGAGGGGTTATAAAGAATAAAAGCTTACAAATAAATAAATATAGAAAACATGCTGGTCCCTTTATTTAGAGGGTACAACATTTTCTACAGTACACTTTTGCAAAATAAAAGATGTGGTTTCATATAGTTAATCTAGGCCAACATAACAACACCTAGCCAATCCAAATGAACTCAATACCTAGAGTCTCAAAGAACATGCCAAAATTCTAATTTTTATTTCAATTTGACCATGATCCTTTACTGCAGCTGTAGGCAACACTAGTTGCAGCAAATTTAACCCTAGAGCTGAGATGAAAAGCAGAAAGAATACCATTGTTTCCGAGCTTCAGTCAATATAAAAGAAATTCGCCAAATCCCCAATATAATCTAAGGTAGAGCAAAATTATAATTGATATTGAAGTGTGGCTGAGCTAATGAAATGTTGAACCAATGGCTTAATAAGAGAGATTTTCTCTTGGTTAGGATAGATTAAAAAAAAAAAAAGAGAGAGGAGTTAATTGGAAGAAAAGCCAGAAGATAAATTAAATTGAAAAGGGCATTGGCTTAGAATAACTAAGAATTCTAGAAAATTCTAAGAAGAAAAAGGTACGCATGGACCTTCTTATTGTAGAGAGAGAAAGAGAAAGAAGAAGGAGGAGTGATTAAGAAACCCCAAAAACCTAGAGAAGCAGCTACAACTTGGGCAACTAGTTAAGGGACGAAGAAGTGAGGGAGGGAGAGATGAAAGCTTATGACCAGGCATCACGTGAGCTTTTTAGACGTTAAAGTTGACCGCTGGTTAACATTTTTTTTTTTTGGTTATTTAATGATAAAAGGATACATTTTATACATTAAAATTGTAATTAGATTAAATGGGAGAATTCAAAAAAACTGTCTTTTTTTATGATAAATCCTAAACCCTAAACTCAAACTCCTCCCCCTGAAAAAAACCGACCGCGGGGCGTGTAGATAGAGAAGAACCATCATATGAGAGAATAGAGTGAAGAGTCTTGAAGCCAATTCTAATCCCTCAGCCTTTAGGTCTCCAAGAATCCCCTCCATTGTTGTGAGTAAATGGGTTAAGGATAGTCAAGCTCAATTTGAGCCTCGATTTCTCTTGTTATGAGAGTTTTTATTTATTCAATCTTAAAAAGGTAAGTTAAAGATAAAACTCAAATAAAATAATCAAGTGAAATCATAAAATCTGCTTAATATCGTAGTCATTTTGAAGTTGTATTATTTAGAGCAAGTGACTTGTGTTATTTCATTGCATATAATTTGATAGATTGCGGTCATTGAGTTTTTTTGACTTTGGCAAAATGGATTGGGTCATTTTGAGTTTATAAAACACTAATACCTACAAAGTCTCATGACACTTAACAAAAAGGTAATGAAATTATTTTTATTTAGTTATGTACTATTTACTACTCTAAAATAATTTAGTTTGAAAATTTAGTTTCTGATGTATTAAAAAATTAAACAAATAAATTATTAAGTTGAATTTGTTATAATTAATTCATTTTTAATAATATACATAGCTAATTTTTATTTAATATCATTGAAAGTTGAATTGCATTTTCTTAACTTCTGAATTTATAAAAACATTTTTATATTATTTTTATTTTATCTAAGTTAACCGATTTAATTAATAACCCAGCAATTAAATCAATGAACCAATAATGTAATGCCTCTGCTGGATGGAAGTATACTCTCATCATTACCATTCTACCTACATCTAAATTCACATCATTTGGTACCACTGGTCGCAAAAAACCTTCAATTCTGTTGCCACGACCTCTGCATCTTGAGCCTCCTCCTCCCAAGGTTGAACACGAGTCTCAAGCTCCTAGATGATTGTTTCATACTATCTTGAGTATGGCTTTATAATTTATATTATTGCTTATATTCCACATTATTGGCCTAAACGGTTCGTTAAATCTGATGGTATTGATTTAGGATGCTTTTCTTTACGATGCCATAAAATTTAATAATGTCAATATATAAATTCATATGGTGTACCAAAAATGCTTTTTCACTTATCTTTTTGCTACATTTTATTTAGGACGCTTTGGGCAACTCGTTCCAAAATTATTGAGAATTTTAATTAGTTGCACCTTTGTTGAAATCAGTTAAGAAAAAAAATTGGACTAGATTGAGTAATTTGATTGAAGAATTAGTAAACTAATTGTGGTTTCATTGTCTGACCCTTAAAATCAATTAAAAAAGACTAATTAAGAACTGGTTAAATTGATTAAAAATTGACTAAATTTTTTTATTGAAATGGTTAAAAATTAACTTTTTAAAAAAAAATTTTTTGTCTAAATAAGAATTTTGAATATTGTAATAAAGATTTATAATATTTAGCATTTAATACTCAATTTATTTCATATAAATTTGTTAACATATGTAAAAAATTTTAACTAATTTTTATATTTTTAAATATTTATATCTATTTTAAATATTATTTTATAATATATATGAATTGAATTATAAAATATTATATGTGTATATATATACATACTTTTTATATTTTTTTTTATAAAATAATTTATCCCAATTTAATCACAATCAAACATTTAAACGGGTAACTGCTCTTATGATTTAATTTGTTTACTCTAATATAAATGAATGAAGGGTGAAACTGCATAAGCCAAAATATATAAAGGTTTGAATTTTATTTTGTGTATGTGAGCCAAAAATTAAGACTACGGTAAATCTTTTGCATTCTTGACAAAATTTGGAAACTTAAAAAAAATCGATATTCTTCTTTAAAGTCAACTTCAAAGTAAACAAAATCTGCTCAGACAATAGTAAGGGCGTAAAAATATGTATTTAATACAAATATTAATAACTATTAGAAATTATAACTTTAAGTACTTATTAAATTAATAAAATTAATACAAAGAAAGTATAAACTAAAAGTGATATAATATGTATAATTATTCATATTATACTTTCTAATTTTTAATTGAATAAAATTCATCTGTAATATTTCTACAGTGAATTTTTTGACAATTTTTTTAATATAAATAGTCAAATTATATATAAGAAATTTATCTTCCATTTTATTATAAAATCCTATTTAAGTATAATAAAAAAAAGCTAAAAAGAAAATGATTTTGTGAAAAAATGAGAGTTACAAATTAGAAAGTATATTATTAGTCTTTTTCTAAGAATAAAAAAAAAAGTTTCCTAAAGAAGTTATAATATATTTTACTATATTTTATTTTTTATAAAATTTATTTTAATGATCCACATAAAAATAAATTATATCTTTTATTAAAAAACTAAAAAAAATAAAAATCTTAAGAGAGACAAATTAAGAATTTGTTAAAAAATAATATTATATACATAATAGGAATACATTTTTTAGGGTGGCCGCTGCCCCTAAATCGACTAGGGGTGTTCATTGGCTGGTTGGCCATAGGGGCCCGCCTTAACCCGGCCTAATCGGGCCGGGCCGAGTAGGGTAAAACTTTAAACAAAACTATATCGGACCGGGTCGGGTCACGGACAAAGACATATTCTGCCTAACTTGCCCTAATAGTTATTGTTTTTTAGTTATTAATATCTTGTCATCTTATATATATATATATATATATATATATATATTTTATGTTTATTTTATCTGATTCTCTTTATATGCTGTAACTTTCATTATCTACTTAAACTCCCCCGATTTCTTAATTGTTTTCATTATTGATGTGCATACTTACTGACATTTCTTTTATTGAATAATGAAAATACATGTATTTACCTAAAGCTAATTATGTTAGTATAGCTTATATTTTGCTTATAACACTAAGTTATTTTTTTATTATTGATAAAAACATGAAAGTTCCAAAAGCCTATTGTTTTGAAGTATATACCTATGAGTTTACAAAAAAATATTTTTATATTAAGTATCAATTCATAAAAAAAAAAAATTCCGGGCGGCCCTAACCTACCTAAAATCAAGTTTGTTCGAGTCGGGTCGGGCCACGGACATAAAAATAAGCTCGATGTTTTAATCTGGCCGGATATCGGACATACTAGATGTCTGGCCTGACTCTACCTATGAACACCCCTAAAATCCACTAAGGCAGGAGTCTCCCTGTGCTCAATTACTAAATTTTTCCAATTCAAATATAGATTTTTCAATATAACCCCTTTCACTACATTGTCAAAGCTTATTCTATCCTAAAAATATACCAAGACTTTTACAGATACACACACGTTAGTATAATTAATATGAAAATTAATTTAATATTTTGTGACATTTATTTTGTTGGAGAGATACTCTTAAAATAAAAAATTCAGCATCCATTTTCTTTTCCCATTAACTTTACATTCACTAGATACTGCCATCGTTGAAATACAGAATCTCAATCTGTTTTATTTTCTATCCTTTTCAATTTCTTTCCCATTTTATTTTTATTTTGGACCATTCTTTGAGTCACAAGTGGCACAACGCTACAATAAATAAGTAACATTAATTTGTAAGATGTATTATTTTTGTGATAATTTCTCTATCATTAAATGATTGAGGTTGTACTACTTAACATAATTTTTTTTTTCGGTTGAATCAATTACTTTCTCTTCAAGGAAAAAACATCTATGTTTATTAGGCCCATTTACTATCCATGAACGGTCTTCCTCATATGACCTGGCCCAGGTGGTTTATCATATAGCCCAAAACAGAAATATGTAGATGGAAAAACTAAATAAAAAAATTAAATAAAATTAACCACTATTTTACTCAACTAAACAAGACTGTAGTATAGTAGCAAAACAAAGCAGGTATATATTATAAGTGGCCTGCCAAGAGAGTTATTATCTTGCTTATCAATCTAGGTTCACTTGAACAATTTGCTGTGTATAGATATTAATTTAATATACTACTTGCATCCACAAAAATTGTTAAAGAAGCACTAGTAGTTTGACACATGGACAAATTTTTAGATAATTATTAGATTAAAAACAGGCATGGGATTGGGAAGATACGCAGCGAATGAGATACATATCCTTTCATTTTTTTTTTCACTTTTATGGTGGCATTTCAAAATAGTTTCAATTGATTAAACTTTTAAATAGTTTCAATTAATTTATTATTTTTTTCCTTCTATGATTGTGATTTTTTAAATTATTTTTGGTTAAATTTATAAAATTTAAAATTTCCTCAAATTATACATATTAATTAAATAAATACTAATATCGTTAGGGTTGATTAAGATCAATGCCTTTGCCTCGGATTATTTTTAGTCCTTATTATATTAGGTTTCCCCATTGGCAATTTTCTACATCTCCATATATCTCTTATATTGATAATGAAACCAAAGTGTTCCATTCCACAATAATCTTGCAATTTCTAAGGGTCATGGAAGAAGAATCTTGGAGCCTATTTAAACAAGCATATCGATGTTACTCTCTCAAAAGCTTTAAGGCTAAACCTAGAAAGTTATGATAACAAAATCCTAATGCCTTCCTTTGCCTTAGACACCCTCCTTTCTCTACCCATAAACTACCCTATGATACTCCTATTATAGAATCCTTGAATAGGTGAAGATTCCCATTGTGGAGTCTTAGAGTTTGTAGCAAAAGAAGGTATCATTATCATGCCCAATTGGATGATGGAGAATATGGATCTCCAAGAAGGAGATCTTGTAGTGTTAAAGGACATGTCCCTTGAAAAGGGTACTTACGTGAAGTTGCGACCTTATAGTGTGGCCTTCTTGGAGCTCTAGAACTTTAAAGTTGTGCTTGAAACTATGCTGAGGAGCTTCTTTTGTTAACTAGTGGGGTGTTAGAAATATGATTCAAAATCTGATTCAGCAACTTTCGGTAAAGGTTTGTGGACTGAGTTATAGGTCACTAAAAAATCAAGAATGAATCTTTATTGTTGATTTTTCTTTAATTTTCAATAAATAAAAAGTCTTCCTTTATTTTTTGAGGTTCAGTTTTTGTAAAGCCTATATATCAGGCATGATTATTTGTTTTGTAATTAGCTCTAAAGAAATTTAAAAAATATATATAGTTACTTACCTTTGTACCTTTAGTTTTTATTCTTTGTTCTTTTCCAATATTGTATTGTCCATTTTTTGCTCTTGAACTAATATATTGGTATTAGAGCCTAGTTGCTGTCAGACTTGGGTGTTCATGGTAGCTAACTAGTGCAATGAGCATTTCTCAACTTGCCATACCCATTTTTAAAGGTGAAACTTATGAGTTCTAGAGCATCAATAAGAAAACTTTGTTCAAGTCTTAGGGCTATAGGACTTGGTAGAAAATGGGTACAAAAAGTAAGATAAGGAGACCAGATTGAGAGAAAACAAGAAGAAAGATTCAAAGGCCTTGTTCTTCATCTAACAAGCAATGGATGATTTAATATTTTCAAAGATTGCGGTAGCCTCAACAACCAAGGAGGCCTGGACCATTTTGTAGATAGTTTTTTCGTGGTTCATCTACAATGGTTAAAGTCAAGTTATAGACTCTCCATTGGGAATTTCAAAATCTACATATGAAGAATAAAGAATTAGTGCAAAAGTTTCTAACCAAAGTAGTTGGAATTATCAATCAAATGCCTATGGAGAAGAGATCTTAAAAAAGACAATTGTGACACATGTGCTTAAGAGTTTACCTCCTAAGTTTGATCATGTAGTTGCAACTATTAAGGAATCCAAGAATCTGTCAACTTATACCTTTGATGAGATGATGGGTTCCCTACAATCCCATGAAGCAAGAATCAACTGAAAAGAAGAAAAGATTAAAGAAAAGGCATTTCAAGCAAAAGGAGAAGGGTCAAAGGAACCTAAAAAAGCTGCTGGTTGAGGAAGAGGCAGATGAGGATTCAATGGAAAGAATTTCAACCATGGCAAAGGAGGGGGCAGAGGATCTGAGTAGAGATCTAACAACAACAAGGGCAACATCCAATGTTATAATTGCAAGAAGTATGAGCATGTGAAAGCTAATTGTTGGTTTAAAGGCAAGCAGGCAATGTTTGCAAAAGAAACTAGTGCAGAAAATAGGTTGTTTATTGCCTATCATGATGTAAATGACACACAAAGTAAGGTGTGGCTTGTAGATAGTGGCTATTCCAACTGTATGATAGGAAAGGAGACTAATTTTAAAGACCTTGATGATACACTAAAGAAAACAATTAAGTTGGGAAATGATCAAGATATGAAGGTTAAAAGGAAAGGAATAGTAGCTATCAAAACTAGTTAAGGTAGAACAAAGCTTCTATATGATGTTTAACTTGTTCCTAATTTGGCACATAATTTGTTGAGTGTATGATAGTTAATGGATAGTGGCTATTCTGCATTGTTTGATAAAGGAGAATGTGTCATTACTCATAAGCAATCAGGTCAAGCGATTGCAAGAATTCCAATGACCGAAAATAGAATGTTTACACTTAAAATTTCCACCATGGAAGATTTTATCTTGGTTGCTGCAGAACAAGATGAATCAAAGTTATGGCATTTATGCTATAGACACTTAAATGTTAAAGGGTTGTAGCTATTGGAGAAAAAAGGTATGGTTCATGGATTGCCAAAAATTTTAACACTTAATACATGTGAAGGTTATATTTATTACAAGAAAACTAGAAAATCATTTCTTAGTGGGGAGGCATGGAAAGCCAAAACTTGTCTTGAATTGATTCATTCAAACCTTTATGGGCCTATGAACATAAAATCATTAGGTTGAAGTTATTACTTTCTCTTGGTTACTAATGATTTTAATAGGATAAGTTGGGTTTATTTCCTAAAGTCCAAATTAGAAACATTTGAGAATTTTAGGAAATTTAAAGCCATGGTTGAAAAGTAAAGTGGTGCAAATATTAAGTTCTTCGTACAGATATAGGAGGTGAATTTCTTTCAAAAGGATTTAACCATTATTGTCAAGAGAATGGAATACATCATGAGTTGATAGCACCCTATGCCTTTGAATAAAATGGCATGGCAGAATGCAAAAATAGAATAGTAATGGAGATGGTAGGAAGTCTATTAAAAGGAAAAGGCTTACCAAATTCATTTTGAGCTAAAGTTGTAGCAATAGTAGTGTATTTGTTGAATCTCTTCCTAACAAAAGCTATCTAAGATTGTACTCCGTGTAAAGCATGGAAAGGGAGGAAACCTACTGTAAGCCATTTAAAAGCTTTTAGTTATGTTGCTTACGTTTTAGTAAACTCACAAAATTGCCAAAAACTAAATGAAAGATTATTGAAATGTATTTTCATTGGCCATTGTTCTATGTCCAAAGCATATAAATTGTATGATCCTATTTTTGGCAAGATAATTGTTAATAGAAATGTAGTGTTTGATGAGCACGAAAGCTAGAATTTGAGTACTAACAGCACTAATAGTAGTAAAGAAGATTGACTCCATGTCCCATTAATTGAGGAAATTAATTCAACCTCAATTAATCCACCACTTGTATACATTCCAATTGAGAGTAGTTCAACAACTACACCTTTAAGGAGTTCAAGTTCAGCAAGTAGTGAATCAGAAGGGACACCACCCAGGAAATTCAGATCATTGAGGAAGATTTATGAAGTTAATGCATTTACATTAATGGCTCTAGATCTTACATCCTATGAAGAGGCAGCAGATAAATAAGAGTGGAGAAAGGTGATGAAGGAAGAACTTATGTCCATAGAGAAGAACTCAACATAGGAGCTGACAGATTTACCAAATGGAAAGAATGTCATAGGCTTGAAGTGGATTTTCTTGACAAAATTTTATGCAAATGGAACTGTTCAGAAGTATAAAGCTCAGTTAGTGGTAAAAGGATATTTTTAATGGTAAGAAGTCGATTATGATGTGACATTCTTACTAGTAACTTGATTTGAGATAGTCAGGTTGCTTCTAGCATTGATTGCTGAACTCAAATAGAAGGTATATCGATTTGATGTCAAATCAGCATTTCTCAATGGAAAACTAAAAGAAAAAGTCTATGTCTCACAACTTGAAGGCTTTGTGATTCATGGAAAAGAAGAAAAGGTGTATAAATTGAGAAAAATTCTTTATGGCTTAAAGCAAGCCCTAGGAGCTTGATATAGCAAGATTGATGCATATTTTTAGCAAAATAGTTTTGCAAAAAGTGAAAATGAGCATACTCTCTATTTAAAGAAACAAAGCATTGTAGATTTTATCATTGTTTATATATAGATGATATAACCTACATGGGCCTAAATTCTGCACTTTTAGAAGGTTTCAAGACCAACATGATGTGCAAGTTCAAAATGACAAATTTGGGTTTGTTACACTATTTTCTTGGGCTGGAGATCTTACAAGATGAAGTTGGAATATTTATTTGTTAAAAGAAGTATGCAACAGATTTGTTGAAGAGGTTAAACATGTCAAATTGCAAGGTGGTAGCTACTCTAATGAATGTGAATCAAAAGTTACAGTAAGAAGATGAAATTAAAAAGGCAAATCAAAAGCATTTTAGAAGTTTAGTTAATGGATTAAAATATCAAACACACATAAGATCAGATATTTCATTTTCAGTTAGTGTTGTGTCAAGATTTATAAGTCATCCATCAATGCAACATTATGATGCAGCAAAAAAAAAAAAAATTAAGGTACCTTGCTGGAACATTGGATTATGGAATTTGGTACACTCATGTAAGCAATTTTAGATTGATTGACTTTAGTAACAGTGACTGGGCAAGCTTATTAGATGATAGGAAAAGTACTTAAGGAAATGTATTTAGTTTAAGATCAGACGCAATCACATGGAACTCCAAGCAACAAGCCACTGTAGCCTTATCAAGTATTAATAGCAAAGGCAAAATATATTGCAGCTACTATAGTAGCATGTTAGTGTATTTGGCTTAGAAGAATGCTAAGTGATTTGCAACAGAAGCAAGAAAAGAGTATTGAGCTCTACTATGATCATAAATCAATTGTTGTAATGTCAAAATATCCAAAATCTCATAGAAGAACAAAGCATATTGAGTTGATATTTCATTTCATTCGAGAGTTGGTTGCTAAAGGAGAAATGGTTTTGAAGTTTTGTAACACTAAAGTTCAAGTTTTAGACATCTTCACTAAAACTTTATCAAGTTAGAGGCATGTTTACCTTAGAAGCTTACTTAGAGTGTGTGATTTTGAATCAAGGGGGAGTGTTGAAGATATGATTCAAAATTTGGTTCAGCAACTTTTGGTAATAGCTTGTGGATTGAGTCATGGGTCATAAAAAAATTAGGAATGAATCTTTATTGTTGATTTTTTCTTAATTTTCAATAAACAAAATGTGTTCCTTTATTTTTTGAAGTATAGTTTTTGTAAAGCATATATATCAAGCATAATTATTTATTTTGTAATCAGCTCTAGAGAAATAAAAATATCGTTACTTACCTCTGCACCTTCAGTTTTTATTCTTTGTTCTTCTCTAGCATTGTGTCTCCATTTTTTGCTATTAAACTAGCATAGGGATACCATAATGATAGTGCATAATAAGAAGTTTTTATATTGATGTGTTGGAAACAAAGCCCTATAGGGCTATTAGTATTATTAACATGGATTGCAAGATTGATTTTGCTACTCCTCTGGACCATAAAGAGCCTTAAATAAATAAGGAACCATTGATTGGAGAGAAATTATCGAATCTAAAGATTCAAGATCTGCAGAGTAGTGACAACAAGTTTGTACCTTTTATGGGCAATGCGAAGCATTTGGATGGGAAGCCTTCAACTGTGAAAGATTGTTCAAGTGCCTTAAACACATGAGGGTTAGGCTTAGAGACATAAAGCCATGGTTCAAGGAGGAAGGTTTCATTTGGGAAGCTTGTATTTGGGTCTAATAATATTGTGAAGCCGTCAAAGGAAGATGGGAAGATCCAAGAAGAGAAGTCAAACAAGGAAAAATATAGTTTTCAATTGGGGGAAATCTTATAAATTGATGGGTTGATTTAATTCTTATTTTATTTTTTGTTACGTAGATACTTTAGGTAAGATTCTAGATTTTAATAATGAAAGTTTGTTGATAAAATTGTTTTCTAACATTTTTTATTTTATAAATTACATGCTCAATTTTTTGTTAAATTAGAGATTACAAACTATTTTAGACATAAAAAAATTGTAACCTCTACTTAAAAGGTTAGGGTACCTCTAAATTATGGTCTAAATAAAATTAAGGTGTAAATATATAGTCAATGAGAGGTCTTCGCCATTTTTTCATCTAATATAATAAGAGAAACAATTAGTTTTAAAAATCTTAGTTAGCAAAAAATTAACATTGAAGGTAAGTTCCCTATATATATATATATATATATATATATATATTATCTAAGCACTAATATAGGGAAGAAAAGAGTGTGAAATTGAAAGCCTATCTTCTCTCTATTTAACCTGCGAAAATGACCATTATTTTGAAACAATCATGCTGTCACTTTCATCTAGCCATATTCTTTATGGAAACATGTCCTACATTTTGGTGTCAGAGTTTACAGATACAAATACATAGATTATGGTCATCCAACTGAGTGAACACGTAGCATTTTGGCAAGAATGGGATCAAAGATGAAGCTTCATTTGTTAATGCCACAGGTTGCATTCCACAAGCTTATCAATACATTTCCAAAAGCCTTCCCTCATGTCTTACATCCTGTTCCATCAATCTTCACTTGAGTTCTCTTCTTGCTCCTCCTTTTGTTGGTAGCTTGGTGGTGTTCATTTTGTCTTATCTCTACAACTCAAATATAAAAGTAAGCTTTCTTGTTGCTTGTAAAGGAAGCCTAATGTAACTCTTGTAGTAAAACAACAAACTTTAATTAAAATGTCTCTTCTTTGTATATAAAAAATTACGTGTAAGGTGACCAAAATGGAAAGTTTTTGTATAAATAAAGGTCTTCTGGCAAATGAATAGCTTTTAGGGGTGCATTATTTTCATACTAAAGAATTTGGACCACTTTGTTGCATTATTCAATTCGTTCCTATTGAGGAACTAGGGCCATTTTTTTTATTAGATTATTTCCCTATAATGAAACTGACTTGAGACCACTTTTTTTATCAAAACTCTTATCAATATCAGCATTAACAACCATAGAAACAAAACTAGTGCATCTAACAAAACAATTTATCAAAAATCCTAAACTTAGACAAATAACCTAATTCAACAAATTTTATATCCAAAACTCAATAATACCAAATTAGATATATCAATTCATCAGAAACAATTCAGAAATGATAAATTTGAATCCAACAAATCCCTTATTTGAAATTAAGCGATCTTAAATCCCAAACTAAGATGGCGAACGCATGCACAGATTGACAAGCTAGTACCATCATGCATAGCTTCTCTATCAAATGCAAGGCTTTAGATATGCAATTGCAATTAAAGTGTGAAGAGCTTTAAAACTTAGTTAAATCACTGGAGATGTAGAGAGCTTGATGCAATGCTTGGGTCATTGGAGATGTCTTTGATCACATGGAACGACTTGTTTTATGAGGGGGAGCCACATTTTAGCATTTGAGCAAGGAAACAAATGGATGACTATGATATTCTTTTGATAGAATTTGAACCAAAACACCATGTGTCTATAGAGAGACAATTAGATGAAAGCAATGGTGTATATTGCTTCAAAATAATGTTCATTTTTTTAGATTAAATGGAGAGAAGTTGGACATGAAGTTGAGAGATTGATGTGAAATGCGAGAGAAAAAAAGTGAGATTGGGAGAGTGATGTGAAAAGAATGAAAGGGTGAGATTGAGAGAAAGAGTGACATGAAAAGTGAATGTGTGTGTGTGAGAGAGAGAGATAGAGAAAGGGGGTGTTATGTATGTATAACTAGATTACGCTTAAAATTCACTAAATTGAGAAGAAAGTGGCGGTACATTTTAAACCTAGTTATAATTTTAATTTTAATTTGGATTCTTTATAATTTTTGTAATTCTTTTGATAAAGTTAAATAAGAGAGTAAGAATATATAAATCTCACATCTTGTATTTATCTCTCTTTAACTTGACCAAAAAATATTTAGCTCCATCCTTTATTTCTCTCAAATTTTATAAAAAAAAAAATTATAGTTAAAAACTAGGATCATATATAATTTTAATTTATTAAATTTAAATTTTAACAAATGTTTTTTTAGAGAAAATAACATAAAACATTTGGAATTAAATGATGTTAATATCACATTGTTTCCCTCTTTACACCCCTAACCAAAAAGGAAATTAATTAAATTGATAAATAAAATAAAATGATATTAATTAATAAAAAAATTAATCTTAAACTCTCTCTTTCTTAATCAATAACAAATAAATTTTGATTGATAAAAAATTTAAATTAAAATTTTTCATGTTGTCATTTTCTTTACATACGCATATTGTTTCACTATAAATATTGAAAAGCAAATATTGCCAAAAAAATTAAAAATTGAAAGAAATTATGTTTTAAGTTTTTTTTAAGTACATGCTTTAAATATTTGATTATTAAAGTTTAAAAAATATATGATTTCATTAATTTGAAAATATATACTTCGATTATTTGATTTTTTAATTTTAAAATTTATGAATTAAATAATTAAAGTACATATTTAAATACTAAATCTAATATATTTTTAAAATTTAAATTTATTTATTATTAATTAAGAGAGAGAGAGAGAGAGAGTTTAAGATTAAATTTTATAGATAATTAAGTTTTAATTTTAAATTTAAAAATGGCTAAAATGTACATAATTCTCTAAATTTAAGATTATGTGCATAGAACTTTCTAATTTTCAAAATTTAATAATAAACCCCCTTTTAACTTTCAAATTTAAGCATACAATCTTTTGCTATTGGTGATTTTATTAAATCACTAACATAAAGATGTTAGTTTTGATATAATAAGCTGAGTTGACTCAAGGGTATTATAGGTGCTGTGTGTTTTAGGTGGAAGAACTTTACTATAACGCTTTTAAATCTAACTCATATGATATGTGACTTATTATATTTGACATAGGATCTCTTTATTAGCAATTTAATAGAATCATTAATCGGTGTTATATGTATGAATTTAAAAGTTCAAGAGAGTTTATTGATTAATTTTGAATGTCAGATTCTTTACATATTACTTAAAGTTTATAAAGTTATGAGTATTTTAGCTTTTTAAAAATATATAAGATTTAATAATTAAATAATTAAAAGTATATATTTTTTTGAAAAATAAATCATATATTTTAAAACTTTAATAATCAAATATTTAAAGCAATATTAAAAAATTTACAATACAACTTCTTTTGTTTTTTAATTTTGTTCGGTGATATCTACTTTTTTATTTTTTTATAGTGAGAGGAATTGGCTTTACATAGGAAATGAAAGTAAGGGAAAATTTAGATTTAAATTTAAATTTTTATTAATTTAAATTTATTTTTTATTAACTAAGGGAGAGAAAGTTTAAGATTAATTTTTTATTAATTAATATCATTTAATTTTTCTATTAATTTAATTAATATCATTTTCGGTTATGGATTTGAGGAGGGGACTTATGAGTATTAATATTGCTTAATTTGAAATGTTTTATGTTGTTTTCTAAAAGATAATTTTTCTAGTTAAGTTTTGAAGTTGATAAATTAAAATTATAACTAAGTTTAGAATGTGTTTTCTCTAAATTTAATGTCTTATAATTCTAAGTCTAATATTGCTCAAGGTACATCACACATATACTCTCTCTTTCTCTTCATGTTACTCTCTTAGTCTTACACTCTCTTTCCTTCTCTCCATGTATAGTAAGGCATTTTAATGCATTTTTAATTTTTATTTGTGGGGACTAAATAATTTAATAAAAAAGATAAAAATTATAATTGTGAAGAAAAAAATTTAATTATGACAAAATTACACTTTTAACTATACATCAATATTATATGAAAAAAATAATTTTCAAAATTTTGCTCTACAAAAACTATTACATCAAAATGCTACATTTTTGTACTTTTTTTTTTTTTAGATTTTTTAGGGGCACTCGTATAAAGAGAAAGAGAATGTGAGATTGAGACAATGATGTGAAAAAGAGAAAGAAAAAGAGAGTGTGAGTTTGAGAGAATAGAGACTGATGTGAAAAGAGAGAATGGTGTTTTGATCTCCTATGCTAGGGGATCTTATTACATGTGCAATAAGGCATTTTAATCTTTTTAATTTTTGTTTTCTTTTTTTCTTAATGATTTAGGATTTAATATAGAAGATAAAATTGTGACTATAAAGACAAAAATTTTAACTGTAAGAACAAATTACACTTAAATGCAAACTCAAATTCAAAATATGACTATGACACATTCCAAAATCACACATAAAGGACCTGTGACAGTAAAATGAGCTAAAATACACCTAAAAGATAGACTATTATACACTCTGCATGACCAAAGTAACCAAGCTACATTTCTAAGGCTACCACTAAATAATCCAAATCAAAATCTGTGTTTATATAGACATAACCCTGATGATTAACCATACATAATAGCAATATACCATTTAACAGCAAGGCTAGCAATAAGAGTAGTATCATAACCATATTTATTAATTGATAAGGCAATCCTTCATACACACATATCAGATCATAAATACTCAATTACAAGTAAGATAATTAGATTAAACATAATTTAATACCTAGTACCATGGGTTTCATCTTGAGTTATAAACATCAAAATACCTACACTTAGCAATATATGAATGCATTATGAAGTTATATAAAGTTTAACTACAAAATTTAGCATATACACAACCAAAAATATCTAAATGCATAATTTCATATAAGACCTTAAATTAGAGGTTGTCATCCACTAACTTTCTTTTATTCTTGACAAAAAAACTTTCACCTAAAAATTTTAGCTGATAATAAAGGTGAGATGTGAATCTTAGAAACTAAGAAAAATTTTTATATGTACAATTTAATCAACACAAATTCTTTTCTTGTAAAGAAATATCAGAAACAACCAATATAAATTAATAAATTGATAAATTTGACTATTAGTGACTGTTATCTCATATTTAGCAATTACATATAACATGTTAAGAGCCAAAAAAGATGAAAAGGGGCATGATCATAGCACTAACTCCCTATTGAGCACAATCACAGCTCGATGCATTCTAATGAGTATGATTACGGCTTGATGCATGATCATGGCATAATATACAAGTCGAAGCATGATCATAGCTCCACATAAAGGCATGATCATGGTCTAAAACAGTAACTAACTAAACTAATCATTTATAAAAACATATGTGTAACAAATATAAAATTAATATTACCATATACATGGAATTGAAACCCTTAGTTACCTCACTTAATCGCCAATTCTTCAAAAGCTATCAACAAGCGCCAAGCACCTTAAGTGTCTTAAGTCTCCAATAGATTAATTGAATTGATTGGAGCCTAAAAAACTAATAAACATCTCCGGGTCACCACTAACCCTTGTATTTTCACTTATGAGGATAGCTACATATCAAAATCAACTTATAAGATGAAATTTAGGCATATTTACACTACAAAATAAATGGAAACACTTACCCAATATCTCCACTAACTCCAAGTTTCAAAATATCATGCAAGAACACAAATTTCAGACCTAGGTTTTATGTGAAATTTCACTAAATGAAAAACCAATCAAACTAAAATGAAGGGGCGAGATGAGATGATCAACTTTTATATCACTTATCTTAGCTAAATCTTTCTTTAGATGTGTAGATCAAGGCCAAAATGTTGAGAAGCTCTAGCTTTCCCTTGCTTTTGTGTTTTTTCTCCTTTTGCTTTTGTTGTCTAAAGATGTTTAGTTGAATAAATGGAGTGAGCAGCATTAATTTTAGGGTTTTATAGGAGAATAGCTGACCCATGGGCATTTTTGTTCAATTGAGTTTATTTTTGAGTGTTGGGCCATGGTCTGATAAGTCTAAATAGCTTGAGTCTTCATTATAACTTAAATTGAGCTCTTAAAAAAATTATTCTTTGCATAATCAAATTAATTTTAGAGTTCTAGTTAATTTTTCACCAATTGATTTCAAATCAACAAATAAAATTTTATTCTTCACAAAAAATGGTATCCAAAATAATCATTTTTCTTGAAAATTTTTATTTTCATGATTTTCTTTAATTCTCATGATAATTCATTATTTTTTCCCAAACTAAACCCTTAATTCTCTATACTTTTACTTAATTAATTTTAGGATATTACAACAAATATTTAAAATAGTTTAAAAAAAGTTTGATCAAAATTATTGCTACTCGAGGTCTTAAAAAGTACTACGTGGGGGATTTAGCCAAAACAACCTTATCTGGTTAATCTACTAAATTTATCTCATAATATTATGATGAGGGATATTTATTTCTCAAGCCAATTCTCGTATTATCTAAATCTTTATTTTTTTTGTCAATTAGGCCCAAATTAACTCTTTTAATTTTGATTGGTTCTTTTCTCCCAGTGAATCACTTTTTAACTAATTCTTTTCTTTTTTAGGAACTATATCATCTTGCAAAATATAGAATATTACAAAAGTTTGTGATTCTGAACCCAAATTGCAAGATAAAGTGGAAGCGTTTGTGATTCTTACGTGCAACAGTAGCTAGAGCATTGAGATCAAGAGAAGTGGTGGATTTTGGAGAATCAAAAAATTGTTTAAGAAGAAGAAGGAGGAAGTGTCAATTGCGAATGTAATGAGAAAAGTGACACGTGGATAATGAATCATGGAGGTGTCATCTCTCTAAAAAAACTCTCTTTTTAGTTTCAAGAATGATGGTTTATTTGGATCTAAAAATAGTGGAGATTCAATTTTATCAATAACCAGGAGTTCAATTGTGGATTGCTTTTAGACTCAAGGACAAGAAGACTTAAATGTGTGTTTTGTTTTAATGGAATATGATACTATGTTCTTTAGTTCAAAAGAAAAAGACTTAAATGTCCCTAGAGCCATATCAATTGCCATGCGTTTATATTAAACCAGATGTGATATTTTTTATTAGTGATTTAATGAAATCACCAGCGAAAAGAGTTATATACTTAAAAGTGAAAGATCAAAGGGATTTATTACCAAATTTTAAAAGTTAAGAAAATTATATGCAATTAATTTAAAATTTAAAAAAATTATGTGTATTTTGGCTATATATATATATATATATATGTATTAAAGTTCTTAAATGAACCCGGCGTGCAACAATGTGGATTGCGAAGTTGGCCATACTCGGCCTCGATATCCGCAGGAAAACCCACCTATGGGTATTTACTCTCTCAAAAAAAATAAAGTAATTCTTACGTGTATTGAGTGCATCATTCTATTTATATACTTAATAATTAAAATTTATTTTATAGGTGAGTATACCTCATAAAAATTCAAAAAAACAAGAGCGCTGCAGAACCCACCTCGAAGTTGACTCGTACATACGCCTCCCAAAAATTTATAAGAGCTCTCCACATTCCAAAATGCACCGTCTTGGCAAAACCCCAAAAGCGATTCAAAATAAAATAGCAGCGTTTCTTCGCACCAGACAAACGGATTCGCCGCTGAATTTCGGGAAACAGAACTTCCACTGTTGTCAACACGGCTTCTTTCCCACACAACGCCACCATTGGCACCTTTAAGAGCTTCAACAACGACCCCACCTATTTGCGTTTAATCACACTGCCAACCCCTTCTTCCCCTCACGGTGGCCGGGGTGCTCTTCCCTCCGCCGGCGGCACCCCTTCCGACCTCCTCTTCCTTGCCGGTGGTGGTTCTCTTTCTTAAGAGAATTTTTTGGGATCTGGATCTTGATCTGTTATTGGGGAAGTCTGTTTGATTTTAAGATGTTGACCATCAAGAGGGTTCCCACTGTCGTTTCCAATTACCAGGAAGATGATTCTGAAAAGGGATCTTTCGGGTGTGGCCGCCATTGCCTTGGAAAGTGCTGCCTACCTGGTATTGCTTTGACAATCACTTGCTTTTTTTTTTTTTCAATTTAAAACTTAATCTTCAAATTTTTTGGTTGATTGCATTGACAATTTTTTAGCCTTCAAATGAAGCAAAAAGATATTTTGGTTTCTGGGAGAAGAAAATTGAAGCAAAAATGGGTTAATTTAAGAATTTGACTGTACCTCATATACCGCTTTGGCTATTTAGTTCTGTGGTTCGAGATAATGCTGGAATTTTTAGAAAGCTTATATCATCAAAATTCAAATTATGGGTGATCATGAATTTGATAGTTAACTTTAATTTGCAAATAGATCAAAAGAGTGAAGACGATGGGAATTGGTGAGTAGGAAATACATGCATATGGTTTATCGACCTAAGCATATTACTTGAATTGGGGAGGGACGAAGAGCGTGCATGTGGTTTATGTGAATTGGGGAGTTATGTAGAACCTGTTTTTCAAATGGAGTTTAGTAGTAATGTGAGAGAAAAGTAGTTTGTGTTTGACAAATCTTTTTAAAATTACCGTTGAATTACTTAAAACAGCACTTACTTAAGTGGGTAAGTGAAAAAAGTAGATATATATGGTAATTAATAATTTTGAGTAAGGTTATATTTTTAGTTAAAAAAAAAAAAGGAAAATTTCTGCTTCTCCTTTTAAGGAGAAACTCCAATTTTTTGCTTCTTCCCTACCAAAAAAAACAAAGCTTCTGCTACTACGTAGAAGCAACTTATTGTTTTGAAACAGCTTGACCAAATACTACAATATACTAAAATATGTACCTTTTTCAAAAAAATATGCAAGTTGGCCCAAGGATACCCTTACCATATAACTAAAATATATATATATATATATTTTAAATTTTCCCTGATAAACATATGCTTTGATTTTGTGGTTTCAGTCTCAAAGCTTCCTCTTTATTTATACGAGAAAGATGGCGATGTTCTGATGGAAGCTGGGATGGTGGAATTGTCTGAGGAAGTTTCTGAAATATCATTCCTCCACAATTTGTTGCTTGGACACTGGGAAAATAGAATGAACCGGGGTCTTTTCAGGTATGATGTTACCATAACTGAGACAAAGTTCATTCCTGGGCAACATGGATTTATTGCACAACTGAACGAAGAGCGCCTCCTGAAGAAACGACCAACTGAGTTCCGAGTGGATCAAGTTCTTCAGCCCTTTGATGACAATAAGTTCAATTTCACAAAAATTGGGCAAGAAGAAGTGCTCTTCCTGTTTGAGCAGAGCAGTGACCACAAGAGCCATTTTGTTCCCAATGCTCCAGTTAACAAGATATCAACATCTCCCAATGTTGTTGCAATTAATGTTAGTATGGTCATTTTTGTTTTTTTTGGAACAGTTTGGGCTTTTGAGATTATTTACCAAAACTGTGGACTATTGGAGATAAATACATTTTGCATGATAACACTAATGGCTAATGCTTTTGGAAAATTCGTTCAAGGTTTCATTAATGATCTCTAAGGGTATGCTTGGATTGAGGAGAATGGAAAAAGGGAGTTTTGTTTGTTTGTTTGGGGGGGGGGAGGAAATGTTCAAGATTTACATCAAGGGAAGGTCTATATTAAACCTTCAATTTCCATTCCTTTTCCTCAATCCAAACATATTTAATAGAGAAACTATATGCATGTCCCAGAAAGTTTAACAGATGACTAATAAATGACTGAACTTTGACTATTAGGTGAGCCCAATTGAGTATGGACATGTCCTTCTGATCCCTCGTGTCCTGGATTGCTTGCCTCAGAGGATTGACCATGACAGCTTCCTGCTTGCTATGCATATGGCTAAAGAAGTTGCTGATCCTTATTTTAGATTGGGTTACAATAGCTTGGGCGCTTTTGCCACTATCAATCATCTACATTTCCAAGTATGCTTTCACATTCCTCTTGGAATTTTAAGTGATTTCTTATAGTTCAGTTCATAGGATATTCTCATATTCATATTCCAAGTCTTTGCTAATTCATACTCTGGTACAGGCATATTACTTAGCAGCACCCTTCCCAGTTGAGAAAGTCCCTACGCAGAGGATATCTGTAGACGAGGGACTAAGCTCTCATGGAGTCTGTGTATCCCAGCTCTTGAACTATCCAGTCCGAGGATTAGTTTTTGAAGGTGGAAATTCTATACGAGATCTGTCTGATGCTGTTGCTTTTAGACTTGTTTTTCTTCAGAATAATAACATCCCTTTCAATGTTCTCATCTCTGACTGTGGGAAGAGGATATTTCTATTCCCTCAGGTATGTTTCCTTTGACAATATTCCTTCTTTTGGTGTCCGTATTCTGCTCGTTTGTGACATTCCTCTGTAAACTATAGATCTTCTTAATTAATGTCAGACCAGATTTATAGTTGTTTGGTCAAACGGTAACATACAAACGGTTCAGTTTGATTGGAGATGAAGCATTTGCTCTGGGAAGAATCGATATGTGCAGCTATGCTGATGATTGAAATTTGAGATTGGACAGATTTGAGCTACACTTGACATAAAGAACTTTAAACTTTCTTAACGTTGGTTATTTCTACATGATCAACTGCTAGGAGTGCTTGTTGTCAATATTTGAATTTATTTATCTCATGTTTTCCCCTCCTTTTAAAGCTTGTTGAGATTGAGAATATACAAAAGGGATGCTTTGGTAGCACTTAGCCAAGGTGTAATTTTATAGTCCCTTGAAGTTATCTACTTGGATTAAACCAACAATTTGGTCCATGAATTGTTTGGCTTATAATTAGCTTTAGCTCCCAAATTAGGGAGTACATGTGATAGTTCTAAAAAATAGCAGACTTATTGCATATTAATTCTTTTGGCGTTTCTGAGCCACTTTACTAAAGGACTAAGGAGCAATGAGTTTGTTATTTTCAAAAACTAATCTCGCTATTTTTTGAGAACTAAAACTAGATAGGCCTAATCATTTGAAAACTAAATTATTAGTTTTCTCTTCTTTTTATCTTTTATTAGCAGAAGATTCATTCTGGCTTTTTTTTTTTTGGTTGGGGGGGTGTTATTACTAGTGTTTTGCGGAGAGGCAAGCACTCGGAGAAGTAAGCCAGGAGATCATTAGTGCCCAGGTGAATCCGGCTGTATGGGAGATCAGTGGACACATTGTGCTCAAGAGAAGAGAAGATTTTGATGGTGCTTCTGAAGCATATGTATGCAGACTTCTCGCTGATGTTTCACTGTCGGAAGAGAGGTTCCAGGAGGTTAAGGCTTACACCCTGAACCTGAAACTGGAAGCATCAGAATCATGTGAAGCTGATGTGGAAGAGAATTACATGAACAATGGTGAACTGATTCAAAACTATGAAACATCTACTAGTGGAGTTGCCCTAAAACTACCTCCAGATTGTCTAGTTCAACAGTGAACAATGGCGTCTAAGGGTCTAGAGGGAAGAAACCTGTTTTTATAGGTTATGCAGAAGTTATAGTAGGTATAGTTTTTCCTTCTGATTGTAAGACTAATGTCGAGTGATGAAGTAATTTTAACTACTCATCTTTCACTGTGCACGACCATTATTATATCTTGGGATCCAGATTTATCCAATATATAATTATATTTCTCATTAGAAATTTAATTAATTTAAATCTAATACAACGCAAGACCTATTGGCCAATAGTTTCGTCCTCAAAATACAAGAACTCTCTAATTGAATCCAATATTCTTCATATGCAAATTTATGGGTTTTATTTTTGTGAAATTATGTTTTTTAGAAAATAATTATATTAAAAGTCTTTCACTAAAAGGAATAATTAGCACAAATTTTCACTTAAACATTTTATTAGGAACGTAATCTTGGAGGAGATCACAGAAGAACAATCTTGACTTTTCTTGTAACAAAAAAAATTAACTTCAGCTAAAGATTTTTAATATTTGTTAAAAAGTTTTTGAATAAAAAAGTAATATATCAATATATTTTGAGTCAATATTATTTTTTTAGAGTAAATCAATTATTAAATTTCTAAAGATAATTCTTTTCTCTATTTAATATTTAAAAAATAATACTTTTCAATTTAGTTTTGTGAAAATTCTCTCGATCAAAATGGTCACTCCATTAAACAGAACTTATAATTATTTAACTGGCATAAATAGGAATCCATGTAATTGTTAACTTATAATTTGGACTTAATTAAGCAATATATTTTTTCTACAATCATGTCATTTAGGAAAATTTTACAAAATCAAATGATTATCACATCGACATCCTTTCGGAAGAAAATACGATCTAAGCAAATCTATGTTATAAGTTAACAATCATATGAACTCCTTTTTATGTTACCAATTAAATGACTGAGTTTTGCGTATTAAAGAGACTATTTTGATTAAGGAATAAATTCTGGAGGATTAAATTGAAAAATTATACTTTTAAATAATCAAATTAAGAAAAGAATAATCTTTTAAAAATTAAATCATAAATCTACTTTATTTTTTTCTTAATTGGTTTATCTCATATCGTGAATAGGCAAATAAATTAGAAAATTCTTCTCCCAACCCAACACGGCGTCGTCTACTGCTTGCTAATTGTTGCTTCCAACCCTAAAGATGTGTTTGGTTGAAAATGTTTGAAGGAGAGAGGAGGAGAGAAGACAAGAATAAAATGTTTGGTTGAACAAAATTGAAAAGAAAAGATGAAGTGAGAAGAAAAGAAGGAGAAAAATTTTATTAATTTTTTAATACTTTAATTTTTTAATATATTAATATTTAAAAAAATTAAAATAAAATTTTTATTAAAAATAATAAAAAATTAAAATTCATAATTTTTTAATATTAATATAAATAATTTTTTTATAAAAAATTAAAATAATATAAAAATAAATTTATCCAAATATAATTATCTTTTATTCTCTTACCGTCCATCTAAAATTAAACAATAATTTTAGATTTCTTTCCCTCCTAATCAAACAATATTATTTTATTCTCTCACCGTCCATCTAAAATTAAACAATAATTTCGGATCCCCTCCCTCCCTCCTAATCAAACAGTATTATTAAAACCATCCTTCCCCCTCCCATTAACTTATCCTCCCCTGATATGATCTCAAGGAGAAACGATTTCAATACGCTAAGCCTTGTTCGGCATGTTGTATTAGGCTCTGGTAAGATAAGCTTATTCTTTATTAGTTGTTGTATAAGCTTGAGATTAGTCGTGATTGAATTTTAATCCATAAGGCCCTTCCCAAAATTTCCCATTTCAACTCTAGTCTCCAAAAATACCGTAGCTCATCCCTGGAATAACAGGCTCGCTCATCCCTTGCTCATCCAGCTACCGTCGCGTCGTTGCTGCTGGGCCCCCGTCGATTTCACCGAGGCATAACCTTTCGGTTTCGAACGAGAGAGGTAGGAGTTCGATACCCCAGTTCGAAACTCTATTCCCCTCGCCTGTTTGAAACCCTACTCTCCTTTCTCAGTTCGATAATCCATGGAAGATGTCGTTTGATTGCTGGGTTCACTTGGGGGAATGGATTTTCTGCTTGTACTCTTGCTTTAACCCTTAAAAATTTGTTTTATGATTTTCTGCTTGAATTCTTGGTGCTGCTGGTGAATATGAGATAGAAGGAAGGAGATTCTGTGTTGGGTCTTTGGTAATTGTGGTTCATCTATTTCTCAATCTACTGTAAGTAAATACAATGAAGATAATAAATTGTTACCGATTGCTTGTTTTAATTAAATAGAGATTATTTTTTAATGTCAGTAAGGTGGGTGAGTTAGTCTTGTCAACTTTTAAAACATGCTTCAAAATATTTATGGTTGTCAAATTGAGTAACCAAGTTGCAAGAGTCCACTAGACAGCAGCTAGCAGCTGCTTAGGAAACCTTGTGTTTGCATTCATGGTGTTGACAGAGATCAAGAAATATTATTTGATGATAACATAATTAACAGCAGAGTGTCTGAAGCTTTACTTACATCTCAAGCTATAATTGGCAAGCTGGATTTGTTCAGTTTAAATTTGGTCAGATTGATTTGGATGTTCCATACCCAGTGCTATTTCCAAAGAAAACTCTAGGAAGCACTGATACGGCTACGTGTATCGGGTACGACATGATATAATACATAAGATACGGCAATTTCTAAAATTTTAGGATACGGGTATGGGACTATATATATATATATTAAAAACTAAATTAAATCATAAATAACCTAACACATTACGTAGATGAGAAGAGGCATTTGATATTTGATGAGAAGTTTCTGATGAGTTTGGTTGGCACATGAAATGGATCTGTTAATGGCGTTTAAAAGCTTCAGAGCAATCAAAGCAAAAGCAACAGAACCCTCTCTTTCTCTCTCTCACCAGTCACCTCCATATTTAGAGGCTAATCTGTAAGTATGCAACTAAATGCTTTGCATGCATTTCAATGAGAGGGGCTTGGGAATTCAATTCAAAGTTTCATCTGCTTGATTAATTGTTTACAATATCTGCAGCAGATGTTGTTTTCTTTTAATTAAAATTTTTGAATTTCATGGTTTCCTTTTGACTCTTTTTTATGACAAAAATGGACAAAATAATAGCATAAGCTGATCTCTATATCCTTTTGAGGCTGTGTTAGCTACTATCACAGAGGAACTTAGCAAACAAGCGAGCATTTTATACTCACATCCCACCAAAATAGGAACTTATCACGGAGGAACTACTGAGGACCGAAATACACTAGTAATCACCGGAGGTTTGAGATGAAGCAGCAATCACCGGAGAAGATGACGCAGCATGGAGGACTGAAACATTTGAGATGAAGCATTGAGCCACTGACAAAGAAACACGGACGAAGGGCACGCGGAAGACACAAGACTTTCGAAGGAAAAAATAGGTCAGCTGTCGAAAGCGGCGTCATTTTGGGATGGGCCGTTTCTGCACCATTTCAAAACATTTCGGTGTGTATGGACACATTTCAAAATGCAGAAGGAAAAAAAAAAGTTTTGGATGCTTTTGTACCCATACGGTATGCGTATCCGTACCGGATACATACCTGGTACGGGTATGGCTCATAAATAGCCATACTCGTGCTTCCTAGAAGAAAACTATATTCTTTCCTGGTCAAGAAAACACTTTTAGGAAGCAAAAACAGTTCAGCATTTTTTTTTTTTTTTTTGGTGGTTGGCCATCTTTGCAGAAGTGCTTTGTCATAGCAAAGTATGGATTTTCTGGCTTCAAATATCATTTCCCCAATATGGTCCTTTGCCTTCAATTCGATATAGATTGGATTCATCATTTCACTGGCAATTGGATAACCCCTTTGCGCAGATGGAGGAGTATTCTGTATTAATTCATATTTATTTTATCATTATTAGGGACTTCAGGTGTCTGAATCTTAAGTAGTTTTATATATAGACTTTTCAAGGGATTCAGAAAATGAGAACTGTTGTTGAAAGTATGCCTCGGTCACTCTAAATGTGCAAGGGCAGCATTATGACCCAAGTCATAGGAGTTGAGGTGAGACACCTGCAATAAGATGTTCCCCTTTTGTCCGTCTCCTTGAAGTGCACAAATTTTTTGTTCTGCTTTAAAACTTTTTTTTGGTTTCTTTCTTTTTCCCCTGTCCCCACAATAGAGAATTTCTGCCTTCTCCACCCCCATGTAGGGCAATCCCTGCATTGATCCCCAACAAACAGGGTGGATTTCCATCCCTAGCAAAGCATGCCACTCCTTGAAGTACACACATATTTTGTTTTGCTTAAAACAGTTGCTTTTTTGGTTAATTCTTTTAGTTTTCATTCAAAGATTCCTTGGGCCATGTGGTATTCAAACTAAGTTGGTTCTCAAAGTTTCATTCATCATGAGACTCGTGATGAATAAGCTGTGGATGCAGTGGTTCTGTTTCTAGTGAGCTTTGCTTAGGAGAGCGTGGATTTGAATAGAAGAAGGAATTAAATAAAACTCGTGTGCTTTTTGTTGTTTGATTTGAGGTGGTAATGCTGATTCTTACTTGCATTAGACATAGCATAAGATTGCTTTAATACATCTCGCATGTAATGATGATCAGCATGAGGTTTATAAGTTAAGTTTCATGGATTTAAACTTATAAAATTAGTAAAATAAGTTGGTTTCTGAATAACTGTTTCTTTTTTCTTTTTTTAATAATTTGGCACATGTTGATATATCTTATTTTAATAATTTATGTTCATCCATTTGCATTTTCAAATTCCTATTTCAGAACTGGTAATGACCTTAAAACTCAAATTCCTATTTGCATTGCTAATGTATTTGTTCAGTTTAAAACACAAATTTCCTCTACATTCTTGCTGCTGCAAACTAAACACCTCCCCCCCCCCCCCTCTCTTTTCTCTTCAAATGGACAATTGTGTCAATTGCTATCTGCTGTATCTTTAAAAAACTATTGCTTTCATCACTACTAGAATACTTTGTTGTCACCTAGTGTTTAAGGTATGTTGTCTATCACTTTCTGCTAAACTTGGTATGTTGTTTGTAGTTACTTTTGTTGATATAAATTCTTTAATGATTAGTTTTAAAATTTTAGGTCAAATAGATCTTAAGAAAAAGTTTGACCCAAATTGTTGGCTAAATAGTAAATACTCAAATGGATGGCTTAATGATATAAGTGAACTCCTCAATGTCATGTCAATATATTTGATGGAACAAGCTTGTTTACAAATTAAAAAAATTAAATTCAAGTTTATTAATTTTTTTAAACTAAGGGTATATAAAAAAAAAATTATTTACAAATTAAAAAATAAGAAAATTCCTAGCCCTTTGAAAATTTTATTTCTAAAAATTAATATTAGCATAAAAAATTTCAATGATTATAATATATTTTTAAGGAAATGGTATTTTTGTTAAAATGGTTAATTTTTATCATATTTAGGGTTATACAATGTATTACCAAACATAAGATAGTATTATCTTAAACGATAGAGTATCATGTATAGTGTCACACCAAATATTGCATAGTATTAAAATTTTATTAGGTTTTATTCTATGTAGCATACCAAACAGACCGTAATGAGATTAATTGGTGTAGTTGCCCTTGCACTTTTGCATAGCCATCATCTTCCTCATCATCCCATCACTTTGCAGCATTTGTAATCCAATTTCCCCAGTTTCCTTAATTTTCAGTTACAGGAGACAGAATAAAGAGTTTACTGTTGCTGAAGGATAGGCTTTCCTTGTGCAATTACGTCCATTGCTCTTAATCTCCAATTTCTTGCAGATGAAAATGTATGTTCTTTGTATTCATCTTCCTGCTAATCAGTTTTTTAATTTTCCTCAGTTTGAGATATAACATAGTGTAGTTATTTGTTGCAGTCTAGAGGCCAATGCTGGTGTACTCACGAATTTCGAGGTCCTTGACTTTTTACGAGCTAAAGGAGCATCGAAGGATCCAACAAGGGTTCTTGCTAAAGTAGCACAGTCCGAATACAAGGTTGGGCTTATGCTTTTAGAGGGCTGAGAGTAGTACCCACTTTTGAAGATAAATCTCTCCTTTTTACTATGATGCTATAGCAATACTTTCAGACCCTTAAGGTCGATGACTGTTCTGCCCATCTAACAGGTTTATGATTATTTGGTCAATACTGCTGCTGGTGATCAAACTAGAGAGAATATCAACGAGTTCTTGGGAAACTGCAAAAGGCATGACCTTGCAAAAGCTGAGGTTCTAAATATATTAAACATTAGGCCAACTGCTGCTGTTGAAGTTTTTCCTGTAAGTATCACTATTACTTTGACATCCGTTTTGCAAGTTATCTTAGCTCTGCAATTTTTTTAGCTGTACACACAATCTTTATGGTATTGGTTGGATCTAGGGCTGAAAAATTGTCTACTTAGTGGGATGCAATATGTTTAGTTGTTTACTACGTGAATTGGCTTTAGCTTTGAAGTACAGGGTTTGAAGGTATAAGCAACACAGTTTATTAGCACGGAGCAGCATATATTGTGACATAGTGCTTGCATTTTTTCTAACTTTAAACTACAAGGAAAGTAGTTGCTTTTTGCTGAATCATATCAAACTGGAAGCCATTAATATATAAGCAACACTTGGAGGGAGGATTAATAAGTTTGGACCATCATGCCAGCGCTTTTTATAAAGGAAGAGTAATTACTTCTCTTCAAGTCTATCCAATACCTTATAACCAGTACTATTTCTTTGTCAGCCGCTTAGTTTTTTCATCAGTTGACGAATTACCCTTCAGTAAGTCCTGAGATGTTGTCTCAGTTGGAAGCAGTTAGACATTGATTTTTATATTAGGGGTTTAAAGTGGTGAATTAACTAGGGGTGTTTATTGGGTCTGGGTCGGGTCAGGTCGGGTCAAAAATATAAAATGCGTAGAATTTTAAACAAAATTATATCGCGTTGAGTCAGGTCATGGATGAAAACATTTTTTGCCTAACCTAATCCAGTAGTTACTTTTTTTTTTAGTCAACAACATCTTGTCATCTTATATATTTTTTTATTTTTATTTCGTCTAACTCTTTCTGTATGTTGCAGCTTTCATTACTTACCCAAACTCCCTTACTTCTTAATTGTTTTTATCATTGATGTGCATGCTTACGAATATTTCTTTTGTTGAATAATGAAAATACACATATTTATCTAAGGCTAATTATAGTAGCATAACTCATGTTTTGCTTGACAATACCAAGTTATTTTTCTATTGAAATTATTTTACTAATAAAAATATAAGGGTTCTAGAAGCCCATTATTTTGAAATATATACCTATGAGTTTGTAAAAAGATATTTTTATATCACAAGTATCGGCTTATAAAGAACCAAAAAAAAAAAAGGCTTAAGCAATCATAACCCACCCTAATCTAACATAAAATCAGGTTTGTTTGGGTTGGGCCGGACCATGGGCATAAAACAAGTCCAATGTCTTAATCCAGCCAAGCATCAGGCGTATTAAATGCCCAGTTTGACCCTGTCCATGAACAGCCTTAGAATTAACTTGATACATGTGAAAGCATAGACTAGTAACCATAATCTAAGCATGACTATGGCTGACCAAAGGTACAATACAACCCTTGAATGCTACAGTTTCTTTAATTGCACCACCTTGGTAACTTGGTTATTTTTATTGAACTTTGGCTTATTGCTATTATTACTCATTTACTTGTGGCAATATGAAGGTGACAAATTTTGTTAGTTCAACTATAAGTTATTATTAGAAATAGAAAGCAATCTCCCTTTACATCAATTAGTTGGCAACAAAATTAGTTAACATGATTATATTTTGTTCTATAATCAATTAAAACCATGTGGTACGACTAGCTGGATTGAGCAAATGTGCCTATGCGGTTTTGTTCTGCGCGTTCTCTTCTTTGAAAGCAGCACACTTAATTAGAAAATACTAAATTTTATGCCAAAGGTATTTGAATTATTATGTGAATCAGAACATATAACCATAAGAATTTTCAAATTTTGTAATTAAAAATTGATATTATGTTAAACATTTGACATTCGAGTATTATCTGATTATAGAATGGTGACTCTGTGCTAGATTGCATTCAGACAAAGGCAACTACTCTGTTGTCTGACAGTTGAGAAGGCGATCAAATAATCAGTAATATCTGGCTTCTATTTTAGAATGCCAAGATCCCATGTATTTTCTATTATGAAACAGAATTTATTCTCATGGTAACATGATCCTATTATCCTGTTGCCCGTTTCTAGTCCTTGGATTTGTAAATCCAAGATATTGTTTTCTTAAACTATATCTTGTAAATTGTAATGGATTGTTGAATGAGATTGCTAATTATATATGAGAAGGAGCGCTTATTGCTGGTTTCCGCAATGTTCTCTTGCTTCTAATCCCAAGGTCAGCGTTTTGCTTAGACCTTAGGTTTCACCAACTGTAATAAGGGTTCAAAGATGTCAAGATTTAATGGCGGCAAATATAGTACTGAAGGTTTTGGTCGTTTGGAACAATGACTTTGGAGGCTTCATTGGCAGGACTGACATGTTATCTACTGTTTGTTCAAAAATACTTGTGCCTGAATTATTATATTAATAATAATGCTAGAAACTATTGCGGCAAGCTATGATCGACAGTAATTTTTCACTTAGAATCTTCTTGTTCTTGTTCGTCGATCCTCATATTAATCAAGATTAATCATCACCATTCAAAGACTGGTTAAATAATTCTGAAGTCCTTATCTATTCTAATATAGGATAATATAGCTAGTCTTGCTTAGTTGTGATCAGATTTGTTTACTTTTATTTCACAGATTATAGAGAACTGTGATGACCGTTTTCCAGATGAAGAGATTGAAGAAATAGTAGAGCTGGTGAAGAAAACATTGCCACCTCCTCCTGTCAAACTGGAACCTGAAGATATCACTCAGGCTACTGTAGAAGCTGCCCCTTCGAAGCAAGAAAACGATATCGAGAGTCAGGGCCAAAATGAAGATCGGGAACAAATGGACACAAGTTGACACCTTTTAGTCGGTATTGTGTGATTACGAGCATTATAGAGCTTAAGGAACACTGACAATAGGCGCACATGATAGGGCACTTCCAATTGTTGCAATCTTTGTTCTGGCGGCTTCTTTGGTGACTTGGAAAATGTTCGGGGACTACAGGTAGGGCTGTTCAGTTTGGTTTGGTTTTGAACTAAAATCAAATTGAATCAACCTAATCGGTTTTTTATTTTGTTAGACTTTGTCAGTTTTAAATTCTAATCGGTTTGGTTTGATTTGGTTTATGTTTTTTTTTTTTGGCTCAAAAGTTATTTTTTTAAAAAAAATTTGTTTCTTATAATATGTAAAATTTAACTTTTAATATCGTGCATCTCTTAAAATTTTGATTAATAATAATTTTGGAATAATTTATTATTTTTCTCTTTTTTTTTTGTCTAAAAAAATTTCATACATTTACAAAAAAGTTTTAAAAAGTGAAAAAAAAAATAAGAATAATATCTTATAATAAAATAATATAAATAATTTGTATATTTTTTGAATCACATAAAGAATGTAGCTTTGATACAAATTTAATTAATAAAAGATTTCATTAATTTAAAAAGAAATAAAATATTAAATTTTAATTAATTATAAGTTTAATAGTTCAGTTTGGTTTAATTAACTGAACTAAATATGGAGAAAATTGATAATTGTAAATTGGTTCTATAATTACAAAAATTAAATCAAATTAAATGTTAATCAATTTTATTCGATTTTTGACAATTTAATTGATTTAGTTCGGTTTTGGTCACCCTATAGGATTTCATAATCATTTCACCAAAGAGGATGCTATTTCTTATGTTCTTTATGTAAGCTTGTGTCACTCCCTCAGTCGTTTTATTTTTGTACATAGTTACAATTCACTCTCCTTATGACTTGATGAATCAAGAATGGGGTATTACTTGGTTCTTCGTTACAGTTATGATTCGTAACTACTGCACAAAGTTCCTGCATTTGGTCATACATCAAACTAATTATGAATATATACTAGGCACAATTTTTAAGAGAAATTTGATCATTCATTATTAAATTTTAAAAATTAAAAAATTATTTAATTATTTGCATATAATTTAAGATTTAAAGTTAAGAAAAGTAGTGTAATTTAACTTCAAAATTTTTAACCTAAAATTTTTAATGCATTTTCATTTGGTCCAATTTTTTTTTAGTGGACCGAGTGGACTTGAGCTCTCTAAAATCTTTCTTTATAGTTCAATAGATTTTAATTTTGGGGTGATTCTTCTTGGCTCATTTAGAAAAATATTTCTGTTATTCTTGTAATATAAAAAAATTCAATATTGTTGCTATTCATAATTTAACAAATAATTTTTACTCAATTTAAAATACAATTAAACCATGAAAGATTATAATACTTTAAAAAAATAAATTAAATTACATGATAATATATAAATAACAATAATTAGCCCTACATGATTACTGAAAATAACCTCCACCATTAGGAGAGAATTTCGACGATCGTGCCTGGATTTAAAATAGAATACATCCCACGATTTCATTTGTGTTTCTTCTCATGTAATTCATTCTTATTAATCCAACCTCGTTGGTTACTGACTTTGATTTCTAATGAAATACAAAAATCGTTAATAATAGAACAAGGCGATATAAAACACGAGATATTGCACTATTAGAGACGGTAAAGAAAATTTCGCATGTATTAATCGATCATTCGCTAATAATAGGACCTTAATCTAACATCTAAAACGATTGCAGAGAATACAATGCATAATGCATGATTGCATGTATATACAGCAGATAGTCTCTACAATTTCACACTTCAAGTATTCACCTACCGTTCAATTCGAGGGTATTTGGTTCTAGGAGCGAGTCATCATCCTCTTGAACTCCTCGAAATTGACGTTGCCATCGCCGTCGGCGTCGACGGAGCTGATAATCCTCCGGCAGTCACTCAAGGATTTCTTCTCCCCTAACTTGCGCAGCACCGCGTGCAACTCAGTCACCGAGATAAGTCCGTTCTTGTCCAAGTCGTACAGATCAAAGGCGTCGCGGAGCTCCCTTGAGTCGGCGAGCTTTTCTCCGCGAGAATGGTGGAAGTCGGCGAACTCCTTGAGATCAATGTAGCCGTCGCCGTTCGTGTCAATCTCGGCCATGATGCGCTTGATCTCCTTCGACGTCGTTTTGGAGTCGAGTGTGAGCAGCATCTTCTTGAGCTCGTCGCAGGAGATCTTCCCGTCGCAGTTCTTGTCGAACTTGTTGAAGATCCTGCGAGTCTCGTCGTCCATCAGAAGCCAAGAGGGCAGAGAAACAGAGCAGTGGCCTTCTCCTTCACTTCACGCCTCTTCTTCCTTTAACGCGTTGGGAAGTAGAAGGCCGTGTCTTGCAATGAGCGAATTGGAATTTAAAGGATTAAAGCGGTGACTAAAGACCACTAGAAATTGGACGCGTGTAGAGAGTATAGGAAGTAGGAAAGATTTTGAGAGGAAAAACTATGATTCATATTTTAAATTAAAGATATTCATAAAAAATTTTAAAATTTAAAATTTAAAATTATTTTAAATAATTTTAAGATAAAAAATTTAAATTATGCAAAATAATTATAAGTCAAGATCTCTAATTAAAATTTTTTGTATTAAAATATTTTAAAATTTTTTAATTTAGATATTTTTAAGTTAAAGTTATGGGATGTAATTTTTTTTCTTTTTCTTAATAAGCAAAAATTTATTGGTGTATTAAAAAATTTTATCATTCAAAAGGAATTGTGAGAAAAATAGTTACAAATTTCAATCGAGATTAATTCTACTTAAAGAGCATGGAGATATTTATAAAAAGAAAAAAGAGAAGAAATTACCACATTTAATAATTGTTTAATCAAACTAAAACATTATGTGCAGGTAACAATTTCTTAAGTTTGGTTTATGTATTTTATAGACAAAATCTATTTTAAAATTTTTTCTTTCGTAAAAAGACTCACCCATACTCTAAACATTTTCATCACCATTTTTCCTAGTGTTGCCTTCACATACAGAGAGATGACAGGCATGGTTAGTGGGCATCAAATCATGAGCAGTCAGTTCCAAATTCCATGGCTATAATGCCAAGTTAGGAAGATATCAATATTGAGATTATGTTCGGTAGCGAAGAGAAAATATTCATGGGAATGGGAGTTTTTTTTTTTAAAAAATAAAAATATTTATTATTATTTAATAATATCTATTTTTATTTTTGTAAGTGGAGACATAAATATCATTATTTATTTTATTTTATATTTAATTTTTTTAAATTTCTATTTTTGGTACCAAAGACAACTTAATTTGATTTTATATATCCACCCATACGAGCTTCTGTATGACCATTATAGTGATGTGACCCAAAAAAGGAGCATTAGAGTGGTTTTAGAGGGGCCACCTTGACTTGTTTTTTGTGGCTATAATTAACTCTGCGGCCTGTGTACAGATTGCATACAATGGAGAAAGAAACAAGGGAAAATTACAAGAATTTAAGGTAATAATAATAATATTAAAATATCTCAAATTTTAAAATCATAATAAAAATTTTAATTATATATAAAAATTATAGTTCAAGACTCTAAATTAAAATTTTTTTACCTTAGAATTATTTTTAAAATTTTTTAATATAAATAGTTATAACTTAAAGTGATGAAATGGTAAATTTCTCAAGAAGCAAAGCAAAAGATGTCGCTACCTCTACCTAATTGGGAGGTATTTGGCAAGACGGGTGTGAATGTCGTGTCCTAGTCACATGGCCAGATTGCATTTATCATAATCGTGTTGCTTCTCTAATTAAGCTTTTTTTTACTTCTCTCGCTTGCTAACATCAGATTAGGCAGCAGGAAGAAAGTAGCTTTCCCTCCAGCCTCCAGCCTTCTGCCACCTGCCACGCGTTTAATCAAATCCGTGCCCCCAAATCATGGACGTTGAAATTGCTGGACAATACTAAATATGTTAGCGATGTTTAGCTGTCTACGCTAATACAAAAATTACTCTCACACGTTGAGTTCATTAAAAAAATCTGCAACATTATTACGCTTGGGTTTCTTTTTATTTTTTGGGTTCAGGCCTGACTCAAAAAAGCAGGTTTATTTAGACTAAAATTAAATTGAATTAACATTGTCAATTTAACATTTTTGGATCATTTTAACTTTTAATTAGCTTCGTTTAGTTTTTGTTTGTTTTGGTTGGATTTAATTCTTTTTTTTTAAAGTGATTTCATTTTTAAAATTTTTTTTGTAATATATAAAATTTGACTTGTAATATAATATATTTTTTAATATTCTAATTAATAATAGCATTGAAATAATTAATTAATATATATATATATATTTAAAAAACATTATTCTTTATTATTATGTTAAATCATTTTACAATTGTAATTGAATATCATATGTATAAATAATAAAATAATAACATTTTTAAAATAGCTTATTTAATAAATTCATCTAAATGTAAATTAAAAAAATATCACTATTTTTTATTAATAAAAAATTTATGCATAATTTGAACTTAGTTAATAAAAAAAAAATTATTAATTCAGTTTGGTTCAATTTTAACTGAATTAAACTTAACAAAATTGAGGATTGAATTAAATCGATCAATTTTATAATATCCAACATTAATTTTAATATATTTTTTAATTGATCTAGTTCAATTCAATTGATTTGAATCAATTTTAAACACTTCTACAAAAAAATAAGTTGATCCAACCTAGTCCGCTCTTTTTCTTTTTCTCACAAAGGGAAAGTTGAGGGAAGCCTTTTTTAATTCCTGAAATGGTTCAGATGGACAGATGATTTTCTCCTACTCAATTCTTTTTTCTTAAATAGAAGAGAAGTGGAAAAGTTTCTAGTTGCTCAGCCACGCTGTCAACAATATTTTCTAATGGTACTTTTGTGGACAAATAAATTATACACAAAGCATAAATAAGAACATATATGGAAGGTACTAATCAAACGGGGTGAACTCCAAAAGAAGAAAAATCTGTTTCCAACCCATTTTATATTTGAACATTTTAAAAATAAATCCATACTTTATTGGGTTTTTTTGTTTGTTTTGTTCATTTTCTTTTGAGTTAGACATATATTTCAACCCATAATTAGATCTACCTTAATTGTTCTAACTTTATCAAGTAAGATTTTGTGTCTCAAAGTTGAAGCCTAATAAATTTACTTCCAGTGTTGTCAATGTTAAACCCATGACATAACTTGTACAATTGTTCATAAACAAGACTCCCCTCCACAAGCAAAGAAATTAATTTTTTAATTTTAATTTATAATATAGAAGTATTTGATATTCTGTGATCTTGACATTTACATCTTAAATGTTAAATTAATTTTAAAATATTTATGTTAGGTATATTGATATCCAAAATAATATATATATATATATATATAAGTTAAGATATCATGGTGTTATAAGCTGATATTATTTTAGATAATATTTTATACTACTTCAATGCAGTATTTCATACCCCTTCAATATCATAAGAATCTCGCATCACATTTCTTTTAATTTTGATAGCTTCTATAAAATATCACCAGTAATTATATCCTTCTTTTGATAATTTTCAATTGTTACCAAATATAAACATCCTAAATATGATAGTATCTTATATCTTAATATCATATATCACAATATCTAAAATATCATAAAATATAAAATAACAGTACATGTACCTAATATATCTTGGATCGTCAATTATAATGACTTAACACCAACAATCTGTCAAATGTAGACATTACATTGAAGTATTCAAGTACCCAAAAAATATGAAATGTCAGTAGCATAATACCGATGCACTAAACCTTCTGACGCTGTAGCTAGCATTGTGAAGTTTTCATTAGTCGAGCAATTCTTACATGCACCGAGAGCGCCACATCATTTATACACTCAATGACTAAAATTCACTTTGTATGTGGACCCCAATTGTACTACACATGAACTCCACCTGTACAAATTAAATCTTAATCATTAATTGTCGTTAGAGTATGGTGTACTAAATGCACCTAAAAAAAATTCTCATTAGTCTCATATCAAACTAAGGACTAATTAAACCGGATATAATATCAGTAGTTACTACGTCAATATGGATTCTAGATTTTTTAATATTCAGTGTGGTTCATGGGTCTTGGAGTGTGATAGTAACTTGTGACTAATAATCTTAGGTATGCAATAAGGAACGTATTAATGACACACTCATTTCATTCAACCTCTCTTATGCACTGTTTAGTATGGATGCATTTGGCGGGGCTGAATAGCAACCTATTTTAATGTTTGGTCTGATTTTGCATTGAGTTTACTTTTTAAAGCTTAATGTCTAATCCAATTCTAATGTATTTGGGATGTTGTTAAGTTTAGTTTGAATTGTAAGATTGAGATTGAAGTCAACTTGACTATGTATTCTTGAATTGGCTATTCAAATATCTAATTATTTAATTTTATTATAATTTTTATTAAATTATATAAACAATATCTAGGTGAAATGAATTTATACTTTTAAATAAAAAATAGGACCAGAATTGTCTGTTGGATTAAAGGCACTTTATGTTTTAATTATGTCAAATATTTTATAATTGAGAAATTTTTATAATGTGAAAAAACACTACTTTGGAAAATCAAATTTATGTCCTTGTGGACCAAAATGCAAAGATTGAATCAAAATGGAATTTTCACTTGGACCAAGAATTTGATTTAACTTGGGCATAAAATGTGTTTCAAGCATTTTCCTAAATCTCTGTTGGGCTTGCTTCAAATAGGCTATAGTAAGTTTGGCCCATCTCTTTAAAATGAAGTGACATAATAACTTGGGCCTACAATCTTTAAAAATGTATGTTTCCAACATATGCCCAGAATCATGTCCAAAGGTCCAACCTTGAATAAGTTCTTACAACCCCATGATCCAAAACGTTTGAAGAAACTTCGTAATTTCTGGTGGACAGATTAAAATGCATTCTGAAACAATACCAATTGCACAAAAGCACGAAAGGGAAAATTAAGCTAAAAGAGTGGAATAAGGTTCAAATATCCTCTGCCACATACCGTGCAACATGTACAGCTACATCAGAAATTGTAAAAAGGATGAATGATGCTGAAGGGACATCACATTGTTCGAGAAAAAAGTTCACCAACTTTCTGCCTCTTATTTTCTCACTCTTGGAGCCTAGGATTCATATTCTCTCCACACGTGTATGGATGACTACAATTGGTGCAATCGACAAATCTTATCTGTACATCTGATCCAGTCATTCTCATGTTAACATGTGACTTTCCTTTTTGTTATTTTAAAACAGATGCTTTATTGACAGCAAAATAAAGTAACCAAATTGCAGGGTAAACTACAGCAGTTTTGCAGCACCATATTATACTTCAAATTCAACCAAATAAAAATTCCACAACCATCGATTCATAAATAAAATCCATCAAAGTCACTAAACTACACATGAATTGAGTTTGAAATCTAAATCTCACAATTATAACAAACACCGGTTTATCAAAGCTCCAATCATCATAGTTGAGCCCACACTCAGAAGAAAGGATGTAAACGAACCCAAACTTGGAAGAAGAAGAAGAAGAAGAAGAATCCTTTCTTTTGAGTCTAGGTTCAAACCCATAAAGTCATCAATGAAGAAGAAATGATGTAAACGAAGCCACTGTGTTTTTGTCTCTTGTGAAATTTAGGAATTTACAAAGAAAAGAATGACCAAGGGGGATTGTGGGATTCAAAAAGATGAAGGAAGAAGAATGACTAGGGAGGATTTTGGGATTGAGAAAGTTGAAAGAAGAGTAAAGGAGAAGGACGAATGGGAAGAAAGATTAAAATGGTGTATTTTAATTTATTTTTAGGAAGAAAAAAAAAAAAGGCCAGACACATGGTGTAATATCTCTAAATTTTTTTAACTAATTAATCACACATGGTGTAATATCTCTAAATTTTTTAACTAATTAATCAAAATTAAAATAAATTATTCAGAATTATTTAATACAAATTTCTAGTAGAATCCTAAGAATTCAGGAAATTATAATTTTGGGACATCATAGAATTTTATTAGAACAACTAGAAATCTTGTAAGAATTCTCTAGGAATTTTTATAAATTATTATGAATTTATTAGAATAAATTTGGATTAATTCTTAATCATCAAATAATAAATAATTATAAAATAAATATCAAAAGAATGAATTTAGGAAATTTATTGGACCTTTAGAACCTTAAAATTATAATATATATTTGAGGGATAAAATTATTTAGGTGAAAATAAATTGAGGAGCCTTGTGCAATTAATGATCAAAATTTATATATGTAGAAGAATGTTTTGTGCCTTGAGAATGCTTTAAGCCTTGTAGTGGTTGAAAATCTGAACATCACTATTTAAGAAGCTACATTGAAAATAAAAGAGTAGTGCTAAACATTTATGAAATATAGTGTGATCATCTTCACTCACATTTACTCTTTTTGTGTTAATTCCTATATTGATTCCTCTTAGTCAAGTTATTGTAAGTTCCAAACAGTACTTTTTAGTGAGGATACTATAAATTCTTAGTAATTACTCTTAGAGAGCTTGATTCCTATTAGTTAAATTTATTTGTTATTGAGCTTATCTTTCTTTCTTTTCTTTTAGTGAGGCTTCTGCAACCGAGTTGATTTTACTCTTGCTAAGTTAATTTTATTTTCACTCCTCTTAATAAAGCTTTTGTAAGTTATCAAAAGTCATTTTTAATAAACTTAGTTTCTACACTTCATAAAATTTCCTTTATACTCTTACTGCTTTAGTTTCTAAGAAACTTGTAAAAAATCATAAACTATTGATAAGGTGTAAAAGCAAATGTATTGAGCTCTAATTGTTAGGGTTGTCTTGGTTAGGTGTGAAAGTTAAGAAGCTAGGCCTTTGGAGTTACCTACATATATTTGGCTATAAAAGCTTTAAAAAGTTATGTCCTTAAGATTACCTTGTTGATTAGGTTGTAAAAGTTTGTAGGAAGTCGAATCTTAGATAAAAGTTGCCTTCTTGTAATTGGTTATGATTGCTCATAGTCATAAAATTCCATTGTTGTGTGTTTAGGAAGTAAAGCAAGATCATTTTAATCTAAACCATTATAACTTTTGCAATAATGATTTTTTCTCTATCTTTATCTTTTAATTTCTTGCATCTATAATCTTGATGAACCAAAAACTCAAAGAAAACCTTCATTTAACAAAGGTTTCTAGTCTTATTGATTTTGCAAGTAAATCTATTTTCAAGACTCTTACTTGTTTATAGAAACTTAAAGGAACCTGTGCAGCTTATTGGTTTTACATTTAAACTCTTTTTTTTTTTTTTTTCTAGAACTTTACTTTTCACAGGGAACTTAGTAGGCACATGAGATTTTTAAATCAGAAGACAATTTTAAAAAATTATAAGTATTGTTGAGTGATTCTCTCTCAACTTGGCAAAATAGGAACTTGTGATAACGTTGCTTCGTTTATCCAAATTAATAGTGATTTTTGTTTACAGTAGTGATAAACGTGTTATAAGAAATTCAACCATTTTTAAGGAAGGTATAGGAATTCCTATATTGTAAACTCAATCTACTTTCAAAAACTAAAATTATTTTTAGGAAGTCCCTTTTTTAATAGGAACATGATTTGTTAAAAAGAATTTACAAAATTTATTATTTCAATTTTAGATATCCAATTTAACCCTCTTCCCCGGGAAGCAAGTCATTTGCAGTGAGAAAGTCATGAAATGCATCTACAATAAGCTCAAAATGCAATGATTTGGAAGTAAAGGTGTCAGTTCCAAAAAAAAAAAAAAAGTAAAGGTGTGGTATAATTTTAGTCATTGATCGAAGCAATGGCCAAGGTGAAGTTTGAGAATAAAGCAACTTGATGCACACAACTCTAGTACTACTTCAAAGACGCCCTTTCAGTGAGATCTATTGATAACTCTATTTGCCTCTGTAGCTTTGAGATTCAGCCTTGGATTCAATGGAAGCAAATTAATGTTGTCTTTTAGCATTCTCTTTCACCGTGTTTTTCTCTCTAAATTGCAGATTCTGTCTCTCTCACTCACTATGTCATACCTAGTATTTTCTAAATTCTTAGACATTAAAAAAAAGTTTATAATCATACTAGAGATTTATATAAAATAAAAAGAAAAAGTTAAAAGGATAAAAACAGTAAAACATAAGGAAAAAGCTCCAATGAGACCAAAAAATATAAAAAAATCAAATATTTAAATATAATGAGATTTAATATGAGATATTTATATTCCTCATCATAATATAATATAATAAGATTAATAGATTAACCAGATAAAATTATAATGGTTAAATCCCTATTGTTGTACAAATTAGACCTCTCGGTAGGGATATTTTTAATTATACTTTTTTTAAATTATTTTAAATTTTAAAAAAATTTCAAAACATATATTTTTAATAAAGTAGAAAGCATAAAATATAGTATAGAAAAGATAATTTTTGAAAAAGACACAAAATGAGCTCAAACAAAAGAATCAAATTAAAAAAGATATAAATAAAATTTTTAAAATTGTTTTAAAAAAATCTTTCTCCACCTTTAATATATTCATGCCACCTCTCCATTCTTCCCACGGACTTATTCTCAACTTTGAAGTAAGACAAAAGTGGTGTAAAACAAAGGGAGGAAAGATGAGGAAAAGGATGTAAGATAGAGCGAAGTTGGTGGCTGGCCTCTTGAGGAGAAAAAAGAAGTTTGAAGCAACTAATCCGTAAGTTTAAATAAACTCATAAAGAAGAGATAAATTTGTAACATAAACTTATATTGTAAACTCGTAAGAGTTTATATTTGTTAATAATTATATATAAAATACAATATACGAAAAAAATTTATTAAAATATAATTCAAATTGTACTAATTTTTTTAAAACAATTATTTTTACTCCATAATTCATATTTCTCAATATAAAAATTTTAATTAAATTTAAATATAAATATTATTTTTGTGTCTTTCTTTACTAGATTGTATTAGATTTAAGAATTGTTATCTTTTTTAAATTCAATTTAACACAATTATATAGTAACTCGTCAAACTTGATTAAAAAAATATTGAGTTAATGGAATTTATTTGAGTTAAAGAGAAATTAAATCAAATTTATATTGAGTCTAAGTTGGCAAGCAAGTTGACATGATTTTCTTAAGTATAAATTTAAACTCGTTAAAATTAAAGAGTCAACTTGTAAATTTGACAACAATGTAACCAAGTATAACACAGAAATCGCCCTTCTGCAAGCTTTCAAATAAGGCCAAGCTAGTGTGATTCCACCTTATGTGTGTGCCAATTTGAGAGGAACCAAGAGAAAAGCAAAGAAGCAAGTAGGTTAGTAATGGGCCAAATCTCTTAGTTTTACAAGGTACTACAAAGAAAGAGAAAAAACTAGAGAAGAGTTAGAGCTTAGGTAGTATAGAAAAAAACTTTTGATATATATATATATATATGTATGTATAATGTATGGTTGAGACAAACTAGTAGTGAATCATGATGCATATGATGATGAATTGTAATAGAAAGTTATGTATAAGTTTGAGACCATGAATATATGCTACTTTGATGTAAAAATATGAAAATAAAACATGTTATGGTATATGAGAAGTGTATGGTTCCATATGTTTTATTTCAAGTGAGGTAATGAATTTTAGTGACTAGCCATATTTTATGTAATGAAACCTATAGAAATGAAATATGAATGGAATAAAATTATTCAAGGTAAGAGATTGCATTTTAAGATCCAAATGGATCACTTTAAAACCAAAATCTAGTCTAAATAAGTCATAAATTACAATCTTATCTTTAATAGCCTCAGTGACTTAATTTGGGATTGAAATTTGGTAGATGTTTAAGGGACATATAGTGCATTCTAATTAGTATTTTTTTAAACTCTATATAATATTTGGTAAATTATTAAAGTTGGCCCAAAAAGTTGTCACATATCAATTATTGTTCATACTATTTAGCTTTTGGTATTTGTGCCATTTAAGGGGCCAATGGATTTATGTTCATTTGAAATTTTTTTAGCAATAAGCTCAGATCATGAGCTTTTCATAGATGTTTAATTTGTATAAATCAAAATTATGTAGTCAAAATTATAAATTTTTAAAATTTAACCTCCTTTTACATCAAAATGATCAAATTTAGCTATATATGCAAATGGGATTTGAATTACAATCATATAAGTCAAAACAAATATATATATATATATATGTGTGTGTGTGTGTGTGTGTGTGTGGAAGTTTTGCAGAGAAAAGAAAAGAAAAGAAATTTTAATTTGACCCCCACAAGTTCATTTTGACATATAAAATGGTTAAAAATTCTTGTTAAAAGTTTTGTCGCTGTTGTTCTATTTGCATGGGATAGTAAGATAATACGAGAATGATTAAGTGTGTTATGACTCACTATATTTCCATGGCACACTGAAAATGCCTCTTGTCTCTCTTGCACCACATTATGGGAATTTCTTTGAATTCAGAGCATTATCTTCTTTCTGTTCCGCTTTCTCTTTGAATCCTCCTTCTTACTTTCTTCTCTCCTGGCTAATAAAGAGGTGGTAAAGTTGGAGAAATGGCTAGTGAAGATGAAAATGTCAATTTCTACTTAAGATACTATGTGGGGCCCAAAGGGAAGTTTGGCCACGAGTTCCTCGAGTTTGCATTTAGACCAGATGAAAAACTTCGCTACGCCAATAACTTCAACCACAAAAACGGCACCATCATTCACTCGGAGGTTTACCTCACCCTTGCCATTCTTCACGAGTATCGTCGTATGATTACCAACGGTAAGGTATACTGTTGTTTTTGTCTTTTTTCGATTCAAATTTGAGCAAAGTAGGAATGCATTTGGATGAGTCAATCTACTTCCATCAAACCCATAGCCAAATCTCAAAGCTACCAAAGAGGGGAACAGAGTCGTCGATGGGAAGAGGTGTCTTCGAACTAGAACTAAAGTTGCATGCGTTTAGTTGTTTTATTCTCAAACTTCATCCCAACCGTTGCTTCGATCAATAACTAAAGTTATGCCACGTCACTCTAACTTCCAAAACGTTGCGTTTCAAGCTTACTGTGGACACATTTCACAACTTTCTCACTCCAAATTGTCTGCTTCCTTCTTAAATGCTTTTAAACCAACTTTATCATTACACAAAATGTGTTAATAGCAACGTCAAGTCAAGCCTTTAACCATCCTTGCATTTAGTTTAAAACAAAATGAATTGACATTTTGTCTTACTAAGTATGAACTTAATGCGAGGTTACAAGCCAAAATTTAAAATTAAAAAATATATATTAAATTATTTAAACTACTTAATAATATAACTTGTATTTTGGACAGTAACTTAAACAGTAAACTGCAAAGTTTCTGGCCAAAAACACACAAAAATAAAAAGATCATAATTAAAGGTAATAAGTTATTTAGTTCTATAGGCTAAGTCCATGAAAAAAAAATTCCTTCGTAAGACAAATTCTTACCTGTACTAATATATATATTATTTATTTATTCGCCAATAAAATAAAACAAATATATATAATTGAATTTTATATTTTATTATTTATGACAACACTATCTCATAAATAAAATATAGTGTGAAACCTCCATTTTATTGTTTATTATAATACTATTATATAAATAAAATATCAGGCAAATTTCAATTATATAATTTGACTAAAGTTGTACATTATGTATACAAAAAAAAATTCCCCAAGTCCATTAAACATTTTCGAGTTCCTTAGCGTTAACATTTTTTCTTTCAGACCCAAAAAAAAAGAAAAAAAACACTACCAGTCCGTCAGACTAACACTCTTCCAATCATCTTGACAGGCTGAGTACAGTTGAAATTTCTTTATAAAAGATTTAATCTTCAATTTAAGTTTGGGATTATTTGACCCCACCTAAGGATGACCATTTCATTTTCAATAAATCAATTATAAAGTACGGAAAGTTTTTAGATTTTAACAATATTGTCTTCATCCAAAAAAGAAAATATGTCAATTTAAACCAAGTTTGTAGTCAACTCTTTTCCTTTATGTTGAATAAGAATATGAGATTCCTTTTTTGTCCTTAAAATTAAAATTTGTTTTTTTAAAGCATATATAGCTGCAGAGCACATATAACCTTAATTTTATTCAGAAACTCAAAGAAGCATTTTCATTTTAATGATTTTGTCTGCCATTTCTTTTGTTTTCACGATTGAGAAATTGTTGAGTTGACCGTTGTCTAACATATTTATCTAGTCAAATTCCTCTCCTAGTCCTTTTAATTTTAGTTAATATTTAATTTAATTTTATAATTTATAAATTTATAAATAGGCCTTATAATTTAAAATTTTTAATTTAATCCTTACCATTACATTTTTATTAATATGTTATTAAATTTTAATAATATAGTCAACTATATACTATTTTAATATTATATATATATAATTTATAATAACACAAAAATAAAAATAAATTAAAAAAACTTTATTTTACAACATTGGATGTCACCAAAATGAATTGACATAAATCATACTAATTTATGCATTTGTCTCAATTAATGAACACTTAATTTCATGTATCAGTGGATACATTTATAGCAATCAAAATTATAATAGATATGAAATATTGATGTAAGAGTTTTTTATTGTATACTTTTTATAAAGTTTGAAAAGAAAATAACGTGAAAATTTTAAAAATATATATAATTCATCAAAAAAATTAAAAAAAAAATAATTTATTATTTATTTATTTTAAAATTTACAAGAATTTTGTAATAAATAATCTTAAAACCTAAACTCAAAAATTAGAGTTAGGATACGAAGTTGGTCTGGGGGTCCAGAGGAGTTGAAGGTACAGCGGAAGCAATAAGCAACCACCGTTGATTATTGAACCAAACAGCATCTCCTCTCGCTTTCTCCGCAGCTCACAAACTCCCAGGCAGACCAAACGGCGAGTAAGCCAGCAAGCCTGCCTTGTTCGTTGCATTCTCCTTCATCACTTTCGGCCATTCCAAAGTTAATAATTGTTCCATCTCTTCCACGCATTCCCTCCATAAATAAAGGTTCATTTTTAACTATAAACGTTCACTTGGGGTGGTGCTTCCTCGATGGCTCTTCAGTCTGCTACTTTCTGCTTCAGAAGCGTGCCTTCTCAACCCCGAAATTCGGTCAAGTTTGGTCAATCCACAGTCAAAGCATCGGGATTTTCTTGCCCTCTTTCCCCTCCAGTTGTCCGATTGAATGTGAAAGGTATTCGAATTGTGAGACTTCATCCGTTTGTTTTTGATTAATTTGAGCTTGATCGAGAGCTGAAGCACTATTTGCATCATTTTGGCATACTTGTGGGGTTAGCAGATGCTACATGGCTTTAAATTTAAGAAGTTCAAGTGCTTATTTATTTGTAATTTTCACTTCTGGGGACTTGGGTGAAATGTTCGCTTCTCAACCTTAATTTTGTTAGGGAATGCATATTCTGGTGATGGGACACCTGAAACAAAGGAATCGCTGCTTGTGGTTTGCTTTGGGGAAATGCTCATTGATTTTGTTCCAACTACCAGTGGGCTTTCCTTGGCTGATGCACCTGCATTTAAAAAGGCTCCAGGAGGTGCCCCTGCTAATGTTGCTGTAGGCATAGCTCGTTTAGGTGGCTCAGCAGCTTTTATTGGGAAGGTATTACAAAAATACAGCCTTTATTGAAACTAAATCATACAGCCAATATTGACCTTGCATGCAGACTTCATCTCCCTCTCTTGCAGCCGACTACGCAAAGAATAGTCATATTTCTCAACCATATTTTACATAGTGAGTTGGTGATCTTTGGTGATTGAGACATACAGCCTGTTCTAACTTTCCTTTTTATTTGGCTCTTGTCTGTAGCGCTTATGCTTTGAACCTTTAGGCATTAAATGTCTTAACGTTATATCCCCTTTCTTGTTGGTCAATTGAGTAGCCCCTTTGTACGAGAATTGCCTATTAATGAACGTATTATAAAATGTTACTTAATGGATCTTTCCATATGTACTAAAGAAAAATGTTTTGGCCATAATTATGTTCTTGCAGCTGATTCTCAGTCTAAGCATTGAAAATTTTAATGTTAAGAGTGGATTATCATTTGATTTTCCCTGGGGTAGTTGTTATTTACTGTTTATAGAACTTATAAGACTATAATGAAGTATTAAATTGTAGGCATCCCTAGATTCCAAGATTTAAATATCTGGTGCTCATCCAATCAGACAATAATAGAATCGTATATGCCTTCAAAGATGAATGTAGCTACGTTATTGATTCCAAGTTGAAGTCTGACTCACTTCATCGATCTTAATTTGAAGCAAGGGACCACAGAATTTAATGTACCCTGTTAATGAACAGACATAATTTTAATCTACAAATACCCAACCTTAAAGTATGTCGAGTGTTTAAGCGGTAATCTACTTTCCATAACTTCGAGGTCATACCAAAAGTTTCTCTGCTGTATTTAACAACAGTCTAATGCTCTATGCAACATAACAGGTTGGTGAGGATGAATTTGGTTACATGCTTGCCGATATATTGAAAGAAAATAATGTGAACAGTGAAGGGTTGCGTTTTGACCCTGCTGCACGTACTGCATTGGCATTTGTTACACTGAGGAATGATGGAGAAAGAGAGTTCATGTTTTATCGTAATCCTAGTGCTGATATGCTGCTTCAAGAAGCTGAACTTGATTTTGAGTTAATAAAAAAGGTAATTATACCAACTCACTGTATTGAGATCATTCTGATTATGATGGCATTACTGTTGCAGTAGTTTAGGTACTCCCTTCTGGTTTCTTTAAGTTTACGTAAAATGTCAAAATGTTTTTCTGTGTCTATTTCCTGTTAATGTTTCCCACTTTGGCTCTTTAATTTGATTCATCAAGTTATTATAGTAATATTGGTCTATTATTATTATTACTTTCTGGCAGGCCAAAATCTTCCATTATGGTTCTATAAGTCTTATTACAGATCCGTGCAAATCAGCACACATAGCTGCAGCAAAAGCTGCAAAAGATGCTGGTGTAATTCTGTCTTATGATCCTAACCTGAGGCTTCCCTTATGGCCTTCTGCAGAAAGTGCCAGAGAAGGAATTCTAAGTATATGGGAGGCAGCAGATATCATTAAGGTTTGTCATCTATCAGGAGGGCACACTATATTACTATATATCCTTTAGTTCATGACAGACTTTTCTTGTTTCCTTTTCTAGAATACAGACTTCAGGGGAGTACAATAGAGAAGCACTACCATCTATACTGACACAAATCTGATTAACTATTTCCAGATAAGTGAAGAAGAGATTTCTTTCCTCACAAAAGGAGAAGATCCATATGATGATTCTGTTGTTCGTAAACTATTTCATCCAAACCTCAAGTTACTCCTTGTTACAGAAGGTCCAGATGGTTGCAGATATTACACCAAGGTAACCCTTCCAAAGATGGTTATTTCGACGATGCTTTTCAACTTATCTGCCCACATTCGTTTGGTGACCACCCTCTGATGTATCTTCAATATCATAAATGAAGATATTAATGGTGAACAACTATGTTATTGCTGCATAAACAGTATCTTTATATTTTTGCCACCTTACGATGTGAAACAGATTACTCTTGAGCAAAATAAATAAATCAGTCATTTTGATATGATGATTGATCAACAAAAACCTGAAACTGCTATTCTTCTGCAAACAAGATGAATAATTTTTCAATGCACCAAGACAGTATCTTGTTAATTCTTAACAACTATGTAAGTTGGTACAGATCTTTAAGATGAAAAAAAAGGCTAATAAACCCTTCGATGTCCAAATTTATTTTTTTGTATATGTATACTGAATTTTGGATCAAAGAGATGTGTAATAATCAACCCTCCGTAAGTGTGAAGATGAATACTACTACTGCTCAGATCCTGCAGAACAGTTGGAACTAAATTCTGTTGAAAATAATATCAAAATTTATCTGCATTTTTCAAATTCATATCTGCATTTGGATATGTTTAACAGTCAATTGATATAAGGTTCTAGAAAATTTATTAATTGGACAGGAAGGCCTTAAATGACTATTTAAAAAAAAAAAAAAATAGCTAGCTCATTTTTGATGGGGAAGAAAGTGCTGCATGTAGCATGTGACTTAACTTCCAACTTTGAAGCGTTCGGAAAAGTTCATTTAACTATTATCTTGCTAGTTATAAATATATTCCTGGTAATAATCGTTTGAAAACTGGTATATCTGTTTCTTTGCAGGACTTCAGTGGTAGAGTCAGGGGATTTAAGGTGGATGCTGTTGACAGTACTGGTGCTGGTGATGCTTTTGTGGCTGGAATATTATCGCAATTAGCTGTAGATCTTTCTTTGCTTCAGGTAGGCAAGATATTTTTGTTAATAAAACAATCCATTTATTCTTAATAACCCTACATATTGGAGAGGAAAAAAAGGGTGGATCATCGACATGAGGACAAATTTGATGGCAATGTTTTCCTTGACAACACATCATCATGCTTGTCAGGTATTTGTTAAGCATCATGAAACCATAATGAAAATTAAAGAGAAACCCCACATAGAATGGAATAGCAGTTTCTATTTTCCTTTCTAATACTCTAGCTCTTCTGAGTTTTCTATGAGGCAGGGGTTGAAGGCAAAGATAGAATTAGCGATTATAAATTTATAATAATCTAAATTGAAAAGCTAAAAAAAGAACTATGTACCAGAGATCAGGTAGTGATCAGAGTAATGTGGGTTTAGCCCAAGTTTTTGAATAAATATGCGTTAAAAAGAAAAACCACCATATTCTTACCCCTTTAACCAGCATGGTCGTCTTGTACTTAGTATTCTATTATTCGCCCTAAAATGAGAAACATGGTTCCCACTTGAGGTAATGATACTTTTAAAGTTGATGTCTTTGAAAACAATCAAAACAATATTTTGCTATTATGTTATTAGACTTATTTGCCTACAATGCCTTCGTTATTCTGTATGAATTTGCAGAAATTCTCACTTTGAATTTCCAAAAGTCTACATCTGACATCTCTAGAAATTATGTCGTGTAAAATCTGTATTATTGTTTGAATTATCAAAAAGAATTTTCTTCACTTTCTTGCAAAATATGTGCAGATCTTATTATTACCAGCTTATGCCTCTCACTTGGGGGAAAAACTAAAAAAAACAATTAAAACGTTTTTTGTTAAGATCACCTCCCTGCACATGTCCCCACCCAACTGAGAATTAGGTGCCAATGATCAATGCCCCAGTTAACCTTGCATCATGACTGATAGTTATTAACCGATGCCAACGTAGTAATTACTGTTAATTTATCAGACTGGCTTACATTTCAGTGTTTCTTCCGTTTATTTTCCATGATTGCATATCTGTCGGGATATAATTTTGAAATACTTGTAACTGATGGATTATGTATTACATGAAAATATTGAGTGGTTTCCTTTGTTTTTGAGTCAAGCTTGAGTTCAATCTTAAATTTTCTCATTCTATTTGCATTTATCTCCCTCTTTAATTGCTATGCTCATTGGTATTTAGTACATGAAATGAATCAATAATTTCAGTTCTAGATTCTAGATGTCATCTGGTTTATGTATATATGTATATATGTATATATATTCTATTACATTCAATCCCTTCTTCCTCGCATCTGTTTGTTTGCTGAAGAGCTATGTATGTGGTTTAAACTTGCAGAAAGAGGAACAACTGAGAGATGCTCTCAAGTTTGCTAACGCCTGTGGTGCATTGACTGTGACGGAGAGAGGTGCAATACCAGCTTTGCCTACAAAGGAAGCTGTTCTCAATGCCATTCTTAAGTCAGTATCTTAAATTTACAACCTATTCTCTGTAATAATGAGGCAATTCACTAGTTTTCTGCGAATTCTTCTAGCACTTGGTGGCGCTACTGTGGTAAATTAGAACAATTTTGTTTCAACAACTAGGCAAGTATCATACTTGTTTCATATTGTTTAATAATGAACTTGACCTGTATACTTGATAGCCTGTCAACTCATGTCAACGCGGCTTTTTGAAGCATCAGCTTTTGGCATATACCAAATTGCTTATATATATATATATATATATATATATATATTTTAAAAATCTGGACCGTTAACTTTTTCTTTCATCAACACTTTACTCTCTGAAGTCTACGTGGCATCTTTCCATATTTATAAAGTCACAAAAACATAAGAAGCACTAACACAGTATAAAATGATATGATATGCAGAATACGGTAATTTAAAAAATTTTAGAATACAAATACCAAGGGTATATATGTATTTAACAAATCAACATATTTTGCTCGGGCAATTTTTGTGTAGAAATCATTCTAGCCCCAATTTTCTTGGATGGTTCAGCCCATAACACGATATGAGCTGCATTTTATCACAATCAAAGCACAGCTCTCTTCTTCCCTTCTGTATATAATTCACACAATCTAAGCCCTCTGTTCGTAGTTTCGCACACCCATATGTCGTCTTTGCTTCTGTTCGCTACAGATATGCCTCCAATATGTATGCAGGCGTATCGTACACATTCATATCGAAAATATATCCGATACGAATACGCCTCCTGTTTGGGCCTATCCATGCTTCCTAGCAAAAAACTATTTAGCTGTGCTTTTTCTTAGGGCTGTAGAAAGTGTGCACCGGCTTAACAGCAAATTGTATATTCTATAAGCCACTCAAACTACCACAAGGAAACCAAAGACTATATGCTTAAATACAAGTAGATTGACAATCATGAAATAGTGAACTATTCAAATTTGGACTTTCCTAGTTCTGTTGATTCATAGAAATCAATGTTTGGATATGTCTTCATACTTGTTGGCAAGGTCATGTTTTGGAGGAATACAAAGTAGTCATTTATTATTTACTTCTATCATAGAAGCCAAGTTTGTATCATGTTTTGAGGCAACCTTATATGGTATATAGTTGAAGAGCTTTGTTTCCAGACTTAAGATTATGGATTCTATGTCTAGGTTATCAAGGATGTATTATGACAACTCAGCTATTTTTGCTGAGCTAAAAACAAGAGTGAAAGTTGAAGCAAGCAAATCATTATTAACTATTTTGCCATTTGAAAATGTGTTAAAAGAGAATAAGGTTACCAAAGAATACGTTAGCATTGGATTGATGATTGTTATCTTTTAACAAAAAACATGCCACCAGGGAGTTTAAGAATTATGTTGCAAGAATGGAACTTGGTTTCATATTGAGACTTTGATATATAAATTTTAATAATTTGTAATAAAATTGTTATTCATGTTTATGCTATGTTTTTCAGTTTTGGTTTACACATCTATTTTAAGAATAACAACAATTAGTTAGATATAATAAGTATAGTGCTTATTTATCAAGTTATGATAGGATGAAAAAAATAAAATGTACTATAATACACAAAAAGTAATACTTATTTATGGAAGATTTGTCATTATGATTCATATATTTGATTTCTTTTCTTAAAACAAATATAAATATCTTTAAATCTTGGACATCATTATGGACAAAGACATATAGACCAAGTGAGAGATCATAACCAATTTTTGAATGTTGGTAACAAATCATAACATAAACTAGTTGCTGTCAATAGCTACACGAATATAGTTCGTGAAAATTAGGATTCAAAGTGTTCAAATAAGAGAATATTCCCCCACGGTCATGAAAGTAATCTCCTCCAATAGGAAGGAGACCTAAAACTTTTGTTATAAATAAAAGGTCTTTTTAAGCTCAATATAATCACTCTAAAAAATAAGAGTAAATATACAAATTTTCATTAAGTTTTATTGAAATTATACAATTTTTTTTATTTTTAATATATACACAAACCTTTTTTTAACAAAAAATTACTTTATATTTTAGTTTAATTTTAAAATTTTTAATTAAAATAACTTTAATTAATTTAAATATATATTTTTTAACTAAAAAGTTTAAATAAAAGATGTCTTGATTAATAAATTTAAATTATAAAATAAATGTTTATTTTAAAAAAATTTACATATTTTTAAAAATAAAAAAATAAATTCTATATAATTTTACTAAACTTCAAAGGAGGAGGTTAGAACGAAATATGGCTTTGAGTTCATACCTAGTGACACAGACGGGAACAGGCCTAGTACTAACCAGCCACTCATAATTGTCATACTGGGAGTGCCCAGACAGTAATATTAGGAGTTGCACAGTAAATAATTCTGAATATTCTATACACCATCTAGATAATATTATGGAAGTTTGGGAGCACATCCTTAGACAAAAAATTCAATTTCAAGCACAATCAAGTTTTCTTCTGCATTCTTTACATTTTTGGCTTTTTTTGATATTGGTAATATGTTCTACGTATGCATTGAGGAGTCATTTGATATACAAAATATTAAATACAAAAATTAAAATTTTAAAAAATAAATATAATGAATACAAAATAACTCTTGTACTTTTGTTTTGTTAAAAAAAATAATAATAAATATTATTAAATAATTATAACAAAAATATAATATATATATATATATATTATACTAATTTTTTTAATTTATCTTTTCATTCTGATACCGAATGAGCTGTCTACTGTCCACAAATTTTGTATTAGCCCCCCGTGGTATAATAAAAAATGTTGCCAAGATTTTTTAACTTTATACGTTTAATTCGCCTTACTATTTTCATTCTTTGTACTATGGGGTGCCTGTCAGCAGTTGAAACTTGAGATGGAAGAATGGCAGTGTTGCATGACGTCAACACTTACGCGATAATGAGAGGATGATTTGCAGTTATGTGCAAATTAATAACGAGGAGAATTATAAATAAAGCCTCAAAATTAAAAAAAAAATATTTCATAAGATTTATTATAACTAAATGCTATTAATTTTAGTTAAAATTAATTATAATTTATCATAAAACAATAATAACAAATCTTGTAAACTAATTTTTTTGATTTTAAATTTTTATTTTGTAACTCTCCCTTAATAATACTGGTGGCTGGACAGATTATGTCAATTCGCCCTTTGTTTTTTTTTTTTTTTTTCCTAACAGACAATGCGAGGTCTCCTTGAGAGCATGCATGAGAAACCATATTATGTGTCCAATTTTCTACTTATTCCCATTTTCCCTCTCTATTATAATTGTCTAACATTTAACCGCAGTTTTCTCCTTCTAAAAAGGAAATGGAAAGAAAAAAAAAAAAAAAACACTATACCTCTCCATTATAAATATAGTCCACATCATTAGAAAACATTGCCGGACCCAAGTTATAAGATTTGGAATAGTCATCTTTTTCATAATATATATATATATATATAAGTATTATATATATATAAACATATATAAAATATTTCTGTCCCCCTTAAAATTTTTAATATGCTCATTTTATTGGTGTTTATATTGAGTATATACTTTTGTTCCTCATGCTTTTTTTTTTTTCCCTTTTTGGGTTTCCTTCACAGAAGGCCGTATGACATTTATAATAGAGAGATATAGTGTTAATTTTTCCCTTCCTATGTCCTTTTCTTTTGATAAAAACAAAAAAACGGTTGTGAGATGTTCACATTTATGATGGGGGAAAATAGGGCATAAGTAAAAAGTTGGGCATCTAATACGATTTTTCATGTATGCTCTGAAGGGAGCCTTACAATGTTTTTTTTTTTTTTAAATTTAAATATTAAATAAAATAGTGAATTGACATGCTCAGTAGGCATATCAAGTTTTCATGGGTCTCACAAAAAAGATAAAATAAAATAATTAAACAATAATAAACAGTGTAATTTGAACAGTGATTATGTCAATTGCTATAACTTTATATATATATATATATATTAGATAATGTACAATTAATTTAAATATTGAGCATATTTTAAATTTTTTTTTAAATTAAGATGATCTACTACGTAAAGGAACACGCTTTTAAGGATTTTGCTTTCAATATATGAAGTCACTCGTAAACATGGCTAAGAAATGAGTTAAATAAAAATTTTAAAATTCTTCTATGCTAAGGCTCCTAAATTACCTCAGACTCATTGATTAATGTGCTTATAGAAGTCGAGCACATCCAAAAATATCTTTATATTTATAACGTATTGCTAGAGTAACTTAGTAAGAAAGTAATGAAGTTTTACAGAAGAGATTGTATCAAGTGGCAGTGATTGAAACACTTATTTCAATAATTTTTATATTAACCATTTACACTTATGTTTGGTGCAAAAATCTCTACAACAATAGGTCAAAATGTATTACCAAATTTGACCCATTCTTCATTCGCCTGTGGCATTTTCTTTTCTTTTTCGGCAATTATATGGATTGGGGGACTTGAGAGAGATAAAATTGGAACATCTCTTCAGTGAAATGAATGCTCCGCCATCCATCCTTAAACATGAATGCTTGAGAACCATGAGCTTACAAGGATCTCATGGAAATTATAGAGGGTTTTCCAACACGAAATATTGAATGAAAAATCCATTACCCTTTGAGACAAGGGAAAAGACAAATGGAAGATATCAACACTAAATCTTCCATTGACCCCCTATTTCTTATACAAATTCAAAAGTTTTCACATCTAATCCTAGCACTAGAGTAAAAATCATGGCAAAAAGGTGGAAAATCAGAGAGATTCTCAAGTATACCTGATTTATAAAATTATTATAGACAAAATCAATGATAATAAAACGCGTCAACAAGTCAAAGGTGTGAATGATGTATTTACATATTTTATTATGATTACCTATCATTTGTCAGTTAAGTCTACTTACAAATTTTCCTGGAAAACTTGGGTGTTTCTAGGTTGCCATGTTTTAACGACTGAAGAGGTAATCATCATCCTCAAACTCTGAAACACCTAGCATTGCCAAAGCCAAGTGACTTTTTATCTCACTCTTTGTTTCGTGTAACTGAGGATAACAATCAATTACGGATCCATTACCAAGAAAAGCGGATTTCCTCCTTTTAGAGAAAACAGGTTCTTCACCTTTTAGTATTGCAATAATCTCGCGTATGCCAGGTCTCCGAGATTCTTCATTTGTGACACAGGCAGCTGCAGCTTCGATCATTCCAGCCATCTGATTTGAGGATTTCAAATTGCACTTGAGATGAGGATCAAGCAACTCTTCAATGGCTCCCTTCCCTTTCTGAAGCAATGGTTTAGCCTGCAAATGAAACTCAGATTAGATGTGAGTCAACAAGGCTCTTGCAATTACTGACAAAATATAGTAACCAAACTATTCTTGAAATGTGTTAAGAACCGTTTCAACTCAAATCATTAATATATTTCTAACACATCTCACACGAAAACCCTTTAAAAATGTAGACAAATGTACAAACCTACTATACTTGTGGTAGAACTTTATTATAATCAAAAGAGGGGATGGCGAGGATGAAACTCCAGGCCACTTGATCATATAGAGGCTATGTAACTTATCAATTACTATTTCAACTCAAAAGTTAAAACTGTTAAATGAAAGCCCATGATTTCTTTTCTTAATATCTCTAATAAACAGAACTACTGATTTAAATGCTGATTAACATTAACCAATAAACTAGGAACAATTTTAATCATTGCACCAGATAAAATGACCTATTTTCAGTATTCTCTTTCTGTTTCTAATAGGAATGATAAACAACTAGGGTATTGTATAGTTTAATGATCTAGAAGTTAGAAACTGATGCCAAATTGACGTCACTGCCTTCTTTAAACTCAATGAACTGTATAATAGGATTTAGTTTATTCTTATAAGTTATACTGTTCTGGTTATTCCCCACCACAAACCATTTCAAGAATGAACTCAACCATAACCGAATGAAAAACTAGTGCAACTTTGCGAGAATTAGAGAATTAATCTACCCATGAGACCAAATTCTCCTCTCCTGGTGGCCTTTTTGCTTCAATTGGCTTCCGGCCAGTTATGAGTTCCAATAACACCACTCCAAAAGCATAAACATCAGTCTTATCTGATACTTTCCCATGTTGGAAATACTCAGGAGCCAAATAACTATAGGAGAAGCAGAGGTACAGAAAGAAATTAATTTCAGTAAATTGAATAAGAAAACAATTAAAGCAAAAAAGACAAAAACTTTGGCAGAATATATAAGAGGAGTTAAGTTTTTACCCAAATGTTCCTTTAACAGTTTTGCAAAGGAAATGTATTGAAGGTGCAGTAGTCCATGTAGCTAATCCAAAATCACATAACTGTAATTAGACAAAACAATCGATCAGAATGACCTGTATGATCTAACTATGACTTAAGAGACCGTCAAAGACTACTGGCAAGGATCAAACTCTAGAGTCTAGACCACCACTTTGTTATAAAGCATCATTTTAACTCAAAAACTTAAGCTGAGGAGTAAAATTCTAAATAGTTTTATTATAATCTTGAACAAGAAGTTCCTAAATATTAAATTAAATCTGATCTCCAAGAAAGCATCTAACCTTGGGAGTCTTTCTAGAGGAAAGAAGAATGTTTGAGGGCTTAATGTCTCTGTGAACAACACATCTTTCCGTTCCATTATGCAGATAAGCCATGGCTTCTGCGATTCCAATTGCAACTTTATACCTCACAGACCAAGGCAGTGGTGAACTACCCTTTACACCCTTCTTCCTCCCTGTAAAATAGGTATTCATGAGTCAGTGTAACTCATCAATTTCAAATGAAAACCACATAAAATAAGAGTAAAAGATAAACAAGCACCATGCAAGTGGCGCTCTAAGCTGCCTCCTGAAACAAATTTGTACACCAAAAACAAACCCTCCTCTGGGTCAGCGCAAAACCCCACAAGGGGAACAACGTTTGGGTTGTGAAGAGAACTAGCAATCATCAATTCTCTACAAAACGACTTTGCAGACTCCTTGTCTTCCTTGTCCAATCGTTTAATTGCTACGGCAGTCCTCAGAAGCCCAACTCTTCCTCTAAAAACACAGCTCAAGGCTCCTCTCCCCAGTACTCTGCCTACCCATAACAAAAGAATGAATTATAATCTCATACAAAATGAGCAAAATTTGACTTAAACAAGAGAAGCCTAAGAAGCACCAATTCTGGTACAGATACAAAACATGGCAAGATATACAGTGTGTAAATTTAATATGAAGTCTGCGTTGTATCTGATATGAGTGTCTCCGATGCCACGATGCGACTTTATCTTGAAGTATCAATGCTTCATATAGAACAACCCAGAAAGATTACCTTCGGAGAAATTTCGGGTAGCAGACAGAATTTCACTGTAGTTGAATCTGATCAAAGTATTGGTCGCTGGAAATATGCTTTTCTCCAATGAATCTATTCTTCGCCATTTCAGCTTCCGAGTTCGAGATTCACTCAACCCATTGTCCAAGTTCACCATCAAAACCGTCGCAGCAGCGGAAGAACTCATGTTCAAGGATTCCAGTTCAACCTGAGAACATATGCTGAATCTGAAAGACGAATGAACCGATTGTGGGTCGGCATTCGTCAGCTCCGCCGGACAGCCACCGGACTCCGCCAGTAGCCACGCCTTGTTTTTGTCTTGGCCCTGAATCATCCCAGCGTTCTGCCGGCGACGAGGCGGGGTAATACAGGCAAACCCAATCTTCCAGACCATTTTTCTCCAAATGTTTCTGAATTTGAGCTTACTATAGTCGTCGTAGTGATCTGTAGCTGTATAGGGAGCGTCAGAAGCATTCTGTGCATTTGAAGGTTCCCAAGAATCAGTGCAGGTTTCTTGGGAAAAACCCATTTAGAAGCTAATCCCAGCAATATCACAGAAACCCAGTAAAGAGAAGTGGCGAGAGAAGGACCAAAAGTTAAGGCTGCTTTGCTTGAAGAGGGGGACAGAATTTCTCGATATCAGAGAGAAGGGTCTGTCTATAAATATATAAACGATTGTGGCGTTATTTTATGTGCTTGCTTTTGGCTTTTATATTACGGAAGGGAGAAAGAGCATGAGTTGACGGTGCGGGAGAAGAGAATCTTGTTATGGCCGAAGAGGACAGGAAGAACCACGAGGGTACAGTTTTTAGCATAATTTGGTTGTTAACAAGGCGGAGGGGCTAAAGGAAACTACGTTAAATTATCAAAATCGAGCAAAAAAATAGAGGCTTGGATTTCATGAGATGAGGCAAATCACAGCATCAGATATGAAGTCAAGAGTTGGGCAAAGTTTATTGGTGAAATTTTGAGATTGCGGGAGTTTTTATCTTTTTTTTTTAAAATATGTTAGTATTTTGTAGAATTTTACTCAATTTTTAATTTACTTTTTTAATTTAAAATTTTATAACTAGATTTTTAAATTAATCATTATCATTAAAATTTCACAAATAGATTTAAAAGTACATTAATACAATTTTTAATATTTTCAAATATATGATAATTTAATTATAAAGATTGAATTAAAATGAAGTGGATTTCAAAAAATTAGCACTATTTTTTTTAACTCTAAAGTGGGGATAGAAAGTGCATTAAGGAAAATAACAAAATAAAGATGATATAATATAAAATAATCAATATATATATATATTGTAGGGTCTAACAGTATTGATAAACTGTAAACAGTACGTTTTTTTTTCGAAATTCATGCCTAATTCGCTCTTTGTTTTTTTCTTTTTGTGTATTTTTTAAACACTGTATTTTGGGATTTCTTGTATGATGTAATAAGTAACAAAGGAATAAAAATTAAAATAATGTGAAATGCAACAATGGCTGAAGACTGATTCCTTGTCCTTTGAATGGGATTTGGTGTGGAATATGAAAGCATAAACATCCATACGATGCCTCATTGGCTTTGTACCTTGGTGAGCATCCAACGGCTCCCAGCCACGTTATCTATCCCCAACAACCCGTCCCGACAGCCCGGCTTTGCTTGTTTGGTTTCTTGTATAAAATCTTCGTGCCAATCAAATCGCTTTTTTTCTAAAGTTAAGTACGGAATTATTATTTTTTTAATGAAGATCAGATAATTGGTTTTGAGGCCAATTTTTTTTTTTTTTATTATTTGCACGTAACGAATATCATAACATGAATAATATACAATGATAAGGTAAGAACGTCTCCGTGAGTGTGTGAGTCTGGCACTTTCAATGGATATAGACTACAGTGCTGCGTCATTCAGATTTTCTATATATATTCAGATATTCAAGTTGTCTTTGATTTTGAAGGCCGGTTTGGCTACTGAAAATATTTGATGGACAAGAATGAAAAAGAATTTTGTAATTTATAATTATGTTTAACATGTATGATATAAAAAAATTAAACATTTTATTTATTTTTTATATTTAATTAGATAAAAATAATGCATTGATTAAAAAAATATGAGTAAGTAATTATAATATTTATAATATAAAAAAAATAAGCAATAATAATAATAATAATAATACTCTTTTGATCTCCAATATAAATCACTTATTAGAGAATTGTACACATCTCAATAATTACAATTGTGGTTATTTGATTTTAGCACGTTGGACGGCATTTTTGTTTGTTCATGATTATTTGATTTAATGGGAGAGTCAGCATTTCCTTCAAATTTATGATGGATTCTCCATTCTTCCAAGGCATGAACGGGGTCTCCTTGTTTGAAGAGGAAAAATGATACATTTCATCACCCAAATAACTTTACTAGTGAAATCACATTCCCCTTTCTATTTTTTGAGTTATTTCTGGCAACTAAACATGACCTGAATAGTGTATAGAATTATACAAGGTATATTCTTTATAAATGTAAAAAAAAATATTAACACAATAAATGCTTTAAATTTCAATTGTCATACTATTGACACGTGAAACAACATCAAAATTAATTGAAGTACTGAAAAAAATAACAGAAATGAGTTAGTAGTGAGGGCTTTATGGACATGGAATGTACCAAGCAAGGTGAGTAATTTTCAACAAGAAATAAAATAAATAATTGATAAATTATAAGTTAATGGTCAAAATTAATATAAAAAGTATTATAATTAACTGTTTATAGATTTTTTTAAACTCTTATATTAATTTTAATTTATGAATGCAAAAACCGTCTAACAGTTTTATCTTTTTCGTAATGAAAATTTTGCATTTATAACAAGCAAAATTAGTCACAAATTGGAATTCCTGTATTACGATATTATGGTTATTAATAGGCGGTCAGAAAATGCAAATTAACGTTATCAAAAGGAAAATGCAAATTAACCTTTGAGGTTGGACCATCATGAAGATACGTGGTCTTGACACGTGTTTCAGATTTGGTGCCAAAGTTGTCAGGGACTAATTGAAACTTTATTTTTGTAATTTTTTCAGTTGACATTGATAATAACAACTTATTGTGTTAATAACAGCTCTTAAAATATATTTATAAATATACATTATAATTATTAACAACTAGTTGTTTGTATAATAAAGTCATTATTAGCACAATAAATAATCTTTATTAATTGCAATTATATATTTAATTTTTTTAATGTAGACAGTAGAATTTACTTGATTTTGCGAATTCATTAATAGTATTATCATATTTATTTATTTGACATCTTGTGAAATGTTGAAATGGAAAACTATTGACAAGCCCAGAAAAAAAAAAAGCAAAAAAGTTTACAAACCAATCTACGAAATATAGTTTTCAATTTTGGAAAACAAAAACTTCCAAATGGCAACTATTATATTTTATTTATTGACAGTTGGTTCTAATGAAGAATCTTGCACGTTCTGTGCAGTTCATTTACATATATATTCTTTATACACATGATTAATATTTATATAGCAACAAATATATTTAATTTTGTATTTTAAAAGAATCAATCTGGTCTTGTTTGGTAAGAGAATAACATTTTATCTTAAAATATTCTTACTAAATTTGTGGTAGTCATTGATAGTCATTGTTGACCGTAAATAGTATTAGAACTTTATTCATAGAAAAAAGAAAATAAAAAGAATTTTGTTCGTAACATCCATTTTTTCAAAAAAACTCAAAATTAAAGCCTATTCTTTTATCCTCATTATTGTCTTAATCTAGATCTATTCCTCTTTCCTCTATATCTTATGCAGCTCGAAAAATAGATAATCTAATAGGAATTAATCATATTCCTAAAAATTCTCGCTTAAAATAATCCATAGCACCTATTATAAATCCTTATAAAATATATCATCCCAATAAGTCCATTACTCAATCCATTAGAAAGTTTATCTCCAAAAAATAAAAATAAAAAATTACTAGAAAAAAAATTATTCAAGGTACCAAGTTTGATTAATATGAATTACAATTCATTGTAATTGAAGAGTATCTTATCTTACTCTTAAAATTCTTACAAATTTGATTTCCAATTGGAATCACTAAGGGTACACTCATCTCTATGTAGATGTCATTACATTGTTACTTGTTCTTCATGGGCAAAAAGGGATAGTTGCTATAGCAACAGTATCTCTCTTAGACACTACTTATACTTCCTTTCAAAATGTTTTAATTAGAACTACATTAGTCACCCTAAATAGAAGCAGTATAATTCTTACTATTGTGCCAAATTTTAATATCAACATCTAAGATCCAACCTTACTTACCAAACTAAAGGTATAAGCACAAATTATCGGAGTTAAGCAAGTTTCTAAAGCAATCCTTACCACCTTGCATCACTAGATGATTTTTAGACTCTAAAATCATGCTTTGGATCTATAGTTCCCTAACTCTACAGACAATTCTCTTTTTATGACATTTGATAGATTTAATACTCCCATGATTATTTAGATTCCTAAACAAATCCCACAAGAAGATATTTTGAAGCTTATGCCTTTAGAATGAATTACCAACTATGAAAAGGCTTTCCGCGCAAATATAAAGCCAATTCACATATTGTCCTTCTAAAACTTTATAAGCTAAGTGATAGGATAGTCAAAATTATCTTTAAAAGGCCAACTGTAAAGTCCCACATCGGCTGGAAGGGGCCTGTGCTGAGCGCTTATAAAGGGGTGCGAAGCGCTCTCTTCCGAACGCGCATTTTCTCTGCGAACCCAAGGGGTGAGCGCGGGAAAGCGACAAAGGCCCTGCGAGCGCGGTTCACTGAACCTGCGAACAGGGAGACAATACGTTCGGGGGCTCTGTAGGTTGTTAAACACACACAGAGCCACCAGACGTATTGTCCCGTCCTTCCCAGTTCGAGGGTCTTCGACCCAGCCTTCCCGGTTCAGTGGGTTTTGTCGCTTGCCCGCTTAACTCACGGGAAAACGCACGTCTGGTGGGGGAAGCTTTGCCCCCACTTATATGGGCCGTTCCCAGGACCAAACTATCCGATGTGGGACTTTACATTCCACCCCCCTTTTGGGGCCGACCCGTCCTCGGGTCGCACATGCGAACGGCCAGCTCTGATACCAACCACACACAGAGCAACCAGACGTATTGTCCCGTCCTTCCCGGTTCGAGGGTCTTCGACCCAGTCTTCCCGATTCAGTGGGTTTTGTCGCTTGCCCGCTTAACTCACGGGAAAACGTGCATCTGGTGGGGGAAGCTTTGCCCCCACTTATATGAGCCGTTCCCAGGACCAAACCATCCGATGTGGGACTTTACACCAACAGCAAAAGAAACTTCATCTACTATTTCCAAATGTCCTATTATCAATTAATATTTGATCATCACACTAGTTGTACAACAAAAGCAAAAGAAAGGAACGATCCTTATTCACAGTTTCTATAGTAATGGTAGATACAACCTTGTATCTAAAATCAACAGGCACTTTATATGAGATTGTGATCCTTTTATGTGTGATATGCTTTAATCTTGAAGAATGAGAAAAGCCCCTAAGATAATAAGTATAAATCAAAGGAAGATGTCACTATAGTAAACCAAAAGAAGAAGAAGAAGAAGAAGAAGAAACATTGTTATTTCTCTTCCACTTGTTCTCACTAGAAAAAGAAAGATGATGATGATGATAATGAAGGACTTAGCCCTAGACCTTGGGTAGGTATCAGAAATCTAAGACCAAAGCCAAGATCCTTGTTTTAGTTATTGAAAGAACTCATACATGAAGTATTACTTCCCCAAACAAAGCTGAACTAGTTACTGAGCTAAAAATGTTGCCTAAATGGATTCCATGTATGATGTTTTCCTCATCCTAATAGTCCTGTGATGCAAACTTCCCTCTTATAGAGATGAACTAATTCAAATGCATAAGTATCTATGAGGCCATTCTATATTTCCACAGAAGTTTCTCCTAATGGAATCATGAAACTAGTGTCTCAAGTAGAAGAAGTGTTCAATTAGCATGCTTAAAATAAAACAACCTAAACTCATGTTCTTTATAGAATTTATTGTAGGCTGAAAAACCTAGCTAGATAAATTACTTAGGTGCATGCATGAATAAATGGATTTTCTACACAAATTCAATAGTTGTACCATAGACTTGCTCATCAAATAGTTGAACTAAATGCTTAATTAAAGAGATTCATCATAACAAGATATGCTAGCCCAAAATTTTTCAAGAAAAAGCGAAATATTCAAAAATTGAAATCTCAAGTCAGTTAAATTGAGGCAAATGTGGCAAAAACAACTAAAACAAATACATTTACAATTCATATTATGTTTCATATACTCTAATTCATACCACATGTGTAGATCCCCCATACTTACTATATCTTTTTGAAGTCAATCACTATAAGTGTTTCACATGAGGTACTAAGGAGAGGTAAAACCTAATTCCAACCTACAAGTAAAGCTCTACCTTTAAAGCCATTAAGACCACCAATAAGCCCCCCCTCATTTTGGACCTTTACCTTTATGGACTAAACTAGTTGAAAATCCTCCCTTAAAACCTTTAAAGACACAACCAATAGCTTCACTAAAAAACACATATTTACCCTCTAATAACAAAGGAAAAGGACCAGCTAATCTAGAAAGCCAATAAAGCCTAAAAATCATTGCACTTCTCTAAAGTATGCCATAATATGCCTCTACAAAAACTTCTTTTAACAATACTGATAACGTTAAACTTGCTATAGATTCAGAAGATTCATACAATACTATCGACATCTCTATGCTATATATGGCTACTTCATATCTTCCAAACTATACAAAAGAATCATTTGTTAAAGATCTTAATGAGGATCAAGGAGATTATGAACATGTCAACATAATGAACTCTTCGTAACAACCTAATGCTTAGTTTAAACCCAAATTAGGACCATGGTTTACCTTCAATAATATTCCTCTATATCAATTGAGAGATAGGCTACATGAATTTAGAACTTAGATTGACTTATAAATAACACAGCCTAAAACAACTCTGTGCATAGTTCTAATAGAGTTTGTCTAAAAAATGACAAATACTCTTTGAGAATGATTTCAAAGCTTAGGAAAGTATAAACAAATCTAAGCTACCTTAGTCCCTCATGCATGTACAATTCTTGATATGGTTCATAAAGAATTCACTAGAGACTTCCACCTTATTGATAAGAAAAGGCAGTAAGAATATTTTGAAAAGAAATACTATCCTCTCAACAAAAAAAAAAACTTAGACCTACATTTTTAAAGAACACTTGAAAGGTACTATATATTTAATGGATTCAATGATGTCAACTTTAAGCATACTTTTATACCTTGGCTCCTTGATGAGTTTTAGTTAGAGCTTTAAAGAGCTATTCTCTTTTTTCACATAGAAATGATTGAAATTTCTTTTACATGACTTTATCAATTGGCTTTAACAACTTTTGATAAGCTATGTGAATAGTAAAAGATACTCAATTCAATGATGGAAGGATGAATGACTCTATATAAAATATATAAGAAGCCACACCTCAAAATCAAAAGCAAACATAAAGACAGGTGTATGTGTCCTATCAAGAAAAAAGCTTATCCTCACAAAATTTGATTAAAAAGATAGACGTTACAAAAGAAAATATACAAAAAAGTGTATAAGATTCTTTAGATGAAGGCAAAAAGACAGATGCTACATCTAAGAAAAGAAAAGACATTTTGTTAAGCAATGGCCAAATAAGTCCAAAAAAGCTATCAAGCTAGTCCAACAATTATAAGTTAGCATTCCTTGTCAAAAAGATGATGAAATAGAAGACTTATTTTTAGGTCATGAAGATGTTGATCAAAACACAGTTTTTGCTCTATTGATAATAAAAGAAGAAGAGATATCTAATACTAGCTGAGATATCAATGACAGTGATTTCTTATACCAACACAATTATTTGGTTTGTCCATGTAATCACACAGAAAAGGTAGAGCCTCCTCTTCCTTATATTAGGATGAATGTCTTGCAAAGCAAATACCACAGACTAGTTTTTGTAATTGTATATATGGACACAAAAGTCTCAAAAACTCTGATGAATCTTACCATTCTCCCTCCAAAGGCATGGAAACCTCTTATAGAATACTTTAATATGGCAAATGAGAAAATTTTTAAAGTTAATATAATCATGAAAAAAAATATTGGCATCGGGTTTTTCCTTAATTACATTATATGGACAAGAGTCCTAGGCAATAATCTTCCAAACAAAGATATCATTATTAGAATGGATGCTATTATCAAGTTGAACAACTTCAGATACTTCCCAGAGGAATTAGATTCAAACAAATTCTTTATTCCTTATACTAATGTCCTAAAATTGTTTGAGCTATAACAAGTTCTTAATAGGCATGAAGATATAAAAGGCTAGTTTATAAAGTATTGTCTAAAAAGTTATGACTAGTTAAATCATTATGCACATCTTTTAAGAAACAAAGAGTTTTATATCCAATTACCCTTTAAGAAAAATAAGGATATAAACAAAATAAAGTCATCACATCTGGGAATAAATCTAAATGACTTAGTGCTCATTACAGGAGAATGTGTGTCACTACTCAAAAAAAGCCTTATTGAACCAACTAATTCTGATTGGATATGCTAAGCTTATTATGTTGAAAAAAGGAAAAAAAGAGGTTGGTGATTGATTATAAGCTTCTTAACATGTTCTTACAAGATGATAAGTTTTTTTTTTCCTAAGATTAGTTCTTAAATAGCACTTCTCAAAAAAGCAATTGTTTTCTCAAAGTTTGACTTCAAAGTTAGATTTTGGAAACCAAGCATTAATCTCTAAGAAAGATATAAAATGGCATTTTGTATCCAAATGTTTAATACTAATGAACTATGATGCCATTTGGACTTAAGATTGCTTTTTCTTTATTCCAGAAAGCAATAACTAAAATTTATAAGCCCATTCTCCACAATGTGCTTATTTATATTGATGACATACTTCTCTTTTCCAAAAAAAATGAGAAAGAATATAAGAGACTCCTACAATAATTTCTAGATATCACAAAAAATTATGGAGTCATGCTTTCAGCCCACTAAAGTCAATTAGGCTAAACCCAAATAAAGTTTCTTGGCATGCAAGTTTCTAATGGACATTACCAACAAGCTTACATATAGCCCAAGAGCTCCTAAAATTCCCAATTGAAAATCTCACAAATAAGAGAATTTAATAATTCTTCAGGATTGTTAATTTTATCAAAGATTGCATCCTATATGTCTTAAGTCATAGTTGCAACTTGTCTAAGCTGCTTAAAAAGAAGAACCCTCCTCCATGGGGACAAGATTTAATAGTAATAGTAAAGCATCTAAAGAAGATAACATAAAATCCTTTACATTTTAAAATACTAAATAAAGAAACTAAACTCTTGCAAAAAAATGCTAGTAATGACTGCTAGGAAGCAATCTTTATTGAAAAAGTTAATGGAAAGCATTATTATTATGAACATGCCCATGGACAGTTCAAAGATTCAAAGCACTACCATACTATCTTTAAGAAGATCCTTGTTGTTAGAAAGGGGATTGAGAAATTTAGTTTCCATCTTAGCCTTTACTACATTATAGTATAAATGGATAACTCTTTGCTCTCAAATGTGCTAAAATGAAAGAAAAAAAATCCTTTTGGATAAGTAACTGTTTAAGGGGAAAGACTAATTTTTACGTTATAAATTTATTGTCCAGCATATTAAAGGTCGTAAGAACCTTACTGCAGACTTGCTCTTTAGACCTAAGATCATTAACCTTATCACACTTAAGAAACCAGTTCCTCTCATATTCATGGCTCACTATGTCCTAAGTTGTATTATACTTTGTCCATCTACCCTTGTAGCTCATTAAAAGAAAGAATTTATACCATGCTCCAAAATCCATTCTACCCTTACAGAAGTCAAAAACTTGTAGAAAAATCTCGATCTTATTATCTCCATCTTTATCTAAAAAGTTTATCTCTTTTCTACTATCCATCCTACTTCAATAATAACATTCCTTTTCTCATCCTATTTAGAATAAAAACTATGGTTATTAAAGAAGCACTTTGGTTTCTATGGGCATTAATAGTTCTCTACTCTCACCATTAATGGCTTACAACTTCCTATAGCAAGAGAAAAACAAATATTCCAATTTGTGGACCCTATTGAAATGGTTCTCTTCTCTCACTTGGTGGCATAACACACTTCAAAAGGTTATCATAGACCATTGCTTATGGGAAACATCACTGTGAGATCAAAGAGCTACTTGCATTTTCATTCTTTGCGGGCCATATTACACGGGGAGAAACAACTTGCTTTACACTAAGAATGGTGTTTATCTTTGACACACTTTCGCCGACTAAGCAGCACAATAAGCTCAAGAATTGAAAGATTTGAAGATGTTCCTTTGTGATCTAAACAATTACTTTGCTTATGCCTATACAGTCTTTTGCCCCTCACTCAAATCACCTTATAGAAAGTTCATATTAGGAGAACCAAGAATGCTAAAAGTGGACTTACCTAATGATGTCACTTTGACTAAATTGGATAGGCCTAATATTTTTCAAGGATTTAGTTCAACAACCCAAGTCTAAGATGTTTTCATGCAAGACTCTCAAAATCCATATGATTATGATCTAACCATTGTCTTGAAAAAAACTTCGACAAAAAAGAATCCTATGTTGATAACTCAAATGAAGATCTTAACTTATCTCTTTCTCATGAGCTAATAAAGAAGGGAAAAGTTCAGCTTCATAACTAGCTATAGTAATATATTATTGTACTGATATTTTGCATGTGTGTTTGTATAATGTTAAGCATCGAATAGCATGTTCTAACTTATTAAAAATTGCTTTAGTAAAGCAGTTTGTCCGTGTGTTTCATCTTTATTTAAAGTTGTTTATCTTTTTGCTCCAACCATTGGCTATAAAGCTAGGACTCCTCCTAATTTATAAGGAAGCTTGAAAAGCAATAAAAACCTAAGGTGTTTTCTCATGAATTCTCTTCAAAAGCCTTTAGTTCTTCTAAAATCTTTCTTCACTATTTTTTTTTATGATTATTACCCACAGATACAAGTATGCTTTGTATTGCCTCTTCTAAGAATTATGCACATAAAAAAGTATTAGTCTAAATGCTCCATTGTTAATGGCGTGCGGCACAAAGACAATAAGAACACTTATTAGGTTTTACCATATTTCTGACATGACTAAATTCAAGAAATCTTGTAAGAAATCAAGGAGTTCTTTAATCTTAAAAGGCCTAGAGACCTTTGTTGCCTAGAGGAAAGGCTATTGAATGTCTTGGCACACTAGGATAAAGAGAATTCTCCTAAGATTTCAAAGAACATGATTGAACCTTATGCTTTATGTAGAAAGTATGGTGATTTCCCAATGCCAACAAATTCGAATTTCTCCAAATGTGTTTTTGCTCCAAGTCCTTATTATCTTTGTGGTGCTCGTGCAATGGTGACTGTAAATGTTAATAAAGGTGTAATGATGCACCCTAAAAACATTATCATTATGTAATAGTATGTGAATACAAATTTTTTCTTTTACGGAGTCTAGCTTTTTATACATAATATTATGGATGAAACTAGAGAAAATTGTAAAAAGGGGGATTTTATACTTCACATGAGCACTTATAATTACTAAAAATACAACTTTAAATACTATTAAATTAATATAATAATAAAATTTGTTAAATTAAAAAATAGAGACACATAATAATTAAAAAAATCAGAAAAATATAATAACATTAAATAAATATAATTGTTTTAATATAAAAAAGTATATATTAGAAGTAATACAATATGTATTAGCCACTAGAATCATACTCTTTAATTTTTAATTGACTGGAATTCATCTATAATTTTCTCTATAGTAAAATTTATTGCAATTTCCTTCTCAATTCAAGTAGTTAAATTATCTATAAAAAATTTATCTTTTATTTTATTATAAACTCTTGTTCTTTTAATAAGTAGAGAGTATGACTAAAGAAACCAAAAAAATGAAAGGAATTTTGTAAAAGAGTGAGAATCAAAGAGTTGAGAGTATATTATTAGTTATTCTTGAAAAATAAAGGTATAATATTTTTACAAAAAATGTAATATATTTTATTATATTTTATTTGTCTTATAAAATTTACTTTTATGATCAATGTGAAAAATCACTTTGTCTTTAAAAGCATGTGTTTAAGGCTTTAAAATATAAAAGACAAATTTAAAAATTAAAAAAATAATATCATATACATAAATAGTATATAAAAAAATTTTAGGGGTGGCGACTGCCCTTAAATTTTCATATTTCAATTTGTTCTAGCATAATATTGTAAAAAATTAACTTAAATAAAGTTTTATAAATATTTATTAGTAATTTTTTAATAAAAATATAATAAATGAAAAAAATATTTTTTTAAAAAATAAAATTATAGAATATTCAGTTATAAAGAAATTCATTTATTATGTTTTTATCAAAAATTTAATAATAAACACCTAAAATTATATCTATTTTTTTTTTTTTTGTAGAAGATAGTAATACTTTTACATTACTTAAAAATGTTTTCTTCCATTTGTTTTATAGGAAAATTCTACCTTTAAATATTTTTGACATAAAAAAATCTTATATTTATTTTGCCAAAGAAATTTTTAACTTTTAAACACATATTTTTTAACTAAAACCATTTTTAAATGCAGGGTATTTTAATAAAAAATGTAAAATTAGACTAGAGTGTAAATAATTTTTTATTTCAAAGAAAGTTTGTATATATTTTTAAAGTAAATGGGGGATTTACATAATTTTAGAAAATTCAAGGGATTATGAAAAAGAAGCATTTGTAAAATTATTTGATAAGCACTTTTATTAATATTATAGTATTTAGTTAGTTGTTAAAAAATTCATTTTATTGTCAAATTACTTAAAGGAAATGTATTTAATTGGGTGAGTAAAAAAGTAAAAAGAAATTATAGTAATTAATGATTTTAATTGGAGGCACTTTTGTCTTAGAATAATTTTTTGCTTTTAAGAAAAGATTATAATTTTCTACTTTTTTTCACACATAGCAAAATAATCAATCTTATATATATATATATATATATATATATATATATATATATAACTTGTGGTTCGCATTGTTCATTTTGCATTATTTATATTGTTTATAACATCGCATCAATATAGCACTATTCACAAACTGTTCATATACTATTTATTTGTATTATTTTTTTTTCTTTTCTTTTTTCTTTATCTTTCTTCTTTTTTCTTTATGGGCTTGCGTTCTTTTCTTTTTTTGTGGGGCCCACCAGAAAAATTTTGAATCCCCTTGCATCTTACACAGGGGGTGCTAGTTTGCTTCTATTACCATTCACAAGCACTTTAATTTTTACAAAAACGTACTAAGCACCTCATTTTCCTACAAGTATTGTTTGCTTCTGTCAGTTTAAAAGTTAGGCCAAACAAGCCATTTGTAGTCACCTACACATATCATATGGCACTTGTTAAAAGCTCAAATTAATTAATTAATTAATACCTAAATCGTAATCTTTTTAAAATTTGTTTGGAATTGGTTTTTTTGAAATAGTTTTATAGAAGTATAGTAAGAAAGAAGTAGTTTGTGTATAGAAAAATAATTTAATAAATGTTTTTATCAATATTATTACATTTGACAAATATTTTTTCTTTTTAATGTTGTCATTGTCAAATCATTTTAAAGGACATGTATTTAAAAGAGTACATAAAATATATTAGAGCTAATTATAGTAATTAATAATTTTATTGGAGCATTTTGGTCTTAAAAATGATTTTTGTTTCTATTTATGGTTCAAATTAGAAATTTTAATTTTTTACTTTTTTTGTCACAATAAAAAAAATATTTCTTTACCATTCAAAAGCACTTATTTTCATTAAAAAAGAAAAAAAGAAACTTGGCCAAATAATATAAAATTTTGTATATAGATCTTCTCAAATTAGAGTGGGAAAGAAAAAAGGGAAACATTAGAGAAGAGAGAGAATGTGTGAAAGTATACAAGGCCTATATGTGTTAATCTCTTTTCAATTTTACAGAAAAATTTAGCATAAAACTTTAAAGAATTTAGACTCTTAAATTTTAAAAATAAATAAGCTACTTTACTAATAAAAAAATTTGGCTAAACGTAGGTTATTAGGATATATGTATAGCGTGTTTGGCAACGCGATAGGAGATGAGAAAACGTGGTTTACTTCGAAGCAATATATTGTAGCTTTTGGATAACACAGGTTGCAAACGTGATTTTCCGCTTCTCTATCGCGCAACCGAACGAAGCAGTAGAGATTGGTAGAACGAGGATTTGGATATATTATCATTTAGAAGGGGCCACAAGAAAAATTTTGAATCCCTTTACATGTTGTAGGGAGAGGTGCTAGTTTGCTTCTATTACCATTTAGAAGCACTTTAATTTTTACAAAAACTTATCAAACACCTCATTTTCTTACAAGTATTATTTTTTTTAATAAAAATAAGCAACTTCATTCAACTTAAAAGTTAGGCCAAACAGGACATTTGTAATCATCTACACATGTCATATGGCACCTATTAAAAGCTCAAATTAATTAAGTAATGAATGCCTAAATCATAATTCTTTTAAAATTTGTTTAGGTCTACGGATTTCTACTCAATTGCTTTTTTTGAAATAGTTTATAAAAGTATAGTAAGAAAGAAGTAGATTGTGTTTAGAAAGATAATTTAATAAATGTTTTTATCAATATTATTACATTTGGCAAATCTTTTTTTTTTTTAATGTTTGCATTGTCAAATTATTTTAAAGGGCCCGTATTTAAAAGACTAGGTAAAATACATTAGAGCTAATTATAGTAATTAATAATTCTTATTGGAGCATTTTTGTCTTAAAAATAATTTTTTGTTTCTATTTATGGTTCAAATTAGAAAATTTAATTTTCTACTTTTTTCTCACAGTAAAAAAAATTATTTCTTTACCATTCAAAAGCACTTATTTTCATTAAAAAAAAATTGGCCAAATAATATAAAATTTTGTGTATAGATCTTCTGAAGTTTTTTGCTATAAATTTTTCTATAAAATTAGAGTAAGAAAGACAAAAAGTGTGAAGTGAAACATTAGAAGAGAAAGTGTGTATGCGTAAAAGTACATGAGGCCCACACTATGTATCAATCTCTTTTTAACTTTACAAAAAAGTTTATCATAAAACTTTAAAGAATTCAGATTCTTAAATTTTATAAATAAATACTTGTGTTAAAAAATGCAACTTTACTAATAAAAAAAAATTGGCTAAGCATAGGTTATCAGGATATATGTAGAGATTGACTGAATGAGGATTTGGATATACTTAGACCTAATGTCGTAGGCTTGTTTGAAATTGTTTTTGTTTTAATGTTTTTAAAATAAATATTTTTTAGAACAAATTTTGAGAACCAAAAAATTAAAAAATTTGTTTGAATCGTTATTTTGAAAAGTAGTTATTTTTTTGTTTTTTACTTGATTTTGCAGGACAAAATTTACAAAACACTTAAAAAATATTCTGATTTTTCTATTTCCAAAAACAAAATTTTGTTTTATTGTTTTACAAAACATTTCATTAAAAACACATTATCAAACAAGTTTTTTTTTATTTTTTTTATTCTTGAAAACAGAAAACTATTCTAAAAATAAGAAACCAAACAGGACATATTGTGCCTGTTTGATTCTATTTTTGTTTTATTGTTTTCAAAATAGATGTTTTTTAAAACAAATTTTGAAAACAAAAAAAATAAAAAATCTGTTTGAATTATTCTTTTGAAAAATAATTATTTTTTATTTTTTTTCTAATTCTACAAAACAAAGGTTATAAATATCTAAAAAATGTTTTGATTTTTCTATTTCCGAAAACAAAATTCTATTTTTTTTGTTTTACAAAACACTTTATTAAAAACACATTATCAAATAAGTTTTTATTTTATTTTTTGTTCTCAGAAATAAAAAACTATTCTAAAAACAAAATACTAAACAAGGTCATTATCTTCCAAATTCCCGTCCTTTGTGCTATTAATTACCAAAGTTGTAAATCATTATTGCTTTCAAGGATTTGGACATACCTAGACTCCCCATGTTACTATTTTCCAAATTTGCCAATCCTTTATGCTATTAGTTGCCAAAATTCTAAATTATCATTGCTTTTCTTTTATTTAAAGTAAATTATATATACTTTTTTTAAATTTTATTGAAATTATATAGATTTGTTTTAATTTTTAAAAAATATATAAACTTCCTTGAAAACAAAAATTTACATTTATTTTACTCTTATTGTAAATTTTTAATTAAAATATTCTCTATTAACCACCCTTACATATTTTTTTATGTAAGGTATTTTAGTTAAACAAATTTAATATTAAACTAAAGTGTATATTTTAAAAATTAAAAACAAATTTGTATAATTTTAATAAAATTCAAGAGGTTTCATGCAATCAATTTTTTTCCTATGTGACAATGTAAATTGATTTTAAAATAAACTTTTTTACAAGTTACGCAAATTCTTCATCTTTAAATATCATCCCTTGATATTTTAAAATTTTGTTAGGTTAAAACTTGTATATTAATTAGTACGGCTCTAATAATACCATAAACATGACATATCTCTAACATCATTAATTAGCTAGATGGAATTATTCCACGATGAGCAACTTTTCCATCATATAATATCATTTAGACCTTGTTTGTTAACCACATGCACGGTACTGACAAGTTCTTAATTCATTTGACAATAAAATAATTAATTAAGCCACTCTCATCCCAAACCCTTCTCATGTGACACCTGTTCAAATTAACATTTAAAGTTTGGTTAAGTTTCATTTTCCTTAATCTTCCAAGTTAAGAAATTCACATACGAACAAAATATAGTGACTACTTTCCCCTGCCTAAGAAAGCTCTAAAATTTCCATACTTCAATTATTCATGGATGTTTCAACAACTAAAACTAGTAAAAATGAATTAACTTAAATTGTGTGCTTCACCATGAGCCTACGAGGATTAAGAAAAATGAATTGTACGAGTTCAGAAGTAACCTCTTTCTAGCTATTTCATATGTATTTGGATTTCTTTGTAATGTTCTCCTAATGCTTGCCCCTTCCAGTGTACAGCCTTATAGTTTAAGTAACTTAAATATATAGCTATTCTTAGACGTACTACTAATGTTTTGGCCATATAATGGACAATTAGGTTATTGACGGGCGTAGTTAACTACATTCATATATCAATTAACCAGTCATTCTTTCTGCATATAAAGTACTCTTCTATTGTCAAGTAGTGGGTACTATTGTCATTTACATAATGATACGTAATCTTTTTTTTTTTTTTTTTCAAAGTCATATAATTTCATTTTAAATCATAATTAAATTGAGTTATAAATTTTAGACAGAAATCACTTATTTATCAAAACATAAATAATAGTACTGAAATTTTTATTCTAGGGGAATGCGATAAATATTTTCTTCTTATGCATACTAACCATATTCTTCCCTATAATTATCGTGTTAATAAGTTGGTCAATCCCAGTAGTGTTTCCTAATCAAGAATTTCCATCTACATACGCCAAGTTCACCCAATTTGCTTGGAGGATTTGGGAAATGCAGTTAATAGGAGTATGTCTGGCATTCCAGTAGAATTTAATTTTGGACCAAATCCACCAAACCTATGCCTAATAGTGTTTAGGCGAAAGAAAAGGAATTTATTGGATGAGGTGGTTAAGTTGCTTCAATCCGAAGCCATTAACATTAAATAGCTGCGTTGTAGGTTGGTTTATTATAAAGTATTTTAAATATGCCAGTGATAAAGTACTAAGATAAGATATATTAGCATTAAATATTTTCATAGTTAATATAATATAATTGAAATTTTTTTAAATATGTATATAAATTTGTTTTTGTTGATATAACATCATTAAATATTCCCATTTTTTTAATATTGTAATATACATGCAAAATGAAGACACATCTTATGTTTTCAATTTTTTAGAAATGTCAATTAACCTTCCTTTGGAGGAACCTAAATTTTTAGGGCCAATGAAGGAAAGTCCTTTGTATGTAAGAGTTGGACGTCCTAACCTAGTTTAGTCTTTATGGACTTTGCCCTAAATGTGGTCCTCCTCTAGTCTTGATTACAAGGGTTAATTCTAAAATACATATTTAAAATTATAAATATATATATATATATATATATATATATATATATATATATATATATATATGTTATGTGGGTCTCCTAGTCATAAGTATTAAGATTGGTTAAATATGGTCCAATTCATATCTAGAAGATGCACATAACTCAGTAATTACAATTCATTAAGTCTCATACAAAAAATTGATATAATAAGTTGTCCAAATTACTTTGAACAAAATAGTTTTAACATGATGATTTGCCATGATTAGACAGCTTCTACAACTCTTCTAAGTAACTTGACTTGAATGATATCATCAATATACTATTTATGAAACTTATAAATAGACACCCCCGCAACAAGACCAAAGGAGATAAGCAATTACATGAGCAAGCTGCATTACCCTATTTACTAAGTTTAAGAGACATAGTATTTACTTTGTCTTATCATTGTATCTCTCTTCAAATGCTCTTTAATACAATTTATCATCTCTTTGATCTTTTATTCCCTCTAATTTCTTACTTTGCTCAAATTGTAATATCTTAATCTAAAACATTTGGTATGCTAAGAAGAGGAAGCTAGCCTTCTTTCCACTCTTTCGTTTCAAGGAGTTATGCCCAAAGAACAAAATAATGTCCTTTAACGTGCCTACATTGGAAAACTCATATAAGCAACAAATTTCTAACACAAATAGATGTAGTAGTGCAATGATTATGGTCATAAAATAGCACAATAACTAGTTCATACCGCATAGTAATTGACTTGTGATACCACAGGCAAAATAGATAACCTTACCTACTATAGGGAAACTATATTACTACATAATAATGAATTTACGATATCATAGGTAAGATGGATAACCCCACTTGATATGAGAAAATTATATTTATGATATAATGGGTAAAACAAATAACCTTACTTATAGTAGGATAAGGATATCACTGGTAAGATGGATAACCTCATCTGTCAAAGGAAAATTATATTTATGATATCACAAATAATACAAATAACCTTACTTGTTGTAAGATAATGACATCACATGTAAGATGAATAAGCTAACCAGTTAAAGGAAAAGTATATTTATGGTATCTTATGCAAGATAGATAAGCTTTTCAGTTACAAGATAATGACATTACTGCAAAGTGATGGATTCGGAAATTAGCAAAGATCATAGCTAAGAAGGATAATCTCACCTATCATAAGGAAAATCTTACTCAAGGCAAACAAGAAGGATAATCTTGCCTTTAGCAATATTGTAGACATCATAAACAATTAAGGATGACCTCACTCGTCATAGGAAAACCATATCACTACCTATAATCTTGATTACTTACAATTTTAATGCTTCTTTATAGGAACAATTATGTTTCATTAAGTTTTGGAACTTTTTTTAAGTTTTGACAAAAAATTAATTCAAAACAACTACCTTTTCACTTTTCTCTTTAGAGAAATTTATTTCAGTTAATTTCAAATTTTTCATACAAGGGAGCCATATTTCAATAAATTTTGAAACTATATTTCAACTATAGTTATACTAATCAATTTCAAAAATGATATTTTCCACTAAAGAAAAACAAATTTTAACTAGCATCACTTTTAAACTTTATTACATGGTTTTTTAATGACCTATTAGGAAAAAGCTTACACTAAGGAGTTGAAGATCTAAATTTGTACTTTAAAAAATGATCAACAAATTGTAAACATGCTAAAAGTCTTGGGTATGTGCCACTATATACAACGCACTTATGACTTTGGTAAAAGTTAAGGTCTCAAGTAGTATACCTATCTATCTAGGACTTCTTTTTACGTGTAGTATACAAGTAACTATTCATTCTCATTTCAATAGTTTAAATAAAGATAATGATTACCATTTTAGCTTCACGTTATAAGTTATAAACACTTAAAATACCTTTGATGCAAGCATGATGCTTGCATTTTTCTCCTAGCAAACCTATAATTTGACATCTCAACATTGCCATTTATTGAGCCAATTCCTTTATTTCTTCTTTAGCTTTCAACTTCTTTTTCTCAATTCTTCATAGTAAACAAGCTTCAAATCACCTTAAAAATCCCTAAACTAAAAAATGACTTAAAATATAGAGTTATGAGAAACAAATATTGTTTTACACTATGGAATGCAATAAAGTGACATAAATTACTTCAATGATTATGCTTAAATGGATGGCCATCTTGCAGGGATTTAATACTGAATTGTATAATGGAAGTGGATCTTAAAATTCTTTTATTCCACTCGTTTTGGATCATGATTAAGAAAGAAACCATGGTCTCCTTTCCACAATAGATACACCATAGTCCCAAAAGCATAATTGTGCAGTAATTTGATAGAGAAAGTCACTTTTCTTTCTTCGTTTTATGAGTTATGTGTATGCAAGGAAGAATTCTAAATAATGAGAGTGGTTTTCTTTTTCTATAACCAGTTTTCTCTCATAAGTTTTGCCCAAAGGTTGACTCTTTTGTTATGGTTTTAAAGTGATTTCAAAAATATATATTTAAAATGTTAATAGATTATTATTATTATTTTCCAAAAAGAACTTTGTTAAGCCCTTTGGACCTATCTAGTCCAATTTAGTCCTACCTAATTATTAATTTTTTTTAAAAGAAAATGGTTAAGCTTTAAAGGCTAGTTTAATCTAATTAAGCCATAAAGCCAAGTTAAAAAGCTCTTTTTAAATATTGATTGTATTTTCCTAGTTTGACCTTATATTTTATTTAGGATAAGAATTTTATAAAGTACTTTATATAATTACTATCAAATTCTTTAATCAAAATATAACATATGGAGAAATCTTTTTTTTTTTTTTTTCTCTTGGAAATACCTAATCATATGGTGTTGAAAATGTTACTTGTTATATTTTTATTGAATGATATATATATATATATATATATATATATATATGATAATAAATACTTAAAAATTATATACTAAATATTTTATTTTTAATATTGACTAGGCTAATACTTTGATATAATTACTCTAAAACCACATTAGTAATCTAAAAAGAAGAGAGGTCCTATTATAAAGGAATCCAAAATTAGAAATATAGTTTAGTAGCATAGCCTAGGTGAAAACTTTGAGAAGAAAAAAGAAAAAAAATAAAGAAAATTACAATTTAAAACCCTAAGTTTAAGACATTTATATTAAAGAATCTTAAATTTTAAAATTATTCTCAAGAAAAAGGCTTATATACTGTTGCTTGTATTTTTATTATCATGCCCCGCAATTAAAAGATAGTAAGTGTCTAGTTCTGTAACAATATAATAATAAGTATATAGTTTTTGCAAACAATTATATGGTATCCTAGTTAAGTTATATGCTTGTCATGATTTTATTGGAAAACTATATATTTGTCATGTTTTAATTGGTGAACATAATAGCAAAGATATAAGAAACTGCACTTAAGTCTAATTTTACTTTAAAGGACCTAAGGATACAAAATTTTAACTTGAAGTCCTAAATTGTAATTTTTCTACTTAGTTCAAATTTTTAGTCCTTGGATTTTTAAGAATAATTTTAAAATTTAAAACCTTTTTCAGTATAAACATTTTCAATTTTGGATCCTTAATTGTATTTTTCTCACAAAAATACAAGGTACAATGCTAGATGACTCATAACACTTGAATAACTAAAATATGGTTCACCCAATATCTCCAAGCGATTTTTTTTTAGGTCAATTCATTCCAACAAGAAAAACAGTACAATAGAGAATAAGAGATAAGTTACAACAAATTAAGTTAGTCAACTTCTTGTTCACAACCGTTTAAATTCTTAGAAAGAATTGATTAAAAAAAGGGATAGGTATATCCCTTAATCAAAATGCCTAACAAATTAGTTTGTGGCTTGACTAACAAATTTAGATACCTAATAAAAAGTGCAAGAAGAAAAATGCTTATTGAGATGGATAACATTTTTCACAATTTACAAAATATTTCAATTTGGGCAAGTAGAATCAGAATTAACATATATTAGTAATTCGTTATAGTCATATTCTATTTTAATTGACTTCAAATTGAGATCTAAAGCCATTTGTACTCCTTGTAAGAGAGCTAAAGCTTCAACCATAAATAGAGAAACAAAAACACAAGAAGGACAAATAAATTCTACTTGTTCACCTCTACAATCTTTAATCCCAAGGCTAGCCTTTGCACTATTAACATGAAAGCTACTATCGATATTAATTTTGAAGCAACTCTCCATATGCAAGTGTTAACGCATAGCAATAGCCTTACTATAATTAGTAAGTGAAATATCATAAGACATTGCCCATTTTTTTGTTGACCAAAATTCATGAAGTGCCATTACAACATGATGCAAGATAGCAACTGGGTTAAGAGGGATACTTTCAAACACCCACCTCTATGTGGCTTTCCAAATATACCAAGAGATCATAGCAATTTCAACATTTCCAAATTAAAAAACATCTCATATAATCATGCTTTAATTCTAAAAATTTGACATTGATCAATTTTGAGAGAAAGTAGGCAAGAAAACCAAATTTGTTGAATCCCATTCACATAACAAAGGAAGATGTTTCATGGACTCCACCTCGGCGACATAACATAGGCATATGGAAGAGGAATTTGGATTGTCTCCAATAGTTCACATTATTGCATATGGCAGAGTAACCTTGTTGAAGGTTCATTTTAGGAACTAAAAAAATGATGTAGGGTATTTAAAAATTGTAATTAAGAAAATAAAAAATTTAATTATAAGAAAAAATATTTTAAAAATTTAAACTATATCCATTTTTTTAATCTTAAAAAAAAAAGCCTTTAAAAAGCCTATTGTTTGCAATAATTCCCATTATTGTAGATGATCCCTTCACCATGAAGGAGGTACTACACTTCCTCTTCCAAAGGTTAACTTTTATTGATAGTGAACCAATACAAATTTTTCAAATAAAATACTTGACTTTTGGTGGAACTTGTAACTATCATATAGTTTTTCATCACTAAAGCTAAACTTTAAAGGATGAGTGTGCCAAAATCATATCCATTCTATTAGATAAAGCCAAGTGATAACCCTTTTTAAGGGTATAACACTCATTTCTAGATTCATTCCACATAAGTATCATTTTGAAGCACTTAGGGGATCGGAATTTTTTTGGATTGCTTGCAATTTATTACTAGTTAACCATTTCTCAACAAAAAATGGTTCCTATTGCGTATTGCAATTAAGTTCAACCACAATACAATCTCATAAATCTTTATAAAAAGGAGAGGAAGAGAGTTTAAAATTTTGCAAAGTAGGAATGGTCTTCTTACCTTACGATCTTCAAACCATTGCCAATAGATTAAGATAGACAATAAATCCCTTCCTTGATTTTAAAAGAAATAAGATGGGTAATCAATATTATCTTCAACATATAATAAATTTCTTAATTTTTAGCAATAACTATGAATTTAAAAATTGAAAATTATAATTTTAAATGTTTACATTTTTTTTAAAATTTAAATTTGAGCAGCTATAGAAATTTATTTTAAAAATATGCATTAAATATTTTTTGGGAATCTTTTTTATTAAATATCATTAAAGCCAAGCCTTCAAATTACCAATGAATATCTTTCTTTTTTGTCGAGAAACACGTTGCAACCCTAGTCCCCCCAGCACCCTCTCCCCGTCTTTCCCATTCGCAGTCTCACGCACGCACTCATGGCTGCGCCGGAGCCCTTGAACATGGAGGCCTCGAGCTTTACATTCTCAGTGCCTTTTTCAGCTCAGGCTTCTTCTTTGGTTTCTTCAGCCGAGGCTCCGCTTCCCGCTACATCTCCATTTGCGGCTGGACCTTCTGCGCCAGCTCAGCCCACATCCTCGTTGCCTTCTACCCTTCGTAAGTGTTGCATTTCCTAACCTGCTTAGTTTGGTTGCTCAGAAAGAGAACTAAATTATGAAATTTTGTCTTCAGATGATTGGAAATGGTATTTTTCCATTTCCAAGAATCCTCTGATATTGAGGACTCTTTAATGTTGTAGATTTATTTGAGAAGGGAAAATTAGTTTGTATTTTGAATTGTATGCGTGATTAGAATTATTTTTTTGGATGTATTTATGTATGCTTGTTATAAAATTGAAAAGCTATGTCTTACTTTGTGAATGTAATTATCTTGCTCACTTTTTGGTATAAACGTTTTATTACGAAACATGATATGCGAACGTGACTTGTATATCATTCTTGCCGAGCTTTACATAAATATCTTGTGCAAGAAAAAAAAGTGTTTGCTGAACATCTTTGCAAGCCCAACTTGCTTTGAGAGTCTCATCCAGCACATAATAAGAAAATCTATGTGAGTTCCCTGTAATTGTTTCAATTAAGATAGTACACCTGAAGTTGAAATGAGATCTTAGTTGATGATTGGTTTCTGTTGAAAATATACTACACTCTCCGATCCCTTTTATAAGGAAATATGAAGAGATTTTTTTGGTTCCAAAATATAAGAAACATAGTATATATTTTTTTTACTTTATTAAATAATAATTTTTTTTTTATCCTTCATTTAGTATTACACCCAATATATTTAACAATGCATAACGTTTTTCCATGCAAAATAAAGATGAGTAAAATAAGAAAGAATTACCAAATTTGAACCTAATCAATGAGTTAAACTGATATTAACTATTTTTCTTAATAACAGTGAAACAATTTTTTGTTTCTAATAAAAGGGACCAGAGTAGTAATTTTTAATAATCATAAATTTTAAGTATGATGTATGTCTTAAATATTTTCTTTATGTGCTTTTAAAAATTTGATAGCTTGATATCCGTACTTGGTCTACTGATATGTTTACTATTTTCACTCTTAGGTTTTATCATATGACAATTTTAGCTTGCTTCTATGTAGACTTTCAACACATAGAGGATCTTTAATCTTGTGAATTGTTCATCAATCTATCCAGGTCTTCCAGAGCATTTGATGCACAAAAATAGGTTACAAGAGTATGCTCAAAGGTCAAACATATCACTTCCCATCTATCGAACTGTCAATGAGGGACTTGCACATGCCCCACGGTTTAGGTCAACGGTGTGGGTTGATGGAAAGAGCTATACTTCCCAAAATGTTTTTTCCGTTCGAAAAGCAGCTGAACAGGATGCTGCGAAATTTGCTTTTGAGGACATATTGACAAAGATCAAAGATGAAGGGCTTCCTCCTATTCTTGAGGTTTGTTGGCGTAGGATTGTAATTTCAATAGGTGCATTTTTCACTTGTTAACTAATTAGTATATATTATAATAATGCTCTTCTTCTGTGTATTTTTCCTAGGGCTATTTGATTCATGTTGCTATGCTTGTTAATCATAATCCACAATTTTGAGAATCTCTAGAGTTGTTAGTATATTTGTTGATTATTAATTAAAAAGCAAACACACTATTGAGAGAGAGAGAGAGAGAGAGAGAGAGAGAAATTCTTGCATTTATCCTTCCTATCGAATATCATGTATAATGCTATAACATTGTCCACACCCCAATGTGCATAGACTGAGTTCTGCTATATATTCTTAGGCTTGTTTCTATTAACTTCTGGTCTGGCAATTCAACTTTTGTTATCTGCTTGGCTGGCATATTTCTTGGATAACATTCAATTATAGCTGTTTACACAATTGGATAGCTTTAGTGTGCTTGGTATGATATACTGTATAAAAACTATTTCCTACCACTTTATTTGACATTTTAGAAAATTTGTTTCATTGAATACTTATTTGAGAGTGCAGATGTTAGATCAGACATATGCACTCTTGGTTATTCAAAGCATTTCTGGGCAATGTTTCAATTGTTGTGATGTATATCGGCATAACCTGTCAACCACTTGAAGATATTCTTGTCCAACTTGTCCGTGTGTGTTGTTGTGTATGTCTGGTGAGGAAGAGGAACAACTCATGTCTTCAGTCTAAAGTACCGATAGCTTTGGGCTACAATTTTCTTTTTCTTTTTATTGTTGTAGAACTGCAGTAAATAAAATTCTTCTTCCATTAAAAACACAGGAGGGAGAGCGTATAAAATAAATAGACACAGGCTGAAGAGTAGGAAATATTAGGAAATATTATGATAATCATGCTTGACTTATTCAAAAAATAAAATTTAGTAAAAACAGAAAGATACTAACAAAAAATCCTAACAAAAGATATCTCATAAATTAGGGATAGAGAGAGAGAGAAAAATAATTTACTATTTCTGTTGAGAAAACCTCCAATACTCCCCCCTCAAGCTGGTGAATATATGTCGTGCATTCCCAACTTGCAGCTTAGATCATCAAATCTGGATCTTGTAAGGGCCTTTGTAAGGCTAGCAACTTGGGAGTGGGTGTTCACATAGCTCAAAATAATGATCCCCTCTTGAATCTTCTCTTTAATAAGTGTCTATCTATCTCAACGTACTTAGTCCTATCATGATGAACAGGATTATGCACAATTTTTATTACTGATTTGCTGTCAGACCATACCTGGGTTGGTGACTGAAATTTTATCTTAAGCTCCTTAAGAAATCTCAGAAGCCAAATTCCCTCACAAATGCCTAGTGCTAAGGCTCTATTCAGCCTTTGCACTACTTCTAGAGACAATTGCTTATTTTTGCTCTTCTAGGTTACCAAATTTCCCCATAAGTAGGTACAATATATGGTGGTAGACCTTCTATCTATTACTGATCCTGCCCAATCTGTATCAGTATATAACTCTAATCCATGTGACTCATTCCTTTTGAAAAAAAGTCCTTTCCCTGCATTCAACTTCAAGTATTTTAAAATTCAGTATATTGCTTCCAAATGTTCTTCTTGTGGTCTGCTCATGAACTGACTCACCACACTCATTGGGTAACTAATACTGGGTCGAGTGTGTGATAGGTAGATTAACTTTCCAACAAGTCTTTGATATCTATCTTTATCAACTGAGATACCATCCTCCTTAAAACTCAATTTTGTATTAGAATCCATAGGAGTAGTAGTAGGCTTTGCACCAAGCTTCCTTGTCTCTTTCAATAAATCTAAATTATACTTTCTCTAGGAGACAATAATACCCTTCTGTGATCTTGCAATCTCCATGCCCAAGAAATATCTTGGTTTACCCAAGTCCTTCACTTCAAATTCCTTTGCCAGAGAATTTTTTGGAATCTGAATTCTTTCAATGTCATTCCCTGTAATAATTATGTCGTTCACATAAACTATCAAAATTGTCATTTTTCCACCTGCATACCTAACAAATAAAGTATGATCAGTTTGGCGTTGTAAGAAACCCGAGTGCATCACATACTTGGTGAACCTCTCAAACCAAGCATGCGGAGACTGCTTCAAACCATATAGTGATTTACGAAGCCTACCAACAAGATTTCACCTTCCATACTCTTCTAATCATTGAGAAACATCTATATACACTTCCTCTTCCAAATCACCATTAAGAAAGGTATGTTTAACATCTAACTAATGTAAGGACTGGTCTAGATTAGCAGCAAGTGATAGGAGTACCTTAATAGTGTTTAATTTAGCAACCGGTGCAAAGGTCTCCTAGTAGTCAATCCGATGTGTCTGAGTGTAGCCTTTGGCCACTTAACGAGCCTTGTATTGACTAATGCTACCATTTGGGTTGTATTTTATAGCAAATATCCACCAACAACCCATGGTTGACTTTCCCTTAAGTAAGCTTGTCAGCTCCAGGTTTGGTTTTTCTCAAGAGCCTTCAGTTCTTCCTTAATAGCCTTTCTCCACTTTGGATTCTTAACGGCTTCTTGATATGATTCTGGTAGCTGTTCACTGGAAACACTAGCAATGAAAGACTTCCAATTCACTGACAATTTATCATAAGAGATAAACTTACTTATAGGATGCTTGGTACATGATTGTACACCCTTCTGGATAGCAACAAGCCAACTCAAATCATCAGAAACAAGGTTTGGCTCAGATTCTTGACTCTGCCTCGGAATATCAAGGGTCACATCACCTCCTCCAAATTGCTGTTTGCTTATATTTTTTGGTCTCCTTAAGACTGTTTCCTTTGCACGTTGATTGGGCATCTTAGTTTCTTGTAAATTTTCATCATTGTGACCAGAAAAACAAGGGTCAGGTTCATTTTCTTTAGGTTGAGGTATAGTAGGAATAAATTCTGTTTCAGCAACCTCTGGAGCTATTTTAGGAGTAATGTTAATTTCAGAATCAAAAATATTAATTGGTTTTGGTACAAAAACAATTTCAGGTGCTAAGGTAGGTGAAGAAGTGTGTGTAGACATGACATTAGGTGCTGTCTCAGGTGCATTTGAATCTGTTACAGAACTGGAAAAATCACTCAAAAATTCCCATTCCACATGATTCTCCCCTTGAATGGAATTTTTGGGTAGTAGGATTGATCTTTAGCAAAGGTAATATTCATAGAGATAAACATTTTTTTTAAAGTAGGAGAATAACATTTATATCCTTTTTGATTTGGAGAGTAACCCAAAAATATACATTTGAAGGCTCTAAGATCAAGCTTAGCCCCATGGTAATTACGCATACAGGCGCCACACCCAAAAACCTTTTGAGAAATAGATGTAACAAGGTGATTGTCAGGGTAGGTCTCAGATAATTTCTGTACTGGTGTTGGAAATTGAGTGTTTTAGAAGGTAACATATTAACAAGATATGCGGTTGTTAGAACAGTTTCACCCCAAAAAAAATTAGGTACACTATGGGTTATTAGTAGAGCTCTTGCTATGTGAAGGAGTTGTCTATTTTTTCTTCCTGTAGTTCCATTCTGTTGAGGTGTTTTAACACAATTGGTTTGGTGAATTATTCTGTTCTCATTTAGGTACTGGGTGAACTATGTACTAAGGTATTCTCTCCCATTGTTACTTCTTAGGATTTTAATGGATGTTTGAAACTGAGTTTTTATCATTTGATGATATTGTTTAAAAATCTGTAACAAATCAAATTTGTCCTTCATAAAGAACACCCATGTTAATCGTGTATAGTCATCAATGAAGGTAACAAACCACCGGGTTTTTGAAAGAGTTGAGATTCTTGAAGGTCCCCATATATCACTATGGTTAAGGCAAATGGATGAGAGGGTTTATGGACTTGTGAAGGATAGGAATTTCTAGTGTGCTTGGTTAGTTGACACACGTTACAATGAAAAGAAATATCATTCTTATTCATAATGTTTGGAAACATTTTTAACATGTAATTGAAACTAGGATGACCTAATCTATAATGCATCAACATCAAATCTTTATTTGAAATACTTGCTGTGAAAACCTTTTTCACATCCCTTCGACGATTGCACTCCAGGTAACAGAGACTCTCAAATTCCTCAGCATTGCCAATCGTCCTCCCAGAGCTTAGTTCCTGGAAAACACAATGAGTGGAAAACATATTAACATTGCAATTTAGCGTTCTTGTCACTTTTGTAACAGATAATAAATTGCATTTAAGACCAAGGCATAAAGCATATCAACCAAAATTATTTCCTCTGTAATATAAACAGTGCCAATCCCTAGCACCTTAGTGAATGTACCATCAGCAATTTTAATATTTATTCCACTGCAAGGTTTAATCTTTACAAACAAAGATATATTATCTGTCATATGATCAGTTGCACAAGAGTCTACAATCCACTACTCTGGCTTCAGTGCTCTAACTTTAAGAGCTTGAATATAAAATTACCTATAGTCACTGTTTTTTCAAGTATCACATTGCTTTGATTATATTTTTCCTATAGTTTCTTCAGTGATTCCACTTCTGAGGTACTTAAACCTCCTTGAACAGCTTCATTCTGTTCCTCATGAGTCACAGCATATCCCCTGCATTCGAATTTCTGTTTCCCTTTGCTGTTGTTTGGTTTGCCATGTAGCTTGCAACGATTGTCTCTAGTATGCCCCTGTTTATTGCAGTAATCACACATGGGTTTATTGTCCATCTTCAATCTATTTTCGTGTTTGGCAACAAGAGCCGTAGAATTACTTCACTTTGGCTCTGTCCTCCCGGTAGAAGTTGCTTCTTTCTTTCTTCTTCTTTGACAGTGAAAAATGCCTCTTTCATAGTAGGAAGTTTTTCTAGGCTCATAATTCTCCCTTTGATATCATCAAAGATTGAGTTCAAGCCAAGCAGAAAGAAATTTATGCCGTCTTTGTTTCTCCTTAATTTTTTTGTAATACTCTGCATCTGCTGTACATGACCATGTGTAGCTTTCATAAAAATCCAGCTGTTGCCAGTGCCTCATTAACGTGTTATAGTAATTAGTCATGTTGAGTGAGTTTTGACGAAAATCATGGAGGAAGGATTCCGGATTTAAGATTGCTACCTTATTCTTTTGAGAAGAAAAGTCTCTCTTGCTGCTACCCATACATTGTGAGCACTTTCATACAGCATATAATTTAGATTAACCTCATATGTCATCGAGTTGACAAGCCAAGACTGTACCATGCTCTTGTCCTCCACCCATTGTTGAAATTTTGGATCATCTGGGTGTGGTCGTATAGCTTCACCGGTCAAGTACTTGAGTTTGTCTTTGACAGTAATGTATAGTTTCATGCTGGAACTCCACTGTAGATAATTTGTCCCATTTAGGCGGTGGGGGGTAATAAGAACCAGTTCTGTATCATTTGGTGGTGGTGGCGCTTGAGGGAGTTGAACTCGAGTTCCTAATGGAAGTTGAGGGTTACTTCCCATCGGCAAGTTTTGTCCCTTTGAGGCCTCAGTGTTCAAAGCCGCACCAAATCTGATTACCATGGATTAATTTGGGGCTCTGATACCATGTAGTAAATAAGGGCCTGTTTGATTCTGTTTTTGTTTTATTGTTTTCAAAACAAATGTTTTTTAGAACAAATTTTGAGAATAAAAAAATTAAAAAAATTGTTTGAATCATTATTCTGAAAAGTATATGTTTTCTGTTTTTTTTCTGATTCTGCAGAACAAAAATTACAAAACACTTACAAAATATTCTGATTTTCTGCTTCCGAAAACAAAATTCTGTTTTTTTGTTTTACAAAACACTTCATTAAAAACACATTATCAAACAATTTTTTTTGTTCTTAAAAATATAAAATTGTTTTGAAAACAAGAAACCAAACAAGCCCTAAAATTCTTATTCCATTAAAAACACAGGAGGGAGAGCGTACAAAATAAATAGACACAGGCTGAAGAGATCATTGATTCCTAGGGAGGAAATATTACAATGATCATGCCTGACTTATTCAAAAAATAAAATTTAGTAAAAACAGAAAGATATTAATAAAAAATCCTAACAAAAGATATCCCATAAAATTAGGGATAGAGAGAGAGAGAGAGAGAGAGAGAGAAAAATAATTTATTATTTCTGTTGAGAAAACCTCGAATAAGAACCTTTAACTTTGTCTATTTCTGGACTTTTAGTGCAGATTCTATGTTTGTTCTAGCACAAGCCATCTTCCAGAGTACTGGTTGATAATGCTCTAATATTGCATTTAATAGTATATCTTATAAATTATTTCACCTTGTGTTTATCTTCCAGAAAACTATGTTTTTCAAGTCTATCTTAAACGAATATGCTGCCAAGATGAATCTAGATAGAATTAGATACAACACTGTTAAGCGGGAAGGGCTTCCTGTTTTTGTATCATCTTTGGTTTTCAATGGTAAATGCTACACTGGTGATCCAGCTAAAAGCAAAAAGGAGGCTGAGCAATTAGCAGCACGTGCTGCTATTCTTTCAAATCTAGGTAGGTACCCTTTTGTATACACTTAATTGCATATTGTAAAAACATTCTATGTAACTATGGGCAGATTGTTGATTGATTTTATAATGCAGGTGATCCTGGGTCCGGAACACGTCTTTCTGAGATAATAAAGTCAAAATTCAAATTCTGTGCTGCAATTAACAATGTGAAGGACTCCCAACATACTATTACCCTATCACCTATAGCAAACACAGGACATAACGAAGTGCAGGATGCACTTCCCGAGTGTTCTTCTAGAGTGCTTCCACCACAGCAAGAATTTCAGATGTCAAAACCTGAAAAATCCCCTGAAGACTCCAACCTTCCAAATGTGTCTCTGCAAGCAGGTGCACAACAGCATATAGATGATAGTTCAAGTTTGGAAAAGCGGAAAAAGAACAAGAAAAAGGCAAAAAAGGCTAATAAGAAGTCCAGGCTTAATTCGCTTAATTCTCTGTAAGGTTTCTTAATATTTGAACCCTGTTATTTAATGTATTGTGCTATCTTTTTTCCCCATCTGCTCTATATTTTCTCAGTTACATTTATTTCACTTCTCCATGTTAGTGTGGAACTTACCATGTAAACAAAAATTTGGCAAAAAAGAATTTTTTGCCCCCCAAAGTTTCATTCTTGTCCCTAAAGTTTTCTTTTTTGGTCTGTTCCTGTTCTGGAAGTATGGTTTTGTTCCAAACATTTCCTTTAAGTTTAACTCCATGTACTTCTCCTTTACAGCTTGCACACTGGGATCCCATGTGGCAAAAATTAACCATTATGTGTCATAAACCAGTGCATGTGTAATTATACATAAATCTTAAAAATACATCAGACATCAGAAGAACACATAAGATTAGGTTTATTGTATAAAAAACACCTAAATTCCCTGGGCCTTCTCCTTTTGATGTGTTCTGACTTCTGATATTGCTGAGGCCTCTGTCACAACAGGCATGATTTAAAGAAAAGAATAGAGAAAAGGAAAAAGGATTCCGAGATGAAACAAACTCAGGGAGGGCACGGCAAATTCTGCATCCATGAACAAGGCTATTGTTTCTGGGAACAATTTAGATTTAAACAGAGAGCAAAGTACTTGACACTTTCAGGATCTATGTCCAGGAGGATTGATGCACGGCATATGTATTGGGCACCACACCCAATGTTTCAACCAAGTAAGAGCCTTAGGGGACGATTACCTTAATATGGTATTCAATATATCTATATCTATATATATATATGACGAATGCTAACCCCCACACTAGTTATGTGGAGGTTAGCAATCTCCACATTTGATCTACCAAAATATTCTCACTTTTTTACTAAAGACAGGTACAAGGGTATTTAAGTCATGTTCTTGTGAAGTTGCATTTATTGTGGTGTGGAAATCACTTAATACCCTTGCGTTAATGATCCCTCCATGGGGAATTGACTTAAATATTCCTGTATTTATTGTCTTCTAGTGAAAATGTGAGGATATTTTAGTTGAAAGACTAAATGTGGAGATTGCTAACTATTACTTCCGCCAATGTGTTTTCATTTGTGGATCTGTTTCGAAAATGATATGGCTGAATAGGTTCTTGGGCTTTCATCATTTGATTTGTTTTGATATTGCCTCTGTTACAGCTGGCATGATTTAGAGAAAGGGAAAGAGAGCTCTGAAATGGAACAAACTCGAGGAGAGAATGTATTTTAGTTTGGCAGAGAATTTGGCAGCTGAATAGATTTTGATTAGTTTGAAATAATGAATTTTGATTGTGTGGTTCCTTTTCTTTCTTCTGGGGTTATTAGGTGGGTTCTGCTCTGTGGGCACATGCTTCCAGTCGAATCCTTAGTTATCCCAATTGGAAGATCAAACCCTAGTGACAATCAAATGCTTGCATCAAGTTTTTTTTTTGGCCGGGGGGGCGGGGTGGGGTTTGCAGGTTAGCTTTTCAGTTTTCTTTTTGGGCAATGGGAAGATGAATTGAGTTAGATAGGCCATATGTCATCTCAGGTGGAATTGTTAATGACACTTGTCAGAGTTTTTGGCAATGGACATATTTATGCGCATCTTTTTGAAGTTTCTAACACGAAAGTAGACTAAATTAACGAAAAGGAAATGTTTGGAACAAAAATCATATTTTTAGAATAGGAATGGACTGAAAATCTTGGGGACAAAAATGAAACTTTGATGAAAATTAAGGGACAAGTTATCTTTTGCGAAAAGAAAAAAATTCATTTAGCTTTTTAGAATGCATGTTTCACTTCTGTCCATATCTTTCATAGCCACTGAGATGCACTTCGCCCAAATGGACGTTAATGCTTTTTGCTTGGTCAATTACTGGCGATGTTTTGTACCCCAACAACCCCCAACCCCCCCAAAAAAAACAAAAAACAAAAACACCACAACACAAAAACCAAAAGAAAAAAGGGGTAAAAAAAGGACTTACCAACAATGTCAGCATTTCATCTTGCATTGTTGGAGATAATCCATTTTCATTTGAGCAATTGGAGTATTGTCACATTAAAACCTAATCTGGGTAAAAGAAGGTTCTGTTCATGCTTTGTATTGTTGGCTATGATTTATGAGTGTCTATTCAATAGGCCAAGACTTGAGAGAGTGGGACACGACTTAAGGTGGTTATATAGATGTACGTATTTGCCTTGAAGCATGCCATATGATTAATTTGAAGGTCTTATGTTGTGAAAATTTGCAGGCCGCTAGTTGCTGCACTTCCTCTCAACCAAGTTCCTCCTTCGTCAGCTGCTTTTCTTCTCAACGAAGTCCCTCCTAGTTCTTCTGCAACTCCTCTGAATGAAGTCCCTCGTTGTTCGGTGGCACAGTAACATTGTAGTAGTGGCGGAATTTGTAAGTGTTTTAAAACAGTACAATGGGTCCTAGGATGAGAAACCCCCACCTCGTTAAGACCCGAATGCATGTTAGATATGTTTTCATATATCATTTCTTGGTCAAACTCTTGGATCTCCAACCTTTTTGTTTTGTTTTATTTTGTTTTTGTTCGATTGTTCAGACTGCCTAGCTGATTTTAGATGCTGACCTTGTCTTCTACTTGCCACTCCGGAACATCGAAGTGGTTTTGTCTATTACCAGTTATGCTTCAGCACGAGTCGATGGCAACAAGCTGGTGGTGGTAGGGGCTCATTTTAGTTATACATCTGCTAAAAGGAAGGGAACTCAATGTAAAGTATCTCGATTCTAACATGTTTGGATCAAGGAGGGATTGGGAGAGGGTAAGGGAGTGGGCGGAAAAAAAATATTTATTATGTTATTACAATCATTGTTCAATAATATTTATTTGTTTTTATTATTGTTTTTAAAGTAGAGATATAAGTATTATTTTTTATTTAATCTATCTAATGTTTTTAAAATTGAATTGGTTGTTGAATCATAAAATTATTAGTTTATAATTTATTGATTCAATTATGGTAAAATTGAAATTGAACTAGCTGTGGTTAAAAATATAATATCATACACAATAGTAAATAAATACTGATAAATTTTAAATATTTTATTATTTATAAAAATCAAAACCACAATATATATGATAAAATATTCAAAATTTATAGAAATACTCTCTCATCACTATGATTTTTTTATTTTCTAATATAAAAAATTTAAGTTTGTCGAAAAGAAAATGTATATTCTATATATTTAACAAGTAAAAATAATAGTATAATACTATACTACTGTTTTTATCTCCCCTTATTAAAGTGATAGCATCAATCAATTATCGAACTTTTCCAGCAGGACCTGTGCAACCACGTCTTTTACTTCTTTTTTTTTTTTTTTAACTTTTATTTCTTTCCTAGATTTCTTTTGAGTTTTGACATATACAGTTATCTTTCACATCCTTAAAAATTAAAAGATGAAAATGTCAAAAGCCAAGCATATGGGAAGCTTCGCATTGCTCTTCTTGCATTCGAAGCACTTTAGACTAACCCACAAGCCATCTCTGGCAGGTGCTTGCTTGTTGGGTATGGTTAGCTGGACAGTTGCCCACTGTTCAGGTTCCTACTAGGAAGGAAGAAGAAGGATGGTAGTGGTGGAATGAAGAGATCAGTCCGATCCTTGTTCTTCTTAGGCATTTGCATTATTAGATCTTGTTCTTCTTTCTTGCCTTGTTCGTTGCAGAAATGGAAAAATGGATTGATATTATTACAGTCTGATTTCTCTTCTTTCTCTTTTTGCTCTTCAGATCTCATCCTTTTCTTGTATTTCTTCGGTTCTTTCTTCTCATTTTTCTTTGTAAAAAACACCGAACCGTTCAACCTATTTATTCGGTTGGGTTTTACTGGATTGTTCAGTTTTTGATGGGCTTTATTGATTTTCAACCAGTTTTTTAAGTGATGGTTTTATAGGTCAACTTAATCAGATCAGTAACCAATTCATCGGTTTTTAGTTGGTCCGGCTCATCTAGTTCGGTTTTAATTTAATTACACTGATTCTGTCTCTTTTTTTTAAATTCTATTCATTCTTATTCTCACTGACCAAACACAGCCTAAGTAAATTAAAGTATGATTATCTTCGTGTTTCCTGACCATTGCAATTGAATTGCTGAAGATACGTCCATTTGTAATTATTCAATTGTTCCACCATCGTCTCTAGTTTTTCCTTCTTTCAAAGTACCCAATGTTATTAGCTGAAAACCATTTTTTAGAAAATAATATTAAAAATGACGTGGGGTGATAGTATAAAACTATTGATTGTCATTTGTCAAGCTGTGTAAGGCTAAAATGTAATTAAATTCGTTTCAACTTAGTGTAATAATAACTTTTTGTGAGGGCGAAAAAAATATGTCTACGGGTAATATTGTCAAATTACTCTCGTCTTATGCATAGCGAAGTGCCTTCCTATCCAAACTGGCATTAGTCTTGTTTTACTTTTATATCTGATCTCAAGTTGCAGCAAAATTTTGGTACTTTATTGGCATGAGATTGAGAAATAGAAAAATAAAAGATAAATCACTATCCTATTATTGAGAGAGGCTTAAATATTTTATATATATAAATATATATATTTTAAAATTTTAAAAATATGCATATACTCGTATAAAATTAATGTATGTTCAAAATATCTTCATGAATAATATTGTATTTATTATTAATAATATAACTTATTGAAAAATTATTTTTAAATTTTGTTTTTTTTGAAAATTATGAATTAAATTTATTTTAATGTATATTAAAATTACAGCAATACTTTTGTTTATTATAATATATTAATATACATTTTACTAAATTAGCTAAAATAAAAAAAATTATTTTGTGAATATATGTTTTTTAATCCTTTTTTTAATCAAATGATTTTACAATTTGTTATATTTAAAAAATTGATTATTTTATATTGGTTTAATGAATATTTCATTCTGTTTATATTCTACAAATAATAGAGGCAAGAATATTTTGATCAAAATAAATATAATTGTAATTTTTTTTGTTATAAAAAAGTAAGTATAACTCATTTTTTTATTTTAAGAAAAAAGAATATATATATTTATTTTAAAAAAAATTTTGCATTTAAACATTTTTTTTGGAGAAAGAAAGAGTGGTTTATCCAAAAATAAATTAGCCGCTTATATTAATGGTGACCAGTTCCTTGATAATGATCTATGTGTGATTTCCAGAGTCTTCTTCAGAATGCTTGCGGCGATCTAGAGGAGCCCCACTCCTTGTGTCAAGCGTGAATGTCATAGAAAGTAAGAAAAATTAGATAAACTCATATTATATAAAATTTATAATAAAATATTTAAAAAATTTAAATTTTTATTAAGAATTATTATAACCATCAAATTTTAAGAGATTTATTATTATTTTTTAAAAATTTATTATTAAGTATAAGAAAATATAAAATTTTTTTATACTTAATAGTAAATCTCTTAAAATTAATAGTAGATTTTTTAAAATTTGATGATAAATTGAAAATAATTTTAATTTTTAAAATATTTTATTATAAATTTTATATAATATAAATTTTTAGTTTAGGTGTGTAGTTCAACTAATGGGAGACTGAATGAAATTATAACTAGAGCCTATAATTGGCAAAATCAACCTTTTAAAGGAATTATTTGACGTTACCCAAAATATCCCTCAATTTGGATGACTAAAATGTTAGAATCAAATTTACTAAAAGCTTTATGAATATTAAAGTAATTTACATTGGAATTTTTGCATAAAACAAGATTTAACATATTTGAGCATGATGCCTAATTTGATATATTATTTGTGATTTTTTTAATAAAATTAAATCATAGTGAGAAAATCAGAACTTAAATTTGCCGGGTGTATTCAATCAACCGTGAAAAATTTGTTAACAACTCATGATTCATGTTGTGTACAATTAGCTGGTATAAGGAGTTAAATGTAAATTATCGGCCAAAAAAAAGAATTTATAAGAAATTCACCAAAATAATTATGTTAGTAAAACCTTCCATCTAAAATACCTACTCTAATAAATTTTGATTAACTCATCCTAGGTACATTACAAATTCTTAAGAATTTTTGGTTGACGGAAGCAGTATAGGAATTTTGAAGTTGTGTAAATAATGGTTAAGTGGATTTGGCAGATGAGGCAAAGAGGCATTTAATAAATAAAGAGTTGGAATTGTGATCTGTACTCTGACTTGGAGTTTCCAAGTTCATAGTCAGAAAGAACCAAAAAGACAGTCTCCTTGAGACAAGGAACTGCTGGTTTTTCCAATGCCAACTCTGATTTTTTCCCTCTTTGCACCAAATCTTGCATTGTCTTAAAACAAAACATGTGGATGATGATCTTCTTTGGGTCTATAAAAGATACACTCAAGTGTCTTCTATGAACAGCCAGGAATTTCGTCCTGGCCAAAAAAGAAAACAGAAAAAACATAAGTTGACCACAAGAATTCATTTTTCGTTTTAAAATTCAATCTGGAGGAATCAGTTGAAGTGAATGATGACGCTGATTCTTAACGGAAGTTCTGCCTGCTTCGTATGGTTCACTTGCTCGGGTTGAGTTCATACCAGTTAAGCCTCTTTTTAATTAGTGAAATTATTGACCTATATACTTTAGATAAATGACAGAATGTGCTTTTTCTATTGTAGTTTCATTTTTGTCTTAAGTGGAAATTGAATAAAATCAAAATAATTATGTTGATTATTTTCTTTTTCTCCCAATCCACATGATCAGCCTTATACTTTCCCCACCAAAACTTTTGAGATGAGTGTTTCTTGTTTTATTTTTTCTTTCTTTACCCTAAAGTATTAAGGTGTTTACAAGCCTGGTTGAGTTAGATATTGCAAAATTGAAACATGGTATCTAGATTCAACCTAGTCTTAAAATTGAAACATGGTGTCTAAACTCAACCTAGTCTCAAAATTGAGCAATATTAGGCTAGCTCTAGTTGGTGGGGTTTTTCTTTTGGGTAAAAATTATAAAATGATTATTGAAAAAAAATAAAATTTTCATATAACTTTATATAAAATTACATTTTGACTTTTAAAAAAAATTAAAATTTTTGTATAAGCCCCTAACTTGTTTTTAAAAAATAATATAATTAAGTCGGATTGGGAAAAATCAAATTGACCCCTCAAGTTATGCCTGATGTGATTAGGCTGAGTGAGCCTTGCCATGCCCTTACCTTTAACTAAGTGAATACACACATATATAAAATATTTGAATTTGACCCATGTGACAAGATAATCTATCTTTTGTACATAAATCTAAGTATCTCTCTCATTTCTTATGATATTTCCATCTCAATTGTCAAATTAAAGTACCTAATACTTCACCATTCATATGTCCATGAAATTTGGAATTCACTTACTAGCATGAATTTGGACCAAAGGATCCTAAGCTTTGAACTAAAGATTTAAGTTTACTTCTTTTTCTTTTTGGTCATTGAGATTGAAGTCTACTTATTCAAACTCTTGTATATAAGAACCTCTTACTCCAAGATTCAAAACTATCCATTTTGCTTTTCTTTTCTTTTTAATTGAACAAAACATAAGTGTAGTTACTTAATTATTTATTATTAAATTTTTTTTCTTTAAAAGATATATGCATTCATCTATTCAAATGAAAATAGAAGTGTGAACTCATGATACAACAAGAGGGGGAAGGGTTTAAGGAAAAAAAATCCAAACTACAATCTTGCTTATAATAAGTGATGTAGAACTAGTAGCAAGAACAAGAGAAAATGGAAGGGAGGAAGAGAAGGAGGAAAGAGAACTAGAGAAGGAAGGGAGGAGAGAAGAGAAAAGGTAGGAGAATATGAGATTTTATTAATTCAAACAAAACTGACTTCATCCTAATTATTAAGGATTTTATATAGAGTTTAAAAGATAAGGAGATAACTAATAAAATAAATTAAACAAAAGGTGACAAAAGATAATTAAAGCCAAAAGAAAAGGATAAAAAAAGATAATTAAACTTAATAACTAAAGTGTTTTAAAATAAAATAAATGTAATTTCCTAATTAGAATACTATTTCCTATGCCTAATGTAGGTATTTCACGACTTTCCATCATTGTCCTTGGATTGATGAGAACTATCTTTTAGAGAGGAAGATAGTTGATAAAACTACAACAAAGCGAGATCAATGTGAAGAAACTCCTCTTCAGCAATCCAAGTAGCATCCAAGTTTGAGCACCTTTTCCAATGAACAAGGTAGTAGTGGAGAGGACCTTGAAGGGAAATAACAACCTGATCATCCAAAATTCCATCAATTGCCTCAAGGATAGTGCAAAGAAGGAAGTGTAGGCATTGGAGCATAAAGCAACTAACTACTCGTAGAATCATTAGAAAGCAATGAGGGAGGTTCAAAGGTGCCTTGGTAAGGAAACAAGTCCTTTGAATTGAAAACTCGACTAATAAACATATTAGAAGGCAATTCAAGTAAGTATGCATTAGACCCAAATTTCTTAAAGATATGAAAGAGGCTAAAGGCACGGGCATGTAATTTTCCAAAAGAACGTTTGGAAAATGCTCATACAAGTCATAACATAATCTCCCTCATTAAAACTTTGAAAACAACAAAGAACATTATCAGCTAATTTATATTGTTCATTGCTTGTAAGTTTTTGTCTAATTTTAACATGTAAGTCATGAATATGTTAGGCAAATGATTCAATGAATTTAGAAGTATGAGATATCAAAGGAATTGGTATAAGATTGATAGGTTGATAAGAGGTAAAGCCTTGGATAATCTCAAAGGGACTTTTTCCTATGGACATATTTACCAAATTATTATAGGCAAACTCAACTATTGATAAGACTAAATCCCAATTATTAGGTTTATTTCCCACTAAGCTCCTAAGTAGATAAGCTTAACTCTGATTTGTAACCTTAATCTAGCTATCAATTTGAGGTTAGAAAATAGAAAACTTCAATTGGGTGCCAAAAAGTTTCCATAAGGTTTTCCAAATAACTAACAAACTTAATATCCCTATTGGACACAATGGTAGTTGGCAACCCATATAAGCATATGACCTCGTGAAAGAATAATTTATCAAAGTTGGAGGCATTTATGGCTTTACTACATAGGATAAGGCTATCTTAGAGAAACTATTTATGACAATTGAGATGGAATAGTGTCCATGTGCAATTTTAGGTAAACCCAGAACAAATTCCATACTAAGGTCTTTCTAAGACACATAAGGAATTGGTAAGGGAGTATACAACCTTGTATTCAATTTCTTTGTCTTAAAAGTCTAGCATGTATGACATTAGGATAAAATTCTAGCAACGTCATGTTTTAAAGAAGGCTAATAAAACTTATCTTCAACTAAAGCTATGGTTTTATCCCTCTTAAAGTGACTAGTTAATTCCCCCACATGTAATTCCCATACTAAGAAACATCTCATGGATGTACGAGGAATGCACAACCTAGTTCCATAAAAAAGATAACCATTTTTTATGAGAAAGTCCACCTATTTCAAGTGACTACCATCATTAATATTATGGAAAATCATCCTAAAGTCAGGACACATGGCATACTTATCTTTTAACATATCAAATCTTACAATGTTAACACTTATAAAGGTTAAGACAGTGAGCATGCAACTTAGGGCATTAATAGCTTTGTTTTCTGCCCTAGAATGTTGCCTAACAACGAAGGTGAACTCTTCAAGAAATTCAATCCATTCTACATGCCTGGAATTCAAATGCCTTTAAGACTAAGGAAACTTAAGGGATTGATAGTTGAAGTATAAAATGAACTCTTAGGGCAGGAGGTAAATTTTCTAATGTTTAAGAGATCTAATGACGATGTAAACCTCTTTGTCTTATGTGGAGTATTTTGCTTAGCCTCATTGAGTTTTTCTTAAAAAATGGCCACTTGATGACTTTTTTAACTAAGAACACCCTTAATCCTTACCTTATATGCATCATAAGCAACTTTGAAAGGCTTGGGAAAGTTTGATAAAGCCAAGATAGGATTTTTAGATAGTTTTCTCTTAATGGACTTAAAAGCTTAAGACGTGACAAGGGTCCAATAGAGTTTATCATTTTTAAGAAAATCTACAATAGGAGCCATAATAATGCTAAATTAGTTAATAAAATGCACATACAAGGAAGCTAAGAAATGGAAGCTTCATCTTATAGTGAATTTTAGGCTCTCTCCATTCCCTAATGGTCGAATCCATTTTATCTGTATGCTAGTGCTATGCTCTTTGAAAGGCGAGGCATGTTTTTGCTAGAATTAACTCTATGACTTTCTTAAGGTTAGTAGCCAGGCCTTGTGTAGATACTATAAACCTAAGGAAGACAATGTGATTTTGCAAAAGCACTTAGAAAGGTTGATATAAAACTTCTCACATTAGAAAGGTGAGAAAAATCTGATGAAGGTGGTTCAAATGATCTTCCTAAGACTTATTATGGATTAAAATTTCATCAAAGTAAGCAATAAAGAATTTGCCTACATAAGGCCTAAAAATATAACTCATAACTCACACGAAAGTGCTAGAGGCATTAGAGAGGCCAAGCAACATTACTAACCACTTGTACAAGCCATCCTGTGTCTTAAAAGTAATTTTCCACTTATCTGCTAGCTTAATTCTATTTTAGTGGTAATCATTACAAAGATCAAATTTAGAGAGCCAACTAGAGCCTGCTGCTAGATCAAACATGTCTTCAAACTTAAGGATAGGGAACTTATATATTATGGTGATTTTGTTGATTGCTTGACTATGTTGGGCAAAGGTAGCATAACACAAGGGCTTAGGCTATGTTGGATGTATCCCTTCTAAAGTAGCCTATCTACCTATCTATTAAGTTCTTCCTTATATTTAGGGTTCATCCTTTAATGAAGAAGGTTGGGAAGTTGAAAGTTAGGAATTAGATTAATGGCATACTGATGTCTTTCATGGATTGAAGTTCTAAAGGTAACTTATTTGTGGTGACATCTTAAAAATTCTTTGAGAAGTTCATAAATCTCACTTGGTACAAACACTAGTATTTGTAAAAGTGACCTTAAAGGGAAACTTTAAGAACTAAGGCAAGCATTATGTAACGCCTAGTTCTAATTAATAACTAACTTATGGGTTGGATAAAGAGATTTAGTTAATTAATTGTATGAATAATCTTAATAACTCTAAAAATACAAACCAATTAAAACTTTTATTATAAACAACTTTTAAGCTTAATGTTAATCATAAGAAGATTGAGTACTTAAAGTGTAATTAATTCCTAAAACAACCCATTAATGCCTTCAAACATAAGCTTAGGACGTTAGATTAAAACCCAATAGAAAACTATGCTCAAAACACTTAAAAAGCCTTACAAAAATGAACAGACATGTGTAGCACTGTGACATGCCTCGCCTTGGGCAACTAGAGTACAAAACACTCATATGGCACTGTGGCCTTGAAGGATTGTTCCACAATGCATTTGCCTTTGCTTAGACATCACGATGTTGTTGTAACCCTTGATGTAACATCTTGGATGAAAAAATTGTATAATGTTGCAAAGTCATAGCCTTTGTTTGAATGGTGTCATGGAATTGCAATTTAAACTTCAAATTCCTAGGGAAAACCTAGCATGGCATCATAGCATTGAAGAGTCATGCCATGGCATCCACAGTATAAAAAACATTGAACTAGCGAAAATTTAATACAACAATAAATATACACTAACTTTAACCTCCCATATTAACAAAATAGATGTGAGACACCTATAGTGACTCTAAATACACCCTTTAATGATGTAGCAACTTAAAAAACAATGATCTAACCTTTCTAACATCCATAAGTGGTAGATTTAAGATGAATAACCTAAAAAATTGAACCTATGATAGGAACACTAGAAAAATGATTGAAGCCAATAAGTAGCTTACCTTTTTTTTTTTTTACCAATATTCAACTATTTGACATCAAACCAAGTCTAACAAATTTCAAATGTTAAAAGAAAGTGTCATCAACCTTTGGAACCATAAAACTCCTACAAATACAAAATTTGACCATGTGACTTCCTTGAATCAACAACACACAACTAGTGTCTCTAATCCCATAGCTTTTAAAATCAATAACAAAACCAACCATAAAATAATTCTAAATGACTGATTAGATAATGATCAACACCATACAATATCATTAAGTTTAAAGAGTCAAACATGCATATAATTTAACATAAAACATAAGCTAATATAAAGTAAATCATAATTACATGTGAAATCTCTTTACATAATAATTCAGTATTGTCTAGAATGTTATCTATCATCTTCATATATGCAACTTCACAAAATATGAAATTCTATACTTGGCATATCATATCACAACTTGTAAGTTAGTTATAATTTGCCAAAAGATATATAATCTAAATATGATTATCCAAAAACTAAGCCTAATCTAGTCCAATCAAACCTCTAGTTGCTTGCCTTTGTTAGAACTTGCATTTTCACTTGTAAAATGTTAGCCTACAATTAGGTTGAGATACAAAATCTCAATAATCAAATGTAATTTTTATTCACATTCATAATCAAGTATAAAGCTGTACATGATAAAATCATCATTCATTATACCATATTTAACAAAGCAAAAGTAACAAGTTTGACAATAAAAAATCATATTCATCGGCCAATAACTCAAATAGTGGATAGAACACAACCACAAGGTTTATAACATCCCACCAGTAGCCAAGACATACTCACAAAGTCCACAATAATCATAGGACACACTTATGAGGTCTACGATGAAAATATTCACAAGTAGTCAAACTTAATTATGGCATTATATAAAACACAATCATGCATATACAAGCAATAAAAATGGTTCCATAAATAAATATGAATGGAATTAAATCTCAGTTACCTCAAATGAAAATTTTCACTTCCAATTTAGCCACTAATAGCTATCAAGTAGAAACATAAGCCTATATCCATTATAAACAACCAACACATATTCATTAATCCAAATAGACCTACAATTTAAATCAATTAGCACTTAACAAATCACTTAATTTTAGCTTAGCCAAGTCTCAAGGAGTTGCAAAATACCAATTTAAGTTTAACAATCTAAGCCAACGAAATGAATCTTTTAAATATTCGTACATAGAGAGCAAACCATAGAAAAATTAGTCATAGAGATGAATATGGAACAAAAGAACATCGCAAATAAAGGGGATGGGTGTCATAACATACTCTATAGGAATCTTCTTATATCACTTTATTCATTACCAACAAATTGTCAATCGTTACAACACTTAAGGCGACGACTTTAGATTATTTAAGTTGTCAATTTGAATTATGGGAGTCAAAATTTTAATTCCTCTTCTTTTTCACTCATGGCTACCATAAACAGGTTTATTTTGATATATAAAACTAAGACTTGAACCCCATTTGCATATGGAATCCATATAGCCTATTTTGACCTCTTTGATGTAATATGGCCTTAAATTTCAAAAATTTATAATTTAGGATACATAATTCCAATGTACTCAAATTAGGTGTTTACGGAAAGTTTATAATCTCAACTCTATGCTATAAAATTTCAAATAAAATTGAATTCACTTGACCCCTCAAAAACCATGAAAACAAAAGCTATGTCAGTAGCCACAATATTAGTGCAAATCTGCATAATTTTGCCAATTTCAAAAATTCATAGAATATTCTGTATAGCTTAGAAAATTAGCATCCTTAACTTATTAGAAAACTCTATAAATTCTCTAATTGCATGCCAAATTTTAACCATATACTAGCTCATTTGTGTTGTCAAGAGTAGAGGTATAATTTATAGTTTATTTGGACAAAATTTTGGTCTTAGAGTGGTCCAATTGGCCTCTAATTTGTACTTGTCCACTTTGAACAAATTTTAATAATCTTAAGCATCCATTCCATAAAGTTCATTGCATAAAATAAAACTTATATTAAAATATAACCAAGTTACATATAATCCCTATAGCATCCAATATGCAAAGTCATGTACCTATAGCCAAACCATACATCAAAATACCTTATATTCATGGGTGAGATTCTCGGGAGAATCTTAGTGACAATCTCAACCAAATCAATGTATACAAAAATGGTATGAGGAAATGCAATGCGTGTGGTGCAAGTATGTAATTTACATAATCATGTAATTCAAATAAAATTTTTAGTATGAAAACTCATTTCTCATCAAGCCATGGCAACTAAACATATCGTTTGGGCTCAACTAAACTCATTTCTGGGTTAAAAAAGAGCTATTGCACTCAATTCCTCGTTATATGAAGTTAAAAGTAGAAAAACATACACTACTTATGCATAAAGCTCATAATGTGAATCATATTAAAGCATTGCTCATGAATATATCAAGTAATTATACGTGCAAGCATCTCAACTCATTTCAACATTCAAATGCATGCAAGATAGAGAGATAAATCTACCTTATGACTTTAGAAACTTAGAACTACTATTAACCTACTTGTTAGTTCTTTTTTCCTTAGTTTTCTTTGACTTGGCACCTATAAATAAGTGAGCTTAGGCTAGTTTGGCCTATATAAAGCAATATGTAAGGAAAAATAAGTTATTAGGATCCACTTTAACTCATATTACTATCATCTGGTCTTATTAGAACTTAACATACTACTTTAGGCCAATTTAGGTTCCTTAAGAGGCAACTCTTGAAATTCACTTTCTAAGTTCCAAACTTTTACTTGCTATGAGCCATATAATCCTAATGAAACTTATTTAGGCCATCATAAGCTTGTTTAAACAAGCTTAAGACCATCTTACTTTTTTAGACCCATTTGAACCTTTAAATTTTCTTTTTCAATTTAAGGTTCTTAAATTCAGTCCAATAGTTTCATTAGTATTTATTTATCACATTTAGGCCTTTTAGAACATTAGAATCAATCAAAACACTCCCTAGGTACCTAATATAAAGCTTGGCTAAACCTATGCCATAATGAAGGGCTTTAGGAGTTTTAGGATTTTTCTTGGGAATTTGGCACATGTGGAATTTTTTTGGCTTCTTTCTAATTTAGATATGATCATATGTGGCTTGAAATATTTTTCTAGGGCTTCAAAACTTTTAAAGTGCAAATAAAACCCTAATTACTCTATCATTTTATAGCTTTTTAATTGATTCTAATTGTATAATCTTAACCTCTATGCTTAAAAACCCCTAATCCTATTAAGTTTAAGTCAAAATTAAACTCCCTTTAGCATGCTCTCATCTAGGCTAAACTTACACTCCCATGGCACTTAAGGAAGAAGAAAGTTTTCTATATGGTATCATATCTTGTTTTAATCTTTATCAAATGGAGAATTCTATGTCATAAATGGTTACTTCAAATTCCCTTCTTCCTCCAAGAGTTTAGCCACCAAATGTTCCTTTCAAACAACTAAAACCATTAGTGAAGAGAGCTTAGAAAGTAGAAGTTTTGTAACTTGTATGTCATGAAAAAGTGCACAAAATCTTACCCTTTTTACCTGTTCTTCACTTCTTCCTACTTCTTTGGACATGCTTGAGTTGTTGGTTTAGAGGTATATTAAGTTGGTTAGAACACACTAAAGGGGTGGCGTGACATAAAAAGAAGGGAGGTGATTTAACATAATTTGCAAAATTTTTGTTACGTCCCGCAATTTCAATTTTTTTGTTCAAGCTCATTTTAGATCTTTTTTTAGAACCTTTTTTTTATACAAAAATTTATATTCTTTAGTTTATTAAAAGTATTTATTTTAAAATTTTTGAGACTCAAAATAATATGAAATAACTCAATCAAAATTTCAATTAACTAACGCCTTAAATTGTACATTGATAGAGTTTTAGCCATTTTGACAGTTCCTATAATTTTCAAGGGTTCTAAAAACTCCAGTGAGTTTAACTTTATCATTTAAAACTCCTTTCTTTGAGTTTTTAAAATTTTATCTGAAATTATGATTTTGTCACTGCATATTCACTTTAATTCATTTAGCCATTTTGGCTTGGGTTTCAAACCATTTTTAGTTTCTGATTCTTATTTTTAGATGCTTTGATTAATATCTTATCATTTCTTGGCCTTAATTCATTTTAATCTAGAGTTATCTTTTATTATTTTAATGATTTTAGTTCAATTTTAGAAATACCAGATGTTATAGTGTGCTTATCCAATACTTGCCTAAACTTATTCTTCCATTAATCTACCATGAACACACTAAAATCCCCAATTCCAACAACTTAGAATTTCATCAATTACCACTAAATAAGAAATGTTCAATTCAAATGAAAGAGGAGAAATAGATCAAGTTTTCCTTCACTCACCTAAGCCAAAAGTGCTTCCTCTTTAATAGATCAAAGCTTCAAAGCTTACAAACCATAGCTCTCTCTCTCCTTTTCCTATGTTTTTCTCTTCTCCTTGGGCTATTGGACATATGGCTGCTGAAATAAGGGAAGGGAGAGTGTTTTAGTTAAGTGGAGTTAGATTGCAGGACATGGATTTTAGGTTTAGGCTATCTGGGTTTATGGTTTGTATTGATTTTTAGTTAAGCCTCCTCCAAATTCCATTTTTGGGCATTTTTAATTAATTTTAATTAAATCTTAGGAGTTAATGGGTTCTCATTAATTTTATTAAAGTCACATATTTAATTTCCATTTAATTAAAATAAAGCTCTCTAAATGAAAATGTATTTTTCCTAATGATTCTTACAGTATTTATTTCTCCTCAAAAGTCCTTAATTTAATTATCTTTCATTAATAATCCATATTAAATAATTTTACACATTATGTCCACCTCTTTGCCTTTGCTCTAAATTTTTGCAGGTTAAGAAGTGGATGTTGTGATTCTGTGTCCCTCGACCTTTGGGTTTGATCAACAAAATATTGTTCCAGCTTTAATAAGATGTAACAAAATATTGTTCCTTGAATTCTTAAACACATAAGTGTTCTCTCGGCCATAGTTAATGAAATCATGATCATAGAGCCATACCCGACAAGATGTAGGCAATATCTATAGGAAGAATATCATAAAGAATGTCTTGGTGGCAGTCTCCTTATTAAAAGGGAACACGACATTGCATGGTAAGTACTAAAGAGGTCTTATTTACCTAAGCTATATGAAAATGCTTAGAATAAGGTTTTGGTTTGAAGCCCCTTTTAGCTACCCCTGAGTTAGAAACCACATTCTTAGTGCTACCCCTGTCAATAACTAGCTTATAAGATTTGTCCTCTCATTTCATAAAGGCATGAACAATATTTTCTTAGGTAATAAGATAGACAGGATGCATTCCATTATACCAAGGTGCTCAAAGTCTTAGTTTAAGCCTTCCACGATGATCTTATCATCAATGTTAGAAAGGCATTTTAAAGGTTTTACTGCTATGTTAGCACTTCCTATGTCAATTGGGATGTCAGGTTGGTGTTTAAGTGTTAAAGTGCAATTTAAGCACTCAGATGCAATATGACCTAAATGGTGACAATGGAAGTAGCCAATGATGGACACTTCAGGATATAAACTAGAGCATATTGACTCACCTCCTCTAATGAGATTCCTTTTTAGTACTAAAAGCTTGATTGGAAGAGAATATAGGATTAGATCTAGGTTGTAATGCACTTATAAAGCAATTAGTTGAAATGAGGTTGCGAGTCTGCCTAGATTTTATGCCCTGAGATGGGAAGCACATAAAAGATGGGTATTCTAGTAAAGATTCTACCTTAAGAGCCTTATGGTAAGCCTCTTTAATGGAATTAAGGAAATTCAACTTAAGCTCTCATTGAATTTCTACCTGAAGCCCATTGATGAACTTAGTGATAGCCATCCAATGTTCTTCTTGTATGTCAGATCCAAGCATAAGTTTATTAAAGCAAGTCATGTACTTGAACATATTAAAGGTTTGCTTAAAATTGAGTAATTGGTTTATTAGTTGGCTTCGATATGAAGTGGGCAAATATTTTCCTTTTAACTTCATTTTCTTTTCAACCTAAACCTCTAATTTGAGGTTCACCTTGATGCCTTAAATTTATTTGAAAAATTTGTCAATACCTTTTGGCACTTCCTATAAGTTTTATCTTAGTAAAGTAGGTGCACTAAATATCACTCATGTCATACCAACCAAAGTAGTCTTCAATATCTGCTAACCAATCTAGGAAATCATTAGGATATAATTTACCATTATACTTAAGAGCTTCAATTTTCACTTTTCTAGTGATGTCACTTAGGTCATTATGGTCTTGCCTTTATCCTTCTCAATCATACCAATGGTCCTCTATCAGATTAGTTTGTGAAAGTGAAAGTCTCCCTACTTTCTAGTGTCAAGACTTACTAATTGAAGCTTTTAACTTATAGTGAAATAGATTTAAGTGGTTATTGATTGAGATGTCTTATTCCTTAGAGGTCATTTCTATTCTATCTCTACCTTGGTCATTATGTGCCTCGATTAGACCCTACATATTCTCATCGCTAATTTGCTTATATGACAAGTTAAAAACACTCATTACCTCCTCAAGTGAAGATCCATTTCTTGAAATCTCTCATTGATTTTGTCTAAACTAGTTTGGATTTTTGGATATGACTTTCCATTGTGAATTTTAAGGAAAGAAATTCTTGATCATGAGGGTTTCGTTTTATGTAAAGGTCATGAATGGTTATATAAGGTTAATGTAAATTTATCATTAGATACAAAATGCAATGCTGAGTGCATTAAGTGTAATGAAGAAAATTAATTAGCATTACTGAACACTTAAAAAGTTTAGTTTTAATGAGGATTTTTTGGTCTCTCTTTCTCTCTCTAAAAATCAAAATGGACAGGAAGTAAATAAAGTAAAAAGAAAGGGAAACAATAAATTTATGCAAGGTAATATAAGTAAAAGAAAAGGAATAGTGAATGTATACAAAACAAGAAATAAAATTCAATGGAATTTGTTTTTAGTAAAGGAAGTATCTAGTAAAAATAAACCATTAAAACAAAACTCAAAGAAAGAAATTTGGGCTTAATATCTATTAAATAACCATTAAAATAATTGAAGTCTAGGTTTCAAGGTAAGTTTGAATGTCTTACCTAAGTAATTTAAGAGCTAAAAAGTAGTGAGAATACTTAAAATTACATTTTGATATTGGTGGTTATAGATCCAAGTCGAATTGGGTAGGAAACAAGGTGAAAAAAAGCTAGAATTTAGAATCTGAAGGGACAAGTGCATGAGGCTTATGTGGCCCATATGTAGGGAGAGTCATTTTTAGTGGCTTTCTGGTGCGAACCCATGAGGAATTGAATCCCCTTGAACCCACAACTGATCTGAAATATACACACCCCAAGAAAGCTAAATCAAGTCTGAACGATCCACTTGGAACCCTTGAACACGAAGAGACAAGGACCTCGAGTGTTGGAAGATGCCACAAGATTGATCAAGCCTTGATAAGTCTACAAGTTCAATGAAGAACCCTAGAGAGCACTCCTCTCAATTCTGGAATTTCTAGAAAATATGATTTCTATTCATTCAAATCTGATTAAAATGGGAGGCAGAGTACAATTATATAGTGTGCAAGTCAAATCTGCCTTCAATACTCATAGAAAAGGAAAACTAGGGAAATTAATGGCAAATTTCCTAATTAATGACCTATAGAATCAGAATTATAAAAGTCAAATTCTCTCAAAAACTAAAAAGGAAATAAATCCCCCTAAATAAGCTAATTTCATCTAAATATATTAGGGTTTTAGAAATCAGCTTATTAAGTCCAAAATAGCATTATTTAGCCCTAAATGAGCCCACCAATGGATGGTCCATGGTTTAAGCACTTAAATTTATGATGTTTTGGCCCAATCTAGCCTCAGCAGCTCCATCTTCAACCTATATGATGTTGAGGGCACCCACATTGGAAATATCCATATCTTGCTTGACTTTTGTTGCTCCAGTTGCTATTTGCTTAGTCCAGGTCTCTTGAATAAGTCTACTTAAGGCTTCCCTCATTCTTTTAGTTCGTGCTTTTGTCATCGGGCCACTTGGAATTTGCAGAGGATCATTCCAAGCATTTGAGACAGCTTGCTCCCTTTGATGGATCACATCACTTTCGAGACTAGTTGCATTTGGCATACACTTCCAATGGTGTGGTCAATCGCTTAATTTGGAGGCCAGAGTTGTGATCTTTAATATCAATGTTGTTGAGTTTAGCTTTTTGGCAAATTTTTCTAATGAGTTTTAGGTGAAATAAAGGCAGTGGTAAGATTGGTTGGAGTTGTTGCCTTACTCTAATACCACATGAGGAGAAAAGAGAAAATGCAAGAGAATATTATATCTATTAATTCAATTAAAGCTAAAATAACCTTAATCAATAAAGACTTTATATACAATTTAAGAGATAAGGAGATGACTAACAAAATAAAATAAACAAATGGATAACAAAAGATAATTTAAGTCGAAATAAAAGAATAACAAAAAGATAATTAAACCTCATAATTAAAGTGTTTTAAAATAAAATAATTGCAACTTCCTAATTAAAACACTATTTCTTATGCTTGAAGTAGGTCTTTAACAACTTTCCATAAATAAGACTACAATAATGGGGTAAGGTGTAAAAGAAACAAGAAATTTAAAACAAAACTGCCAAAAAATGTGAGACTAAAAGGGCTTATTTAATTCCTTTTTTTTTTTTTAATTCTTAGGACAATTTTGTCAAATTGTTTTCTAGAAAAAGTTTTGAAAACAAGAAAAAAAAACCATGTTTGAATAATTTGTTTTAAAAAACACTTTAAAACAAAAAATAAAAAAATTGTTTAGAAAAATTGATTTGGAAATAAGTTTTAAGATCATGAAAACAAAAAAATTTGTTTAATTCTTATAAATTTGTTTATTTATATAATTAATATTGACTTAATTTTTTTTACAATAATTTAACATCCATACAACATTAATAAAGTAATATAATAATAAATTTAACATAGAATGAATATGAAATTGATATAGTTAAAGCTATATTTGACATTGTTCTAAGAAAAGTCTTAATAATAGTAGTTATATAAATAGTAAAAGCTTATATTCAATCAATAGAATTGTTATAATTTACTCATATCCAATTTGTAATATAATCACAATGTGTTGCCATTTCTAATGCACTTTCATCAAATAGTCTTAATAAGCTTGTGCTTTTTAAACTTGTGATTTTAGTTAAACCTTCTATTTTTGAACTTATGTTTTCAATTCAACCTTTTATTTTTGTAGGATTCATATTCTCTCATTCTTTAAACAATTTATCTTAATGACCTTAGTTGCATATATAGTTATGAATAACATAATATGCTACCACTATAAGATGTTGTCTTGAAGGCTTGTATCATGAAATTAATTTTAGTATTGGAAATCAAGCCTTTAATACTCTAAAACAATGCTCAATTTTCATCCTTAAAGAAGAATGTCAAAAATTAAAAGACTCTTTAAGACTTCTAGCTTGTTAACCTTTACCTCAATATTTTTAGGCACGATATCTTTCATTACTATAAGGTGGAAGAAAGCTTATAGTGTAAGGTTGTCCATAATCCATAAGATAAAATGATCCTAAATTAATGAGAAAACATTAACCTAAGGATGAACATAGTTATTAATATGAGTTAAATCAAGAAGCTTAATGACATTTAAAAAAAGTTTCATAGAACTATACCTCTAGCAGGTTATGGGAAATTTATGACAAGATTGGTGAATGCATCTAACAAAACCTTTGCATCATAGGCTCTACCTTCCTAACTTGAATAAACATAAGTGAACAACATGTTGAAATAACATATACAAATAACATTTTGCATGACAACTATTTATCGTCCTCCATATGATGCTTGCTTCTTGGTAGAAGCCTAAGCACTTATATGCATATCATCAATTTCACTTATGCAATTATGATTCAAAATAATATAGTTATGATCAATAGTATTTATGTTTAATATCAATAGTAACATTTAGAAAAAAAAAGACTTTTAGCATAGATCAATACTTATGTTGAACTAAAGAAAATATTTTGGGTTTTTCTTTTTTACATGGTCTAGCAATAATATAGACTCTTATTTTATGAACTTTTTCCCTAATCAACATATTGCTCTTAATACTTCCTTAAAATAATAAGATACAATTTATGCAAAAATGTTGGAATTGATCTATAAGTACCTTTTGTTTAAGATTATGACTTATAAAGTATAAAAACATTGCAACATTCTCTTCCTACATCAAATCTTTTAAAACCTCTAAATAAGTTTTACTCTTAATTCATCATATAAATTGATGAAACATGATTTCTCCCTTTGCAACAATTCATAACAAGTAGTTCATAATCCTCATATGAGCTCATTAGCAAATTCCCACCTTGTAAGTGTAAATGTATAAACTAGAATCTTATTATGAAACTTACTTTCATACTCACACATGATATTGTCTATCAATAACTCTACTTCACTTGATTCAAATGTGGTATAGATCCCTCAAAACTATTAGTTTCAATACCTGTTGAACTATCATCTATGTTTATTGTGCACAAAATTTGTCAATTATTTGATGAATATAAAACATGGAATAAATATATAAATAAATATTATGCAAACTAATTCTACATCATAATAAATAGTCATAAATTATTATTTGCAAACATATATCAACATAAAATATATAACAATTCATGGCATTTATAGTTTATGTACAACATTATGTATTGCAAAAAGGTAAATCAACCTAACAAGAAAACAAGAGAATTGTACAAGCAACTTGTAGCAATTGCATCTTTGATTAAACAAGAAAAAAAGTAGCATACTAGCATCAAGTATTTTTAATCTAAAAATTCACAAATGTTTTCAAGGAGGTCATATCCAACATATAATAAGAGTGCCCTTAAATAGAAAATAAGCTTAAACCATTTTAGATTCAATGCAGGTTATTCCTCTTGAAGTCTAACATACATACATACATACATATATATATATCGGTGTTTGACCAAAGCTAGAGACACAAAAGTTTAACATCTTTCTCCCTCCTTAGCATAAAGCATTCCTTAATATATTCAATTCAAGTCGCTTACTAGCTAGAGCACCTAGGAGGTACTAAGATTGAAGTTTATTTCTTAATAAGAAATAAAATCGAACTAATAAATCCTCAAAAGTATCTTAGTTACTATCAAAACCATCACTAGCCAAAAGAAGGGGAAAGGGGGAAGAACATATAATGAGAATAAGAACAAGATAGGCTTACAAGAATAAAGCAACGTGCAACAATTTTGTTACTTGGTATGGTTACACATGTCATAGGGAACATATTACAACATAAACACATTTAGCTGATTTTGTTACTTTGTTATTTTATAGCATACACACATTTGGCGATCAAGGATGGTAATGTAGGTCAAATTAAAGAGAAATTGAATAAGAATGAGAGACCTAGTTTGGTAAAAAGAGAGTTAATTTATAGTAAAAGGTGAAATATTACATCATCTACTTTAGAAGCATAGTTTTACATATTGATGCTTGTTAAGAAAAATCAATTGGTGCATATTCAAGCATTCAAGAAGATTTATAGCAATAAACTCAACTGAAGAAGAAGGAAGGACAAAATAAGACAAATCAAACCTAAAAGGTAAAGCTAAGAACACCATGCAAGAGGTAAGCATCATGTATCTAAACACCATCTCTTTTATGCGTCAGTGAAGATAAGGTTAGAAGGTGAGTGCCATGCAAGATATCTGGAAGGAACCCTAATAAATGGATTTAGTAAAATCTACAAAATTGCCATTAATGACAAAGTATTCTCTACCTTTTTACATTGTTTTGAAGAATAAGAGATACAAAACATTTAAAAGTTATTCTGTATTTTTGTTTTTGAGGCACATATTTTATTCTTTTGCTTTCAAAAAAATTACACAAAAAAATTCTTTCAAACAGTGTTTTTTTTTTCAAATAAAAAATAATTCTCAAAACAAGAAATGAAAAAAGCCAAAAATCTCTTTAACTTAGCACGAAGGATCCTCTATTGTTTGGTAAAGCCAACACATTGTGCTATTTTTAACAAGTAGATTTTGATAGTTCGGATCTTATTTGAATGGTCTAAATTTTAATTTTTTTATTCTTAATCATTAATTTTTTAATTTTAAAAGGAGTAAAACACAAGATGAAGACAATTAATCTGATAAGAGTTGGAAGACCGTCTTCATCCTACATTTTGCACATAATAAAATATAGAAAATTCAAAAAAAAATACAAATAAATAAAATCTACATTATCCAAATCATATTTGAATTGTTTATATCTACTTGTTAAAGTGACACGATGTGCTGCTTTTAACACATAATAGGGGATTTTGATTCTTTAACCTAAAGGAAGTTAAAATCTAAAAAAGGTCGGACAAGATCAATTAGAGGGAAGAGATTTGCATTGCTCATGAGACTACTTTGTGCTTAGGATCATCTTGCTCTTTAAGTTGGTAATGATCCATAATCATCGTATTACTATTATCTTCTTTAAGCATAAAAGGCTTTCTTCCAGCAAACTTTTTTATGATAATTATCTTAGATACCTTTGAATTCTCTTTTTACATAATAAAGGAAAAGACATATTTTGGATTAATTTTTTTTCTACTCAAGTCCTTACTTTTTCATATTAGATTATTTGCAAAGGAGTATGGCCAGATGAAGAGGTCGGAGTTTTAGTAATTGGGATATGCGAAATATAATCTCTAAGTTCTTCATAAGGACCCATGACTACCACTTTAAAAGGAAGGCCATGAACCTTTCTTTTATTATAAATAGCTAGGTCTTCAGGAGTAGGGCCTTTTTGGGGAAGAGGTAAAAGGATCTCAAAGTTGATCATGGAAGAGGTAAGCTTCTTAAATGTGATTGACTACCTTGGAGACGGATTGTCCAACATTGTCATAGCTTGTAGCTTATTGAGAATATTCTAAAAAGTTTTCTATTAAGCTTGTTTCCATCTTTAGCAATTTTGCCATTCTTAAGATAGATTAGACGCTTTTTTTTTTTAATTATTAGTTCTTTTGCTAGGAACCTTTCTTTAATTAGAAATAGCTAGGTATTTAGGATTATAGCCTTTTTAGGGAAGAGGTAAGGGGATCTTAAAATTGACCATAGGAGAGGAAAACTTCTTTAATATGGTTGAATCCTTTGGAAATGAATTGTCTTACATCATTATATCTTGTACCTTATTATGAATGTTTTCAAAACATTTTCTATTAAGCCTATTTCTATGTTTAGCAATTCCCCTATTCTTAAGACAAATCAAATGCCTCTTTTCTTTATTATCAATTGTTTTGCTTATGTGACCAACATAGACCTAAGGACCATAATGAAGAATGCACATATAAGGGGTGAATAGGTGCTTATATAATAAAATGATGTTTAATACCGATTCTTACTGAAATAAAAAGGTGATGTGTGAGATGATGTATATAAATAGATAAAGATGCTAGAAAGTCAGTCAAAGTGATACAAATTAAGATTAAGTTACTTGATTTTTGTACGAAGGAAATAAATAATGTAAGTGAATGCAATTGACTTGATATGTAATATAGTCGACTTGATTTTCTAAAGAGATAACATAAATGCAAGTGACAAAGAGGAGAAAAAATAGTGTACAATAGTTATAACTCTTAGGTTTTTCAAACTCACCTAAAACTTTTATAGGTTTTTTTTTTTTTTTTTCCAAAGTTCACCTTAAACTTATTGCCCTTTAATAAGAAGGATGTACAAAGACAAAGAGAGAGTGTTTAATTCTTTTATCACACATGGGACTGTAGGTGAGTACACAACGATGGCTTTTAATAGCTTGATAAACTAGAAGTAAGCTCTCAATCAACTAGAAAGATTGAAAGTTGAGACCAAGGAGGATTACAACAAATTATATTAAATTTTTGTAAGCTTTTGTATTGTATCTTCACCCTTCAGCTCTTCTTCTTTTATAGCTTTATGAATATGACCGTGTGGACTATGAGGGAGTAGCTATCTGTTACTTTTATTTTGCTATGGCCTGCTTAGCTAGAAGAGATTTTCATAATGAGTTATGGCCAACTATGGTTGTTGGTGATCTTGATTTCGGCCTACCATGTGTGCTCATCTTCTTCTTTTATGTTTTTAGGTTTTGCTTCATGTGGTACAATTGCGAGAGAGTTTCAACTTAACCCTCAAGCAATCTTATCTTATTTAATGGCATTAAATGCTCTCCATTTATGCTTTTTGGGCACGTAAAGAGAGCTAAGACAAGCCACATATCTTCTTGGAGAAGAAAGTGACAAAACAAAAAAAGGAGTACTTTTTTTGACTTTGCAAGCTTCACAAGGAATATATTATATTATGTTCTTTTTATTTTGTTACTTGAAATGCTAAATACAAAGAGTCAATGGGTCAAATAAATAGTAGGGGCTTTATGAAGGATCCAAAACCATTGGGCTTATTTTTTGCTTTTGTTATTATCAAACTTAGAGGTGGGCTAGAGAAACCTTTTGGGCCAACACGTAGGTCTTCCCTTCGGTATTATTCTCTAACTCATCTTTGATTAGTTTTGGGCATTTCTTTTCTTCATGACCTATGATACCATACTAATAACAAAACAAGGATTGTTTTTAATATTTTAAATCAACCCAAAGTTTACTGTCAATTTAGTTCAACATGTGGACATTCCTTTTTAACGGCCTTATGATGACTACTTCCACAAGGGCTTTGATGATGAAACCTAGCTTGCTAGTTTTTATCTGAAAAGACACTTAAATTAATAACTCTTCCAATTTTACCTCATATTTTCTTTCCTAGTGAAGGTAGTTTTGCAAAAGCAAGGAAAACCCCAAGCTTGGATTCAAAAATGGACAAGGTTAAAATTGATCTTGGAAATGTCTTGGTTTGGGTCTCATTCTTAGAGGACAAATAACTTCTTCTTTTAATTCTAAGGACTGTTCTTTAATGCTCTCATCAATAGTAGGAAAATGTTTTGCCCAACATTTTCCACTCTCAGCCCTTTAGACTTTACCCTTGATAGAATTCAGGACATGTAGTAGGGTATTGAGGTATATGGATTTGTCAGTAAATATTTTACGTTGGAAACTTCATTTGGCAAAAAGGTAATAGGTGTCAAGGCAGAGACTGGTGTTATCTTAAGTATTTGTTCCTAAGTGCTCTAATAAAATTATGATATATGATAGAAATTTTTTTAGAGAATCAATATTATAATAATAAATTATAAAAAATATTCACTTATAATTCACACGCCTGAGTTTAATAATTTTTTGTTTTCATGCTAACAGCAATGATATAGAATTCAGTGACCAATTCAATGGAACAATACGAAACCCATCATGCTTAAAGAAATTTGTTCATTAAAACTAGTCTAGAGACAGCTGCACAGAATGTACAATTTGGTGATAAATTAGAGTCCAGGTCCACGGGCTGAAGTGTTAGAATACAAAGGAAGCAAGTAAGAAACCACCCAAACTTTCATCATCAAAGTGAGACTTAAAAACCAAATGGGAATCAAAAGAGAGACGTGGGTTTTGCGAAGGATACGGCGAACCTTTTGCTGTTTTTATCTCCTGCTCCGCTTCTTCACTCCCTGCCAGCTAACAATCCCAATGCGAACCTTAATTAACTAATGCTTCTGCAATTTTATAAAACCCCACTTCAATATTTTACTATTAGATTTTGATTTCTTGTTCCCATTAGTTTATTCGATTTCTTCCATACATTTGAGTTTCTTTTAAGTAATATTACTCCGCTCTTCCATATTTAAAAATTAGCATTGAGTCGATCAGTAGAGCATCTACAAATAGCCCTGCTTTACTAGCTTTCTGTCATGCATGCATATTCTTGCCTCATCAAATTCAAACCCCTTAAAGCTTCGTTTTGGCATTTTGGGTTTCTTCTTTTTTCTCAAAATGGCGCTTGAGTACCACAAGTGTGTCCTGGAGGAAGAAGATGGGTTCAGCAACGATTCCGCCATAACCCATTCTCCTCCTCTGTGTGGGAGTGGAAATGAGTACGCTTATAAGGCCACAAAATATCATACTGGGGAAGCACAATCTCTCATCAATTTCAAAGCCAATGGTGGGTACAATAATCTCATAAATGGTGGTGAATCTTTGCTTAGCTTTCAGCAGAAAGAGTACTGTGTGGGGGAGAATAATAGTTTGCATCAGTGGAATCAGATTAGCCCCAGAAGCACTTCAGACCCAAGATTGATTCAGGATTTCAATTGCATTCAAACTGCTAGTGGCTATGGAGGTTCCATAGCCAATAATGGTGCAAAAGAGAAGCAGCAGCAAGGTGAGAGTTCATATGGGTGGCTATACTCCGAACCAAATGTTCCTTCTGATAATAACCTTCAGGATTCTTCAGGAGCAAAAGAAGCATCCTTCCATAAGCGCCTTTCTATGGTATTTCTTCCAAGAAAAGAAAAATCTACACTTTTTGTGTTTGAATAATGTTCTCAGAGAACTTTTTGATGTTACAAATGGGGAATTTCGAGGTAAAGTTTGTGTTTTTTTATTATAGGGAGAGAGCACGCAGGCCTCAAAGAAGCAATGCACTACTAGTGCTGCTGCAAGTAAAACGCTGAAACCAACAAAGTCAAGTCCATCTAAGGATCCTCAAAGTATTTCAGCCAAGGTTTGCTTCAATCCTAAGCCAAATTAATCATGTTTCATGTGTACCAAGATTTGATGATTGTAAATTAAGCAAAGCTAAAAACTTAAAAATGGGGTTCATGGTTAAGAGAATGTTTGTCTTGCAGAATAGAAGAGAGAGGATAAGCGAGCGACTCAAGATACTACAAGAACTGGTTCCCAATGGCTCCAAGGTTGGTATTTTCTTTTTAAATACATCAAAAGATTTGCTTTCTTCGCACTTTCTTAAAGGGTACGTTTGGACTGAAAAGAATGAAAGAGAAGAGACGGGAAAGTATGATTTAGACATTTTCTTTTATTAAGTCAAACCTTCTTTTCCTTATCCTTTCTCCTCAGTCCAAATATGCCCCAAAGCAATAATTGGGAAAATGATCAATATCTTGCGGAGTTGAACTGCTTCAACCTTGGAATTAGACACTAATTGTGGCAATGAACATTTCAGGTTGATTTGGTTACCATGTTGGAGAAAGCCATTAGTTATGTGAAGTTTCTTCAACTGCAAGTGAAGGTGGGGATTAAACAATCTCCTTGATCTTCTTAGAATATTTATTCCTCCTTTTCAATGTTTGTTCAATTTTGCAGCTTCCTCAAATATATTTTCTGGCTTTGATTCCAAACCCCATGTGACATTTATTTGATATTTCTTTCTTCATGGCGCAGGTATTGGCAACTGATGAATTTTGGCCAGTCCAAGGAGGAAAAGCACCTGATATTACTCAAGTAAAAGAAGCCATTGATGCCATTCTTTCATCCCAAAGAGACAGAAATTCAACTTCAAAGTAGAAGTAAAGATCAAGATCATGCATGTTACCTTGAAGATTAATCCATGTCTGACTAAGAAAAGCCTTGCTCCAGAAGTTGGTCGTTCTGAAGGCCATTTTAGGAATTGAGAATGAAAGGCCTTTCTTAATTTATTAAGTTCTCTAAATATTAAGTTGTAGCAGTGAAAAATTTAACTTCTTGTCTTTCCTAGCATTTTGCGCTAGATCTGCAACTTATATAATCCCAGTTTTATTGTTCACAAAATATCTATATATCTACTTTGTCTTCAAATTCTTCACTGTAATCGTTGCGATGAACGTTTTTTCTTGGATCTGAGTATCTGACTTCTCTGGTAAAGAAAATCTAGCATATGGATTTATATATGCACGGGAATCTATTATAAATAATTGTTTCAAAATGACCATAATGAAATATGAATACAAATGCTGCAAAATTACATTGTTCTTTGACTTTTTCTTTTCCTCGACTGATAATTAATACAAGTATATTTGAGCTGTTAATAAGAAATTGATTTCATCTGTACTTGATGTATTATATGTATATATACACACACACGAGAAGGAGAAATCAATTCAAACTGATCATAAGAATAGATGTTCATGTCAAACTGATCAAAATGAATATACGTAAAAATCATTTCTAGTGAAAAGCTTCAAAGAGTCTCAATGGCTGTTTTTTTTTTTTAATAATTCTTGGGTAGGATTATTGGCTAAATTTAATTTGTGTGTAAAGAATCTCTCCTTAATACAGTGTCTAACATAAGCTGGATGCTGGCAAATACAATATATGAGTAAAGAAATTCTAATAATTATTTTTGTTAATTAATTATGCATCAATTTTGACTTTATTTGCTTGAGACCAGCAGTTTCCATGCAAGTCAGAAAGGGAGTCACAGAGATATGCTTCCTACCAGAGAGAATAAATAAAACGGAATATATTATGAATTAATTATTGTGGTTTGACTTTTTACTCGACATATATATATATATATATATATATATATCACAAACGAAAGAAGAAAATTTTCACAAATTAGCAAAGAATTTGATTTCAAAACACAGAAATTTCACCCCAAAACGCATTCAAAAGTTCTTTCATTTCTTTCAATTTTTCTTGCTATAACAATATCTACAGACAGCAAGAAATTAATATTTATTTTTTAATTTGTTTTATGCTTGTATCCAATTTGAGTCAATTAGCTTGCTGTTATTTAGACACATATGAATAGTACTGCTGTGCATCATGTAACTGAAATCATTCTCCATCCTAAAAACATGTTTTTACTATATGATCCGAAAACCATGTTATCATAATATGAATCAATATTATATATATATATATATATATATAATAACTATCTTAAAATGAACATTTTAGTAAAGATTTAATGACTTAAACTTCAAATTAAACTTGAAATATTTAGAAAACAATCAATGAGAATTTGTTAGAATATTTTAGGAATCACTATCACTGAAAGCATAATACTAACCTAACCCGAACCACAAAATTTTTCCCTTAATTAGTCTATTATTTGCTGATATATATTGCAATTCACCCATTGGAGTCAACGAGTCCTTGCTGAGTATACGTACGTTGCATGACCCAGATCCGAATGCCGAAGTTACATGCATCAAGTTCCAATATTGGCATAGGCCTCAAACACGTTTTGTTCAATTAATTTCCACCCCTTCAGGCCTCTGATACTCAATTATAAGTTTATATCCATGTACACACACACACGTTGTACTAAGCATGCATGTACATATAAATGAGAGAGTGGACTTAATTTAAGATCTCTGATCACTGTTAATGGCATCTAACTTCTATTTCTTTTTTCTTGTGTATTTCTTATCTTGATATGTCTCTCAGGGAATGCAGTGGGGGACCATTAATCACGTGTCACTTTTAATTAGAATCACATGGCTATGCCTAATCACATGCCCAATCGCACAAAAATCGGTGCTTGTTATGGCTATACATTCCCAATGAATTCTTAAATATTAGTCCAACTCAACAGATCAGAAAGATAGAAATATAATCTTTATTAAACTTGAAATCGTTTTTGGTTTAATTTTTTAATTATTCATATCTGATTTTAATTATTTAACTAGTATGCCCTTATGATTGATTCCCATTTACTTATACATTAATGTTTCTTGATGCAATTTCAATTTTCTAGGATTATATTCCATTCATTCATTTCATTACTCAAGAAAATCGAAAGAATAGAATTACATTGAAAAAATGATTAAGTTATTGAGTTGTAATCCATAGCTCTCTCTCTCTCTCTTCATTTTTCTATTAAAGTGTTCAAGAAACTAAAAATTAGCCAGTCATTTTTAATATGGGTGTAATCGATCGTGGGATTCTTGAGTTACTTGAATTTGGTTGGTTAAAAAATTGAATTGATTTGCCTCTGTTTAATTATTATAAGTAAGATTTTTATTTTTTATATATATACATGAGAGGAGCAAAAGGTTAAATTTAGAACCTCTAATTAACTATTCATGCTCTTCACCGCCATAGACCACATTTAATGATTTTATGAGATTCATATATATTTCAACAACATATGTTAAACTCATTTGCTCAAACAAATCAAAACAAAAGAGTTAAAAGTATTTTTCTGTCATCCCTTTTTAACAAATTTTCTAATTTTTCCAAGTCTATTTGTTACAATTATATATTTATACATACATATAATTATAAAACAACCAATTTAATTTATGTATATGCATCTGTGAAACTAATTTTATATAAATTAAAATATATATTCTGCACTAATAAATGTAAATGGTGTTATCTCAAGGTCATCACCTGTAAGAATAAATTTTCATTGTTTTTTCTTTAGCTAATTTTATCTAATAATCCAATAGATAACGCTATAAAAGAGGGACACGTAAATTAAATCCATCTTTTTTGTAACGTGGAATTCCACGTAACCATTTATAAACTTACAAAATTATAATTATTTTGTGAAGGTTATATACATGTGTCTCAATAACAGTCGTAAGATAAATATTAAATAATAAACATATGTGATAAAAAATTAATAAAGCCTTATTATCATGTTTCCATCAACTGCGTATATTTTTGTTGTTTTCAATCATTGAAGCCTAAATCTTCCAAACCATTCTCAAAGTGGAAAAAGCAAAATGAAAAATATCCACATCACTATCACAATTTAATATAAAAATTTCCAGATAAAAATCCCATAATTGTTCAAAGCAAAGCAAGCTTCTCTTCCTTTCTTTTCCAGATTCAAATCTTTGACATTCGCGATATGCTAATTTTTATTAGCAGATGACACGTAAACCCCATATTATTGTACCTTCCTTTGATTAGTGAACAATAATACATCCCTATGTCGATTTAATTAATTTATAAGTTGACAAATAAAAACCCGACTAGGAATTAATAGAAGTAGACATGCTGTAATCAATCATCTAATGCACTTGATTAGTAACATATATAGAGAACTCAGAGTCCAACAAAAAATAAATTCATTTCATTAAAAAAAATTCATATAATACTTGAATAATTGACAATTCATGTGGGTTTAATGGGACTAGATAAGGAATGGCAGGGTGTATTTTGTGTTATAAACTAATAATATATTATCCGTAGGACACACAAATATGTGAATAGTATACAGGAGACATCAAGTTCGACCAAAAATGGAATAAAACTCAGAGTGTGTACAGATATTGCTGGGTCTGTACAACATGGGAAACAGACTGGTACAGACAAGGGAACCCGTGTTCCTTAATTATTAATTTTTTTAAAATAAAACTTGGGGTTTGTTTCATGTAGAAAATTGAGTTAGGAGAGTTTGAAATGATGTAGTATTCTGACCAGGGCTCAACTAACCTTACTAAAAATACAAAGTTTGGGTTACTTGCAACATAGTCCTCTTCGCTTTATGGATCAATTCGTTTAACCTTGATGAAAATATAAGATCAAACAAGTAAATGATAATTCAATTCTGAAAAGGGTATTTTGGTCAAGCTTTAGAGTTGAACAATTTAAAAAAAAAATTAATGATTGAATAGGGTAGGATTAAATCTTTAAGGCCTAAATTTTTTTAAAATAAAATAAAAATAAATTACATAAACTACCCCTAGTTGTAAAATATTTTGTATATTTATTGTAATTTTATTTTTAAATTTTAATTAAATAAATATTGAAAAATTAATTAAAAAACAACAAGAAAGAATATTTAGAATCATTTATCCATTCGAATAATATGGTTTGTAAAGTCAATTTTATATACGTTCTCTCTAATAATTTGACAGTGAATTTTTTTTTAACATTGACTAAACATAATAATATTTACAAAAATAATTATAAGATGATTTTTCCAACCTTTAGCTATTTTTTGTTACGGTACTTATTATAAAATTTTATTTTAAAAAAGATAACTTCAGAATAAGTAAAAATTACAACAATGTCAAAAGAAATCTGAAAAATTTAAATCTTTCAAAAGCTAAATTGAGTTACCCCTAATTTAATGCATAATCATACATCGAGAGGAGAACTACCCGTCATAATAAGCATACAAGGTTTGTCACGTCGGCAAGGCATATTGATTAAGATGTAAACCTTTTTCCTTAATCTTTATGTTTCAATCACAATTCAGGTCCCCCCAAAAAAAAATCACAATTGATAGTCATAGACATAGTGTGTGTTTAGTTGTGCGTTAAGGGAGAACAAAATGTAGTTTGGGAGAAGCAATAATTGTTGCTTTTGAAAAAAAGAAGTTGCAAACATGATTTTGCTTCTTCCCACCGCGCTGCCAAACACACGGATAGTACTCTAGTATTGCAAATTTTTTTTTTCGGGGTAAGGAATTTAGTACATGGATTAGTTTCTACTTATTTTTTATTAAAATTTTTTTATTTGACTAAAGGCTAATAGTTTATCTTAGAATTAAACAATTCATTAAAAAAGTCTCTTTAAGATATTAACAAACGTAAAATATCTTGTAAATATATATATATATATATAAAAATTGTAGTAAAGTTACATTGTAATTAAATAATTTTTTATGCGACTTTACACATAATTGCATCTTGGTACTGTTTATGCACTATTTATATATGTATATGTCTATATAAACATTATTTATTCACTTTTTTTGTGTGGAATCTATAAAAATATTTTTTGAATTCTTGTATTTTGTAAGAGAAAGTACCTAGTTTTAACTATATATCAATGGCTCTAAACTAGTTAGCCCTCTGAAATTTAGCAGATCACAATTGAAATAACTTTCAAGATCCTTATTAATTACAAGGACATCTGAAATTGCAATTAATGGCCGTTGCTCCTGGTTAAACAATGCCTACATCATCAATTAGGAGAAGTTCATGAGCACATCTAATTAACTATTAACTATCTAATATATGCCTTTGCAAAACATTGAAACTTAGGCTAAAGTATACTTCTCAAGAGTCAATCATTTAAGAGCACATATTAATAAATTTTGGTTTAGTGATAATAGAGTTATTTCTAAAATTGAAACAATTAAATGTGAATTAATTTAAATTCTAATCAGAATCGAATTATTAAAAAAAGCTTTTGATACAAATCATCCATGAATCATGAAAAGATAAAAGAAAATGACTCAAATTTTACGAAATATAACCCCAAAAAAATTGCCTTTCGTTTTTCAGGAGGCGTGGTCCCCCACCCCTCCCCCCTCTTTTTTTTTTTTTTTTTTTTTTTTTTCTTCTCTTCTCTTTCTCCTTTAAGAGGCCAACATGACATCATTTAGTGCTGTCCAGAAGTTGCTTTTATTGTATAGAAGTATATGCTCCTCTCTATGCCTTAAAATATCATATCTAATGGAGACATAACGTAATGCGGTTGTTGAAAAATAGTTTTCAGAAATAGATTTATTTTTAGTCCCTGCTACTCCGGGGTAAGCATGATTTTTTTCTTTATCCACATAGAAATAGAAAAAAAGATTTATATGCAATATTACTCTGCATAATTATATACTTATTATTATTTTTTAGTATAATAAGTTTAGTGCTTCTACAAAATTGTTTATATACCTTAATTGGCTCTTATTTAACTGTTTGTTTTCCTGTCTTGCATTAAAGACATTGTTATCAAAATAACTGTGCAAGTCTCCATTTGTTTATATATTTTCATTTATATTTTGTTTACACTTGTGCCACAACTAGGATAAGAGAATGAGTAAGCAATTTGCGAGAGACAAGCCACGTGTAGGCATGTCACATTTTCCCCATCAAATCTTTGAGGGTGTCACATTTTTCCCATCAATTCTTTGATGGGTACCATTTGCCCACCCTAGTGGATAAGGTAGACAACATGATTTTGTACCCATAAAAATGTATAAAGATCAATTGATTTGAAATTAGGTTTAGCATATGAGTGAAAACAAATTTCATACGTGTTTCGCCAAGGATAATTTTCTTGTCAGAATCAATCATTTAATGATATTGTATAATTCAGCTAATTTTCGAGGGCAATACTAATTTGAAACAATATATTATTTGAAGTTTTACTTTGTAGTCAAATAATCTTTAGAATATATTTGATATGAGAAAAAATTCATTTAAAAAAAAATTGGAGAAGGAAGGGATAAAATTTGACGAATATTTCAAATTAGGCTTTATATCTAAACATGTTAATTTTTATTTAACTTTCCTTCTCTCTCTTTGTTTTCATTTCAATCAAACGTTTAAATTCTCTTATAACAATGTTATTGATCTTACTTAGAAGATCCTAATTAAACGAGAATGAATAGGAAGAGAATGTAAAAGAAAATAGCAGCTTATATTTTGATTTTACCATGATCAGTCAGAGAAAGAAAACATAAAACTAAGATCTGATCCTTTGATATTTTTAAATTGCACGTATTCTTCATTTTCATTCTCTTGCGATACCTAGCAAATTAATTACAAAAGGAAAAAAAAATTATCTTATTCTTTTTATTTCATATATATGATTCCCTGTATTATAATAGGTTTTCCTTTCAGCAAAATGTATAATTAGAAGGAAAAATTGGAATAACTCATCATAATCTTTGTCTTTAATTACATTGTTGTTTCAATACAGAAAAATCGTAATCAACCTTCTAATTTATAACCTTATAGCTAGCGAGAAGACCTCAAAACATCTAAATTTGAAATTGCTTTATAGAATTACTAAAATACCCTTCTTATATATAATACTTAGTTCTGATGAATCTATCCATGGCCTTTAAATTTAATTTTTGTTGCGGTTATAAAAGAAATCAAACACAACTAATCCGATTAAGGATTGAATAATCCGATGACATCAATGGCTGAGAGTAAACAGACATGACCGTGTTTCCGCTTCCCCCAAACATGAGAATATTATATCCTAAAGCACCTTCCACGAAATTTGATAACATCTTGCAGTTAGTTTCTCTTAGATTAATCAAAAGGTGCCCCTTATGGTGGTTAAATTACGGCACGGCACTTGCTTCCAAATCCAATAGCTCTATCACAGTTGCGGGAAATGCTATGATGTTTTACTGAGTCTTAGAAACGAATTGACATTTATTAGGGCACTCTATGATACTTCGCGCAAGAAAGAAATTAACATCCGCGCATAGATGTGAAGAAACTATCACAAAAAGAAAAAGACAAAATAGTGAGAGAAAGTAATGAAGATAAACTTAGTTAATTAGAGAAGGATTAGCAATGAATTATAAAACCCTTGTTAATTAAATCTTGCGGTATTGAAGGAAGAAAATACACAAATAGTTGCACTAATTTCCATGATAGCTTGGTGAGAAATTTTGTTCTTGCTATTTAGCAATAGATATTTTTGTCGCTAATTTTTCACTAATTAGTGAGAAATTTTTAAGTTGGCAAATTTTCTTATTAAGCCCAATGAATATAGATTTAACAAAGGAATAGCAAGAGATATTTCTCTCTCTAAGTTGCGAGGGAAAATTTTATTGCTAATATGTCACTAATTAAATTTTGAATTAGCATGAGAACTTTCCTTTTCCAATCCATCACTGATGTTAATTAAAACTAAACCCTAGTGGCCAAATCACTTTCATAGCTTGGCCTCCTTTCTCCCCTAAATCACTTTCGCAACCAACACCAATGCCGCTACATCTTCAACCATCCCCGTTGTTGCTAGTCATTTCCTTTGGTCTCTGTCTGGTTCTTTCATCTTGCTATGCCTCTTCTCCATTTTTAGTGGCAAAGAGACTAAAAAGGAGTTGAGAGATTGAGAAGGCAAAGGAGAAAAGGGAAATTGGAGTATTAAAAACCAAAGATGAAGGAGGTGACTGACAAACTATCGATACTCATACTTTCTTTCTCACTTTTGGTCACCAATCACACACGAAAGAGTAAAGAGCAAGCAATGGTGACCTCCTTCAACATATTTCTCTTGCTTAACGTTGTGTTTTGTTCTTTTCTAACCTTTTATCTATAGAAATGTTGGTTTTCAGAGAGGGTTTCTTCAAATCTTGGCTCTTTTTGAATCTTCGAAAGAGTATGTCCATGGTGGGTGACCACTTCCATAAAAAGAAGGCTAGTTAAGTTTATTTATACAATCATTGATTGTTGCATTTTACTATTACAAACAAATGAATCCAGCCTTTAGCTTGACCTCTTTGTTTTCATTACAAGCCAACACTCATTTCATCTCACATATCGATTACTTTTGTCTCTCTCGTATCATTGATTCAAAGAGTGCAATATAACATATGACAAGTACTTCTCTACTTAATTATAGTGACATGAAACCGCAGATGTAAAAAGCAAAAATAGGTTAAAATTTTCAACCTCAAGAAACCATGTGAGTGCTTATTGTTGTTGATCTCCATTTTGTTTAGACACTAAAATTAAGGGCTATATTTGTTTTATTTTAAATTGCAACATTATTTTAGTTACTTAAGTTATTAATTATGTGTAGGATATTGTTAGAAACAAAATTTGTGTTAGTTATACTACCAAAAATTCAAGAAATTATTACTAAATCTAATTAAAATAATGAGGGAAATAATATAAAGTGGAGAAAGATGTTCAACTCATTGCCTTTAATTCTAGATTTTGATGATAATAAACAATTTGAAAAATCTTACTGGAAGAATGCACCAAGTCAAAACTTAAAAAGTGATTGAAAAATCTCCTAGGCTATAGGACTTACAATGTTTTTGTAAAAGGACTATAGATTGTTTAGAGCTCTTTTTTATCTCAAGTTTTAAGAAAATAACTTTTGGAAACTTTTAGGACTTCTTTAATTGGTTAGTCCTTTAGAACCAGTCGACTAGACTTATTCAAAAATACAAAAAAATTTTTGAACTAGACCAGTTAATTGTTCACTAGGGAATAGTCAATTGTTGAAAGAAAACCTTAGAGTAGCATATTTGTCAATGAACAGTCAACTAGTCCTTAAGGAATACTCAACTATTAAGGGACCTACTGATTATTGAGGCTCGATTAGTCAATTGGGACAGTATAAAAAAAATTGTAGTAGCTATTAATAACTATTTTTGTACATTTTGTCATTCTCTCTATATCTAACGGCTTTATTAAGATTTGGGCTATAAATTGGTCCTAATATGAACTTAGAACCATCATGAAAAAGTGCCAAAAACATGAGTTATATTATTTCAGCTTTGAATCATTCTCTTCTCTTTTTAGGTTTAGTTTCAATTGTAAACTTATTCTATTTAGACAGCTTTATATATATATATATATATATATATCTCTATTTTTCTTCCTTATGGAAAGTTCGAAATCTTAAAGATAAGAATTCCTTAAGTAGATATTAGGTGAATACCTTTTGTAAGGGGATTGATTCCTATGGAAACTACTTATTTAAGCTATCCTTGTTATAGTGGCTTGCAAGTACTTATTTAAACCTTACTGATATAATGAAAAATGTCAAAATTACTATGGGGGATTGGATGTAGTGTTGTTTAATAGTCAAACAAGAATAAATCTCTTATGTTTGATTTTTCCTTTTCTTCTTAATTTTATTTTACTGCACTTTATTGACTGATTTATCATTTGTGTTGTGCATTTCTCTTTTTGAATTCAAACCTTATTTCAATATTCCATAAATCCATTCTTTAGTTGTTTTTTAGGTTTCTTTAAAACCCAATTCACCCCTATCTTGGGTTCTAGTCATTTCTAACAAGAGAGAGGGGTAAAGAAGTATGAGGCAAATATTAAGGAAGGCCACTTACGTTGGATGATAAAGGCAACACACAAAGCTTCTTATTAATCCATGTTGCTTTCCAAAAATAATGGCCTTATTTTTTAAGGCCTTGAACATTCACTTTATATGAGTATGTCAACCAATTAGTTGAATATTTTACTTGTAGAATAATGCTTTCTTTCTATTATTTTAGCCTCAAGTGGTGTTTTTTTTTTCTGGGATATCTCTCTTTCTATATTGGTGGTAGAATAAATAGGAATTTATTTGGTTTATAATGTTTGATTTCATTATCTTAGAATAGGTTTTTATGGCCAAAATGGCTGCATTTCATGTAATTGTGTAGAAGCAACACAAGATGCCAAATGGTATATAAGTCCCTCTTGTAAGTTGTTACAAAAGACAATTTCTTATTGTTGCTTTTATTACTATCATATTAGGGATCTTTATTACTTATATTGTTTTATATGTTTTTTATGATTAGGTTATTTGTTGTTATAGTTTCTTTATTGCAATTGAGCTATATATCTTGCAAAAATATTAATTAAGCTATAAATATTACCTAATAGTTAAAAGGAAAATAAAAGAAAATTTGAATGGCAAAAATTACTAAAAATAAAAGATATTGGATTTTGTTCCCTCCTTTGTTTCAAATATTAGGTGGCATACATAGTTCTAAAAGAGTCAAATGGAAGAATATGAATTTCTTGTGAAGAAATTTAAGGTACCGCCATCTATCTAAACATGATCATTGGAGGAGGAGAAATACATCAAATAAGGACCTCATAAAAAGAAAATAAAGTAAATAAAACAAATAAAAATGAATAAAATAAAATAAAATAAAAATTACTCTTGAGGCAACCCAAGAAGCTTCAATCTAGGCTTTTCCAAAGACTTGGTTTTTACTCAAGTGTGATTGTCCTGTCTCTACAATCATTGCTCATCAGCATCGGAACCATCATTCTCGGCAACATTTCAATGATGTACATTGGAAAAAGCAAAATCATTTTCATTTTCTTAAATCATGTCCTTGAAACTAAAATCAATCTACTAAATCAAAGTTAGGAAAATTAAAATCATTTATGTTTTTTATAGAACATTCTCGAAATACTTAGTACATAGGACAATAATTAATAAGATAAGAATCCCAAGTTTTGAACTAAAATGAAATCATTTTCTTTGGGCTATACATCACTGATATTAAATGAAATTATCATCCACTAAAATTACATCTATGATACATTATTCTGTGAAATTATAGTGTTCATAAGAGAATATAATGTTGATGCAATTTTAATAGATGAGAATGCTATTTAAGATTATGGGTATGGAACCCAAATTATTCATTCTTATTTTACTTCAAAATTTAAGAATATTATTCAAAACATGGTTGTTGTCTTATTAATTGTTATTTTATGCACTCAGTATTTCATTGACGTCTTTCAAGAAGTGAAAACAATTTTAGTTTTCTCAACTTTGATTTGATAGAATGATTTCAATTTTGATGATGTGCATAAGGAAGTAGAAATGATGTTGCTTTCTTAAAAGCACATCATTGAAATACTACTAGTGATATGATGATCATTCAAGTGCTAATATGAGCAACCATCTCGGACACAAGACAATCACACTTGGAAAAAACTCAAGTCTTTGAAAAAGCCATAGTTTAAGGCTTAAGTTTCCCTAAGCACATACTTAAAATACACTAACATTACATTGCTTAGAGAGAAACTCAAATTCCTCTTTTCTTCATTAATGCAGAATGGATTACTAAGTGTTCCTAATTTTAGTTGACTATTCCCAAGTTTTAAACTAAAATGAAAATGCATTCTATCGAACACACATCTCGATCATGAATGGTATAGCCACTCATATTAATGAGGATGCCATTCAAGATTGGGTCGTGTGATCCAATAGAACATGCTCTCATTTTATTTCAAAATTTAGGAAAATTAAATTGAAGTTAGGAATATTTAGTAATTTATTCAGTGTCATTGAAGAAGTGGAGGAGTTCAATTCTTTTTTGAAGCAATTTTTTCCTCTAACAAGGGCTTAGCAAAGAAACAATGAGAAAATTATCTTGTTATATAATAAGAGATATTCCCTCACAATTACCTTGCTAGATAGCAAGGCATAGTCTCTTCCAACTTCCTCGTTATAGTGAGGGATACTCCCTTGCAATACCTTCACAAAATAACAAGGGAATTGATTAAAAAATAGCTATTAAATTGGCTAGAGATTTTTCCTCACTATTTAGAATAGAAAGAGATGGTAGTAAGGGATTAGAGAGGGAAAGATTCCCTTGCCACTTAGTGACTAGTACATAGTGAAGGCCTTATTCCTTGATATTCCTTTGTCAATCCCTTGCTGAAGCTATATAGTGATGGAATAGCAAGGGAACTATTCCTCGCTAAATTCTCTTGTTGTGCATGCCTATAGTTTTTGGAATTAGGTGTATCTAATTTCTTTTACCATAGCATCAAAAACTAAATATGAAGGTAAGGAAATTTGAAGGCAACTAATAGATTTATTAGAAAAGATGAATAACAAAACAAAAGAGATATAAAATAATAAGAATGATGTTTTAATAATTTTACATACTTAAAGTTTCCAAATTTAGATGGTTAAGAAATTATTGCAATAAGACTAATTAATAGATCAACGGCTGATTGTAATTTTTTTTTTAAATTGGGAGGCATTATAATTGGAGACAAAAGTTAAAATAAATAAGTGCAATAATAATAATAATAATAATAATAATAGCAGCAATAGTAGTAGTAGTAGTAGTAGCAGCAAGGATAATGTGGCACATTAACCATTCACATATCCTTGTAATATTCTAGTAGTAGCAATAGTAGTAGTAGCAGTAGCAGTAGCAGTAGCAGTAGCAGCAGTAATAACAGTAGTAGCAGTAGCAGTAGCAGTAGTAGTAGTAGTAGCAGTAGCAGTAGCAGTAGCAGCAGCAGCAGCAGCAGTAGCAGCAGCAGCAGCAGCAGCAGCAGCAGCAGCAGCAGCAGCAGCAGTAGTAGTAGTAGTAGTAGTAGTAGTAGTAGTAGTAGTAGTAGTACTAGCAGCAAGGATAATGTGGCACATTAACCATTCACATATCCTTGTAATATTCTAGTTATTATTTTCTTATACCTTCCTCTCTCTCTCTCTCTCTCTCTCTCTCCCCTGGCCACCCTACATACGATGGAAATTGTAATTTTAAAGCCACAAACCTAAGAAATCGCAACATGCCTCCTCCCTTGAAATCCATTGATAAATAGAAAGGAACAATTCTTAACTAACTACTTATTAATTTGAATCCCTATTCTCAAAAGTACTCATAATCTTGAAAAATCTTAAACCTAAGAAAACACCATGGAAAATGGACTAAACTTAAGGTATAGTTGCTATCATGTTTTTCAATTAAAATATAACTAGTATATAATTTTTTTAATAATAATATAATAGTTTAATTAAGAATTATATACTTGTCATGTTTTAATTGAAAAATCTAATTACAAATATATAAGATATTACATACAAGTTTTTTTCTATGAAAAATATGAATGCCCATTCTTGGTTGGTACCCATAATCCTCAACCGCATCTCTATTATTATTATCCTTCTTAATTGCTTCATCCCTTCTATCAGCCCTTTCACAGGATAAGGAATTAGCCTCCATTCTTTATGCATCCACCCATGGCTCTTCAACTAAAAGAATTTGCTAAGAGAAAGCTTAATCAACGGAAGAAAGGGATAAATCAATGAAGCAAAGATCATAAATGGGTTCTTATAAAGAGATTATTGATGAGATTGTGAGAAATAATCATGAAGCATACTCTTCAGGGTTCAAGTAGAGAGGGAAAGGGCCTTTTAATTTCTTTCTTCTAGGCATTCCATTTTTCTTCCAATTATGAAAATCAATGTGTTTTATGGTGTTTTTCACATACCCCTCTAAATTTGGGAACGAAAACAAGTAATTAGGAGAAGTGTTCATGTGTTTTAAAAATAGAGGAGAGAGAATGAGAGACGAGAGACAAGATGGCGGCATATAAGAAAATAATGACTAGGATATAATAGGGACCCCAAATACCCTCCATGCAGGCAGTTATAACATGATATCTGGTGACTTAACGTGCCACATCAGTGTTTCTGTAAAGATTTAATGTGGCTATGATTGATGGACTAACAGATATAAGATTTAGAACCTATGAGTACATTGCCAGTCCTTCAGGAGCTAAACGAGAGAAAAACCTTTTGGAGACAAAGTTGTTATATAGTCTTTTTTTTTTTTTTTCAATTGCTCCTAAACAAGATATAATAAAAACAAGTTTCCATAATAACATCCATGCATCTCATCACTTCAAGCAAAGACAAAGATTGATGGGAGAAGAAAACAAAATCAGTGAGCGTACGACTTATAACTTTTAATAATAATAAATTTATTGTAAATGTTTATTGTGAAAAAATTAATATACTATGAATTTGTTATTTTTAATAATTAATTTATATATTTACTAATTTAAAAATTAAAATTAAATAATTTAAGTAAAAATCAAATTCTTAGTTTATTAAAACAACTACCAAAATTTTTTTCTGAGATGCAAAACCATTAGAATAAGGATATTGTATGATTCACGAGTCCTTCAATTAGTTACACCGAATTGAAGTAATTTATATGATAAAACAAATAATAAATTGAAGAAAATCATGATAAGTACTGGTTTTGCAATCGCATGCAGTAATAAATGTGTGCCATATTATTAAAGTATGAGGGAGGCTAGAGCCACAGGAATTATGACTAGTCAATTTGCATGGCATTGGCGATGACGCTTGATGGAATTGACTTCTGTGCCTGCGACGTTAACCCGATCACTCACATAATTGAGGGTTCATTTGCATGGTTTTATTGGCCCATTTTTTAAGCATAGCCATGATAGATGACTTTAGCTATATCATTAAAATGTGGCCACACACACACACACATATATATATATATATATATATATATATATATATATATACACATTTATAAATTCATACACTCGTGGATCCATATGCTGGCGATGGATACTTATCAAAAAGCAAAATCTTTGAATTGTTGTAGAGTGATGACTGATGAAAATCTTTAAATTTTATAGCAAATAATTTAAATTTTTATTCTATTATTTAGAAGAAAAAGAATAGAAGAACTTCGTTACTGCTAAGAGCAGCTTCCGGGATTTTTTTGAACTATATTTTATTCCCTTTAACTAATATTTAATTATAAAGCGGTATATGATTTTAAAATGTAATAATGTCATTTTAAATTTTAAATAAAAATAAAAATGTTAAATTTGTATTAAAATTAATAATAAGAGGCCCTATAATTTTAAGTGTAATAATAATAATATTTGGTTCACCACAATGTTTGGAATTCTAAAAAAAATTCGTTTTGGTTTAAAAAATTAATTAAAATTTAATGTATTTGTTGTATTTTATAATTTAAACGATGATCTGTTACGCTTTAAAGTTTATTTATCTATTTTATAATTAGATATCTATTCATGATACAAAATATAGTTTTATTTTATTCTATACTACTTTAAAATTTCTTAATTAAATTTTTCTATACAACTTACACAATTTAAACATCATATTATACTCGTAAATTTTAATTATTTTAAAGCAAATTTGAGACAAACATATTAGTATGGAGTAATTAACTTACTATTTCTCATATTTTACTAATATAAATTAAATTGGAAATATATTGCGCTATTCCAGGAAAGAAAAAGTCACAACCTGTTGTATTTGAGTTGAGTAGATTAAAATTATGTGGATTTTAGGTTATCAGTAATTTGTTGGAGAATTTTCAAATTTTGTTCTTGGTGACGTTGGAATTCAATTTCAAATAAAATTGCAAATATCACGAGACAAACTAGAAATTAGTCATCACAGTCGTATATATGGCCCAACCTGCTATAGTCAGAGTCCAGCCACACGAGATTCCTATGATGTGATTGTGACCCGATTCCTTTGTCTTAGGCCCGCCATTGCCCGTCTTCTTTTTTGAACCATTAACATGGTGCCACGTGGCATACCAATTCTCCATTCTGTACATTTTTTCGTTGGGAGATGAGGAGAGGAGCACGTTAAGTCACCTCAATCAATGAATCATAATTATGTGAATATTTAATTGGGAGTTTTTTTTTCCAAAACTGTAATTCATTTACTCATAGACGCTATTGTTTGGAATTTAAAATATGACATGTTACGTTAGAGATATACTTTTTTTCTATAAAAAAAATATTTTACAGTATTTATACAACTAAAAGCTCACATTGAATCTCTACGTATAATGTCTTTGTACAAATTTAATATGAAACCTTAATTATATAAACAGTAATTAGCTATAGTAATTAGCTATTATGGAATGCACTCTCTTTAATTTTAACTTTTCATGATTATCATATCCTGATTGAGTTACAATACCATTCTGTCTCTTCGTTGAAGAAATCACAAATAATCTATTTTTACAAAGTTACTTTGCAATAATAATTTGGTTTGCATCTCCTTTAGTCTTACATGTGGATCAACTTTATCCTTTAGATATTGCTACATGGTTGCAAATATGGTTATCCCAACCTATCGTGTGTCGTGACCTGCAGGTAGGAGATTTTAGTGTGCTTATTTTCTTAATATTGTATGTGCTTTGGTCCCGTCGAACTTGTGTAATTTTTTATGATTCAAACATCTCCCTGGCATATGCTATTACTGTGATTGGCAGATTGTTCAGAAGATATCGAGGGATTCCTCAACCAGAATCTCAACGAAAAAAGCTTTGTGATTCACATATTGCAAGACCAGTTCAATCTTTATCCACCAGTGATGGTTGGCAGATCCTTTATTGGTTTGAACAACGTAATAGTCAACAATGGAAACATGGTGTGTTGATTTTGACTTGGTATGGCCATAACTTATTTCTAAAATGGATATGGTTGAATAAGTTCCGGTTATCACGCACGAGAGTTTTGTGGGATGCTATTAGACATTCTTTGTAATTCATATTTCAACAATCACTTGTTTCTCATCCTACAAATTATCCATTACGGTTTTCGGTCTTCACAAAGTCTCATTGTCAACTTCTGCGGTTTCGTACTACTTTACCATTGGATCTACAATATCTGTGGGAAGAAAGTTTGACAACATGCTTTGTGACTTTCATGGTTTTCATGCATTACAAGAAAAATATGAGGTCGAAGATGGAAAAATCCATATCTGAAAATGGGAAAATCCATCTCTAAATAGTCTGAGATGAAATCAAAGACCCCAAAAAGAAAAAAATAAAATAAAATTATATCTTCAATTTTGGTGTTGCAATATAAAAATTGAGACAAAAAATAATAATTTTGTCTCAAACTAAATTCGTCACTAATTTTTGGGATAAAGATATCCCTATTTAAAGATAGAATATATATTGTCTTTAATCCATCTTTGATTAGAGACAGATGCTTTCATCCTAAATTGGTCTCTAAAGTGGAGATTGTTAAATCCGTGCCAAATTTACTACTAGATAAGGACAAATATTTCCCTTACAAATCCCTCTCTAATGAAAGTGGATATTTCCAATCCAAACCCATCCTTAATCAAAGACAAATACTTCTATCCCATATTTGTCTCTAATTAAAGACAAAAAATTCTAACAAAAATCTATCTTTGATTAAAGACAGATTTTTTGTATTCCAAATCTTTCTATGATCTAGCACAGGTCAATTTGCCCTAAATCTACCTCTAATTAGGGACTAATCAATCCAACCCAAATCCTACCCAAAAAAAAAAAAAATTGTTGTTTTCAATTTTGGTGTTGCAAAATAAAAATTGAAACAAAAAAAAACAATTTTGTCTCAAACTAAATTCATTTTTAATTTTTGGGATAAGGATATCCCTATTTAAAGATAGAATATATATTGTCTTTAATCCATTTTTTATTAGAGATAGATGCTTTTGTTCTAAATTTGTCTCTAAAATGGAGATTGTTAAATTCGTGCCAAATCTACCATTAAATAGGAATAGATATTTCCATTACAAATATATCTTTGGTTGGGGATGAATATTTCCAATCCAAACCCGTCCTTGATCAAAGACAAATACTTCTATCCCATATTTGTCTTTAATTAAAGACAAAAAATTATAGCAAAAATCCATCTCTAATTAAAGATAGATTTTCTATTTTCCAAACCTCTCTATGATCTAACACAGATCAATCCACCCTAAATTTGCCTTTAATTAGGGACTAATCAATCAAACCCAAATCCATACCTAATATATGTTTGATTCATCTTTAATTTGTGTCTGATCCATCCTAAATCCATGATAGGGACTAATTTTTTCAAATTCAAGCCTACACATTATTATTATCCTATAACATATATAATAATGATAATGAGTGCACAACAATGTGAAAACGATGTACATAAGTAATAAATGTGAATCACAATATGGTTAAAAAATAATAATAAAAGTGACAATAAAATATGTCAACAAGGTGGGAATCCAAACTATCTTAAAAGAAAAAAGCATACGATAAAACAAAAGTTTATCTTAATAAGCTAGGTGAAGGGTTTCAATGGCTACACATTCTCATATGTGGCTATTTCTTCTTTGATAGCATCTAAATGGACATGAGTAATAACTTGTTGATGATGTGTTTAAGAGACATAATTACTTGGGTTGGCTCAACAACTATCTACTTAAGTGATACAATCTTTTGGGATAGTGACACAGTCTCCTAGGATTTACACCTTTATAACCTAGTCTTAAAATTTAGATGGAAGCTTGACTAAGGTGTACAATTGTCGTTCCTAGAGGAAGAAGAATGGAAGTCGAGGGCCTCTAATTCTAACTCGAAAATTCGCCCCTTCTTATTTCTGTTGCTCACAACCTCTAACCAAAGGGTAGTATTCATTGCAAAGGCATTAGAACTAGTTGATCTAGTGTTGGATAATGCAATACTTGAGCCTTGAGCCTCGTATAGTTAGCTTGCACAAGAATAAAGAGTCTAGTTCATGATCAATTCCACAAAAAATAACATAAGTAAATAAAATTACGAGCACAAAAATAAAAACTTCCTAGAGAAGTAAACATGATTTTCCATCACAGATGACTAAACATATTAAAAAAATCAAGTATTACTTATTCAAACATATTGCCAAAATAAAGTAAACATAAGATCTGAAATACATATAGAATCAATTTGGACCAACACTAATCATACTAGCCAAATTACCAACATAAGAACCAAACTAGTATATCATCCAACTAAAAGCAAACTAAAGCAAGATTGTGGGATAGTAAGATAAAAGAAAAATTATTTGCCTTCTATCTCATTTATGAAAATTACCTAGCTTATCAACTTACATATACATACATATATATATATATATATATAATTTTTATATTTCAAAAATAATATAGAAGTAGTGGGGATTTATTCATAATTCCTCCTTCGTATATTATCTACAATTGATATTAATATCATTTTGGGTTCATTGATTTCTTTTGCCTCAAAGTAACTTATGAAATAAAATAATATTTTAAAATATATGAATATAAACTATTTTTCAAAAAAATTAAAATTATGTGAAAGAATAGCAAATTATTTGGCTTTTCAATTCCACTACCAAGTGTGCATATCAAGCAACCATATAATATATATGGTTTTAGAACCAATGACCAAAAAAAAAATCTCAATTATATATTTTATGGAGTAGATTATATACATCCTTTTTAAATTTTACTGAAATTATACATATTTTTACTTTATTTTCAAAATATATAATTTAATTAAAGTTTAAAATTTTTAACTAAAATACCCTTCATTAATATAAATATATAAATATGTATTATATTTGCCAAAAATAAAAATAAAAAAGTATATTTTGTTTTCAAATATGTACAAATAAAACCAAAAAGAATAAATTTTATTTTTTGTTAAATTTAACATATATATATATATATATAGACCAATGGAAGGTACTTTAGTTACACAATTTAAAGTAAGATTAATGTATAGCATAATTTTTTATTTTAAAAGAAGTCCGTGCATATTTTAAAAATGAAAGACAAGTTTGTGTAATTTTTCATATATTAAATTAATAATCATATTTAATATTAAACCTACTTAACTTAGTAGGAGAAAACAAATAATATTAACAATAAAATAAGTAAATAAAAGAATGCACCGACAATCCTGATGGAAGTAGCAAAAGGCATGCAGAACGTGAAAGAGGAACGTAATAATAAAAAAGAAAAGATGAATGTTGTGGAAAAATCTCTTGAGGTTGAAGGAAGGAACTTGTCCAATAAATTTGTAAACTTTATTGCTTTTCTCCTTTTGGTAAAATCAAATAATTATTTAAACCATACAATTGCCTTTTCATCCTTTACAAAACTTGTACTCTACGGACTCTCATGTGGCGAAAGTGAACAGTGATGGCACCAAGTACCAACCCAAAGAAATGATATTCCTCCATGTCCAATCAAGTGGCCTTTTCCTCTCTTTTTTAAGAACATTCTTTTGGTGATAATGGTGGCTTATCTACTGTGATACATACAACAAAAGGCTATAATACTACCATTATAATAATAATATAATAATGTTCTCGGATGCTTCTCAATTATTTATTGCCCATGCAATTTCTTTGCTTTTGGATTTTTTGTTTTTTCAAAAAAGTAGCTAGGTAAAACAGGTAAGGTTGATGCTGGATTCATATAATTGGAGGAATGGTCATGAACATTGCATGTGGAATAATAATTTGTGATTAGTATGTAAAAGTGGCTTTAACCTTGTCCTTGACAACGGAAAGACATTTAAAGAAAAGTAGAAAAACAAAAGACAAAAACATATGGCTTTGTAAGTTACTAAGATACATGCATAAATTTTATAAGGAAAAATGAAAGTCTAAAAGATTATAAAACTAATAAAAATATAAGAAATATACCAAAAATAGAAAAAAAAATTAAGAGAAGAAAGGTTAAGATAATTCCTATTCACTTAGATATTTCATACTTGGTACATAGTTTATATCTATAAACTTTCAACCATAAAAATAGACATATAAATTATAATAACATAAATAAAAAAATTAATTTACATAATTATAAAATATAAGTTTTTTAAAAGTCATAGAGTATATGCCATTAAATATATAAAAAAAATCTTATAGAGTTATTTTTTTATAATTATAGAGATTCACATAACTATATTATGTATAAAATAAAATACGTACAACTTTTAATGAAAATCAAGATCCCTTGCATTTAACCTCCTTCTTGCAAAAGGTAAATTTAAAAGAGAGATAAAAATAAATAAGAAACTGAGAGACCACTCGCTTTCCATGGGTTCTGTGCACTTCACTTATCTTTTTTTCTTTTTATCTTTTTTTAAATTTGCCTATTGCATTTAAAAGATAAAGGTAAATGATCTATAGGTGTTTAATAGTTAAATTATACCAATTAAAATGTCAGGGGGGGCTGCACACCTTAAATTTTTATACTTTCAAAATAGCTCAATTCACATTACCAAAGTTAAAAAAAATTATGATCTCATGGTCCCAAATCTCATCAAACTATGTATAATTTACTAAAATAGTAAGTTGTTCTGAATACTACAATTTCAAACAACTAAAAATGACAAATGCACCTACATTGTTTTCTTTTCTTATTTTATTTTTCATCTCTCATATTTTTTAAAATATTTTTCTCTCATTCCTTTACAATTATTTACTCAATAAAATTCTCTATTCTTTTTTATATTTCTCTTTTCCTATTATTTACATGTTCTTCAACTTCTCAAATGTCTTACCTCCAATCTTTCTCCCATTAATTGTTTGCAATAATTTTTTTTTTAATTTTTTTTTATCTTGTCTCCATCCAAAAAAATTAGGTAAAGAATGAATTTCTACTTACCTAATGCTAAAAACAAATTGAAATAAAAATAGTGTGCAATTTAAAATTTATAATATCAATTCATGTTTTTATAAATTGGTGAGAGGAGAAGGAATGGGAAGGACAAACAAAATTATGAAAAAAGGGAGGGAGGGGGAGAAAGAGAGAGAAATAAAAAATTTACACTAAAAAAATTGTAGCGAGGAAATGAGAAAAAAAGATAAGAAGTGAGATATCCAAGTTGAAGAAGATATAAATGAAAGAAGGAAATAGGAAAAGAGTAAATAATTGTTATTCTCTAAGTAAGATGACTAATTTTTAAATTTGATCCCTTAAAGTGTAATTCTTCTAATTTAGTTCCTCAATAAATTTTTTCAGACCATTTTTGTCCATCCATTTATTCAAATCACGTAAAATTAACTTTCCAATTTAATCCTTGAAAGGAACAAAAATGATTGAAGAAAAGTTATTGAAAAACTAAACTGAAAGGGTTACATTTTGAAATACCAAATGAAGTAGTCATCTTTAAGGGGCGAAAACCTCTAAAAATGAAAATTTTATTTGATAATGGTTTGTGAGAAAATGTGAGAAAAATTCACCCCAAAAAAAAGAGGGGGGCATGGGAGATATAATAAGTGAACAGAGGAACAAAAAGGAAAAGATAATGTTTGTTGTATTTTTTAAAATTTAAGTATTTTACATACAATAATTAAAGTAATCTCAACCATTTACTTTATGAAATAATTGAGATTTGTATACTCTAGATCCACATTTAACATCTTTTTTTTTTTAAGATAATCATTTGACTCTCTTAAATTTAATGGCTTGGACTTTTTCTAAAACTTATTATGTCAAGTTAAGTTAGAGGAAATAGTTCAACAAAGGCTTTTTTTTTTTCTTTTTTACCAAAATTCAAAAAGTTGACATTAACATTTTTATCAAATCAAATTAGAGAGAAAATATTTAATATAATCGCTTGAATTTCAAAATATTTATGATAGTAATATTAAATTTTATCATAAGCTCTAAAAGTACTAAAAATGATTAATGTCATGCAAAAAATTCTTTTAGCATTATTATTCTTATGATATTATGTATCAAAAGATAGGGCTATAATAGTATGAGTAAAGGGTTAATAAAAAATATTAATACGAAAATGCGAAATAACGTTTTTTTTTCTTGCCGAAATAAAAACACGCTTGATAATCAAATTGCAATATTATATGGCTAAAAAAAGCCAATTTGAAAAGGATATTATTATTATTATTATTATTATTATTATTATTATTATTATTATTATTATTATTATTTGTGAGAATGGAATATTCATCTTTTTCAACAAGCATACTCATGATGGCGTAGACCATTTTAAGAACACAAATATATTCCATGCTATATAGTTTTATATCATGATGATAAAAATTGAATCCCCAACAAAAGATAAATCCAATTTACCAATCAATTAAACAAAAAAGAAAAAGGAAAACACATTGACCGAATACAAGAGATATTTAAAATTTAGTTCTAATTAATCCAATTCCCATATCAATTCGGCCAAATGAAAACTACTCACATCAATTAAAATACATTTCTTTAATTCAAATTGCGGTTAAAAATACATAAAGGTAAATTATACAGATTATTTTTAATTGCACTAAAATTATATGGACATCTCAAAAATAAAAAAATATTATATCCTTTGGTTTGATTTTAAATTTTTTTACCAAAGTATCCTTAATTAATCTAAATACATATTAAGTTTAAAGTAGTTTTTTGTTTTAAGAGAAGTTTAAGCATATTTTGAAAATAAAGAAGAAATATATGTAATTTACTTATTACATAATTAGTAGTAGATATCCCTAATTACACTTATAATTTTTTTTATCATTTTTTTATAATTAACTTTGTTGGCATTGATATTTTAACAAAGAAAAAAAATGAGAGAACTTAATCCAACTTTAGATCTCTATATTACTTAGTTCTTAGAATATGATATAATGGATTTTCTCTCTTGATTAAAAAGAGTAACAAAAACTATATATAACTAAGAGCATGTGTTGTGTATACTTAAAATGAGGTGATCATTTTTAGAGATAACAGGCAAATGTAAAAACCTTGTTCTTGTGTTTTAGTATTTATATCCTTATATATTTAGAGATTAGTATCACTTATCGTCTAATCCTAAAGTTTTGTAAAATCTTCTTTATCTTATGGGCAGTGGGTTAATAACTTTAAACTTGTAGAATTAGTATCTATAAATTATCTCATAAGTTTTCTAATCCCAATATTAAAGAAATGTTATTAACATGAATTGCACAAATTAATAATTTCCTAATATGAATATAAATGATGTTTTTTTAAGCAAGTTAAAAGATAAATCAATCTAAATACAAACAAAAGTCAACTCAGATTCCCCTCATCGTTGCATCAAAACATTTCTTAATTTTAACTTATTTTTTAATCAGAATATTTTCAAGACTTGGACCCATTAAGAAAAAAAAAAAAAGACCAAGCTCATGTGGACTAAACAAACCTTAATTTTTAAAAATTAACAACAGTATAACTATATAATTTCCCACGACATTTAATACTCCTCTAGTATAAAATTAGAAAGTCATGTAAAGAACGTTATAGTCATTTGAAAATTCGCCTTATAAAAAAATAGAGAAAACTTGAGTATTTTTAAAATTTAAAATTTTAATTATGTAATTATTTTTAAAATTAATTTCGAGTTTGCCAATAGCAAAGCTTAAATAATAAAAAAAATAAAATTATATTTCTATTCTTTAAGAAATGTCTAAATTATACAATTTTCTTTTCTATTTTAAAAATTTATATTTCTCTTTTCTCAAATTAAAAAAATACTATACTATGGCCTTTTTTATAATAAATAATTAGTTGCAATTATAACTATTTTAATTAGAATAACTTTATAATATAATAAATATTAAATTTTTATTTATTAATATAAAATAATTAATTTTTTAAATTTAAGATAGATTAAATTTTTAATTTTTAGCATGCAATAGATCACTTTGAAATCAAAATTTTAAAATAAATTTTTAATAAATTATATATGTAATAAAAATATATTATCATATTTTGTAATGTTTTATCATATTTTGATTTTTTAAAATTTATATATATATATATATATAAATTTATAATAAAAATTATATAATTTAAATATTTTTTAAAAAAGATAGAGTATTTTACTCAAATAAAAAGGAAAGCTTGGGGTAATGAGGACTTTACCGAACGACCAGAACCAACAACTACTACTCCTACTCTTTCTTCCTTTCTCAATGGGACCTTTGCCCATATAACTGTTGCTCTTGCTTAACGCCTCTCCCAAACAGACCCTTCCTCTTTCTCAGCCTCTTAAATCCTTCTCTGATTTTTCCTCTCACTCTTAATCATTCTCTCTCTCTCTCACGCACACACCAACCTCATCAATGGACATTTCTTCTTCTTCTTTTTCTTCTTCCTCCTCGGACGGTCTTAGCCCCGACGCTAATCTCGAAGCTGATACGCCCCGAACCCCCTCAGCCGTCCGCCGAGCCCTCCAGCTCCTCCAATCGGACGACCCCGATTTGAAGCTCCAAGCCGCTCGCGATATTCGCCGCCTTACCAAGACCTCCCAGCGCTGTCGCCGCCAGCTCTCTGAAGCTGTCGGTCCACTCGTTTTCATGCTCCGAGTCGACTCGCCCGAGTCCCACGAACATGCTGTTCTCGCCTTGCTTAACCTTGCCGTCAAAGACGAAAAGTACGTAACGTTCCATTCTTTCTTCAACAAAATCAGATACTTTACCTATTGGTTTTTAAAATTTGTGATGAGTGTGGTTTTTTTTCTCTCTCTCTTTTTTTACTCTTTTCAGTTTTAGTTCTGTAAGTTGATGCTAGTATTTGCAATTTTGTTCTATTTCTACTAGTTTGATGTGCTTTGTCTGCTGTCCCCGCTTGAAGAATTCGTACGCTTTATGAGACAAGCGATGCATTGGAGTTGTCAAGTTGGGAATTCGATATAAAAATGAAATAAAATAATACAAATTTGGGGAAAATAATTGTAGAATATGGTAGAATATTATAAGATTCTGTAATTTATCCTGTCCCCTCGGTCTCTTTTCTTTTCTTTTTTTCCCTTTCCTTGCTGTTTCTATTTGCATCTGATCGGTTGGGGGGCAAAAAAAAAAAAAAAGGGATATTTGAAGTGGGATAGTTGGATTTTTCCTTTTCAACATCTAGCTAGATTTTTTTTTTTGAGGGGGAACGATGGGTTTGAATAAAATTTAATTAAAATCAACCATTATTTTTCAAGGCTCAGAACGCTAGAGGTACTTATTTTTCTGGTTGATTGGATTGCTGAAAAGTTTTGCAAAGAATAACCAGAGAGAAATTAAACCATCAATTAAGTATTTGACATTAGAAATTTTGAATTTTTTTGTGGTGAACTGACGAGTTCTGGAATATCAATTAAGTTGCTTTGCCATATTTCTGATGGCTCGGATGCAAGCATACCGTGTCATAAGAAAGAATTGGATGCCTTACAATTGAAGCTTATCCGATTTGAGGGTCTTCCTTAACTTTGGTTCACATGTTGCACTCCCTTTTCCTTTTCTGCGCTCTTGACCTTCAAGTTATCCTGATATCATTTATTGGTGAGAGTCAAATTTCATCTTCTAGCAAATGGAAAAAATAGTGTCCCCCCCCCCCCCCCCCCCAAAAAAAAAAACTCTCTCTCTCTCTCTTTTGCCTTTACTGCTGTTACTTTATTTTGTACGAAGATAAGCTTGAAGCTGCTTTAATAAGATCAGTAGAAAATTTTCTCTTACACTGTGATTCTAAGTAATGGATGATGTCTTGTTATTAAAAAATGGATAATAGTTTAATAAATTTTGAAAGAAAGGTATTTGGCATGCTTTGATGATTTACAATTCTGAAATGGGAGAATACTGATCTTTATTATCTTCCTTCACTTCTACTTTTATTTATGATTATCATGGTGACAAATTGTGGGATCGGCTTTCACATTTGTTGTGTAACACCGGCAGATTGTCTTTTAAGGAGACATTTTATATCGATGCCTCAATGTGGTGTTGAATTACTGAATGGTTTTTCTACTCTCTTTTTATTGGAATTTCTTGTTTTAGCTTTTGCTTGGACATACTTCAATCATAATTGAAATTCCTACAGGCACTTAAGAGTAAGGATGGTACTTCTAGGGTGTGCCTGTACCTTGTGTTATTTCTTTTCAACTTACTTTTCCTGAAGAAACCCTTTTTTTAATCCAGATGAATTTCAGGGACAGGATATATGTATCTATACTCAATTTTCTCTTTTTCCGGTACCTGGGATTTTTATGGAGCAACTTTTCCTATTAATAGAGAGGTCTTTGGCTTGACAATTCAGCTAGAATCACAAAATTTTATGTCATATTCTAACTTTTAGCCAAAAAATTATTATACTATCTGGATATCATAAGAGTGATAAGCCAGACGAATCATCGCACTCTGGCTTAAATAATTACATGTAGCCCTTTTGTTTGTTTCCTTTTTGTTACATCACTGTTCTTTCCTCTAGACCCTGGTTGGGTATTTTCCTGCTTGTGATTGAAGATAATCCAATTGACTAGAGGAACTCTAATCGTTGAACAAACAGGACTTTGGTTTGATTGCTTTTGCCTGGTATTTTTGGAGCTGCATGGTGGCTTGATAGAGTTACAGCATTTAAAGACAAACTAAATTTTAGCTTGTGTTTTGTATTCTGTTCTCCTTATTCTTATCTTTTTTGCTGTCCAACTTTCTGCTACAAATTTTTATGCATTAGTCATGATTCAGGCATATTCATCGCTCAGCCTGGTCTTATATTGCAGGAACAAAATTAGCATTGTGGAAGCTGGTGCTTTAGAACCAATAATTACTTTCCTCAAGTCACAAAATAAAAATCTGCAAGAGTGCGCAACTGCATCTTTGCTCACTCTGTCTGCCTCTGCAACCAATAAACCAATCATTTGTGCTTCTGGAGCCATTCCTCTTCTTGTGGAGATCCTTAGAGATGGAAGCTCACAAGCTAAAGCTGATTCAGTAATGGCTCTTTCCAATTTATCCGCCCACCCTGACAATCTCAGCACCATTCTTGAAACAAATCCAATCCCTTTCATAGTTAATCTTCTCAAAACCTGTAAAAAATCCTCAAAAACTGCCGAGAAGTGCTGTGCTTTGATAGAATCCTTGGTGGGTTTTGATGATGGGAGGACTGCCTTGACATCTGAAGAAGGTGGGGTTCTTGCTGTCGTGGAAGTTCTTGAAAATGGCAATCTCCAGAGTAGGGAGCATGCAGTTGGAGCGTTGTTGACGATGTGTGAAAGTGATCGATGTAAATACAGGGAACCAATTCTTAGAGAAGGTGTTATTCCAGGACTTCTCGAGCTTACTGTTCAAGGAACTCCCAAATCTCAGTTAAAAGCCCGTTGCCTTTTGCAGCTTCTGAGAGAAACTCCTTATCCCAGATCTGAAGTTCAACCTGACACTCTTGAGAACATAGTATGCAATATTATATCCCAGATTGATGGGGATGATCAGTCTGGTAAAGCAAAGAAGATGCTAGCTGAGATGGTCCAAGTCAGCATGGAACAGAGTCTCAGACATTTGCAGCAAAGGGCTCTTGTGTGCACCCCAACAAGTGATTTGCCTATTACCAGCTGTGGTTCTGAAGTATCTTCAAAATGATAGTTTCGGTTTGTCAACTATGTATCTTTGTCTTCTTTTATTTCCCCTCTCTTTCTCCTTCTACTTGGGCCTTGTGAGATATATTCTCCATAGCAGAAGAAGGAAAAAAGAAAAAAGAAAAATAAATACAAAGTAAAGCATGCCAGTCCAGGCCATTGTAGGTATCGAGTGACTGGTGATTGTCAACAAACAGAAATTGTAAGAGCAAAAGCGCATCATTTTGTTGTCGGTTTGTAAAGAAGCTGTTATATAAAATGATATACATGTATCTTTCTTCTTCCCATTTATACAATGACTTGGTAATATTAAATACACAATCTTATGGAGAGGATTGTGATTTTTTGCAGTAATTTATTATATATTTAGGAGAGTAATACAAAAAAATAAATATGTATGAGGGGTTTATTTTCTTTCTTTTCATTTACTTTTTATTTTTATCTTTTTCAAAAGTACATTGTGTATTTATTAGCTAAATGTAGAGAATTTAAATCTCTATTTGAGAAAGGCGAGATGTTCATTGGATTATAGTATTAAATATACAAATTCATCCCCCTCATACTTCATGCAATGCAAACAACGATTGAAAAAAACCCTGTTGGACTAGTTGATTGGAGAGAAACTTTTAAATTGATCATGACTTATGTTTATTAGACTTTTAAAATTAGACAAAATTGTTAAAGTTAGTGTAAATTTGCTAAGTTTGACACTAAATTAGTTCTTTATTGGTTTTCAATTTTTTTAATTAGAGTTCTCATATTTTGTAATAAAAATTTATTACCTTTAATAAACTCTATCAAATTTATTTTACATAAATATACTATTATATATAAAACAATTGAACTAATTTTTATATTCATTAAAAATTTATATGTTTTTTAAATATTCTTTTACAATATATATATATATAATTGTAAGATATTAAATATATTTATAGTTTTTAATATATATTTAAAAAATAAGTTAATCTTGATTGAAGTGTAATTCGATCATTGAATCATAAATTATTTTTTATTTTAATTTAATAACTAACCTATTTTTTAAAGCATCGATGCAAACATTATTTTGAGAGAAAAGTCATCACTTTAACTGAATGCAAGCGCTGCTCATGGCTTTGTAAATGTGAACTCTCAGGAAGGTTTATTTATTGGAAACCTTCTATTTGTGAAGGTGTGGTTTATTCTAGGAGAGCGATATTTATAAAAAAAATTTGGCATAAACTATGACGTCACATCATTTGAATTTATAGGGTTCGGCTAAAATTCAATTTTATCGCTGGAGTCACCTAATAATTTATGAGGCAAAAACTGTGATGTCACATCATTTAAAATTATAGGGTTCAGGCTAAATTCAATTCTGGCACTAGAGGCGCCTAACAATCAATGAGGAGTTCGGTCTGAAAATTTTGCCAAATTGACATTATTCTTCTTTTGTTCAGAGCTTGAAGGACTGTATTCTGTTCAATTGAGTGCGAGATTTTGATTGACAGTCATATTTGATGTTGACGCTAAATTGCTGATGAAAGGCGAAGCCAATTGTTTTGGACACAATGGTTTTATGAAAGCCAAGAATTCTAGAAGACGTATAACTTTGAATTGAGTTTATCACTTATCTCCAATTATTTTGAACACCTATTTGTTTTTTTCTTAAGGAAAAAAAAAAAACCTGTTTGAATTCCTCATACCTTTTTTGAATATAATAAAATACCTAACTATCCTTTAAAAAGGGCAGAAAAATATCGTCAGTTTAATTTTTTTTTATAGTTTTGTTATTATATTTTAAAAATAATATATTAAAATTATAGTTAAAATTTAATTCAAATAATAAGATGTATATTTTTTAAAAAATTATAGAAACATCATCAAATAGTAACAATTGAAACTGGTTGTGTTATTAAGAAAAGAGGAGGATAAAGGTGACACATTAGGCATGATCCAACTTTTTCTTTATATATTTTAATCTAGAACCTTTCTTGTTTAGTGTACTATTTTATTAGAGAGAGAAAAAGAGATAGAGAGAGAGAGAGAAAAAGATAATAATATAAAGAAGTGAGAATATGTATAAGACTTACATTCATATTTCTACCTACTTTTTGTTTCTATTTTTCTCTAATAAAATATTAAAAAAACTAAAAAAATTATGTTTGACAAAGTCTCATTGATTGGATCAAGTACTAATCAAATGGTGCAACTCAGAATCAAGGGATAAGGCTTATGAAAGTCATTAGTCAAACAATGAGAGAGACTAGTTGATTGATCCAACATAAAAGTAAAAAGATTTGTTTTTGGTGAACATCTTTCAATCGGTAAAAAAAGATTAGTCTGCTTCATTCCTATGTAGTTCTTCTAGCAATCTTAATGAGCAATATCTATGATGGAGTCAACTGTTGATTTTACATTCAAAGTCATGAACCAAGTTTTTGTCAAATTGAACTAGTTTGATGGCACCAATTTTAATAGGTGAAAGAACAAGAAGACATTCTTTCTCATTGTTAGGATATTGCATATGTTATGGATCTAAATCTACAACCACCCCTAAAACCATCTCACAAGGATGCTGATCAAATCAAGATTGAAAGGAAGAAGAGGATAGAGGATGAGTTGTTGTGCCATGGCCATATCATGAATACTCTGTCTAATTGATTGTTTGATCTCTTTACATCAATCTCGTCCCCTAGAGAGATTTGGAAAGCATTAGAATTCTAGTACGACATTAAGTAACAAGGGGCAAATAATTTTTAATTATAAATTACTTTGCCATGTAAATGATAGCACATCCATCATGGATAAAGTTTATAATTTGCAAGTGCTTGTTTCAAAACTCGCGAACTTGAAACTTGAAATTTCTAAGTTATTAGAAGTTGGGGCTATAATTGTAAAATTGCTTTCAACTTAGAATGATTATAGAAAGAAGTTGTTGCATATTACTAAAACCTTTATTGTGAAACAAATTTTGAAGCATTTAAAAATTGAAGAAACTAGGAATTTACAAAAGAAGCATTTAGAATTTGTTTCCAAAGTCAATTGTGTAGATGCAAATAGCAAATCCCATTTTGGAAATAATAAGGGAAAAACCTTGAGCCTACTTTTTCTAAACACAAATAAATGAAGACTTCAAAGTTTTATTATTATTGTGGGAGAAAAGGGCATTTTAAGAGAGATTACAAGAAAGAGACAAAAATTATGTTATATTAATATTGCAAAAATGGTAGATATTGAGAATATGAAATTGTGGCCATGGTTTCAAATTTTTGTATAAGTATGATATCCAAATTAAATATGGTGGTAATTTCCAAATCTTTTGACTAGTGGCATGATTCTGATGCAATCGTATATGTTTGTCACAATAAGAGTTAGTTCAAGACTTATGAGACTATGGAAGAAGGAGAAGAGGTTCTCGTGGGAAATGGGAATACAACGCTACTTGGAAAGAGTTAGTGTAGAACTATAATTCACATCTGAAAAGAAGTTGGTGCTACTAAATGTCTTACATATTATGGATATTAAAAAGAATTTAATTTTTGCAACTCTTTTATGTAGAAAGGGTTTAAAGGTTATCCTAGAATCTAATAAGATTATAATCTTTGAAAATAGAGTACTTATAAGAAAGTGTCACTCTTGTGAGGAGATGTTCAAGATAAGTATTGATAATAATATTTCAAATTTTATTTATATTATTAAGTTTCCTATTTCTTTATGGCATGATAGGTTAGGACCTTGTTAATTATAAGTCTTTGCAAATTTGTGTCTAAACATGGAATAATCTCAACAAATGATAATACTCACAATAAGTATGAAATTTGTGTATAATCTAAAATGACTAGGAAAACTTTGAATATTGTTGAAAGAACTTTTAATATTTTAGGTTTGGTATATTCAGATATATGTGAACAAAATAGTATCTTAACTAGAGGAGGTAATATATACCTTATAACAATAATGAGTTGTTTGGACCATTGCCTACTCTTTTTGAAGTCGATGGAGGGTCTATGGAGAAGGTTAAGAGACTTTTTCATTTCAAAGTGGCCTAGCTCACTCATGCTAATTTCCATGATTTCATTAATCAAAATTGGGTCAAACATGATTTGTCTCATAGAAGCCTTAATTCTTTATGTAAGAATCTCCAAGAATGGAATCATAACATGTTCAAGAACATCCAAAAAAGGAAGAATTATGTTCTTAGAAGACTTGATTGGCTTCAAAGGAAAATGCGTAGAGTCTCTTTCATTTATCTGGATTTTTACAAACTTCAGCATAAGTTGCACAAAAAGCATGATGATGTGCTAAAGCAAGAAGAAATCCTTTAGTTGTAGAAAGCTTGTATGTTATGGACTAAAGGTGTAGATCGCAACATGAGGTATTACCACCTTGAGATGATTACTACGAGAAGAAGGAACAAAATCTTGATGCTTTTGAATGATGATGAGGAGTGGATTCAAGACCTTAACAAACTTAAAGATATGGCCTTAACATTTTTTCAGTAACTTTTGGAAGAAGATGATTGTGTGCCTTTGCCTTGTCAAACCATGATAACTTTGCTTAGCTTATCTGATGAAGATAATCAATGTTTATCATGAACCATTTCTGGCAAGGTAAGCAAAGATGCTATCTTTGCTATTGGGCCTCTTAAAGCCCTGGGCAATGATGGGTTCCTGATAATTTTTTATCTCAAGAGTTTGGATATTGTGGGCCCAAATGTTTGTCATGATATCCGCCAAAATTTCAACTATGAGGAAGACATAAAAATTATTAATACCACTCTTCTCATGCTCATTCATAATATTGATGTGCCAGAAAGAATTACTCCATTTTGCTTGATTTCACTTTGCAATGTGATTTATAAATGCATCTTTAAGATCATTATGTCTAGACTTAAAAGTATCCTCCCTTAGATTATTGCTCCTTCTCAGGTTTGTAGATGGTAGACATATTCAGGAAAATATTGTTGTTTCCTAAGAACTCATCCATTCTATGAAGAACTTGTGAGAGGAAAAAGGTTTCTTTGCTATTAAAATTGACCTGGAGAAGACTTATGGCCGTATGCATTGGGATTTCATCTAATACAAGCTCCACAAAGTAAACCTTCTTGTTCCTCTTATTCATATTATTATGGACTTTGTTACTGTTGTTTCTACTTAGATTCTCTGGAATAATAGGAAGACCTAATTCTTTTGTTCAACTAGAGGACTTTGTCAAGTAGACCCTATCTTGCCTTATATCTTTATCATTTATATGGAGAAATTATCTTATATTATTGAGGAAGTGGTTATGGAAACCTGTAAGAGTGGGTAGGAACGGCCTACCAGTGACGCTTCTTATGTTCGTGAATGACCTTTTGCTCTTCAGAAAAGCTTTTCTTGACTAAAGTTGGTTTACCATAGAATGCCTTAACATTTTTTGCTTCTTATTTGGTCAAAAGGTGAATGTTATGATGCAACACGTGGATAGAAGGAAAACAAAGGATAACGTGGCATGTAATACTGATTTACATGAGCAAAGATATGAGAATTTGATAGGTGTTATTCGCAGAAGTAACTGTGCAAGGAAGTTACCTTGGAAGTTAAGATATGAAGTTAATAAGTCTTAGAGTCTGCATATGTTTCGTGTAAAAGTTGTATGTGTGTTTCTTTATGTACTATTCTCTCTTTCCTCTAAGTGCATCACTTCTCTTTCCTTATCCTGTATCTCAGACTCATTGCTGTAATCTCAGTTTTATTCAATCAAGGATTATATGTGACTTAAGATTCTCTTCCTATTAATTGTTCGTGATTCTTTCCTTGGGTTATATATATTACATTGGTGTTTTCATTAGACTTACTTTTACTATTCGTGGAGAGAATGGCTGAGAGTACAAGACTTAAAGATTTATGTTTGGAAATTAAACGAGTTTCAGATATGTTGGAAACTACATCTCAACAACATGCAGAACGAATGGTCATGTGGAATCTTCCATTAGTCGTATTGATCGCATGGAAAATTCCTTGGACTTTATTACTCGAGCATTGGACGCACTGACTAGGAATGTTGATAGTTTACATTAATTTCGAACCAATGTAATCGAGGACCAAAGGGCCATTCCGCATTCTCCTTTGGCCATTAACGGCACTTCGAAGACCTCTGCTTATCAACCTTTTCAGTTGCGACAGCTTAAGCTAGACTTTCCACGCTTTAATGGCTCCAATCCTTTGAATTGGATTTTTCGGGCAGAACAATTCTTCTCCTATTATGGGACTCCAGACCCACAGTGTTTAACCATCACAACAATTCACACGGAAGGCTTGGTGGTGCCATGGTTTCAAATGTTGCAAAAGAGAAAGCATATCCCTACATGGTTGGCATTAACAGAGGCCATTGAACATCAATTTGGACCTTCCCATTTTGATTGTCCAAGAGCCTAACTATTTAAGCTTTCACAACTAGATTCGGTGGCTTCTTACTATCAGAACTTTATGGTCCTTGCAAATTGGACTACGGGTTTGTCAGACGAAGCACTCCTTGATTGTTTTGTTAATGGGCTGAAACCTCATATTCGTCGTGACTTCATCGCACAATCACCATCAACTCTGTTACAGACAGTGGATTTAGCACGGTTTGATGAGAAGGATTCCACCATTCCATTTTCCACTCGACCCAAAATATTACCCATTTCCTCTGGTCCATCAGTTCCAAAATCATCTTCGATGGGGTCTACTTCTACTATATCAACTACCAGAGTCAATTCTTCGCCTCTACTTCCGACTTCTACTACCAAACCACTATTTCCTATTAAACAGATTTCTCCAGCAGAGATGCAAATCAGGCGTGAAAAGGGGTTGTGTTACACTTGTGATGAAAAATTTTCTCCTTCTCATAAGTGTCGTAACCATCAAGTTATGTTGATGTTGACAGATGCAGAGGATGCAAATGATCTTCCTCAAGTCATGGAACCCATAGACCAACTCGAGCCTCCAAACATTACAACTTTGTCTACTCCTCACCTTTCACTACTTGCTTATCAAGGATCAGTGGGAGTTGCTACTATTCGTTTTGAAGGATCTATTGATGGCACAAATGTTCAGGTTCTGTTGAATGGAGGTAGTTCTGATAGTTTCATCACTCCCCGTATTGCTTCTCACTTGAAATTACCAATTGAACCAGCCCCTACACTACGAGTTCTTGTTGGTAATGGAAATTACTTGGAAAGTCAGGGAGTAGTTCGTGAGTTGCCTCTCACTATTAAAGGCCATTAGATTGTCTTTGTCGCATATGTGCTACAAGTTTCTGGTTCTGATGTCATTATAGGAGCATCATGGCTTGCAACCTTGGGTCCTCATATTGCAGATTATAGTTCGTCAACTATTAAGTTTCTTCTTAATGGTCAATTTATTACTTTACAGGGACACAAGTCTTCTACTCCAACAGTTTTTTATTTTCATCAATTTAAACACTTGCAATCCACTCATGCCATATTAGAATTATTTACTCTTTAAGCAATTCCTGATGAGCCCAACTCTGATGATTCTTTCATCATTCCTTTGGGTATACTAGAAGACTTGGCTGCTGTGCTATACAAATATTGTTCGATTTTTTCTATACCGCACGATCTTCCTCCATCTTGCAATTATGACCATGCAATCATTTTGGAGCAGGGTACTGGTCCTGTTAAAGTGCGACCATACCGATATCCTTTCAGCCAGAAGGTGAAAATTGAGAGATTGGTGAATGAGATGCTTTTTGAAGGAATTATTCAGCCCAGTACTAGTCCATTTTTCGTACAAGTTCTTTTGGTCAAAAAGAAAGATGGCATTTGGTGATTTTGTATTGATTATAGGGCCCTTGATGCAATGACTGTGAAAGATTCTTTTTCTATGCTTATAGTTGATGAGTTACTTGATGAGTTACATGATTTAATTGTGTATTCTAAATTGGATTTGCGTTTTAGTTATCACCAGGTATTACTTCGTACTAAGGATCGTGAGAAGACCGCATTTTGAACTCACCATAGACATTATGAATGGTTGGTTATGTCATTCGGTCTTACAAATGTTCTTGTCACATTTTAGGCTCTTATGAATGATATATTTCGTCCATTTCTAAAATAATTTATTTTAATATTTTTTGATGATATTCTTGTTTATAGTTCTTCCTGGTCTTCTCATCTGGAACACTTGGCTATTTTACTTGAGCAATTATCAAAGCATCACCTCTTTGCCAAACTATCCAAATGTTCATTTGGTCAAACTTGAATTGAATATTTGGGACATATAGTTTCTGGTACAGGTGTTAAGATGGATGCTACTAAAGTACAAGCTATTCTCAATTGGCCTATTCCATCTTCTATCACACAACTTCGAGGATTTCTTGGTTTGACTGGCTATTATAGATGTTTTATATGTCAATATGCTACCATTGCCTTCCCTCTTACTCAGTTGTTGCAAAAAGATAAGTTTTAATGGTCACCAGAGACTCAAGTTGCATTTCAAAATCTCAAAAAGGCATTATCTTTGGCACCCATTTTGGCTTTACTTGATTTCTCTAAGGCATTTGTCATTGAAACTGAAGCATCAGGGCGGGGAATTGGTGCTGTTTTAAGCGAACATGATCATCCCATTGCTTATTTTTCCAAACAGTTATCATCTCGAATGAGTGCCCGATCAGCTTATGCAAGAGAACTTTATGCAATTATGGAAGCTGTGGCAAAATTTCGTCATTATCTTATGGGGCATTATTTCATCATTTGAACTGATTAATAGAGTCTCAAACATCTTTCTGATCAAGTGATTCAGACCCCTGAGCAGCAAGAGTGGCTTCCCAAACTCATGGGTACTGTTATTCCATTGAATATAAACCGGGTAAACAAAACCAAGCTGCTGATGCTTTGTCTCGTTCTTGTTATTTGGCTTTATCTGCGCCTCACTCCTCTTTCTTTGATGAAATTTATGTGGCGGTACAAAACTCTATTGAGTTGTAGAACCTTATTAATGAATACTACACCAATCCTTCTTCAATGCCCTATTATTCTGTTTGTGACAGTTTCTTGTATTGGAACAATCGTGTGGTTATTCCCCATCAATCCAAGGTTATTATATTCAAGATTCTACAAGAGTTTCATTCTTCTCTTATTGGTGGTCACTCTGGTGTCCTTCCCACGCATGCTCGGATATTACACATTTTTTTTTTTGGGAAAGGCATGAGGAATGACATTCGCTCTTTCATTCAACAATGCCAAGTGTGTCAACGAGCAAAAGTCTCTTAGTTACATCCATCAGGATTACTCAATCCCTTACCAATTCCTAATCAAATTTGGGATGATGTGGCAATTGATTTTATTACACAGCTTCCTGTATCCTATGGGTATTCAGTGATCATGGTAGTTATAGACCGTCTATCCAAGTATGGTCATTTAGCTCCTCTTCGTGCAAATTTCACTAGCTTGCAGGTTATTGAATCTTTTGTACATACAGTAGTTAAACATCATGGGATCCCTCAGTCGATTGTATCTGATAGAGATAAAACCTTCACAAGTGCATTTTGGCAACATCTCTTCCAATTACAGGGAACTACTCTTGCAATGAGTTCTTCTGACCATCCTCAAACGGATGGTCAATCAGAGGCTTTAAACAAATGTATTGAAATGTATTTAAGATGTTTTGTTCATGAATATCCGAAGGCATAGGTTCAGTTTTTACCTTAGGCAGAATTTTGGTACAATTCATCCTTTCAAACATCCATTGGCATGACATCTTTTAAAGTTGTTTATGGTAGAGATCCTCCTACCATCATCCGTGTTACACAATCTAATGCTTGTCCTTCTGACGTTCTACAGCAGCTTCAACTTCGCGATGAAGTTCTGGCACGTTTGAAAGCCAATCTGTTCCGTGCTCAAGAACGCATGAAACGTTATGTTGATACTCATCGCACTGCGGTATCTTTCAATGTTAATGATTGGGTTTTTGTTAAACTTCAACCGTATAGGCAACACTCAGTGCAGTTGCGTCAGTCACAGAAGTTGGGATTACGGTACTTCGGCCCTTTCAAAGTTGTTGAATGGATAGGCATTGTTGCTTACAAACTTCAACTACCTCCGGAGGCACGCATTCATCCCCTTTTCCATGTTTCACTTCTTAAAAAATGTATCTGTAATCCAATTTCTCAGTTTGTGCCTTTATCTTTATTGTCTTCAGACACTGGACCCATTCTTCAGCCTCGCGATATTTTGGATGTTCGCCAGACACTTTATGCTGATGGATTTCGTCCAGAGTTACTTGTTGCATGGGATGGTCCTACTAATCCTTCCTGGGAATCTCTCTCATTTTCAAGAGCTTTATCCTCACTTCAATCTTGCGGACAAGATTACTTTGAAAGAGGGGGGTAATGTTGTGATGCAACACGTGGATAGAAGGAAAACAAAGGATAACGTGGCATGTAATACTGATTTACATGAGCAAAGATATGAGAATTTGACAGGTGTTATTCGCAGAAGTAACCGTGTAAGGAAGTTACCTTGGAAGTTGAGATCTGACGTTAATAAGTCTTAAGAGTCTGCATATGTTTCGTGTAAAAGTTGTATGTGTGTTTCTTTATGTATTGTTCTCTCTTTCCTCTAAGTGCATCGCTTCTCTCTCCTTCTCCTGTACCTCAGACTCATTGCTGTAATCTCAGTTTTATTCAATCAAGGATTATATGTGACTTAAGATTCTCTTCCTATTAATTGTTCGTGATTCTTTCCTTGGGTTATATATATTACAGTGAACGCCTCCAAATCTAGTATTTTCGTTTTCTCTAAAGATGTGAATCCGATGGAAAAAAGGAGATTGCTAATCTTTTAGGGTTCACTATTTCTGATGACTTTGAGACGTATCTTGGGATGCCTCTTTCTTATAGTAGAGCGAGGACAAAAGATTTTAACTATGTGGTGGATAAAGTGGAGCATTATCTGCAGGGTTGGAAGGCTAGGTGCCTTAGTATGAGGGCTAGATTGACTCTTGCTAACTCAGATTTGAGCTCTCTATCCCCATCTATCCCATGATGGTGGCTAAATTACCAAAGACGATTTGTATAAGTATTGAGAAATTGCAACGTTGCTTTATTCGGGTCCATGAAGCTACGCAAAGGAAAGTTCATACTATTAGCAGGCACCAAATACGTAAGCCTAAATTGCAGGATGGGTAGGGTGTCAAAAATTTAGAGGCCATGAACGAGGCTTGTATCATGGAGTTGGGATGGCAGTTATGGAGAAATACGGACAGCCTGAGAGCAAAAGTGATCAGAAGCAAATACGATAAAGCCAATCCCATTCACGAACCCCCACGTATTACCTCGACTTCTTCCCACTTCTGGCAAAGTATTAGCTCGGTTTGGAGGCACATAGAAAACCATACTTGTGTTCAAGTGGGTGATGGCAGTGACACGAACTTCTGGAAGGATAAGTGGATTGATAGCGTCACTAAGCTTGAAACGCTGCTGCCCATGAATGACGATTTTGGTTTTCCCCCCCACTTGTTGATGTTAATGGAAAGTGGGATTGACATACTCTTCAAAGTCTCAACCCACCCCACTAACTTTTGAAGATCCAAGCTTTACCTCCACCTTCTACAAAGTTTGGCCCAGACGCTATCAATTGGGCGTCTCTTCCAGTTGCTTAGACGTTTCCGAACCTGCTCGAGAGCAAACTTCATATATATATATATATATATATATAAATGTCTTTTTTAAAAGCTGAATAGCTTTTTTTTTTAAACTTTGTATTCAAATAATTATATTGAATAACATTATCCATTTTTTAAGAAAAAATTGTTCTGTTAAACTTAATTTGTAACAATATAAACATGTGTGAAAATTGATTTTTATAACATAATTATATTTCTTAATATCAATAATTTTTTGAATATTAAATTTATAATAAATAAGCACTTAAAAAATTGTATTTTTATTATATTTATTTTGTTGTAAAATTTATGTGTTGGATAATTTGATTTATAAATATATAAAGTAATCGATAGTCTAACTAGTCCTAGAAATACATTTTTCAAGATATACAAAAATTATGGTGTTTTTTTATAATTGATTGGGAGAATCTCCATTCTTTTTTCCTATTTCTCTAAGTTTCCATATTTAAACTCACTTACGTGAGAAATTTTAAAATAAATAATCTTTTATCTCAAAGACCTGCCAACATAAAATTTATTCATAAAAAATCACACAAAAATGGTTTCACAACCATTAATATTAAAGTAAATTATACAAATTTTTTCTATATTTTGTTGAAATTATTCAGACATTCTCTCTATTTTTAAAATATATATAGACTTCTACTAAAATAAAAAGTTATCTTACAATTTAATTTAATTTTAAACTTTTTGACCAAAATACCCATAATCTAAAATTATTTTAGTTTTAAAAAATGTATTTATGTTTAATGGAGAGTATATCAGTCAAAAAATTTAAATTAGACTGAATTATAAAATAATTTTATATTTTGAGAAAGATTTATCTAATTTACTCTTAATATTACTTGAACATACAATCAGCATAATTTTAAATTGTTTAGTCTTAACAATTTTATTCTTGAATATATCTCAAACACGCCAATAATCAGCATTATCACAAGGAGAGGCAAATTTGATTTGGAAGAGTGAATGAAAGGAAAGAACCGTTTGGTTATAAGAGTTTCTACACCCACACACACACACACACACACACACACACACACACACACACACACACACGCACCACCTTATGATCGGATCAGACAAAAATTCCTAAACTCATTTTCTTCATATGCAAATGGTTAAATTTTGTCGGTATCCATAAGTACTTTGATAATTCCGAATGGGGCCTGAATTTGATGTTAGCCCTAATAGAAATATTTAAGCCTTAGGCCTGGTCCAAAGTCGTCTAATTTTTTTTAATTTTAAAATAATTCTAAAAAATTGAAAAAGAGAGAAACTATTAAGATTTTTTTAGAGATCATACTTTTATAAATTTGTAACCCTTTTCAACATCAAAACTTTTTAAAATTTATAAGTTTTACATTTATTGTATTAGAAAGGACTAAATTGATATATTTAGTATATTTAATACAAAAAAAAATTCAGGCTGGGTCAATCTTAGGCGATTTTGAAAGTGAAACCAAGCTTGGCCTGAGTTAAATTCAAATCATTCAGCCCATAATCCTTTGATAATTTTCTGAAAAATAAAAAAAGACAGCTGTTAAATAAATTTAAAACCTGAAAAAGAATTTAAAAACAGAATAATATCCCAGCATGGCCGTTATTCCGTTTGATTGGTTTTCTTTCCATTTTCTTGACTGCGTCTTCCTGGAACACGTATATATATATATATATATATATATATATATATATATATATATATATATATATATATATATATATATATATTGAGACACGCACGCACAGGGCACTGCCTTCTGCGTCTGTGTAAGGTGCAAACAATTAACTGCTTTAACTGTGAGTTGCGACTCTTTTCTTTCCTTCTTCCATCACTTCTTCCTCTTTCTCCCCTCAAGAAAATCCCACCCAACCCATTCTCCTTCATCAATCAACCCAAGATACTGAGAGAGTAGACGGTTATCAAATGGGGGATCCCCAGCAGAGGTTGGAAATCGACACGCCATTGCAAGAACACGTTGCCACTGCTAAGGACTGGAAGAAAGCCCTCGACAAGGTTGTGCCCGCCGTCGTTTTCTTGCGAATCACGGCTTGCCGGGCCTTCGACACTGAGTTTCCCGGTATCGCCTACGGAACTGGGTTCGTGGTTGACAAGCGTCGCGGGATTATTCTCACTTGTCGTCATACGGTTATGCCTGGTAATGTTTCTCAATTGTTGTTTAGATAAGAAAAAGAATTTGAAATTGGTATTTTATCTTTCACGTAATTGATCAGAAAATGGGAAAGACAAGAAGTTGGGGCCGTGAGACAAGCAACAACCTATTTATTAAACCAAAGCAAGCCTTATTTAAGCTGGAAGTCAAACTTTCTTGAGTTATCTTGGTATGTATTAGAGACATTCATACACCACGGCATGATGACTCAAGCTTTTGAGTTGAAATGAATATTGATATGATATCAAAGCTACAGTAACAAAGTGGTTAGGAGATTGATCTTTTCCTTTCTCTGTTCTCGTACTTAAAATGCTTGAGTTGAAATGGTTATTGGCAGTATAATTTGTTGATCAGAAAATGTGGGAAGGACAAGAGGATGGATTTAAGAAAAACAGCTGCATGACCAACTATAGTATACGTTATATGAGCTGCAAATCATACCTAATTAATTTTGAGTTTCATTGTATATTTCTTACGCTTTTTCGGAAAATCGAAAGAAATAGTTTCTGCATGCCATTTTGTTTGAAGCCAATAGACATCCAATATTGAACGAGCATTGTATATTGAATACTGGAACTCTTTGGTTGACGATCCTGTGTTCAGATGGTTATAGTATTTCTGACAAGGGAATTGAGTCAAATGACTTGCAAGAAGATTTTTCATTATCTGTTCCTTGTCCCAAGAAACATCAAGGCCTCATGCCTTCATTTTATGTAAATAAATTATCTTTTTGCTCAGCAAATGTGGTATAAAAATCATATTTTGTTTTCATTTTATGGCCAACTCGTATTCAATGATATGGCTTTGAAGGCCAACACGGAGCAAATACAAGATTCTGTGTTTCTGCTCTGCTGTATCTTTATACTCATGCCTTGTTATGTCATGTTGAGGTTTTCATGTTCTAAAATTCTGTTTGTTGAATTCCTTTCTCCTTCTTTTAAAATGTGTAGGACCTGTAGTTGCGGAAGCCATGTTTTCGAACCGGGAAGAAGTTCCAGCACTTCCCCTGTACAGAGATCCAGTAAGTGGACTTTTCTTTGGAGTTTTGGTTATCAATGTGTAGTCCTAGATTTGATTTTTAATGTGGTGTCGGAAGCCTTCAGATTGTTACACTTCTAGAATTTTTTCTTTCAGTTGACAGGAATTTTGGTCATTGTTCCATGCATGCTTCATGGAATTCTTTTTTTTGCATAACTGCTTGCATAATTTTGCAGGCAATGGAAATTTTGTGATACAGACATGCAAAAACATGAAAAATAATTGATGTTGCAAAATTAGTAGTCTTTATTATAATGAACGCCTTTTAATATATATTACCTAAGATCTAACTCTAGATAGGGATTAAGATATTATTGTATAAAATTGAAGAGTTTTATCATCTAAAGCCACCTTCAGAAAATTGGCACTTAATTTTTTCTTTCATAAGTCGTATTTAAGTTGTAAAATGAAGAGATAAGGCCTTTTAATATCAATTCAGGATTAAAATGTGATTGTTATAGAAGTCAAGTATTCTATCATCTCAAGCCACCTTCAATAAGTTGGCTCTAAATTTTTTCTTTTATAATTCATACACACACACACACACAAAGGCCTTAAAACTTTCTCTTCTTTTCTATAAATTGTACCTTCAACTTGCTCACCTTGTACTTTGTACATATGTTTAAGTTTTATAAATGATTGTAATGGTTCTCACAGGGTTATTTTGTATTTTTGTTTCTCCTTTGTTTTGCATACTTGGGTAATATGCACATTCTTGCAAGGTTTAACAATTTTTATTCTCATTTATTTGATTAATTACTACTGCTAAGAATTTTTTTTTTTTTTTCAAACTGTGTGTGAGTTGATGTAAGCACCACTGTATGTCTTTTTCCAGGTCCATGATTTTGGGTTCTTTCGTTATGATCCTGGTGCTATACGGTTTCAGGATTATGAGGAAATTCCTCTTGCTCCTGAGGCTGCTTGTGTTGGTCTAGAAATCAGAATTGTCGGTAATGACGGTGGTGAGAAGGTATGCACATTCATCCGAATGGCTAGTGGTTGCTAGTTTCCTTGCCTAATTGACCAAGCCAATATAACATGGTTTGCTTGTTTCTTTTCGTCATCCTTTTTAAGGTATTAGCATGATATTCACATCTCATATTTTATCTTAGGGTTTCATGTTACTTGTTTGATTGCTCTTGACAAGCATGCTTCTGTTGCAATATTTATATTTACATTACTTTTTAAACACGGGGATGGTTGTTCTTTATATATAATTCTATTATTGCATGCTAAACTGTCCATCTGGGCTTTTCTTTAACGACCATGGCTGCTAATATTGTTTTGGTATTTTCCTTTCAATAAATGAGATAAATTTGATTTGGCTTTTGTTTTCAGGTTTCTATTTTAGCTGGTACCCTGTCACGTTTGGATAGGGATGCTCCTGGCTATAAGAAGTACGTGGCAGACAGTTGTGATTATTAGCATATAACTCCTTTCATGAAAACTTTGACTATTATTTGATGCAGGGATGGGTATAATGACTTCAACATATTCTACTTGCAAGTAAGTGTGGAAAATAAAGTTACATGATTTACATTGGCCTTCAAAATTATGAATTCTATCCGTGTTCATTTCTGTTCCCCTGTAAATTTGAATGCCCTTTGATTTTCTTTCTTGGTTCATTTTGGACTGATTCAGTCAGTGTCTTTGCAGTTTTTACCATCCCATTGTAAAGGTTTCCTTTCAGATAGTAATATTAAAGAGAAGTAAAAAGGAAGAGGACACCGTAGTTTGCATAAGGGAAATTTAGAGAATCTGGAAACAAAGATGAAAAAAAGAAACAGCAAGAATTCAAAAAAGCAAAGCTCTCCGATCCTGCTGCATAACAGACAGAGAGACCCCTTTAAAAAATCTATTAGCCGTACATCATATGAAACCTGAGAATACAACTTTGTCCCATATAAAAGGCAGTGCATTAGATTTAACCTTAAAAATTCTAGCATTTCTCTTCAACCACAAGACTAAATAACTGCAAACTGCACATCAGCATAAACCTTTTCTCAAATCCTCTGAAAATAGTTTCCAGAACAAACTCAGTTTTCACCAACAACCCAAAAAAAAAAAAAGAGTAAAATAATGATTTAGTCTTTAAAAGATTACCTTTTTTTTAATTTTAATTTGGTGCTTCAAAGATAAAACCTTTTAATTCAATCCCCCCAAAGATTGTCCCCTAATCAAAAGTAGTCTCTTCCTTAGACAAAACTCATGGTCACTTAACAAACTTTCTCATGTGGTATAAATAGGAGTTAACGTGGCCATTAGCTCACAACTTAGAATTGCTCAGATGACATTTTCTCCCAAAACAATGTCATTTTTAGCTCACTTGGTTTTGTGAAATTTGCCTAAACTACGTTGTTTCAAGGAAGAATGCCACCTATGCTTGTTCAGGTGGGTTAACGACCACATGGGCTTTTGTTCATGTCATACCAACAATTATGTTAAGTGATTGTGAATTTTGCAGAACTATTTTAATTGGGAAAAATCTTTGGGAGACTAAATTAAGAGGTTTTATCTTTAGAAGATTAAATTGAGAAGAAAATGATTTTTTAAGGACTAAAATTTTAATTTACTTTAAATAAATCTATTAGCTGAACAATGTTGGAAAAGATAGTTAATAATCTCAGAATTAGGGAAGCTTATAACATAAACAATAGGAGAAAGTGCACTGCCTGGAGATCTGCAACAAATAACTAATTTTAATTAGTATTAATTCTATTCAATATTGCTGTTCAAATGAAAGACTTTACTCTTGAATTTCAAACAAGGTGATGAATAGTGGAAAAAGAATATGAGGGGAGATATTAATAATTATATTGATAGTTATTTGTAAATTAGAGATTAAGTATAAATATAGAAATTAGAAATTATTTAATTGGTTTTATTTTAAATTTAATTATCTTTTTGTTAATTATCCTTTTATCCTTTAGACTTTATATAAAACTCTTAGTAATTGGGATTAACTTTGATCTTGATTGATTATTTATAAGTTCAGGTTCTTTTGGCTCTCCAGCCTCCTCCTCCTCCTCCTCTTTTTTATATCTCCCTCTTTTTATTTTGTTCTGCATTGGAGGGTTGCAAGAAGAATTTTATCCCTATTTGGAGAATGAACAAGAAATCTGAATGACTTACTAGAAATTATACCAGTCAAGTTCAAGGACAAAATCCTTTTATTTATTTAAGAAGAAGGGTGAATGTAATCAAGCAAATGAAGAAGGCACTCCAATTCAATAGCTTCTTTATCATTTAGATCTTGACAGCGAGATAAGAAAGAAAAGGGAACTCTTCAATAAAAGTGCTAAAGTGTCAGGGAACATAACCCATTGTTGGCCCTCATTTTGTAACTTGATCTCTTGGTTGCGTAATTTTACTGACTTGGTTTTAAGGTCGCTTTGGCTAAGTGGTTTAGAAGTGATATACTAATTTTTGATTTGCAGGCAGCATCTGGGACCAAAGGAGGATCAGGAGGTTCCCCAGTAATAGATTGGCAGGGCAGAGCGGTGGCGTTGAATGTTGGGAGCAATTTGTCAAGTGCATCAGCATTCTTTGTGCCTCTAGAAAGAGTGAGCACATGATATATTTGTCTGATGCTAACTTTGTTACTAAGAAGCATTGAGGAGCAACTCATTCAATTTAAAACAAGTGAACTACTAAACAGTGATTTACTTTTCAGGTTGTGAGGGCATTAACGTTTCTTCAGAAGGGCAACGATACATATGTGGATAAATGGAAGGCAGTTTCTATACCTCGTGGTACACTTCAGGTTCGCCCTCAAGACTATCCATTCTTTCTTTTGTATTTCTCTTATGCTTAAATATTAAACCTATTTCATCAGACTTATTTTTTAACACGTGCTATAGTACAGAGAAGAAGAAAAAATGGTGCTCGACACCAGAGAATGTATTATTCAGAACTCAAAAATCAGTCCAAATAACTCTACTAGTACCTATTTATACTGTATATGAACAAAGGCTAACTTCCATTAGTTAGTTGGAAGCATCAACAACCTAAACAACCGTTTAACTGCCTTATAAAAGCTACACCGATTTCTATAGCTATTATTCTTCTACACGTATCAATTATTTCCCCCCTCTAACAGAATCCTTGTCCTCAAGGATCTGATACAGGAACATCTAGAGTTGAAAAATCAGGGAACTGCTGTTGTATGGCTTGTAGAGGTTCCCAAGTCATATCCTTTCGATTAGTGTGTTTCCACTGGTTTAAGACCTGTGTCTAAGGTAGATTGTGTTTCCTAACAAACTTCCGTGCAAGAATCCTTTCAGGTTCTATAGAAAAATACCCTTCTACACTCAGCTAGGGTAGATCTGTACTGATTGGTATTTCTCCTCCTACATGCTTCTTCAAAAGTACACATGGAACACAAATGAATCCGTGTGGTAGGTGGCAACTCAAGCTGATAAGTTACATGTCCCACTCTTTTCAAAACCTGAAATGGCCTATAATACTTGGCAGCTAACTTGTGAAGGGCTAAAGTATTGAGAGTGTTCCTCCTAAATGGATGCAATTTCAAATAAACAATGACTATAAAGGTAATGGCGCCAGTGCTTAATAACAAAAATAATTGTTATAAGTTCCTTCTTATAAATAGACAATTGGCATTTTTAGGGTGATAATGCCTTGCTAACAAAAGCAATTGGGTGACCCCATTAGGATAGAACAACCCCAACTCTCATTTGAAGCATCGGTTTCAACTATGAAAGGAATATAGAAGTCTGGCAATGCAAGTACTAGCATAGAAGACATAACTTGCTTGAGTTGATTGAGCACCAACTCAGCCTCATTGCTCCATTTAAATGCCTCCTTCTTTAACAAGTCTGTTAGTGGCTTGCTAATGACTCCATAATTCTTCACAAATCATCTATAATAACCCACCTTTGCAAGGATGTAATCGTAGAGGGAGTGGGCCATGAAGCCCTTACTGACACTTTTTTTTTTTTTTATTTCGTTTGCTTGAACCCCTGCTTCAGAAATGATATGCCTGAGATATTCAATTTTCATGGTCCAAAAAATGCACTTGCTTCTCTTGGCAAACAGAATATGCTCCCTTTAGCTTTAAGATGCTCTAAATGCCACTGTGATATAAGACTATACACCAGAATATTGTCAAAGAAAACAAGGATGAATTCTTGTAAGAAAGGTTTGAAAACCATATTCATAAGACCTTAGAAGGTAGCCAGAACATTTGTCAATCTAAACGGTATGACAAGAAATTCATACAAGGCCTTTTAGGTGTGAAAAGTAATTTTATGAATGTTTGACAGATTCATCCTAATTTGATGATAACTGGCTTGTAAGTCAGGCTTGGAGAAATACTTGGCTCCTCTGATTCGTCAAGAAGCTCTTCAACAATGGGAATAGGGAATTTGTTTTTAATTGTAAGTGCATTCAACTTGCAGTAATCAACACAAATCGCCATGTAGTATTTTTTTCTTAACCAACACAATTGAGGAAGCAAAGCACTGTTACTGGGTCTCATGTCCTGCACTAACTTTTCCATTACAAAGGCCCATATTGGTAAGGCTTTAAATTCACTGGTTTATCCTCCTGGAGAGTAATAGCATGATCAAAGGTCTTTGCTGGTAGTAAGGACCTAGGTTCTTGAAAAATATCCACAAATTCCAGGAGAAGTGCACCTAAGGAAGCTTGTTGACTTCTTGTTAATTCAGTCTCACGAGTGTGGAATGATATTGTCCTGTGGCTATTACAGCTAAAGCTTAATAAAGTATGCTTGTGTAGCATATCTAAGTTGTTTAACCTGTGGTTTCTTTAGTATTCAACATGGATGATTGTTGATCAAGACCATAAACTTCATAAAATTTCTCTCCCAAACATGAAACACATAATTTGTTGTCTAAAATCCCATATAACTCTACCAACTGTAAATAATCACTACATTCCAAGGATCATATCAAATCCACCCAATGGCATCACCCAAAAATTAGCTTCAAAGCACTCCCCGTTCATATGTTATTTCAACTGAACACACTTAGCTTCAATGAGATTATGCTCATCTTTAGCAATAGAAACTCTAGTGTTTGTTGTACATTGAGTTTTGAGCTTTAACCTCTTCACCAAATTAGCATCTAAAAAGTTATGGCTGCTTCTAGTGTCTAATAACAACAAAATAAATTGCTTCTTAATCATGCTTTTGACTTTCATTATAGAATAGCCTGCTTATTCAGAGGTAGAACCAATAATAGCTTTGAGTGAAATACGAGGTGGTAGCCCTGCAACACTTTCCTCCTTATCTTATGCCTCGATATCATCCTTGTTCATCTTCTTCCACTATAATCATATAGAGCTGTGAATCTTTGCATTTGTGATTGAAGGTAAATTTCTTTGAACATCAATAATAAAGACCATTCCTCCTCCTCTCAGCCATCTTTCTTATACTCAATTACGTCACAGGTTTATCAGAAGTAGACAAAGACTGAGGTTTAGATGAATATACTAAAGTAAAAGTGAACTCATTAGAATTATTGACATTCAATTTAGTAGGTACGGAAGAAAATTGATTTCTGTAAGTTGGAGGAGTGGAACTAACATATGGTTTAGGATCAGAGAAATTAGTAAAAGCTAAAATGGTTGGAGTTCTCGTCACATAACCTAAACTTTGATACTGGAAGGCATGTACAGACGCTTCCTATAATTGCGCAAGATACATAGTGTTGAGAGATTGAGGTTTAAACATGCATACAGGAGCTTCAATCTCTGGCTCGAGACCGTCAAAGAAGCAGCTGATCGCGTATTCTTCTTGCAATTCAATCTCTGCTAGAAGTTCCTCAAACCTCTCTTGATACAAAGTGATTGAATCCTCCTACTTTAAATTCTTCAATTCAGACATCAAATCAACCTTCAAGATTTCACCAAACCTTTCTCGTAATGCATCCACGTATTCTAACCAACTCACTTTACTGTATGTTTTCTTCCTCGTGTAGTTCTGGTGCCATTGTAAGGCTTTCCCCTCAAGATGCAGGGAGATCAACCGAATTTGCTGATCTACCGGAGTGTCGTTGATTTCAAAAAACAATTTGCAGTGAAATAACCAACCCTTGAAGTCGGAGCTGTCGAACTTGGGAAACTCAATATAAGCAAATTTGGTTCGAAGTTGATAAACACCTGCTTGATTCGCGATGTAAGATCCGAAATGTGGATAATCATGCATTGCTCATCCACCACCTATGGTGTTTGCTCTGCCGTTTGCTCTGTTCACTTCCTCGCTACTGGTCGCTGTTTTCACCATAGACTTCAAGGCTAATTCTGCCAGCAATATCTCCATTCGAGCGATAGAATCATCCATTTTTGATTGCGAGGCATGGACCTCTCCAACATCCGAAGGAGTCTGAGATACTTCATGCTCTAATTCACGAAGACGTTCTGATGATCGTGTCTCCACGTGGATTTGATACCACTTTGGTATTGAGAAGTAGGAAAAACGGTGTTCGACACCAGAGAATGTACTATTGGAAAGTCAAAAATCAGTCCAAATAACCCTACCAGTACCTATATATATTGTATATGAACAAAGGCTAACTTCCACATGTTAGTTGGAAGCATTAACAACCTCAACCACCCTCTAACTGCCGTATCATGATATGTAGACTGGATTGAAACATTTTGCTGTGACAATAAACCTTGGCGATGTTTGTTAGCAATTATAGCTTTAATGCCTTAATCTTGTGGTTGATGATGTCTTTGAGATATTTGTTCCTTGGGGAGCACTTAGCATAGCTGTATGTCATAATCTTGGCCTAGATTCTGGAAAATTGAGTGGTGAGATAATGTTTCATTTGGAAGTAGGCAAAGAAAAATAAATTTTCTTCATTGTTATCCGCTAACTTGTTAGTACAGGTTTGGTAGTCGTACAGGTTTTTTTCTCTACTTGTCTGCATTCTAGATTAGAAAGTTTGTACGGTGTATATGTGAGTTTAGGAAATCTTAGTTTCTTCATTAGGTGTTTTATTATATCCAACTTTAAATGCTCCTTTGGCAAAGGTACAAAGCTTACTCATTTGTCATCTTTATTGGGTCAAGTTTGTTATCCCTAATCTTCTATTTTTATTATTTTTGTAATGCAGATTCTCTGCATCTGGCAGAAAAAATAGCAGGTGTTACTGTGATGGTCTGGATTGCTAGATTGTTTCATTCTTTTAGTTGATTTTTTTTTTTGTTTTAAATGTAGTAAAATACTGAATGAAAATAATTTTTTAAGTATAAATTTTAAAAAAATAATGATCAATAATAATTAACTCCCAAAAAAAAAAATCTGTAATTCTGGAGAGTCCAGACCATCACAGCAACTCCTGCTTTTTCAAGGGTTGCGGAGATTCTGCTTTTAAAAAATTCTTACATTACCTCCAGCAATTTTGTGTACCATGAGACACGCTGTGCAACAGGAAAAAATTTTCTAGATATTGAATTTTGTTTCTCACATCTATAATTTGCTATCTGCTTATTACAGACGTGTTTAAATTTAGATGTGATTGTTTTATATAATTTTTTCTTCTTGGTCTGGGAATAAAATGTTATCTTTTGATATTGAATATCAATCTTTGATTTGTTATACTTGTATAAAATATTATACAGGTGACATTTCTCCATAAAGGATTTGACGAGGCTCGTCATTTAGGCCTTCAAAGTGAGACAGAAAAGGTTGCTTTTTGTTCTATTCTTTTGTACACATTATCTTTCTAGAGCAATAGTTGCTTTTACGTATGCCCTGTCCCTCTGGGGACATCCGATAAAATTGAAGCTTTTAGTATGCCCTGGTCATTTACACTGGCCTTTGGCTTGTGTAGATAGTCCGACATGCTTCTCCAGCAGGCGAAACTGGAATGCTTGTGGTGGACTCTGTGGTGAACAATTTTTTTTAGATCTCAATTGTTTAGAAGATGATATTTCCTTTCAATTTCTGTGGCTTTAATCCTTAACTTGATTAGGTGCCACGCGGTCCAGGTTACAAGCAATTGGAACCGGGTGATGTACTTGTCCGTATCAATGGGGAAGTAAGTTTGAAGCGTAGATGTTTACCTTCTCCTTCGGTTCCTGCCATCTTCTTTTTCATGTGGATCCGGATTGTGTATCTTCCTTGGTAACAACTTAGAGAACATATTTCTTCTAAAAGAATGAGAACTGACCATTAAGTTGTCATGGTTGGTGCTGTAAGTCATCCAGAGAAAATTAAATTCTCAATTATGGAGGCCTATTGTAGAGGTAAAATAATTGTGTTGGAGGCAGCTCATCTGGATGCAACTTCTTAAATATCCCTAGATTGTGTACTCTGGCAACTGCTAATTTAAAAACTACGAGTATAAATTTTGTTCTGTATACGACCTTTTTTTGTTTTTCCCATCTATGGCTGTGTCAGAATTTATTTGTTAAAGAAAGAGATTTTGATGTGGTACAGATTTCCAGGTTTCTTAAGAATGCCCCCTTGATTTTTATAACTTGGTAGAATTCGTCTTTTGGAAGTTTTCTTACATGCTCTTTGACTAGTTATTGGTTTCATGAATTACTTTCTTGCCTTTGAAAGCTGGTTAAATGGGGGCTTTGCAAGTTCGCATACTGCTCCTGATTTAAATTACAAAGGAGCTACTTTTCTAATCTATGCTACTACATTGACTACATGGAATTCATTGCAGGTCATTACTCAATTCCTGAAATTGGAGACTTTACTTGATGACAGTATCAACAAGAACATTGAATTACAGATTGAAAGGGGTGGCTCATCGATGACAGTAAATTTGTGGGTGAGATGATATTTACTTGGATTGCGTACTTTAGTAATTTTTTGTCATACATCATGCTTATATAATTTGATATTGGAAGAAAGAATGTAGGCAATATGGTGATTAACTTGCAACCACCTGTCTTGTTTTAGAGAGTGGGCTCTACTCATCTTCACCGGATGAAGAAAAAACAAAAACAAATCAATGCATCATCAATAAAACCCTCTAATCTTATGAAAACTCAATTTCTGGGAAACCTTGAAAGCTGAAAAGCATACTTAGTAGCAGACTAGAACCATGCTGGTTTGACAATTTTTCCATAAGTAAATATTGTGGCTCTATAATATTTGAACTTTCTATTTGAATGTGTAGATAGGAACGAAGAACTCAAAATATTTTATAGTTGGAGAAGATCAGATAGTTTGCTATCACTAATGGTATGTTTGGATTGAAGAAAAGAGGGGAAGAGACAGGAAGTTTGAACTTTTAATTTTGGCCTTTTTTTGGGTTTAGATTCAAATAAACAATTTTGTTCTTCCCTGATCGTCCATTTTCCACAATCTAAACATATTCTAAAAGAAAAAAAAAAAAAGATGTTAAATTTCAATCTTAGTCAAAGAAAATGTCAAAACTAAAATTTCACTTCCTTTTTCCCTTCCCCTCCATTCTCCCAATCGAAACATACACTAAGGTTAAGTATTCAATAAATTCTGGATCTTTCGGGAACGTAAAAGATAGCATTAGGACAAAATACCTATGGGTTAAGTGAATTTTTAGTAGGAAGGCACTTGATGTCTAAATCATGAGGGTGCCTCACAATGAAATAGTTTGTTTATCAATTCACTACCCTTCCCTAGGTCAATTACTACATCTATTCCTAGTTGGAAATCCCTTATTCTACTCAAAGTGAAAAAATGTCGTGAAAGAAATAATTGAAATAGAGGAAACTGTGATGAATGAAAAGAAGTATATATTTTTTTGAAGCTGGCATGTGATTTGACTGACGGCTTGAATTAATGAAAATGCAATCAATGCCTACTGCTGCGCTGGTGGATGTCGATTGCTTTCCATTTGGGGTTCGTTCCTGTAAAATGGTTCCAATGTTTTATTTCAGGTGCAAGATCTTGACTCAATAACTCCTGATCATTTCTTAGAAGTTAGTGGTGCTGTTATACACTCACTGTCTTATCAACAGGTTAGTTGGACTGTAGTTGGTATGTCCTGCATATTGTATATTCTCTGCAGAAAACATTAATTGCCTATTATTTTGATTTCTGTTGAGAGGTTGATTGAGTTGACAAACTAAATGAACAAATGTATTTTGAATGTTTACAATGTCCTAGATACCAAAGAAATTTTTAGAGATTAGTCTTGTCCTTCATTCTTATGGTCCATCTGTCCTATGTTAATTTCCTGCTTTCTATAAATGCTATAACTGCCGCTTGTTGCTCATGATACAATGTACCACTCTTCTGTTTCTTGGGGTTCCTGCAACAGAGTTACCTGGACTTGTGATCTTATACGCCTTACTTTAGATCCTTCTTGTTCAAACTTCCAATTTAATGTGTTTTACTCACCCCTCCTGAAGTTCTCTTCTAGTTTAAAGCTACCTGCCTTATTTTGCTGATTATCTTTTCTAATGCAGGCTAGAAACTTCTGTTTCCAACGTGGTCTTGTTTATGTGGCTGACCCAGGGTATGTATGCCTTGAACAACACTTATTATTCGCATTAAAAATTATAACTGGAGATAGGTAAGATTGTTGACTTGTTATCTCCTCTGGACAATATGGAAAGATTAATCTCTCTTTATAATATCTATTACTTCTTTAAAGTTGTTAGTGACATGACAAATTTGCAAATGACCTTCGGGTTTACTGTCAGTCCTCCCTTTCTGTACAAGGTTTGTGGTGTGGCTGTGCAGGGAGGGGGAGATTCTAGCTGCAAACCCTCACGGAGGCTCTTGGTCTTTATGGGTGCCGGGCCCCTTTTTATATTTGCTCTGTGTCACGGTACTTCCAGTTAGAGATTATAAATTCTTCATGGGCTTTCACTTAGGAGCTTAAGCTCCAAAGTTGAAGTGGTCCTTACTCCTTAAGATGGTTTAAATTTAGGGCCTCTATTATCAAGCTATTAGGAGTTTTATCTTTCCTGCCCCCATTCTCTTAATTAAAAGTTAAGTTTTAGCATAAAGTATGTTAGACTTTTGTTTTGTTCGCATTTTAAGACAAAAGATTTTGTTGTGAGGAGAGGAGGCATGTTAAAAATATAAACTAATATAGTTTAAACTTTTGAATTGAAATGGTTCTTCACACTTTCTATGTGCCTTAATGACTAGGTAGTTTACCTTTTGCAGATATATGCTTTCTAGAGCAGGGGTTCCTCGACATGCAATAATTACGAAATTTGCTGATGAAGAAATATATAGTCTTGGGAAACTAATATCAGTTGTCTCCAAGTTATCTAGGGGTGCTCGAGTACGTTTGGATTATATAAGCTATGAGGAACGTCACCAAAACAAGGTAATGGTCACTAAAAATTTGAAACATATATAAAATGAATGTATATTTTGGAGTTACTGGTTATTTCCTGTTGCTTGTACGTTGTATGGAGTTGCTTTACGTTATTTGCATTGAGATTTGGACTTGCGGTATAAAATTGCTTTATGAACAGAAATTGACGGTTCTTTGAAGTTATAGTTGTTCTGCCTAAGATTTTATGACATGCAAAAGGTGGTGCCTTCAACTATTTAGAATGTCTATTATACGCTTATTTAGAATCTTTTCCTTCGATTGCTGAGGGAGCTAAAGCTGCAGAAGTCAGTTATTTTGGTTGTACTTGTTTTTGGTTTCTGTGGCAGTATTGTGGTTAATAAAAAATAATTAGTGAGTACGTTTTGTATATGCTAGTTGTTGAATGGCTATACTTCATTAATGTTTGCCTTTGTTGGTAGTTAACTTGGAATATAGCGCTACTGATTTGGCATGAGTCCAAATTATAATTTTCAAAAATTGGGGATTCAATTATTAATTTAGTAATTAAAATTTTTTAGTCAAGAGAAAATAAATGTTCTAAGATATTGTAATAATATTTTATGTTTTGTGGGTCAAATTTTGGGATTCGGCTTGTTTGCAGTCTTGGCGGGGAAATGACACAATCCAGTCGAAGGAAGCTGCACCATTGGACAGATCGAACAACTCTAAAGATGCCACGTCATGTATAAATGAAAAGCAGCTACATTTTGGAAACAAACGAAAACTGGCGCCATTTCTCCCTTGAATACGCAGCGTTTCAGAAACAAACCAAAGTAAATGAAGAGATGCTGCGTCTCACGAAGAATGGTGGTGCGTTTTGCTGCGATGGTGTTCTGTTTTATCACCCGCTAAAGCTTTGGCGCCATTTTTATTGTCTGAGGCCTTCCTGCGTTCTTCACACCCACAAAGTCTGGTCTAAGCTCACTCATCTTGCGTTTTTGTTGTCTAGGTTCTCTATTTTGTAATCTTCTTCATCTTCTCTCAGACAAAGCACATAAATGTTGAAGGCAAATTTATAGCTTTTTCTCTTTGCCATTTTGTCCAAGTTCGTTCTCTATATATGTCTGAATAAGCTTGTTCTCTTTGCCTTTTTTTATGCTATCTGCCATATTCTCTTATGCCAGTCATTGCGGGCAGTATATTGAAGGAAATTTAAATCACAAACTAGTTTTAAGTACCCTATTTTTCATCTTCTTGAGATAAATATGAAAAAGGTGATCAACTACCTTAAGATCAGCCCCAATAAGACACACCCCTGGAATCAAACTGGTGAAAATAGCAACATTAGCGTGCCCAGACTTGTAATGCAAGACTTCTTCATTTGAAGATAAACCTGATACTTCCGCTTCAACTGTACGAAGAAATCAACTTTGCCTCCTGCGTGCCTAGACTTCTTCGGACCACCAGACTTCTTAGCAGAGCAACCACCAGACTTCTTCTTTGGACCAGTAAGGTCTCGCTCGTTTGCATTATTTCCTCAAACAGTCGATTCGCAATGAAAATCGCTCGTGCTTCGCAAAATGCAGCCACTTTTTATTTGTTTTTGTTCATTTTCAAAGCAGTTGGGGAAGAAATGGGATGCATGACATTATCTCGACCGCTATAGGAGTGGACGACTCAAATTATGCAAGATTTTTCCTTTTTTTAATATTTGATATTGTCCGTGACGTGGCATCTTTAAAGTTGTTCGATCTGTCCAACGGTTCAGCTTCCTTCGACTGGATTTTGTCATTTCCCCGCCAGGACTGCAGACAAGCCGAATCCCAAATTTTGTAGGCCTCCTAAGCACAAAGAAGAAGCGGGTCCCAACTGTAGCCCATCACCTGTTCCAAGTTCTAATAACTCTATTGTCATGTTGGCTTTTGCTAGTGACAAACTTAGAAAAGTTTATCATATTCATGTTCTAACAGGTATTTTATAATACCATTCTTTTAGGAAACTTAAAGTGGGTACTGGGCACATCTGCATGAGATTTTAGAAAAAGAGAAACTCCCAAAAAAAAAAGCAAAATAAAACAAAACAAAGCAAAAACAAAGGACAAAAACCAAAAACGAAAGTCATGCAGCCCTAAACAGAATCGCATTGTTAACAGTATAGGGTGCTTTCTTCTCATCTATCTCTCTCTCTTTATATATATATATATATATTGTTTCTTAAAGAAGAAATGCATATCTTGTTCATCAATGTTTGACTTTGATGTTAAATGTCTTTGTGGATGATTTATTCTCGTCTATCCTGTGAGTGGTTAACTTGAAATATAGCGCTACTGATTTTAGAACTTTCCGATGTCATATTATCATTATGAGTGAACTTGTGGAATGCATGTATGTATATTTTTCTTTTGGCCATCCGTGTAGTGATACCTCTTCAAGATATCTCTCATGATGATTTTCTTTCATGAACTCATCTAATGGCCACAGTCTGTCTTGGTCATGGTTGATCGACATGAATGGTATGCACCTCCTCAGATATACACTCGTGATGACAGTACTGGACTCTGGATTGTGAAGCCTGTTTTTCGATCCAATTACCAATTTCTATTATCTCCTATTAAACATGCCGGCTATCTGGCTACTCGTGTGGGATGTACTATGCATGATATTTTGATGTGCTATAAAGATGCAACAGCAGCAAATTTATCTGTTGCTGAAGGTGTGATCAAGCCCTCTCTTGTGATGACTGAGGTAATATTTTAGAAAAATGGACACAATTTTTCATTAATTGTTGCCCAAGTGTTTTGAATGGCCTGGTGTTATGAATTTGGTGCATGTGTACTTCAAAGTTTCGTGTACATTGCAGGATTTATTTCTGCGCTTCCCGCCCTCGCGATGTTGCATTGAGGATGTGGGCTCCCACCCATACTTGATATGGGGTGCTGCACATTGATGTCCAACGACTAGTGTCTAGAACATATATTTAGGATATAGGGTAAAAAAAAAAAAAGAACAGAGAAATACCAGTTTATCAAGTGATCCGGGATCCTCATGCTATAAAAGTCCAATTATTAAGCTTTAGGATATAGTATTTTAGTTTTTTATTTTGAAAAAAGAGATACCAGTTCAATCAAGTAATCCAGATGCTATTCAATATTTAGATTATATGATCCTTTCAGAAAGGGTATTTAAGTTTGTATCCTTTCAGAAATTTATTTTTTAATTTATGGATTTTATGATCTATTATGACACCAATGCTTTATTTTGTACGTTGTTGCAGCCTTACTGTATTTCTTTTATTAATTATTTCTTTAAAATTATTCATATACCTTCACTCATGAGTTGAATTAATCGTAACTTGGTCTCATTACCACTTGCTCATGAGTTCGATCCTTCATAACAATAATCTGTCATGCTAAATATTGTGGGCGCAGGCTCATGTTCCGCCATCGTGTTTGCTTGATGGTGTTCACCCACAGCATGTTTATGGAACTGGTGTCATAATATATCATTCTAAAGATGTGGGATTGGTTGCAGTTGACAAGAACACAGTGCCTATATCTGCCTCTGATGTGACGCTATCTTTTGCTGCTTTCCCACTTGAATTGCTGGGAGAGGTAAATTTTTCCAACAGAATGTGACCGTAAAGGATCAGAAAAGGGTGCGCCTCTTTTACTTAATACTTCTTTTTTCTGCTTATCGTAGGTGGTATTTCTCCATCCTGTGCACAATTTTGCTCTAATTTCATATGACCCCTCTGCATTGGGTTTTGGTGCTTGGTATGTCCGTGCCGCAGAGTTACTTCCAGGTGGGTTTGACTCTTAGACAAAATAAAAAAAGATGAGAGAGTATAAACCCCTTCTTGATGGGATAATTAAAGTTCTTTTCTGATTATTGTCTTACACTGGAATAATTTGAAAAATATGTTTATCATCTTCTTATGCAGTGTATTTTTTAGAAAATAATAGTGTAAGATATTTATATAAGATAAAGTACATCTCCAACGAAAGTTTAAAATATTAGGGTTTGAATATGACACATATGACAAGTTATTATATACAAATGCCAAATTGTGTCGTGCTTTATATTTCTTGAAGTGCTGCATGTCTGTGCTTCATAGTAAGTGTGCATGTGATTAACCTACTGCGAGTTATCTACTACATATTGGTTAATAGTCTTAGCATGATATGGTTATAACTCATTCCAGCTCCAGCAAATGGGTTGAGGAAGCATTTTAAAGTTGAAATATGATTTTGCTGAAAAAGAATACATTCTAGATATAGATGATGGCATGAAGGGCAGAGGTTATTGCTAGTTGAGATTAGTAAGCGACGATTAGTTGAATAAGGTAAGTTAGTGACAACTAATTGCTGTAACTATCAAATACCCTTATTACTAATACAAATAACGGTAGTTAAGGCATGTAATTCTGTTGATGAATAATCAGAAGTTCTGTTTGGTAGCTTGAGGCTATCGATTCCCATATTCTGTGTACCAGGAGGACTCTGGCAGTGTCACAATCATTTATCCATATTGAGAGAAAACTTATTTACTTACATTTTCTCATTCAGAGCCTGCATTACGCCGAGGGGATTCTGTCTACCTTGTGGGGTTGAGTGGAAGACTTCAGGCAAGATCCAGGAAATCTGTTGTTACCAATCCTTGTGCTGCATTAAATATAGTATCTGCTGATCGTCCACGGTACCAAGCAACCAATATGGAAGTAATTGAGCTTGATATTGGTAATTGTGGATAAGTGCATTCATGTTTTCCATATGTTATTCAGATACATCTAAAATATCTGACTTCTTCTGTTGAATCCAGATTTTGGTAGTACATTTTCGGGTGTGCTAACAGATGAGCATGGAAGGGTTCAAGCTATATGGGGAAAATTCTCATTCCAGGTTTCGACCGCTTATTCATTGCTTGCAAGGAGTGAGCTAGAGTCGTATATAAGTAAGAATGCTACAGATAGATTGAACACCAAACTAATAAGCTTTATTATTAAAGTTCTAAATAGAAAATAAAGAAGAAAAATTAGACATTGGGAGAATGATTCTACACTATATAGAATCCCTGATGTGAGAATTTGCAGAGTTTACTTCTGTTGTAGTTTTTGATCTCTTCATTTGTTAATTATAATAAAAAAAATGGTGGTGCATTGTTTATTTGAAATTTTTTATATTCATTTAAAAAGGTATTTGACTTGTTAGAATGAACATATATTCATATCAATTGGTGCAAGCGACGGTAGAGAGGAATGACCATATATTATATTTGTAATTAAAATATGTATCCTTATTGAAACTATTTTTTAACCTAAATGAAAAAAGTTAACCAGTAGAAAACGTTTATTCATTGTAATTATTTTTGGCATATAATTTTCTTTTCAATTTTCATCCATAATGTTGGTCTTATTTTCATTCATTTTAAATTCAATCCTCCAATTTTCAGTTTCATCATTTTTATCCCTACCTACGTGAAATTCTTTTTTGACCGGGGGGAACTGAAGGAATTCATTCTAAGTGATAAATTTATCTTATATGGCACTCTAATCCTGACTGTTTTTGGTTTTCTTCTTTATAGATTTATTGATGGGGTTGCTCAAATTACCTGTTCCAGCTGAAACCTGATAACAATACACGACAAGATCATCAATTTACGAGGGGTATTCCAATATATGCGATAAGTGAGATCCTTGAGAAAATTGAATCTGGTGCAAATGGGCCATCTCTTCTCATAAATGGTGTCAAAAGGCATATGCCACTTGTCAGAATCTTAGAGGTTGAACTTTATCCGACATTGCTTTTGGCGGCTCGGAGTCGTGGATTAGGTGATGATTTTATTAAGGTATAGATCTCCTCAAAAACACTTATGTGACCAAATCTGCCTTTCAAACAGCTACAAATATGGATAGTTTTCCCTAATGGTCCCATCATTGCGTGTTAAGCGAATACTCTAACTTCAGACACCTTTAACAAATAGGAAAATAATCATCTTGCTTGGTTGATTAATGTAAAAGCTTTTTTAGGGTTTGCTATATTAAAGTTAGGTGGTACACATAATTAATGTGGTTATCGCAAATCATATTGACTTAAAAATTTGTTCCCTGGTGTGTGCTCTGGAGTTGGAATAATGTGTTGGTACTGGTGGCGAGTAGTCCTTTTTTCCCCTGGTCTTTGTGGAACATTTCAAGCGAGACCAAAATGATTTGCTTGGATTCCCACCCCATTTATCACTTTTTGAAAGGACTACCATAATTATTGCCATTGTTGTGATTTGTTGTTAATGATGTAACTGGTCACAATTCTTTTAGGCACTTGTTAAGAAAGACCCAACTAGACGACAGGTATTATGTGTCAAAGGTGTTTTCGCTGGATCAAGAGCTGAGAATGTCTTAAAAAATGGAGACATGGTTTTGGCAATCGATAAAGAACTAGTGACATGCTTCCGTGACATTGAAAATGCTTGCCAAGCTTTAGACAAATCTGATGCCAATGATGGAAAGCTTCAGATGACTATTTTGCGGCAGGTACATGAGAATATTTGTCTTTTTTTTTTCTCTCTCTTGGAAGGAAGGTTTGTGGAGGGTGATGAATGAATTTCTGGATGTAACTTGTCTCAAGGTGCATAGGGTATTATCTTAATTATTGATTTGCATGTAATGTCAGAGACTTGTTTTTTATCTTCCTGTGGGAACAGATGTTAGAGATGGAATAGGTACAACTCGCGCAATTAATTGGTGTGGTTGTATTGTTCAAGATCCTCATCCTGCAGTGCGTGCTCGCGGGTTTCTTCCTAAAGAAGGTCATGGTGTGTATGTGGCAAGGTACGATTTTACCTTGCGTTTGCAAATATATCCTTCTGCAAAAGGATACAGGGTCTAATTATTATAATAGTGGCAAGGTCGGATGTCTATACACAAGTAAAGGTAGGAGTGCCTGCTGTAGTTTTTAGCAAGATCACTTGGACCAAGTTGACCCTATGCTTGCAAACTTGTGTCAACTGCATGTATGCCCTCGTTTATGGTCCAATAAACTAGAAGTAAGGTTTCAGTAATTGAGCACAACTCCCAGTTATTTGACAAAATTAAGGAATTGGCCTTCATCATTATCTTAATTCATCTGCTTGCAAAATTTGTCAAAATTTGCAGTTGCTATCATGGGAGTCCTGTACAAACGTATGGTCTGTTTGCATTTCAGTGGATAGTTGAAATTAATCAAAAACCAACGCCGGATTTAGATGCTTTTGTTAAGGTGACACAGGTATGTAATTTACCATGCACCATACTTGGTTTTTGCATTTTATCCTTCCTTTTCTTCCTAGTTAGGAGTTTGTAATGTACAATATGCTAATCGGGTTGCAATTGATGTATATGAGTTCTATCCTATTCCTTTCCCTTTCCCCAAATATGATGCTTATTGTCATTCTGAATGCATTATAATGCATGCATGACATTTATAAGCGGCTTCCCCATATATAGGACATGATGAACAAGTATATGCTATGTGCGAAAACCATATATGCACCAAATTATGAGATGCTGGCATTCCTTGCGTATGCTGCTGCAATGTGACATTGTAGGTTGGGTTATTAATTTTATGTAACACTTCTGGTATTCGTAAATCTGTGGCTGCATTTAACCTTCCTCAGAAGCTATTGGACCGTGCAAATTTGCATGTACAAGTCGCTCCCATATGTAGGACATGATGAACAGGTATATGTATTATGTTATGTTATATGAGAAAATTATATTTGCACCAAATTATGAGATGCTGGCATTCCTAGAGTGCGCTGCCGCAACATGACATATTGTAGGCTGGGTTATTAATTTGATGCAACACTTTTGTAAGTCTGTGCTAGAAGCTATTTGACTGTACGACCAGTAAATTAGCATATATCAGAGAGAATATCATAATTATTGTCAGGATCTGTACCCAGATTTTTGCCTCTATACATATGCTCCATGGTTGGATATATATATATCTATATATATTGCTGTTCTCATTCAGTACTTCTTTGGATTCTGGGGGTGTTTGGAGAATCATGACTTGGTGTCACTCCTGATATCCTGGACTTAACGAAGCTTCTTTTCATTATTCTATATTGAATTACAGTAGTTAATAAGCATCTTTTTCCCTAATGTTGGCAGGAATTAAAGCATGGGGAGTTTGTTCGTGTAAAAATAGTTGACCTCAATGGGAAGCCTCAGGTCCTAACATTGAAGCAAGATTTACACTACTGGCCTACTTGGGAGTTAAGATTTGATCCGGACACTGCATTTTGGCATCGTAATGTAATCAAGGCATTGGACTGTGGTAGTATATGAAGCAGAGTATATAATCATTAAGCACAATCCTTTTAGAAGAAGCAGCATAGGACCATCTACAGTGTAGAAGATATTCCAGGTTCATAGTTGGGATTTTGTGATACTTAATTCTTAGGTACCATTCAGTGTATGTACATGTAAAGGTCAAAATTCAATCTGCACATGTGGGACTTACATGTTAGGTTATGAAAGCTAAACCATCGTCATTGCATGTGCATACATTATATGGGAACAGAATTTCTCTTCGGTATTGCCCAACTTTGACAACACTGTTGCATTGCTTGGTTCAAGGTATTCAATTCAGGCAGTCTGAGTGATTCCGATTTTGTTCTCGGTCATGAACTGTACTGTAAAAAAAATACACTTGCCAAAGCTTGTATAATAAAGTAAAATGAAAAATAAATAGTATCATTTTCACCTTTAATCTACTGAACAGGTACATTTGTCATTTTCCCAAATGTTTAATCTTTCTCATCTCTAGTCGACTAGTCTTTGTTTCTAACCATGTCTGCCACTCTAAACCACTCTTATTCTTTGATGTTACATTAGTGATATACGGCCTTGTTTGTTAAGGGGAGCATAAAGGTATTATGGCAAATCTTCAAGCATCGTGCAGGTTCTTATCTCACAAGTATTAATGCTGTGCTTATCACTTAAGTGAAGAGTAATACTATATGAACATGAGTGGTTACTTGTTATTTTTAGTGCTCATAGGTAGGGTGTGAATAGGATGTTTAGTTTCTATTTTGAATCTATATTTAGCTTTTAAAATTTTTTTTCATCTTCATTAAGTCTTTGAATCTTTTGACTCGGGCCAATTTATTCAAAAAAATTTCATAATGATTAAGATTTTTTAAGATTCATTAACATTAAATTTATTCATATAAAGTTTCAATAAAGAATAAAATGCTTCAAACAATTATTGATATAATTTAAAACTCATAGGATAGCTATTTGAATGATACTTTCAAAAAAATTTATATATATATATATATATATGTATGCAGACATTATGGATTTAGAGCGGAGTAATTAAGAGTTGTATCCAAACTTATAAAGAATTTTATACTTAAACTCAAGCCAATAACATTTGATTTCTTATTATTCATTATTAAATTATACTTATATATAATTTTTTTTTTAATATATTAAACCAGTGGTAACCAAGAGGTTCGCAATATTATCACTCCTAAAAGAGGAAAAATGAGATTAAATAAAAAAAAAAAAAAGGGAATCAGTCTTAAGTATCTTTTCATAAAATCCCTTTTTACAATAATAACCCACGCTTTTGGTCATGAAAAATAGGATTTTTGGGCCAAAAGAAAAATAAAGGAGGGCCTCGCAGGAGTCCTAAACACATAAGGTATGGCAACCGGCCTTTGTAATGTGAGTTAAAAGGTCACATTTAAAGTTTTCACTAATAAGTTGAAAATGATAATGGATGAGTAGCACTTTAACTTGCTGTTGTTAAATAAAAAGAGTTATACTCTAATTTATAATTATGACTTTTTAACCTAGTAATAGGCGTTCAATCCAATAAAAAGAGTTGTACTCTTCTGACTCTGCCACTGTCTACCAATGTGTTTGTACTGTGACTTATCAGGTTTTGGTTAATGGTTCTCCTTCAAATCATATCATTTCAAAAATGTTGTCCAGGACTGGGGAACTCCATATCTCCTATTTATTCATCCTCCGCATGAATTTCTTGACATATTGCATGGACCAAGCAGAGGAAAGGAAACAACTTGAAGGCTCAAAAATTGGGAAAAAAGGAAACAACTCAAATGCCATTTCTGTGATCAGGAGGAAGAAGATATTAATCAATTATTCATTTCCTCTCAGTTTGCAAGAGCAATATGGTTGGTTTGGCTCGAATCTATATATGAGAATGGACCGCATTCAGATTAGAATTTTTTGCTGCATATTAAATTGTTTGATCAGGAAATTCTCCACAAAAAAAAAAAAAAAACAACAGAGAAGATCAGCAGATACAGTGCACTTGAAAGGTTTGTCATAAGCTCTGCATGGGCTACGAAGTGAGTAGAAAGAAAGGAGTGAAGCATTTTCAAGCTATTGAGAAGCGCATTTATGGGTATAGGATCACTATTCAGTTTGGCCAATACGGTAAAGATTAAACCTTCTCCTCCTTCTCAAGGTGTTGTTACTACCTCAATCTCATAGGCATAGAAAACTCCAGGTCTTGACGAGGAAGATCCATCAGTATACAAAATGAAGGAAAAGAGATGAAAACTATGCTCTCTATTTTGATATTATTAGTTTGGCTGATAGTTTGATACTCTTGGATATAGTTCCCTTGCTCCTTCTTAAGTGTGCAAGTTTTAGGTTAGTTACATGTAATGGATACTATAATAATTTGAGTAAACTAATGATTTAGTTTTTTAATTTCCAAAATTTTCGATCTTCTTTCAATTTGATTCTTTAAAAATAAAGCATTTCAATTTGACTACTCAAATATTTTTTGTCAATCAAAATGGTTCTTTCAGAGAGTTTATAGGCTCTTTGATATAAATATGGTGCTGTTTTAGGCGTTGAAGAAATATAGGCAAGTCCATGTTATTAGTTAACAATTATGTGAGCTTTTGTTTTTGTCCAATGAATGGATCATTCTTATTAAATTGAGATATTTGATCTTTAAAAGATTAAATTAAGAGAAAAATAGTATTAAAGGAATTAAATTGAAAAGTTTTATTTTTGAAAAACCATATAAAAAAAAGAGTGATCTTTCAATGACTAAATTATTAATTTACTTTAATAACTTCCATAGGTGAATTATTATGTAATTCTTTGTTATGTTAATATATATATATATATAGAGAGAGAGAGACAGAGAGAGTAGACTTGTAGTGGGCTGAGGGTCTTATCTATTCATATTTTGGCCATTTAAATCCAATACACAAATAGAAAGGATTTCTTCACCCCAAAAAAAGAAAACGAAGGAATTGGCCAAGGAAATTTATTACAAAGTTGGAATTTATTTTTTTAAATTGATGTTTGGTTTAGTTTGTAGCATATAATTAAAACAAATTCTTTAAAATCTATTTGTATGAAAAAAGAAACTGAATTAAAATTAGAAACATTTAATAGGAGGAGGCATATAACATGGGTGTGTTTCTTGTGAGAGGTGCTCCACAGAGATGCAAATTGAATTCAACTGGGGACCGAGCCTCATTCAATATTGATCTTTCTGTGGCAGGGAAGCCCCAAGCACCATGGATGTTGTTGGCCCACGTTAACTCATATAGTGGGTTAAATGCTCTTTTATTTTATTTTATAAGTTCTATAAAACTTTTATTTTAGTCTCTTTAATTTAAAAATAGATATTATTATTTTTGTATTTTTTACTTAAATGATCCAATTTGGTATCTCTATCTTATAATTTCTATACAATGTAATGCCAAATTTAATAATTTGATGATTTAAATTTATTCGCTAATTAGTTGACATCATTAATTCACACTCATATTTGATGTTTAATGTAATCTTAAATTTGACATTAAACATTAAATGAATTATAAGATAAATTGAAGGACAAAATAAGGTCATTTTTTAGAAAATAAAAAGGAAACATTGCTTGTTTTTAAACTAAAGAGACTACGTTGAAGCTCTTATGAAACGCTCCGTTTGGTTTAATGGAGGGGAGGGGAGAGGTTTTAATGAGTTTTGTTTGGTTGGAAGGGAGGGGAGGGGAGGGAAGGGGAGATTATTGTTTGGTTCAAAAGAGGAGGGGAGGGGAGGTAATTATGTTTGGACAAATTTACCCTTTATATTATTTTAAATTTTTTTTTATAAAAAAAATATTTATATCAATAATTTTTAAAAAAATTATAAATTTTAATCTTTTTTTTATTTTTAATTTTTGATAAAAAAATTATCTTAATTTTTATTAAATATTAATATATTAAAAAATTAAAAAGGATAAAAAAGTAAATTAAACTTCTAAAAATATCTCACCCCACCCCTCCCCTCCAAAACCCCCAATTTGGAATTTGGCTCCCCTCCCCTCCCCTCCCCTCCTCCCTAATTTAATTCAACCAAACACCTTATCCCCCCTCCCCTCCCCTCCAAAAACCCTCAACCAAACACTCCCTAAAGGGACTAAGTATATTTAAGCTTTTGTTATTTTGTTATCAAATAATTTTCAACTTTTATATTTAAAAAGTGACTATTTTATATTATTTAAATATATATTAATATTTTTTATATTAAATAAAAAATAATGATATTTTGATCAAAATAAGAATAATTATAAGAATTTTTTAAATAAATAGAAATATTATGTAATTTGAACATTTATTAAAGAAGAGAGAGTAATTTACTTTTTTATATTTTAAACACTAAGTAGGAGCAGGGATTAACCTAACATGATGCAATCAATTAAATGGTATCACATGAGATACTAGCTCCTTTGTAAGCATAATAAAAGATATTAACTACACCTTACAATTAAGGGTATATCACAAAAAGAATCTAAAAATAACTCATTTTAATATCTTATGATGGATGTAGTCATCTGCGTCTGGATTAACGGCTCATCTCAAGAATGAGTTGAATTTTTTTTTTAATCTTGCATTCTACTCTTTTCAAAATAAATAAATATTAAAAAAAAAAGACTTGGACTATTCAGATACAGGATAAGCACTCCCTACTCATCCCTTAGAATGAGTGGAGGATTTGTTTTTGTTGTAATCTCACACTTCATCCCCCATGTTTATCACAATTTGCATTGTTTATTAATTAACACATAAAAAATGATAATAATTTTCTGAAAAGTCAATTGATGGATTAATATATATGAACGAAGCAAGGCAAGTGTTGGTGGTTTAGGTTTATAGATTTCATTTGTAGGGAAAGGACATAGATTTTATGATATGATTAATCATTTTTTTGAATGCATTTATAGCAAAAATTAAGGCACTCCATTATCATATGAGATAAGCATATAGGGTATCAAATTTTAAATCTGAATATAGGTAAAGCAACAAAACTTATCTCTATTTGTACATTCATGAAGTTGTGGTTGCCCTTTGATACTCATGCTCAGAGGAAGAAAAACAAAAAGAAAAAAAAAATAGGATAAGCACATGCAACATTGAATATTAGTTTCTTCCTCAAAAAGTCATGTCATAATCTAATAGCTCATAGCTATTAATTTGATACTCATTCTCAAAGGAAGAAGTCAAAAAAAAAAAAAAAAGTGCAGGAGACCTACCTGCAGCATTAAACACTTGTTTCTTCCTCACAAAGTCATGTCATACTCTATAGCTCATTGCTATTAATTTGCTCTCACTTATGAAACTTAAGGGTTTAGACCCTCCACATGAGAGGTGGATTAATGAGGAAGAAAAGGAATGGATAATAATGGGAAAAAGAGCTAAAAAGGTTAAGCTCGAGCTAACAACTACATCATAGGGGGGGGGGGAACACAAAAATAAATATAAGAGACCCAATCATGAAAGAGACTTTACTATGTTTCATGAAAAAATTTTTAAAGTATATATAATATTATAATTTAATTTTATAATGAGTCAACAACAAAAATTAACCATGATATATAAATATTTTAGATAGTGAAATTTATTTAATGGGCATAAATTGAGTGCTTATTTATATGACTCTTAAGGATTTGTATTGGCCAAAGGTTTGCTAGGCCCAATAATTTTATTTGGCTCATGATTTTAATGATAACAAAACAAAAATTTTGATATATAAAAAAATTCATTTAAAACTTGGCCCTTTAAAATTTTGTCTCTTAATTTGTCTAAACTTCATTAATGAACTAATCGACAAATCTTTACTACATTTGAATTTTAGACATTACAAATAGAACAAGGTATAGTTGCGCAATCTTTAGTATCTCTCTTCTACAAACTAATATTTTTCTATGAAAGAAAAAGGTATGTTATTTGTCTAACTTACAAAGTATTAAAGAACATTAATAAAGATAAGGCAAACACTCTGCACAATATAGTGCCGTTGAGAAAGAAGAGATGAACGTTGAAGACATACACTCTTTATTCTAGTTGAAAAGATGATGGGCTTAATGCTCCATCCTACAGAAAAAAGAGATACCATTAGTAACAGTTACAAGTTAGTAAAGAAGTATAAATACATTGAAAATTAAAGAGTAAATTATGAAGAAGATAATTAGAAATCATTTTAAGTATTCAATAGCATTTATTTAGAATATTATAAGTCTCTGGTCCCTCAGCTTTCAAAGAAGCATTTATTGAGTGTTGTTGTAATCTCTTATTGTGTTGTAAACCTTCCTTAACCTTTATCATAACTCTCTAGGTGTGAGAGTAAATTGAGTATAAGTTTAAGTAAAACCCTTATGTAAGTAAGTTAAAGGTAAGTTTGTGCAAAACCCTATATAAGTAAATTGAGATGAAGCTTTTGAAAACCTTAAACAAGTTAAGTCAATGTTAAATTACACTATAACTTGTTGTTTGTTGAGTAGAAGAAATCCCTTAATATTTAAAGGAATAGGATGTAGGTTAGAGGACTTGAATTAGGACAAACTATCACATGTTATTTCTCTCTTCTTAACTCTTTATTTATGTTTCTCTTCGAGCTAATTTAATTTGTAACATACACTTAATTCATATTTACTACAATCTTTTCCACATAACTTTATTGCTCTTGAGGAATGGTTCACTAAAGTTTCGCTTAACCTGGTTTGCTATCTCTTTAACTTTACTTTAACTTAAATTTGTAATTATTTTCAATTATTTTTCACTTTATGCACTACACACGTATTCACTCCATCAATGTGTACTTATCAATTGATATCAGAGCAAGGCTCACAAATTTAGAACTTAATAGCTTAAAGAAAAGGTCTTATTTTACGAAGAGATGGCTTCACGCACACTTGAGAGATCTAACTTCCAAGAAGAAAAAGTCATGCACAAATCTAGAGAAGAGTGTACAAAAGATGATATCAAGATGGTTTAGTGTAATGAGTATGCCATTAACATTCTCTTTTGTACTACTAATAATGAAGAATATGATAAAATATCCAACCATGAAAAGACCCAACAAATATGGAAGAAGTTTGAGGTCACTCATGAGGGAACCTCAAAGATGAAGGAGAATAATCTTAACACCCTCACTTACGAGTATGAGATGTTCCATATGAAATACAATGAGGGTATTGAAGAGATGTACACAAGATTTACAAAATTAGTCGGAGAACTAAAGTCTCTTATTAAGTTTACACCGATGGTGAGCTAAATCATAAAATCCTTAGGATTTTACTTAAGAAGTGGCAATCCAAAGTGGACTTAATTGAAAGCAGTGGATGTCTCAACACCATGACATATAATGAGAGGGAGGCATCTTCATTGCCTACTAATAAAACCATATCAAAAGGCATAAGTAGAGAAGGCAAACAAACGTTGGATTAAAGGCTTTAGTTACCAAACAATAGCTAATGGATGAAGATGATGGTGATATGGACAATAAAGATTTAGCATATTTGGCGAAGAAATTAGAGAAATATGCTAAGAAAAAAATTACACTAGAAAAATAAAAGGAACTCATCAAAAAGTGCCCTTAAAAAGAAAATTCAAGCAAATGAACAATAACTTACTTAAATGTGGAAAGAATGGGCACATCATATTTGAATGTCCCTACCTAAAGAAGAAGCTAGCCAAATCTTATAAGAAGAAGGGAGCAATGGCAACTTAGAGTGATGATGATGATAGAGATGAGGAGTTGGAACAAGATATGGCAAACATGTACTTTGTGGCTTTTGAAAATTATGAGCTATAAGATGAACCCTTTTATCTTATGATAAATTTAATAAACTCTTTAATGATCTCCTTACTGACTTAAAAAACTTATTGCTTAAGGATAAAGATAAACCCAAAGTAAATTTCAAACTTGAAGAAAATGTTTAGATTCTTAAGAACAAGTTAGTATTAGCTCTTAAAGAAAAAAAAAAACTTAGAATAAAAATTTGAAATATTAACTAAAGATTTGGCTCACTTTGTGAAATGAGAAGAGAATCTAAATATGTTATTAGAAAAACAAAAATGTTTGATAAAACAAAAATAGGTTATAAAGAAAATGGTAAGTTATATAAAAATTTCTTTGTAATAAGTTTTTGATACTCAACAACCTCTGTTAAAAAATAATCGTAGAAATCCAAATATTTATCTATCCAGCCATGAAGTAGATCAGTTGGTACCCCTCCGATACAAAAAATAATTATGCATCATTCTCATACCTATGGCAGCTTTGAATAGATCATATATTAATTCTCTTTCTCTGAAAATATAGAAGAAAATGGTTTGTGCAACCAAAAATTTGTATCCATTTTCATGATATTATGCATGGATCAAATATATCATGGCGAATTTTTCAAAAAAAAATTATGTCTTCCACAATGAAATTTGATAAGTGAGATTTCGAGTAAGTGTTTTTGGAATTCATTTATTTCTTTCAGGGGTGGCTTGTTTCGGTTTTGGCGCATTTCATGTAACAGGATTGTATGGTCCTGGAATATGGGTGTCCGATCCTTATGGACTAACCGGAAGGGTACAATCCGTAAATCCCGCATGGGGTGTGGAAGGTTTTGATGGCCAGTAACCTAAGGAAAGAAAGGAATCGGTTATATTTTTCATATGATCTCATCTCCTCTTATAGATAGACTAATTATCTTTCTATGATTTCTATTTTTTATCGATTTTTTTATATTCTTTATTCTATTAATTTTAATTATTTTGAATTATTGATTAATATAATCGTATAATCTAATATTAGTATAATTTAATATAATAATTTGTATGATAAAATAGAATCATATGACAAAGTTGTCAAAATGAGCGACCACGTTCAATAAAAAAAGATTTATTCTTTTTCATCGATTCACTTGCATGTGTTAAGCATGTTGCCAGTGTTCATCCTTAGCCAAGATTGAACTCTTCATGAGATTCATAGTTGCATTACTTATATCTTCTTTGTTTGTAGATAAAGCTAATTCGGAATTCTCTTTATTCCAAGGCATAACTTGTATCCATGCTTTTATTCTCATTGTAAAATGCCGTATTTCTATGCACACTATTTCTATTCCTAGGATTGAAACAAATTAGAATTCTCAATTCTCTACGACGTCTAGCGGATAAAATATTTTCAGGAACAAGCAAATCATAATGATTTTTGTCTTTATTTTCAATCAGCTTTTGATTAGAGGATTTGATTATGAGTTATTAAATGGTAAAATGAATAAAACTTTACAACTTGAAGGGCTATTCCTAAAGGGCCTAATGAATTCCTAATTGGAATTAGAAGATCTCTTTTAATTGATTCTTTTATCACATTGTGATATTTTACATTGTTGAATAAGACCATTTGAAAGCAATTAGCTGATGAAAAAATTATCAAAGAGATTTTGTCATTGGTCTTGAACCTCAATATTCAATAAGAGATCTTAATATTATGCCTTGAAGAGGACTCAAACCACCATGCTCTTTAGCACAAGATTTTGAGTCTCGCGTGTCTACCATTTCACCACCAAGGCATCTTGAAAGTGAATTGTATTCCATGTGTACAATGATGATGATGGGATTCATTAGTGTGACATGGTAGAGTATATGCAAGATCTTAAAGCATTCCATATTAAGGCATTGAATCCCTAACTCTCATTTTCTCCCAGACATAAAGGAGAAGCAGGGTCATCCAAATGGCAATTACCTGACTAAATCTTCTTCAGAACACATTGATGAGGATGCCTACTTCTCTAAAGAAGAATCATTCTCTAATATAGACAACACCAACTGGGCAAAGAAATAAGCTTGTCCTTCGCTTATCCTTAGAAAATGTGTAAGGACCAGTGCTCCCAATACCAACTTCAATAGGAATATTAATACCTATCTCGAAAGTAAAAGGTCAAGAGAAGGCAACTTCAATAGTTAAGGTTGAAAAATCACCTTTAAGTTATGCTATGGTTGTAAATGCCCTTATGCATGAAGAACTTTAGGATCAATTGATCATTCCTCCACCCAAGCTTATTGAAAAAGTTGCAAAGGAAGGCCCTTTCACTTAATCTCCTATTGTTGAAGAAAATGTTGAGGAAGTTGCGAAACCTTTTAGAAGTTCAAGATGCCCTTGCTAGAATAACCACAATTAAAAAAGTTAAAGAGAATGTTAGTGAATATATGGAGGAAGACCACACTATAGAGGTTTAGGTTAGAAAGCCTATTGATGAAGTTTAAGATATGGATAAAAAAATTGAACCACTTGAGCTGGAACCCACTCCTTAAGTTGAAGCAGCTATCATTGGGACTCTAGCTAGTTCCTTTCTTAAGCACTATAATCTAGAGGTTGAAGTGTTACCCATTAGAGAAATTGGATTACCCTCTTCCTATATGCCTATCTTCCCTTTCACTTCATCTCTACTTTCTTTGGATTTCCTACCTTAACTACTTTCTAAGAGTCCATCTATTCCACTATCAAGACCTTCACCACCAATTCACTCTACTTCCTTATCTATTGAACTGTCCATCATAGAGGTAATTCAATGCTAAATGGGCTCCTCAACCCAATTTGTACAGGAGATTGACCAAAAATATACTCTTCATTCTGATAAACTATAGGAAACCAAGGAAGCACCTCAGGCGAAAAAAGAAAATTCACAATTGAGTCTATACACTATTGAAGCTATACTCAATCAACAGACTTAAGTGGTGAACCAAACCTTTAGGGTCCTATCAACTCAAATTCAAGACCTATAAAATCAAATTAATAATCTTTAGTCCTCTAATCCTTTATTCTTCTAAATTGCTTGTGATGGAAAATTCCTTGAATATTTTATTGTTTTATTTGAATGTTTTTTTTATGGTGTACATTTTTTTATCCAATCATTATCTTATTCTTGTTGATCCTTCTAATTACTTGCTGATTGCTCAGTATCTTTACATGAATTTTCTCTATACTTGCCCTTTTTGGTGCTAAGAAAAAAGGGAGAAAAATGTTATTTTGTGCAAAATTCTATATAGTTGCGCCTTACTTAACTTCTGTGTGGTTGCACTTAACATGTTGAGTTATGCTTAACTTTAGTCTATGTGAGCTTAACTTATTATTGGTCACTCTTAACTTTAACTATGCTTGAACTTAACTTAGATTTATTTGTTGGCTATACTTGTCTACACTTAACTTTAGATTTATGTATTAGTTGTTATACTTGAATGAAAGCTAACATTTGGGGAGAGTTTAACATAATTTGTTAATCACTTTTTTAGATCAAATTTTGCTTATGGATTTTGTCATTATAAGAAAAGAGAAATTGTTAGTCAAAGGTTTGCTAGGCCCAATAATTTCAATTAGCTTATGACTTTGATGATAGCAAAACAATTTCTAATATATGAAAAAGCCTATTTAAAACTTGGCCTATTAAAATTTTGTCTCTTACTTTATCAAAAATTCATTAATGAACTAATTGACAAATCTCTACTACCTTTGATTTTTGGACATTACAAATGGGACAAGGTATATTTGCACGAACCTTATTATCTCTCTTCTACAAAGCAACATTTTTATATGAAAGAAAAGAATATGCTACTTGTCTAACTTACAAAGTATTTAAAAATATTGATGGTCATAAGACAAACACTCTACACAATATAATGTTGTTGAAAAAGAAGAGATGAATATTGAAGATATACATCCTTTATTCTAATTAAAAAGATGTTGGGCTTAATACTTTACCTTCCAGAAAAAGAGACACTATTAGTAATTACTACAAGTTAAAGAAAAGTATAAATGCATTGGAGATTAAAGAGCAAATTATGAAAAAAAATCATTAAAAATCATTTGAGTATTCAATAGCATTTGCTTGGAATATTTTAACTCTTTGATCAATTAGTTTTTAAAAAAGCATTTACTGGGTGTTGTTGTAATCCCTTGCCAAGTTCTAAATCTTCTTTTTCTAACCTTTATTGTAACTCTTTAAATGTGAAAGTAAGTTGAGAATAAATTTGAATAAAACCCTATGTGTAAGTTAAGGATAAACTTGTATAAATTCATGTATAAGTAAATTAAGGGTGAGTTTGTGAAAACCCTTAGACAAGTTATATCTACCTTATAACTTGTTGTTTATTGAGTGAAGAAAATCCCTTAATATTTAAAGAAACTAAAGTTAAGCCAGAAGAGATGAACTAAGATAAATTATCATTTGTTATATATATCTCTCTCTAACCCTTTATTTGTATTTTTCTTTAAACTAATTTAATTTGTAACATACATGCAACTCGTATTTATTGTTATTCTTCATATAACTTTATTACTTTTGAGGAATAGTTTATTAAATTTTCTCTCAATTTGATTTACTGGCTCCTCAACTTTACGGTAACTTAAGTTTGTAACTATGTTTTGATTATTTTTCACTTTTTTGCACTACATACATATTCTCTATCAATTTGTTTGTTTTATTACTCAAAAAAGGAACCCTATTGCAAATCAATATCTGATTGGAGCAGAAAGTGAACTCCTTGATCAGTTTTATTTTAATTATATAAATCGAGAAGGACACTAGTTAAGTAACATTTTCATGTTTAATAGAGAGTAATTCTTTTTTAAGCCTCCACTTTATGATGACAGCAACATTTTTCAAGTTCATAAAACGAATTGATGTAACACCAAATTATAATTATTAAAATAAAAAAATCTTTAATTTGCAACTACTTTCTCCCCCATCATATATGGTGACCTTATCTGGACTAAATCAACGATTAAAAAGCAATAATTTACATGAATTATTGAAAAAGAATTTACATGAAAATTATAATTTCTGTACCGGACAATAAGAATAATTCTGAATCAAGTATTAGAATCAATTCACCAAGTAATTTGTACCAAGAAAAGGCATGAGCAAATGGAAATTAAAATCACAACATATTGACAAATTAAATTAAAACGATCAAGAACAAAAGGCAAGGAGAAGTCAAAGATTTGAGCTATACTTAGCCCTCACCAATTATTTAAAGTATAGCAGCTTATCATATAGATTCATGATGAAATCACACAAACTACCATAGTGACCAAACCAGCCAAAACCAGCAACCCCACATGTGTGTTTTGGGCAGCAGAGTAATAATTGCCCCAGTTATAAGGCGGAGTCTGGTACGGTACATTCCCCGGCTCACCCGCCACATAGATGAACCTTGGCGATGGCGGTGGCGGAGGCGGCGATTGATCACAATTCTGGGAGGAGAGATACGTGAGTGGTGGCGATGGCGGTGGTGGAGAAGGAGGAGGTGGAGAAGAAGGCTGAGGAAGTTGCTGGCCGCCGCAGGAATCTCTACAAGGACATGAACCACACTTCATGTCATTGTCCCCTGGCTGAGACGGTGTGGCTTCATTGATGGGAAATGGAAATGAATTGAAGAAAAGGAACAAAAGTATTGTGATTTTTGGAAGAAATATCATTGTGTGTGTGAGTAGGGACTTGGAATTTGAGTGGTTTAATTTGAGAGAAATAAAAGAGAGTATATGGAAGAAGCAAGAAGCTGTCTGTGCGTCCTGTGTGCCTATTGAGTAGTTTAGATAGGGAAGTGCATGTGGTCGTTGCAAATGTAGGGGACCTTGTGATGACTCTTTCAATATGGGGAGGTTGAGACTTGAGAATGGTCAGTTTTGTGTTAGTTTCTGTGAAACCTCAGAATGAGAATGGTTAATTCCATTTACAATGTCCTCTTGCTAAGTATAGCAATGTAGGAGCCTCTATTTCTCTTTACTTGTGATGGCATAAAAGAATATTTGCTTTTTGCATTCTGTGTTCTACTGTTGTCCAGGTGACAAAATGAGCTGTCTCTCTCTCTCTCTCTCTCTCGTCCTGCTGAACTTCCATGGCTATTGCATGAGGTGATTAAGATTATCAAATATCAACTGCCCAATAATGACCAAAAGAAAGTATGTAAAGTTTTTTGATAAAAAAATATAAGATAGGGGGAGACTTTAAATTAAATATTATGTGTTCAACTGTAAAGCGTAGGGGAGGGAAAATTAAAATAATTAGCAGTATAAATGTTGCTTTGCGTCTCTGAAACAAGGGAATAGAATGCCACCTTCACTTTGTATAAAGTGCAAAGTTCGCAATATTCTTTCTCTTACCAAACCAATTATTGGAACCCTTTTTTTAGTATAGCTTGCACTCATCATAGTAGTATCTCATAATAATTATATAGCTTCTATTAGAAGTGCCTTTTCTTTTTTCAAATGTTTTAAAAAAACAAAAAAGTATCCTCTGTCTCGCATGGCAAATTACCAACTTTCTTAGGACAGCATATCTCACCATATATATAATTCAATCTTTTCTATTTGGGGTGATTAATATATAGTTTATTATTGGTGATCAAGGAGGATAAATCAATGCTTTCATTGTGAAATATATATTATATCAGAAACAATAAACTGAAACATTACAATTTACATGTCCCGAAAAGTATAATCTTACACATTTTTCTTCCTGTTGATTTTGTTGGGTTAACAAATTAAGAAAGGAATCATATACCAGGAATACTATTTTGTTTTCTTAAAAGTTAAAAACGAAGTGTATACTTTTTATCTTTTACTTTCGGTATGCAATCAACCATTCTTTTTCACCTTCGGAATTCTTGGTCCCTTTGATGTCAACCATTCATATACATTATACTACTAAAGTCCACCATTAGTATTGGCATCAAAATTATCCAGCGAAATATTTAAATAATAATAAGAGGATTTAAAAAAGAAAAAAAGAACAATGTATGCGCCAATTATGGATGGTAAATAGTTTTAGTTGTCTCTGTGCAAATGGAAATAGAAGAAATAAATGCGAAATGGTGACAAGTATTTACTGAGTCTAATATATTATCAATTTTCACTTCCTTTTCTTGTTTCATTTTCCTTTACAATGTAAACGGAGATTCTTTTTTAAAAGGAAAAATGAAAAATAATATTAACAATTATAATAAAAATTAATCAATTATTTTTTTGAACTTTTAAAATTAAAAATTAAGTCTTATAGCTTTCACTAACTAAGAAATAGGCCTTTGTTTGCTTTTCTCATTTGCCACCTCAGATATCTCCATAATTGAGCAACTAGTATTGAATTAACATCATTAAGAAAAAAAAAATAGAAAAAATGAATTTTTTTTAAGTGTAAAAATTTATCAAACTATTTGCAAGTGATCCAAAATTCAAAGAGATTATATATATATATATATATCTTCTTTTTAGAAATTGAGATTCTGATCTGTTTACAGAGATAAAGATGAATCCACTAGATGTTGAGTGCTTTTGTTATATGTGACCCTTGGTGATTGTTCTTACGTTTGATTATTTGGCAGCCAGAGAGAGACCTGACTTTGTGATTTCTGGGTATAAATGTAAGTAAAGGAAGGAATATTTACTTTAAAAGAGGAAGGGACGAGGAATTCATAAGGGACGTCCATAGTCATTGATGAGTGATTGAGAAGCATCAATCTTGTACCTCTCACATCGCCATTTTGGCCCAAATAAATCATTTTGCTTCTTTCTTTTCTGGAGTCTTCTACAAGGTGTTGTTTTGTTATTTGAAGGTTTAACTTTCTTTTTCCTTTCTTTACCTCAAAATGTTCCATCATACTCTTCTATTGGAGACTTCTTCCTTCTTTATTCTCTCTCTTTCCTTATTGTACAATTTTTGGCAGGTCCAAACCATAAGCTCGTAAGCTTTTTGGGTCCAAGCCCACTGGAGAAATAACTGTTATTTAGCCTACCAAAAAAGGCCGAATACCCTTTTAAGCATTGACTATAATTGGATCTGGGTTGGCACGAGGCGTGTATGGTGAGATTACATTATACATATATTGAATGCTAAATGTATTAGTTGAATAAGAATAAAGGTTTAAGAGTAAGAGTGTGGATCCCACAATCAATGGTATTACTTCTATTTTAAACTTTTCCAAATATTTTAGGCTTTTCAAGTGAGTATGCTAAGTTTCTTTAGTTACTAATGAATCAAACAAACAATTGTATACATAGAACGCACAAAACAAAAGAGTCAAGACAGCAGGACATAAGATTCAAAGGACACGTTACTCCCAACTTAAGAGGACTCAATTGACTAAAGGACAAAGGACAGTATTTTTACTTATTCCCTTCTAACGATATTGTTAACACTCAAGTTCAATTAATTCACTTATTATGGACAGCAACATTCTTATATCAAGTACCTTCCAGTTAACTTAGACTAATATGATCTTAATTTTTTTCAGGCATTCCTCCTATATCTAACCAATATCAATTACTTATGGATTAAATTAGGTTCTTTGAGTTTTAACCTAGTTAATTAATTGCAAAGTTCCCTCCTAGTTAAAAAATTACTCTTAACTAGATTGAACTACATAAATCCAACCTCTTGCCCTATGTGAAATCTTTTATCATATTTATGCGAATATCTCTCCCAATTAGTAATTATAATAAAGATTTAATTGATTATCACTTGAGCTATTAAACGAAATCCAATTGTATTAAACTCAAAATGTAAATTCCAAACCCTAAATCTTTAAAAAAACAGTAAAAAAAATATAATAATTTAAAATATTTTTATGAAAATAAATAAATAAAACTAAAACTTCTTTTAAAAGTTAAAGTGATAAACATTTTAAAGGGTAATTTTGTCTTTTTAAAAATTAAAATGACAAACATGTTTAATTTTTAGGAATTTAGGTTTATGATTTTAGGAGTCATTTTGTTGTATTGATAAATATAAGCATTAATAATTGCTGGTTTAAAAATTTTGAATTACTTTAATTATTACATTAAATACATTGTTTTCAAATGTACTTATTTTTCTTTAACTAGTGCTCTTAGTGAGAACTTAACTTGATTTAGGTTGGTGACAAGACAGTTAGGGTTGATCTTCCACTCCCTAGCCCCACCCTGTTTTGTAAATTTTAACCACATTCTTCTCTTGTTTCGTGGCAAGTTACAAAATAGATTTGCTACAGTAATGCAAAATATCTAATTTGGCAAAAAAAAATTGAAGAGTTTTTAACGTTAAAAGCTTTTTTCTCTAACTTCTAACATTAGAAATTACTTGGTTTTCCATCCTTCAATTTATTTCTCTGTAATTGAATAGCCTGCGATTATCTCCTAAATGCAGAGAATCCAAATTTCTTTTTCTTTTGGTGTTGTCCCATGATTAGTACATAATTTACCCATATTTACTTCACTTAACACTTTAAAAATATGAGGTTTTTTTTTTTTAAAACCTTGTATAAAATAACACTTTTTAAGTTTATTTAATACTTGAAAGCTTGAAAAATTTATACATTTAATATTTTATATAGACTAATAAATCTAAAAAAAATTGAGTAGTATCAGATAGCAACATATGAAACATTTTTCTTAATGATATACATTTACAATAAGAATAAACAGAATGAGACATGCCTGTATATGCCCAAGAGTATAAGTAGTCTATTGGTGTTTAACTCAAATTGATACTTTTACATTCATATATTTATATACTTTGAAAGAGAATGACACAAAGAAGATGAGAATGTGTAACTCGTTTTTTCTCTTTACATTTATTATTATTATTTTAAATATATTATATACATTTAATTTATAAATATAAAGGATTTAAACTCATAATGAACTACCCTTATAATACGTATCTTTTGCATTATTGATAGTCAAGTATATAAACAAGCGATCATCCACTTTCATTGTAATTAGAGTCGCAGAAGAAACCAAAAAAAAAAAAAAAAAATAGTAAGCAAAAGAAATTTCAGGAAGATGTTCATATGAGATGTGATGTGAATGGTATTTGAATATGGCATTTGTGGAAGGAAGACGTTCACAATCCAATGCTTCAAAATGGGGAATAGTAAGAGGCAAATGAACATGCATGAAAAGATTGTGCCTTCGGAATATTTCTCTCGATCACATTCATATCCCATAGTCAATAACTTAAAAAGCATGTCTATATATCACACACACTGATCACAATATTCGTTTTGATTTTTCTTCTTTCACGGGTACAACTTAGCATGGAAATGGGGCCACTGGGTTGATTTTTCTAATTGAAACTCACAAACTTTGCAAATAATCAAGCTGCGTTGTTTAAGATTCTACGAGAACCAACCATCAATGGACAATATTCAATCAGCCTATATCTATATGACACATTCAGGGAAACAACTTGCCCTGACATATTAATTTCATGAATTTCTCTTTTTCCCCATTCGTATCTCCATTGTCAAAAGCCCCATCTCTAATTATCACATTCCCACGGTCTTCATTTCCAGTTTTTCTTCTTTCATGTTCACGGGGCCTCATCTTCATTTTCAACGGGGCCCCACAGTTGAGTTTTCTTACTTCTGAACAGTATAATTTACGTGATATGGGTGCTGATTTGGATGCGAGAATAAAATCTGAAGTAAGTTGTGTCTGATATTTTTTATTATCCATACTACATAGAGTATAATTAAAAGACGAATCTCCTCAATTTCTGTGCTAAGCCTGGCCTACTGTGAACCTTAGCAATTAATCAAGCGCAGCGGTTTAAGTCGTGAACAGATTATGCCAGAAGCAACGATTAAATATTCCGTTGCCCATACCTTAAGAGATGCTATTACGGGTTCTCTTTGTCTTCACTTAGAAGCTTCTCCTTCTGTTCAAACCAACCAAGGTTTGGCATTACAAATTTTCATTGAACACCATTGCATGTTACCGTCAGGTGTAAACTAGCCACAAATATGACCAGTGACTAGAACACCTAGCCAAGGGCCCCAAAACCCGAATGCTTGCCAAACGACCAACCCAAGTCTAGTTCTACCCGTGAATGTCAACATAGCTTTTTAATATGTTAGGATTTTGAAAAATTATGAGATGCATGCATATATATTCAACAGTTAGAATTTGTTTTGTAGGATATTCTTAGGTTGAACTAGGTTTAATATTAGCGTACTCCAAAGTCTAACTCGATTTTAGATTTAACTTCAAAATTAAAACCTAGTGTTTAGGTCTAATATGATTTGATCTAATATTTCAAGTTAATTAAGTCATTTTTTTAATTTTTAACAAAATTATATAATAACTTATAAAAAAATAAAATTTTTATATAAATTCTTGTAAAATTACATTTTATTCACAAAAAAATTAAAATTTTTTAAGTTCTTATTAAAAAAAATATTTTTAATATATTATAATTAGTTTAAGCTAAGCGAAACTAACCTCTAAGGTTGGTTTAGTGGCCCATTGCAATCTTTTTTTTTTTTTTTCTCAATTCAACTTAGATTGATATGACCAAAATATCTATTATAACCAAACATCTCGATTGTATTATATATGTATAAAGTAATAAATGCATATACAGAATAGATTCTAACTAGTGGATGTACATATACTTAATACACCCAAGGATTTCTCTTCACAGCCACGTCAGCCGTCACTAATGCCCCTATAGCAGGAGTTTCATCGACGAAGTGTTTGTGTTTGATGGTATCGTTTGCATCTTTATATGCCCTTCTAATGCAAGGAATGCATACTTCGGTTCACATTTCCCCTGCTTTCAGCACCATTCTTCTTCCTCCATCTCGGTGATTTTTTGTATACGAAGTATCAATATTTAAAACATCAAGTTGTATTATATTATATACATATTAAATACTTGAATTAAATATACGATATAAAACTTTAAATTACATTTAGATATTATATATCGTTGAAATTTTCTGAAAAAACAAGTGTATAATTCTCGGGGAAACATGCTTCCACAAATCGCGCAGAGATATTAAATCGATGTAGCAACTTTCCTTTTTTTTTTTTTAAATAAACTTTTGATAATTTGGTTTTGTCCTTCATTTTATTTAACTACTTATGAGAGTCAACATGAGTTGGCCAAACGTTTTATTGCTTGGAAAAGAGTTTACGCTGCCGAGCTACCATTGAAGTTGCTCAATTTTTTTTTGTTGGTCTTTGAAATGACTCTAATATATTAATTCTAATTATTCACAGGCTCTATTACAAGCAATCAAGCGGTGAAGCGATGCTTGATTTGAATTTTGAAGCTAGCTAGCACTATAGATCTAAAGGTATAATACAATATGCTCTGAAATTCTGAAATAAGCTACAAGATTTCAGAACAAAATTCAATTGCTTTTGTTCTGAAGCACCAAAACCGAGAGGGTCCGTTCTGGCGTTGCTATAAACTAATGATTATTGAGAAGTTGCTTCTACGCGTATTTCTCCTTCTTCCATTGAACTGAAACTCACTCGTTTCTGCAAAAATCATTGAGATTCAACCATCATCATCAATACAACCCCTCAAACATCTACATATGAAACGGATGGAGAAAATATAGAACCAAATCATTTTAATAAAGTTATTGTGTAAACAATTTATGCACCGGACTTTGACAAATGGACGGGCATGAGATTTTTGAATGAAACGATACTTGATGAATTATTCGAGTATTAAAACCATAGGCACCGACTTGAAAACTTCAACAGAGTCCAACGTTTGACCTTTCATTTTTCCACCATTCGTAGAAAACAGAAACAGACAACACGGGAATCCACATAGAAGATACCCATAAACAATTGCAAATATTTCTATATAACTTCATTCCCCAATTGCTATCCATACAAATATATCAACCTAAACAATTGATCCATCACCATTACTATATACGTAGCTACTTTCTTTCATTCGATTGTCATTCGAAAATCAGAAATTGTCAAAAGTTGACATTCAAATTTTTGTTTCTTTCTTTCCACTTTTAATGTAATGCTTGTTCAAGGGTCAAAGTACATTATGCTTGCTAAAATAACACCGCTTAAAATCCGGAATTAGAAAAGGACCATATCTGCCTTTAGGCATGTCGGCATCATCGTACTAATATATTAACGATTACGAAGCAAACACCCAAACGCATGTGACATTTAAATTAAAACGAATAAACGAACAAACACATAAATAAGAAGTAAAACTTTATTGATATATTTTCAATTTAATTTCTTGTAAATGAATATTTCTCAATTTAATCTATCAAATAATATCTTGTCAATAATATCTAAAAGATATTTTATCTGTATAGAAATAAATTAAAAAATAATTTTATAAGAGGTTAAATTTAAAAATATAATATTTCTGAAGAAGCAAAATAAAATTTTAATCAATAAATAAAGTAATAGATAATTACATACCCCTCGTGGCTTGTGAGCATCTCTCTTGCCACCGAGCTCAGCCTTGGCATCCACGGCGGCCTCGCCGGCATTATTGGCCATGTACAAATTGATGATCTTCTCGGCCACCTGCGTTTCGTCGGGGTTCTCCTCCATCAACATCTCCAACTGGGCCTTGGGGATTCTCATTTTGACCCTCATAGGCTCGTGGTTAGGCCTGGGCCCATCCAAGCCGAGGCTCGAGGGTGGCTTCTTAACGAGGGTGAGGTCAGAGACGGATCTCTTGGAGAGCATCAAGAACTCGAGCCTATCCTTAGCGTTCATACCCTGTATCCCAGTGGATCGCACCCTTCTGGCTAGCTGTGGCTCCGGTGGCTGAACCTTCGGCAACTCCAGTAGGAAATAGATTCTCTTCGGCTTTAGCTCTTGGTGGGGCTCCAACGGCTTGGCCCGAACTCCGAAATGCTTCACTGCTTCGGAATCCAGCAGCACGTGACCCGGGTGGTCCTTCACGACGTCGTTCACTCTCGCCGGCGTCTTCAGCTTGAACGTCTCTCCGTCTACTTTCATCACCTTAGCCTTTTTACTCCGTCCTACGGCGTTACCCATCTCTGCTTTCTCTCTTTTTCCTTTTTGCTTTGTTTGATGAAGAAATTTGTTTGTGTGTTTCTCTGGAACGAACGGAGTTTGGAAGTATATATATGGGTATGCGTGTGTTGATATGGGAGTTGAAGAAATCAAAATTGATTTGTGGGCCGGGTGTGAAATATGGAAATATGGTAGAGATTCCATCATATAAATTATTGCTTAAGCTAGATTACATGGGGACAAAGTTTTGTTTAGTGGGTTTATTAAAATCAAAAGCAGAAATTAAAATAGTTAACTAATAGTTGTGGGGTAGGCCGAGCCGACATTCCGAATTGAGAAAATTAGTGGGTTAGCTAGCCCTCACATCTTATTCTCTTCCTATATCATTTCCTAGGAGAAAGTATATTAGTATTTATCTAATTTTTTCTTCTCAATTAGATTACCCTTCCAAATATATAAAACTACACACAGGGAGTGAGTTCTGAATTTAATTAAAAAAAATTGGGATTTTGGTTCATTTCATGCCACTGGATCAGGTTTTAGGTTTTACAAGATTTTTGTTTGAATTTTACCATAAGTTATTGCGTCAATTTTGTTTCTCTCCCTTTTTTTAATTCTCATCATGTCCTACATATACAGACATAATTTATAATATTAATAAATAATATATAAATTTATAATAATAATCATAAATGTAAATACATAGTCTGCAAAGAATGGCAGCTTTGGAGAATAAAGTTGATGAGTAATTATCCAAAGAGAAAGCTGATCATAAAAGCTTGGTGAGTAGAAGCCTATTAGGCAACGTTTTAAAATGGATAAGACCATGAAATGGCCTTCTACGTTCTCCACTTGTTTATCAACTTTAACAAAAGACGTAGTGTCAGTGTCGAAGAGTTTGCTCATAGCTTACATCAGATAGGCTCTATAGTCTAATATTGACTTTTGCGTAGACATACTCTCATGTATTAATGAAACTGTTAATTCTTGTTCGCTGGTTTTCTTTTCCATCGTCACTTTTTCTCGTAGCTACGGTTCTAGGGATGAGTAACAGATCATGAGTAATATTCATTGGCCTGCTGATCAAAATGCTACATTTGGGGAAAAAAAAGTTGTGTCAAATCTTGATGTCAAAAAAGTTATACATGCGCATGCTATAAATTCAACTGTCCTTGTCCTTCACTGTGAACTCGGATTCATGGAATCAAAGTTTACGGTGCTATTAACAATCCTGATTCATAGAATCTATGAATTGGAGTCTATCAATCGGAGTTGCTAATGGCGACTATATATATATATATATTAAAAATAGTAAAATAATAAATAAATTTAAGTAATTTTTTGGGTGCAATTATACAATTTTTATTAAATAATTATTATTTAGTACAATTTTTTTCATTAGATATGAATAAAATTAAGTAAAATACATAAAATGAAATATAATAATAAATTAAAAAAATTATATCATATTTGATAATATTGCATCAATTTTAAAAATAAAAAATTATTTATAGTCACTCCCTGTGCACAATAAGATTTTTAGTTTTGGATATTATAGTCGCCACTGTTTCAATTGTCTTTTTTTTTTTTTTAAATAATGAAACAACTAAAGTTACATAATATTGAAGTTACTAATTGGATATGGGGAATTAAGAAAATTATTACATTGTTAACACATTCTCTTATTGTTCTTGTTGCTGTTGCTCTTAAGTGGATTATTAATATTGATAGCTAGAGGAAAATTTAAGCCTAAGTTCGAGAATTGAACTAGAAGAATTAGGTCATGTGATGTCACAAACCCCTATTATGATAATTCCCTAGCCTTAAAATACAATAATTGAAAGGTGCAAGACATCTACTACCGAGTCAATGTAAATAATAAGGCGTCAGATGATCCCAACTGTGACATCAATTTGAAACGTCCCATCAATTTGGATAATTGGCTTTAGGTTATCAAATGCATCTATACATGGCTTAAAGGCCCAAAATACATGACAAAAAATAGCATTAGGCTCACCATCAAAATTGCTTTGTTGACATTGTTTGTGAAAGAACTCAACACATGAGCCAGGCATAAAATGTTAAATGGTTGCTAGCAATCTAGGCAATAATTTGTAGGAGCTTTACTAATTACCAAAAGCAATTGCAAGGCATGATATTTCGCTTTCTAGGCCTTCCTATGTGAAGCAATGCTTTCAAACATACTTTTCACTCACTAAATGATTTACCTAATGGACACCTTAAGCATCTTAGTCACCATTGCTATAATACACGATGAGATAATATTAAAGTCTAATTTCAAGTAATCTTATCATAATGTGGTAGAAAAAATGTATGTGGTTTGCTATATTTTGTTATCTACTGATGGTTGTCCTTTGCCTTTTTGCCTACCCTTACCCTCATTCTATAGTTGGTGTCATAATTAATACATCAATATTCTTGCAAGTGAATAATACACCTTAAATGTGTGGTGTGCTCTAACAAAGTATAAATTCACAGCATGTCATATAGCTTTGATATTCATATACTACAAGTTGATGTACAACTCCTAGTTGTTGTTCAAATTTAGCTGACCCACCGATTTAACAAAATCATCACCCATGGCTGCTGCCATATTAACTTATGAAAAGAAAGTAACGATCAAGTCCATATGTAATAGGCTATTGGTACAATTGTGATGGCATCATCAGGATCATCTCCACCTTTTTCATTAAACTCCTCATCTTCATCCTCATCATCGTCATCTTCATTATAGTCATAATCAAGATAAAGTCTTTGTTTTCAAAATCATCTATTATATCTTCATCCCTTCCTAGTGGTAGGTAGGATGAACTCGTCTTTAAACTAGGACTCATTGTATGGGTGTGATAATGCTGGGCATAAGCTGGTGGTTGATAAAAGGGGTCAACATCTATGACATATAAAGAGATTGAGGAAGCTTCTCGATGGGTGCTATGCATGTGGCTAGTTGACGGTTACTATGTTTACATATAACTCTACCCCATTCAACTAGGATGAGAAACATAAGCGCTTGTCACATCTTTTGCACATCAAAATTGTCTTCTAAGATAACTATTTGATATCACATTAGATTTGTCAATGTCAGATACTTATGTATCAACTCTTATATGAATTGATTGGGGTTTAGTTGTACCTTTTGACTAACTGCATCTTTTAACTCTTCTAAAGTGATGTTTCTATCAATTATTATTATTTTGAACATGGCATATTAAAATATTGTGTCTTAATCACTTTTATAAATTCTTCCATTTGTGTACATCTAAACAAACTCATTTCTTTTATCCATTTTCTTAGTAATCTTCTACCTTCAAATGTTATGGAATTTTTGACATAATAATTAGTCAATAACAACCACAATAAAAACATTAATAAAAACATAAATAATAAATAAATAACGAATTTATCCAATGAAATAACAACATAAAAAATACAAAAAAAAAAAAGAATAAAAAGTATAGAATAAATGAATGCAAAATAAAAAATACATAACAAAAAAGAATAAATACAAAATAATAAAGGCAAAATAAAAAAGAATAAAACCGAAATTGCTTGGAAGGATAAAAAAAGGATAAATACAAAATATAGTAATAAAAGGATAAATTTCTATGCAATAATAAAAATGAAATTACTATACAATAATAAAAAAATAGAATAAGAAAAGGATATATACCAAAAGAAGGGAATAAATTACTATACAGTAATAAAACATAATAAAAAATTATAGAATAAAAATTAAAAAACATAAGAAAATATCCCTACACTTAAAAAATTATAGAAACAAAAAATAAACATAATAAAAATTTCCTTCACTTAAATAAAAGTGAACAACAATAAAATAATCATCCCAAATGCAAATTTTCTTTTTTTGGCAATAGCAAAAAAAACAAAAATAATATAACAAATAAAAAATGATGCCTTAAGAAAAAATAAAGAAAGGAATGAACATTTACATTTAATATAGAGAATAAAAAGACAAGTAAAAGATCTAATGAATGACTAGTAGCTTAGAAACTAATCTAAAGAAGGAAGAAGACGCAACTAAGATGCAACGCAACTAGAGGCAAATTTTAGAAAATGAGTGAGTATCTATTTTGGCTTAAGGGAATGGCTTAAATTACAGAGTAACTAAGGGTATAATCGTCATTGTAATATAAAAACTTAAATTTTTGTTTTAATTTATATCTACTAGATCAATAAGAGAGCATCACATGGCGCTTTAATCTCAGCAGCCAACCATAACTCACCACATGGCTTCTCACTTATCTACTCAGTTAACCTTTAATATACTTGTTAATTACACCTACAAGAGCTAACGCTTTTGCAAGTGGCTTTCGCAAGCTACTGCACAAACTAACCTATGGAAGCTAGCAACAAATCCCACCAAGTTAAAAAATAAAAAATAAAAACTTGGATTCAAAGAATCTGAGTTCATAAAAAAAAAACAAAACAAAACAAAACAAAAGAACTCAGATTGGTGACATCATTGAAATAAGAAGGACTCAAATTCATACAATTCGAGTTCAGAGGATATGCATCCAATAATTTTTACTATGTAGAATTTGACTATCATTTTTTTTTTATCATATTGGTATTCATTCCCTAGTTCTATTTATATGTACAAGTGTGCTAGTATTAATAACTATCATATTTGCCTTATAAAATTTTGAATATTATCTTTTTATTATTGAAATTTTACATTAAACCCAATAGCTAAATATTTTATATATGATGAATCGATATTTATAAAGAGTAACAGATATAAGATGTAAGACAGAAATTATCATATTAAAATTTCTCCTTACAACATATAAACAAAAACTCCAACATAATAATTTTATAAATTAAACAATTGAAATTCTCACTCATGTATGTGAATCAATTAATGAGATTTATATAGTAAAAACAAAAAATCTCATATACATACCTCCAGTCGTAATAAAATCAAAGTGGGATTAGAAGAAAACCGTACTAAACAAGGAGCGGTATGGCTTTAGTTAAGAACATCTCAAAGCCAATTAGAGACCTTCTGAGTCCTCCTACCAAAGAGATAGGCCAACAAATCAGTCTCTATATCAGAGAAAATTTGTTGGAGAGAGAAAGAGAGAAGAGACCTACCTCCTCTCTCTTTCCCTCTTCCCCACATGATTCTCTCTAATACAAGAGAGAAAACAAGTTCAAGAGATAGACTCTATAATTATTCCTCCTAAAGTTTCAGTTTGTCAGCTTTCCTTTTTTAAGTTATACTCTTTTTGGCTCACCCTCTATGTTTCAACCCTTACTTGGAGTTAGCCTTAAAACCAACTATAAGTATGTACACATAGCATGTCCTAATTCTATGTCCTCTAAGACCCTACTTCGCCAATCTATACTTGAAAAACCTCCTTTTCCAAGCTATCATGACATCCTTCGAACTCCAAACCTCCCTCAAGGTCAACTACTCCTAAACCTTAAACCTCGTAAAGCTTTATCCTTAATCTACTACTCTCAAAGCACATTGTCATGCAATATTTTAACTTTTTCCTCCTCCTTTTTTAAGGCACTCTTTCTCGTAAAAGCTAAGTTATTTTTCAATAAATTTTAGCTCGATGGCTCATGTTGTTGGAAGGGAAGAAGCACAAGATATGTGTTGCACTAACACAATAATGTATGGAAGATTTGCAAAAGGCTCATGAAGAATTAAGACAAACTTATGAGAAAGTCAAAGAAAAGCTACAGCTCTGACAACAGACAGAGAAGCTAAGGGATCCAGATATAATAAAGAGCCATTGCAAGACAAGCAACAAGAAATGTTGTATATGTTATTTGTAATTTTTCTCTTGGATGTGGTCCAAACCAACATCGTTAATTGTAAAAGAAATATTTAAGTTTAAGGGGGGATGTTGAAAATAAATAAACTTAAATATTGTCTCTTACTCTTTTATGAGTTTTTTTAAGTATTTGTGTGTTTTGGAAGAAGTGAAAGTTTTAGTATTTAGTGTCATAAGTTATTGTCTTGAAGTATGTGTGTGTCATAAATATGTATGTGGAAATGTGTGAGTTATAAATATCATAATTAATAAAGGGAGTTTAAGAGTCTTGAAGTATTAGTATAAATAAGGAATGGGTGTTAAAATATGAGAAAGAAGAATAGATTTATAAAACAATTTATAATATAATAAAAGTATTGTTTATATATCCCTCTTCCATACAATATTATGATAGTACTTCTCATATATCTCTATCTTCCCCTCCAACAAAGAGGTCTGGACCACAACCTAGTGGCTAATCTCAAATTGTAAACATTATTCTCCTTATTGTTACTACCACTTCATTACTTCTAAAATAATAGCATCAAAGCCCTAGTTGTATAAAACTGAGTATAGGTTAAGGAAAGAGATATACAGATACAAGGCATTCATAGAAAAGGAGGCCAAAAATAAAGTTGCACTTCAAGCAATATGACACTCACAATATTTCTACAATATTGTGATTTAAGATGTTAATTCAAGGAAATTGCAAAATGTCAAATATGAATTGGAAGATTTGAAAGAGGCTTATGAATAATTAAGACAAACTTATGAGAAAGTCAAAGAAGAGCTACTAGCTTTGACAACAGAAAGAGAAGCTGAGAGATCCGAAAATAATGAAAAGCCATTGCAAGACAAGCAATAAGAAATGTAGAACCTGCTGCCCATGATTTTCCTCTCAGATGTGGTCCAAACCAACATCATTAATTGCAAAAGAAATATTTAAGTTTAAAAGGGGATGTTGGAAATAAATATACATAAATATTGTCTCTTAATATTCTATGAGTCTTTTAAATATGTGTGTATCTAGGAAGAAGGGAAGGTTTTAATATTTAGTGTCATAAGTTATTGTCTTGAAGTATATGTGTGTCATAAATATGCATGTGGAAATGTGAGTCATAAATGTCATAATTAATAGAAGAAGCTTAAGAGTCTTGAAGTATTAATATAAATAGGGAATGAGCATTAAAATATGAGAAAGAAGAGTGGATTTGTAAAATAGTTTATAATATAATATAAAGTATTGTTTATATATCATTCTTCTATATAATATTATGATAGTGCTCCTCATATATCTCTAACTTCCCCTCCAACACTCATCTAACCACTCACTTAGCACCATTTAAAAACTCTTGCTTTTTAGAAGCCGTCCTCCCATATCAATTTCACTATATATGCGCACTTGTGGATTTAAAGTTCAGTGGACTCACCACTTTTTTTTCACTATCTATGTTATATATGCATGGAACAATGTTAGCCTCAAATTTCCCATCTATCATCAAAGAACTTAGTGGCCTCATATTCATCCGTGTTATGAACCCACACCCTCTTTTTTTTTTTTTCTTTTAGGTTTAGGAACCATCAAAGACAAAGTTTTGACCTCCGCCACCCACCCAGGATGATAAGTTTCTTCTTTGATGAAAGCCTACTCACCTTCATCTTTCACCATGAAGTTTATTGCCACATCAAAGCCTTTTTCTTACTTGAGAATTAACTTCCTTCTATTATTGCTTTGATACTAAGTTGGATTTGTCACCCACAAAAGAAATATGTTAAATTTGTCAGCTAGATCTTGCTCATATCTTAGTTCTTATCACACTTTCTATTGTTCTTTTTTATCTTAGGCATTAATGTTTTTATTGTCTCTAGTTGCTATTTTATGCTTTTGTTTCTAACTATCTAGAGAAAAGTGACTATCTCATGTAGTTTTTTCTTGTTAATTTAAATTTTCTAGTTTACTAAAAAATCAATAATTATAAATTAAATGAGTTAATAAAAATAATAATGTGATATAGTAAATTAATTGATAGAAGTTAATAAGATCGTGTTATTGTTACACCACTTAATACATAAGCACTATTATATTTTTGGAAAAATTACACTTAATTAAACATTATAATATTTGCCTCTAATTATAATTTATTTCACAATTTTTTTGTTGTTGCATTTAATCCTAATTTATTTGAGCTATTGCAACACTACTCACAATCTAAATCAAACGTTCCTTTTAATTGAAGTAACAATATGTGTCTATATATATGGAGAAATTTTTTTATTGATTTTTTTCTCTAATTATAATTTTTTAACTGATTAATTCTGATGAGATAGATAAATGAATTAGTTAATAATAAAAATTGATTAATTGAAAAGTTATAATTAAAATAAAGACCACATGCATTGAGTAAGTACAATTTATGTTATATATGGTAAGTGTAAAAATGATGATATAAAATAATAATGAGTAGAAACCAACACTATTGGCAGCCAAGTAATCAAGTCCTCACTAGTGTCCAAGTGTGAACACCATATTTTGTCCTAAAAAAAAATTTCAAAAATAATAACAAAATCAAGTTAGCAAAAAAATTAATTAATTAATTAATTAATTAATTAAAATCAAAAATTAAAAATCAAATTAAAAAAAGGGGGAAGACAAAAAATGATTTAAAAGTAAAAACCCAATTACTTTGTTTGTCAGCCCAAGCCCATTAATCTTATAAAAAAAAAGCATTCAAACTCAATTTTATAAAAAAAAAAAAAAGCAAAGCAAGTTAGCAACTCCAGTCCAATTTGCTCAAACCCATTAGCACCACCTCTTTCTTGAGCCCTTTAATAATGAAAAAAAACAAAACAAAAATATTAAAAGTAAACACAGCCAATCGAAAAACCCCCCAGCCCAAATGACAAGGAAAAAGGGATAGCTCCAGCCCACTTCAGCTGAACCTGTTGGCCCATCAACCAAAAACACTGAAGGGGGCGTCAAAATAGAGGGCTTCGCATTTTTGACCCACAGGCTCCCAGAGTCTTTCACCCCTTCTGTCCCTGCCATCAACAGAAGCAAGAATGAAGCACAGAGAGAAACATGAGAAAAGGAAAGTCGGCGAACCACAGAGTCTGAGAAGATCCAGAAGGTAGGCTACAGCAGTAGGCTCGAGGATTTGACTGCTTCTGAGGTCTTTTTCATGACTAGAGGAACGAGGCGAAGCAGACGGAAGCGCTGGATACAAATGGAGATGGAGGGGATTCAAAAAGGGGAGTTTTCGAGATTTGGGAGGTCAGAGAAAAATGAAGGCATCAAAAGGAGAGATTCAAAGAGAAGGGAAGAAACCCGAGAGCGAAGGAGCAGAGGGAGGGAGAGGATTGTTTTCTTCGGATTCGAGTCAAGGAGAATCACAGAGAGGAGGACCGAAAAAAATCGAGAGACAAAGGGGGATTCAAAAAATTGAGAAACAGAGAGGACCACTGGAAAAATTGAGGTAGGAGGAGTTTCGAGATTAAAAGGGGGGAAGAGGATTTCAGAGGGGAGGAAATAAAGGGGAGACCAGAAAGAATCAAGAGGGATAGAATCGAAAAGGAGAGGGAGACAGAAGCAAAAATTCAGGGACGCGAACCACAGGGGGAGGATTTTCGGACAGAGGAATTCGAAGAGGGAAGAGCTCATTTATCCCCTGCAACTCCAAAGGTAAGTCATGAATCTGGATTGTTGTCTTTACTTGTTAATAGAACTTTCTTGCAATTGCTGATGGTTTGTGCTGGGAATGGAATACTGGAGGGTACTATCATTCCAAATAGTTATGGGTGGAGTTCGAATACATTGCTCTGTATACATTCTAAGACATGCACAATAGGTGCTCGATAATCGAGGTAGGAGGAGTTTCGAGATTAAAAGAGGGGAAGAGGATTTCAAAAGGGAGGAAATAAAGGGGAGACCAGAAAGAATCAAGAGGGATAGAATCGAAAAGGAGAGGGAGACAGAAGCAAAAATTCAGGGACGCGAACCACAGGGGGAGGATTTTCGGACAGAGGAATTCGAAGAGGGAAGAGCTCATTTATCCCCTGCAACTCCAAAGGTAAGTCATGAATCTGGATTGCTGTCTTTACTTGTCAATAGAACTTTCTTGCAATTGCTGATGGTCTGTGCTGGGAATGGAATACTGGAGGGTACTATCATTCCAAATAGTTGTGGGTGGAGTCCGAATACATTGCTCTGTATACATTCTAAGACATGCACAATAGGTTCTCGATAAAATGCCTAATAAAAGGTGAAGTTGAATCTTAATGTTTGATCATGGTTGTTGGAAAAGGAGGTTCTGACAGATTCATGGTGTGCCTGTTTTGATTTTCCCTTTTGCTGTGATTTCGTGATGAATGGTGGTATGTTTCAGAATTTAAGATTGTTTGAATGTCCTTGTATGATGAATGGTGGTATATTTCATGTACGATTGGGTGGTTTAATTCGTGATTTAGTCTTATTTTTTAATCTCCTCTTGCGTTGAATGCTGAGTGAGAATGAATCCCGTCACTGAGAGGATCCCAATTTAGGCTTAGTTAATTTTGCCTATACTGGTTGCTGATATATGGACGTCGATATTACCGTTGTTTTTTTTTTAATTTCATTTTTGGTTTCATTTTATTTCATTTTTAGTTTTTTGGTCGTGTGGGATTTCTTGTCCCCTCAAACATAGGTGAATTAATTTAAGGGTACGTGTGACAATAAACCTCCTTAACCATTATTGAGTTTTATGGGTATGTTAGCCTATATAAAGGGGGTTTGATTCCAAATAAAGGGCACACCACAGTAAAAAAAAAAAAAAAAATTCTTAAAGAAAACAAAAAACAATGCAAAAAAAAACCAAAGGAAATGATATCAAAAAATAAAGGAGTTTTCTTTTCAAATAAAGTAGAGAGAGAATTTTCAGAATAAGGAAATAAGAAAAAAAACAACAATCAAAAGATGTCAAGAAGTTCTTTCCAACCCAAAGTCTTATACTAAAAATTAACAAAAAAAGAAAAGCCCTTTCAACTAATAAACAATTTAAGGAATGGATTCAAAAATCCAATCAATAACAAAGAGTAATCATAAAAAAGAAAAATTTAGAATAAGGAAATTTTAGAATAAAAAAATCATAATAATCAAATGAAAAAAATTAAAATACAAACAAAGTGTTAGAAAAGGCGTCATACAACTAAATAAAAGAAAACCCTCATTAAAACAAAATCAAGCATAAGAAAAAAAAAAAGGAAAGATGAAAGGGGTTAAAGAAGTGAAATTAATCTAATATTTTCAAATTAAGACATACAAATGATCTCCACTTCTTATCAAAAACAAAAATGAAAAAACACAGATAAAAATAAAAAAAGAACAAAACAAAACAAAACAAAAAAATATACAAAAGAAAATCATAAAAAAAATATACACAAAACAAAGACAAACAGAAATAAAAACAAAAAGAAAAAAATAAAAATAAAAGTAGAACACAAAATGAAAATTAGCCAAAAAGAAACAAATAGAAAAAGACAAAAAAAATAATAATAAAGGAAACGAAAAAGAAATGAAAAATAGAAAACAAAAAATAACAACAAAAACAAAAAAAAAAAAGAAAGAAAAAAAAAAGAATAAAACAATAACAAAAAAATTGGAAAAAAGAAAAACAAAAAAAATGAAAAGGGGTAATAAAAAACAAAAACAATGAAACAAAAATGAATGAAAAGCAAAAAAACAAGAGAGAGAAAAAGAAAACCGGAAATGCAAGAAAAATTAAATTAAATTTTTCTTTAGCAAATTAAAACACATCGACTAATTTTAAAACTCATTTTATTTGTTAAAGAAAAAAAAAGTAATTTATTTTTCTTCATCTTTTCGAGAAAAAAACAACACCCAAACAAAAAAATTAAATTAAAAAATTAAATTAAAAAATAAAAAATAAAGAACATAAGAAAACAAAAACAAAACAAAAACAAAAACAAGAAAAAAGGAGAAAAGACCAAAAAAAAAAAAACATAAAACAAAGAAGAAAAAAATCAACCAACAAATATGATCTCTATTCGAATTACGTGGACTTTGATCCCTATTGAAGGGTACGTAGGCCCTAGGCTTTTATCCTTGGTCAAATCTGGTCTTGTAAATAAGATTTCTTTTCAATTTTTATTAATTTTTGTATTTTGCTTTTCTAATTTTGTTTATTTTCTTTCTTCCTTTTTATTTTTAATTTTATTTCTTTTATTTCTATTTCTTATTTTGCATATGATTTGTTAGAAGAATTAAAATTGATTAAAAGCCATATTGATTGTGCACAACTAACTTAGGGTAACTGTTCTTAGTAACAGGTGTAGTGGGGGTGCCTAACACCTTCCTCACTAACAATCGACTCCCGAACCTATTTTTTTATTCGTAGACCATTTTTCTTACGTTTCAAATAAAAAGGCTTTTCTAAAATTTTGCCTTTTCAAAATTAAAATTTTGGTGGCGACTCTACTTATTTTAATTTTAATTTTAGTTTTCATTTTCTTTGAAAATAAAATTGAAATTCCTTTTCAAAACTTTCTTTTTTAAAGGCGTCACGCGGTCTCATTTTCAGGTGTGACAGTATGGCGACTCCACTGAGGATGTTGTTTGAAAGTCAAGCCCAATTTAAGTTAGTCGTGCAATACATTATGGCCTTCTTTTTTATTTTGGTTCTCCTTTCTATTTATTGTTTGACTCACATGATTAGGGTAGATAACATGCTACTCACATGTTTACTTCATCTGTTTTATTTCATTAATTGTATATATAACATGTGTTAGGATAGATAATATGTGGAATAAAATCTCAGGGTAGACGACCATACCTATATATTTTATTTATTTATTTACTTATTTATTTATTTATTTATTACTTTTATCTGTATATGTGCTTTGCTCTCCCAATTGTTCTGTCAATTTGCCTAACAGATGAGGGTTGGGTAGTTCATAGGGTGAAGAGGTAAATGCTCTCCTCACACACACCACTGTAATACAAACATATCATACACATTATGGGCCCTATACCCGGGTCTGAGTGCTCCCTAGGTTAGTAGAGATTTATACTAATTTCCCTATGAAGCCTTGTGCTTCCTGAGGCTATCACGAAGACCTCACCTAAATTGTGCCTTGTTATATGGGTTTGACCTGTGTGGAATCTCTTTCCTCTCAAGGTTAAATTTACATAATAAGATCTTCACCTCATGGTGGGGGCAATTTAGGGACCAATGTTTAAGAATTATAAACCTCCCTGATAAACTCGCACTGATAGTCAAGCCATAGAGGCCTTCTAAATAGTTAGAGTCAGGCTCCAGTGATCACAACTTAGGATCTACCCACCTTAGGACAAAGGAGGGCACTTTTAATTGTTTGTTCATCACATCCATGCATCCAATGATATCCATAGGAAAAGTGACACATCATCACTATTTACTGGAGTAGTTAATGGGTTGTCATGGTACAATTAGACGTGCATTAATTATGACGAAAGTTCACATTAGTCAAATCAACCCCTGCCTAACGGGTCTTCGACCCTGAAGAGGCCATAACCATATTTCTTATAGTCCCTCAAAAGGGGAATCTTTCAGCACGTATTTATTTTCTATATACATTCAAAAAGGGATAAGATAAAATAATAAATAATGCATAATCCATTAAAAAAAATCTCTACCCCATAGAATAATGAATTTCTAATAGAAATGAGTGTTTTCAAAATTTTGGAAATTATAAAATGCATAAGTTTTGCATCATCAATGAATAGGTGTGATGTCTCGGTTAGAGATTGAAACCTTTTTAAGACATCAAGCGTGTAGAAAAATATATTTCTCTCGATTTAACTGTCGACTCTTCTCTTCCATGGAGTAATAGACTCCTCAAGAAAGAGTACAAAGTTTTTTTATTATTTCTCGTACTGAGGAATTATATCCAACATAATAGTATGAACATTAGTGGATCATTATAATAGCTTGTTGAACATATTAGTGTCAATTACGTGGGAAGCTATTCCTTCTTAAATTGATCCTCACACCCGCATTCTCTATGGAACAATAAATTTCTTGAGAATTAGGTAAAGTTGTCAAGCTAGCAATTATGATACACTAACCAATAAGCTTTGATATTTTGAAACAGCGAACGGTTATACGTACTGACTGGCATAATGGAGGTAATGGAACCTTCGGGCAATAGACGATATCTAAGTTCAAGACAAACTGGCCTAATTGTGACTGGAACAAAACTTAAAATCAAGGCAGAAGCTGAATCAGTTGAGAGCCTAATTATATTGAGCGAGAAATTAAGCGGAAGGTATATCCGAGATTTTCGAAGGGATTACGGAGACGTTTTAGACTTGCTGTAGATACCGGTATAACCAGAGGCACTTTCGGCCTTGGCCCAGCATTGGGATAGTTTATTAAGGTGTTTTACGTTCTCTACATTCCAAATCACACCCACTTTAGAAGAATATGGGAGCTTTATGAACACACCTCTGGGAAAAAAGGCCTCAATTTATTATTATCTGGGACATTTACCATCAAAACGTATAGTGACTTGGATTTTAGGGGAGGATCCTAGTAGAATCCAATTACATCAGAGAGGACAAACTGAAGGCCTTTTGAGGAAGTACGTAGAAGGGCGTTTGAAGATCCTAGCTGAAAAGGAAGATTGGGCGACTTTAAGAGGGTCCTTGCCTTAGCCATATATGGATTAGTGTTATTTCCCTCGGCGGTGGGGATAATTGATTTGGCGGCCGTGAGTGTCTTGTGGATGGTGAAAAATCATCATGTAAATCCTATGCCAGCAGTTTTAGTAGAAACATTCTTGACTTTAACCTTCTGTCAACAAGAAAATGGAGGGAAATTGAAGTGTTCTCTACAACTCCTTACTATTTGGATGTTCAATCATATTTATGGGAGATAATATAAATTGGGTCGATGTCATGACACTATACACCACCCGGTTAGAGATTTCTTTAAACGTGAAGGTGCTATCCTGTCATCTTTAAAAATGACTCGTGATGATTGGACACAATCCCTTAGTCAATTGGATGAAAACACGGTTTGGTGGAAGCTGGCTTGGTGGGAAAGTGAAGAAATCATATACTATTGTTGAGAATTCTTGAACGTACCCCTGATAAGTCCTCAGGGTTACATTAATTACAACCCATCAGTTGTTCATCAACAATTCGCATATAAACAAGATATCCCAGCCAAGGAAGCAATACGATTAATTCACTTTTATCATAATGACCCGAAAGCTAAGATACTTTGCCAGAAAATAAGAAGCGCATGGAGCCAAGTGATATGCAAAGGAAAATATGAGCTAGGCAAGTGAATTGTAGCTACCACCAAGGAATATCGAGAATGACTAAAGGAAAGGACAAAGGGGGTTAACCCTTCTTTCGGACCACCTAATCCTATACTCGGCAATGACATGCAAGTGATTGATGAAAAATTAGCAAGGCAAGTCGAAGAAAAGAAAGAAAAATTGAAGGTTTTAGAAGAAAAGAGGCAAGAACGGTTGAGGAGTTTGAACCAAATATGAAGTGAATGTACGGTCCTGCGAGCAGAAGCAGATAGGGCAAAGAGATACAAGGGAAGTGGGGGAAGTGTCGAGATGAAAAAGTTGAAAGAAGAAAATACAAGATTGAAGGAAACCATAGAGGAAGCTCAACAACGGGTAATCAAAAATGAAAAGAAGATGCATATTAGTAGGGCTCAATTGATAAAAGTCCTTAAGGAAAAAGATGTACTAGAAAGACAAATGCAGAAACTTGAATCTAACGGGACTCGACGCAAAATTGACATGCTAGCCAGGGAATTGGAAAAGAATATGAATGAACTATCCATCATCAAGAGTGATAATGCTGCGGTAATACAAAACCTAGTGGAACAGCTTAATCAACAAGCTGAGACGATTGAGACATGGAAGACACTCCATGCTGAGTGAGTCATAGAAAAGGAAAGGTTTATATCTTGGTTCAAGAAAATGATCCTCCTTGCTAATGAGATTTTCCCTAGTTTCACGAGTTCACTTAAAGCAACTGAGGGATTGGCTAATCCATTGAACACACCGAAGGAAATAAAAGAATTTTTTATATTGTGTAATGATATTGTAAACGAGTTAAAGTACCTCAATAGTTGTTAATTTCCAAAGATACTGATATAATGTATCATTTAAGGCTTTGTTATGAAAAGACAAGAATTCCACTTCCCTTATGTTGGCCGTCTAAAAGGAAAAAACTCAGATAAACACGAAGACCTGATCATGTAGAGGTCTCAATCCCCTCTTACTTTGAGTGTCAACTTTGATATTTTTATGTAGATTAATGAAATCCTTTAAGAATCAAAGGGCTCGATGTTCCTCCGCCATTATGTCAAAATGGTTAACCCAAGTTAATACACAAAAAAAAAAATAATCATAATAGTGAAGATATAAAATAAGAGGAGTATTTTTTCAATGTCACTAAATTTGTTTTATCTTTACAGATAGAGAAACAAAAATATAAAAAGTGAAATAAAAGGAAGACAAGATTGCGCCTCTAAAATGTGTTCCATCTAACCAGACCCGTCCTACTAAAGTATACAGCACACATTCAAGAGCTAGGCTCATGGAAGAATATCAAGTGGAGGGTAGCTAGAGAGTCGAGGAAGACACAGTTACAATAAACAATCGAATGACAACTATGGAGAATTAACTAGCTCAGATGAGTGAGATAATGAAAATTCTCATCGAGACGCTAAAGGGGAAGGCTATCGACTCTTCATCTAGAGTATCCAGTCATCCACATGCCACTGCCAATATACCAGAGGTAGGAACGAGCTTACCAGGAGTGGTCATACCTGAAGCACACTATGACCAGATAACAGAGGCTACGTAGAGACAAAAGAATGTTTAGAATCCCCTAATGAAAATATCCGACAAACATCGTCCCCATGATGAAATAAGGGACACGCAAGAATTTCCTGGCTATAACCCCACCTATATACTGCAGGTCCTAACTATGAAGAATAAAGGGAAAGCTAACTATGATAAGGAGGATTGGGAGAAAGAGTTAGGAGAGGTCAAGGATCAATTGTGAAACTTACGGGGAAGCAACACTTGGGGTTCATTGGACGTGGAGGAATTGTGCATGATTCCAAAAGTTTCAATCCTGAGGAAATTCAAAGTCCCTGATTTTGACAAATATGATGGTACCAGCAATCCAATATATCATTTGAGATCATATTGTACGAAAATGACTGTCTAGTCAAGAGACAAAAAGTTTCTGATAAACTTCTTTTCAGAGAGTCTGATGGGGTTTGCCTTATTATGGTATATGCAGCTAGACCACTCAAAATTTTAGAGGTGGAGAGACCTCACAGAACCTTTCATGAAGCAATATAAATTCAATCTTGACATAACCCCAACTAGAGAACAGCTGAAAAGGATGAGTAAGAAACCGACAGAATCATTCAAAGAATATACTCAGATGTGGAGACTGATGGCTTCCCAAGTCCAACCTCTCATGATTGGTTCTGAATTTTGCTCCTATTTCATTCGGACTAGACCTGATCACGGGCCAAAAGCCCGCCCGGCTCGATAGGCCCGACTCGAAAAATATGGATATGAGCCCAAAAAAAAAGCCTGAAAAAAAAATGAGCCCGTTTATAAAAAACCCGAATATATAAAAGGGCCGAGCTTGGGCTTTTTTTAAAGCCCGGCCCAAGCCCGAGCCCGCTCGTATTATAATTATTTTTTATATATTATTAATAAATAATATTATTAGAACATTTATTTATAACTATAAATATAAGTAAAAAAGAATTATATAACATATATGATTATTATTATTTTTACTTTTACTTATTGTATAATATATTATTAGGAATAAATTATAATTCAAATAAAATAAATTATTAATAGTAATATTATTAGAAAAATTATAATTTTGAGAGGTTTTACTATCTTATATAGATATAAATATATATATAAGTTATTTAAACTTTTTGTGATTTTTTAATAAGTTATTTAGAATTTAAAATAAAAATAAAAGTATGCCTAACAAGTAATGAAATATATATAATATTTAAAACTAAAAAAAGACAAAAAAATAAAAAAAAAATAAAAGTATGCCTAACAAGTAATGAAATATATAATATATACTTCCCGGGCCCGGCTTGATTTTAACCAGGCTTGAGCCGGCCCGGGCCAGGGCTTAAAAAGATTTGCAAATTTTTTTATGAGCCCGGCCCGTTTTTGAATGAGCCTGGCCCGTGATTAGATCTGATTCGGACCCTCTCAGATCCTTTCTACAAGATAATGTTCGGCACTCATGTCACGGATTTCGCAGATCTAATTGAAATTGGGGAGAGGATAGATGCAAACATCAGAGATAGGAGACTTTCATCCCTTTAGTTAGAAAATAACTTAAAAAAGAGTCAAGGATTGAAGAAGAAAGAGGGAGACGTAAATTATGTCTAACCTACGAGGCCATATTCACAACAACCAGTTCCTTATCAAATAAATAGAGGAAATCAAGGTCAAACCCCATTTGTACCAGTTATGAATAGACAAGGGCAACATGAAAGAACGACTTATGTGCGACCAAAAGATAATCGCCCTTGGCCCAACTTTAATTCCACCAATGTTGAATTGTATAAGAAGTTGTTAGACGCGAAACTTTTAGGGCCTCGACGTGCAAACCCCGTACTGCCACCATATCCAGCATGGTACAACCCTAATGCCTCTTGCAAATACCATACGGGTGTCTCGAGGCATTTAATTGAGAATTGTGTCGCCTTTAAGAAAATGTACTAGATTTGATTGAGTCCAACCATATCCAACTTAAACCTAGAGACGATTCAACAATCGCTACTAACCCTTTACCTAGTCATGGAGGATAGGTGAACGCTGTTGAAGAGGAACCAGGGTTCTCCAAGAATCATAATGCTATTAAGTTATTAATGAAAACTCTGTTAGTTAATCTTTAATCGGCAGGGTATGTGTTAGAATTATCAAAGGAAAAGATCGTTGGGACTGTTGTTGGGCTGCTAGTTAAATTTTGCAACTTTCATCAGTAAAATATGGATCATGACATTGAGAATTGTGGGTAGTTTTGGAAAGCTTTGAAGAAATTAATGACATTAGAAGTGGTGGTTATAGAGAAGTTAGAAGAAGAAATTAGCACGATAGAAGAAAAATATGTTGACATCTTTATTCCCACTAGACGACCAGAAATAGTTACCCTAACTATTGGAAATCCTTTTGCGACATTGGGACCATCTCATTCCCCTTCCTCGAGGCAACCTGCAGTGGTTATCAATATGCCAGCTCTGTTCCCGTATCAAAGCGACCATGCAGTACCATAGAGATATGAGGAAACCTTTAACTGTCCTTTAACTCAGACAGTGATTGCTAAAGTAGAAAGAGAACCTGTCACAAGTATGGTTAGAGCAGGAGGTATTACTCAAAGTGGCAGGGCTTACCTCCCGACAAATGTTAACAAGTATGGGAAGGGAAAAGGAATTGATAAGGTGAAAGAGAAAGAAGACAAAGAAGACAACATTGATGAAGAATTCCTGCGAATCATAAAACAAAGGGAATATGATGTGGTAGAGCAATTAAAGAAAACTCCAGCTCGAATTTCGATGTGGTCTTTAGTCATGAGCTCGAAGGTACATCATTGAGCCTTACAAAAAGTCTTGGAGGAAGCATATGTATGGCCTGACGTCACCCCGAAAAAAGTAGCTAGTGTGATGAACATCGTCAAGTCTACATCCACCATCTCCTTTTCTGAAAAGAGAGTCGTAGGGACGTCCTCTAATCAGCCAAAGGCCCTACACATTACACTTAAATGTAATGGGTTCATAATTGCAAAGGTTCTTATTGATGGAGGGTCGGCATTAAATGTGTTAACGTTGGCCACATTCGAACAACTGGCAATTGAGACGTCACACATTGAAAAAAGTGATATGGTGGTTAGGGCATTTGATAGCTCTAAAAGAGCAGTGATTGGCAATACTCACTTTTCTTTGGAGATTGGGCCAAAAACATTCGTGGTGGATTTTCAAGTAATAAATATTGATCCGTCCTATACAATGCTACTAGGCAGGCCTTGGATCCATTCCGCCAGCGCGGTGCCTTTTACTTTTCATCAAAGGGTCAAATTCATTGACGAGGGGAGGATAATCACTATCAAAGGAGAAGAAAAGATAATGTTAAGTAAGCTCAGTTTCTTGCCTTATATTGAGGCTGCTGAACAGAATATGGAAGCGATGTTTCAAAGCTTAGAGATGGATGAACCTAATCCTACCGTCGAAAATATTAATCAGGTCGTGATAAAGATGCTGCAAAAGATTGGATTTTGACCTGGAAAGGGATTGGGAATACATTTGTAAGGGGTTGAACTGCCTATTACTCTCCCAGAAAACCTTAATCGGCAGGGATTAGGGTATGAAACCTTACCATCAAACCAAGCTAAGGAGCAACCGAGCACGAAGTGGAATAAGAATCAAGAAAAGCTGAGAATCCCTCACATTAGAGAAACATTTCCGACCCCCTCAGGAGTTATGAATCGGCTAAACATCTTGATGGTTGATGATGAAGTAATGCAAGGGGTCAAGACTTGGATTTCGATTGACGATTCGGGAGAAAAATTGGACAATTGGGAAATTGAGAATATCCCTAATGTCGTAACATTAGAGTAATTGTTTTGATCATGTCTTACTTTTTCTTTTCTTTTCATTTTATTCTCTTTTCTTTTTCCTTCTGTTGTTGTGTCCTAATTTCAGACGGCACTTTATAAATGACGATGGTATTTTGCAAATGAAATGACAATTGCTTGGATATTCTGCTCCCCTTTTACTTTTATTCTTTCTCTTTTCGTTTATTTTGCTCTGCTCCTTCCTCAAGGAAATTGTTTTCCTTGGGACTCTTTCCTAACGCAAAAGTTCCGAGCCCCCGCAGAATGATTTATGCATTACTTTGGATATGCATGATTCCGAATTTGATGACGAAGAGTCGACCCAGACCTTCGAAAAGTTGCTCGATTCTGTGGATAAGGGTATTCGCCCTCATGAAGAAGCAATTGAAAACATCAATTTGGGGACGGAAGAACATAAAAAGGAGGTCAAGATAGTGGATAATCTGGAGAAAGAGGAAATGATTCAACTCTTCAAGGAGTATATAGATGTCTTTGCATGGTCTTATCAAGACATACCTGGACTTGACCTAAGGATTGCTTGTCATAAGATTCCTTTACTCCCAAACATTGAACTTAAGAAACAGAAATTAAAATGAATGCACCCTGACATGTCTTTAAAGATAAAAGAGGAGGTCATGAAGCAACTAAAAGTGGGTTTTCTTCAGGTATCCACATATCCGCAATGGGTAGCAAACATCGTACCTGCCCCCAAAAAAGATGGAAGGGCTCGCATGTGTGTCGATTATAGGGACTTAAACGAAGCAAGTCCAAAGGACAATTTTTCATTGCCCCACATAGATGTTTTAGTTGATAATACAGCATGAGCCTACCGGTATTCCTTCATGGATGGTTATTTAGGGTATAACCAAATCCCTATGCATGAAGACCATAAGGAAAAGATTACATTCATCACACCATGAGGAATATACTGTTATAAAGTAATGCCATTTGGGTTAAAGAATACTGGGGCAACTTACCAATGGGCTATGATGGCACTCTTTCACGATATGATGCACAAGGAGATTGAGGTATACATCAATAATATGGTGGCCAAATCTGCAAAAGGGGAAAGTCATGTGATGGTATTAAGGAAGTTGTTGGAAAGATTGCGTAAATACAAGCTTCAGTTAAATCCCAACAAATGCATCTTTGGGGCTTTGACTGAAAAATTATTAGGCTTCATGGTAAGTCAAAAGGGAATAGAGGTAGATCCTGATAAAATACAAGCTATTCAAGAAATGCCATCCCCCCAAACAACAAAAGAAGTACGAGGCTTTTTAGGTTGGCTTAATTATATAACAAGATTCATCGCTAATCTAACTGCAACTTGCGAGCCAATTTTCAAATTGTTGAAGAAGAACCACACTAAAAAATGGGACGATAGCTACCAATAAGCCTTTAATAAAATTAAAGAGTATCTGTCGAGTCCCCTAATCTTAATGCTGCCTATATCAGGACGACCTTTGATTCTTTATCTGACAATCCTACCAAGATCAATGAGGGCTGTATTGGGGCAACATGATGCTTTTGGAAAGAAAGAGCAGGTGGTTTATTACTTAAGTAAAAAGTTCAACGAATGTGCACGTTACCCATTGATTGAAAAAACTTGTTGCAGGCTGATATGGACCACTAAATGGTTACGACAGTATATGCTTTATTATAGCACATGGCTAATTTCCAGAATGGATCCTATCAAGTATATTTCGAAAGTCCACATGTTTCATGGCAAGTGATCCTGTCGGAGTACGACATCAAGTACATGACTCGAAAGTCCATAAAAAGAAGTGTCATAGTAGATCATTTGGCCGAGAATCTCCTGGATGAATACCAACCATTGGATTTTCACTTCCCTGACGAAGACATACTCACTATAGAGAACAATGAAGATGACAAGGATGGTGGTAATGGGAGATGGAAGATGTATTTCGATGAGGCTACAAATATGCATGGTTATGGTGTTGGGGCCATGGTTGTGTCACCAGAAGGAAAGCAGTTCCCGATTGCTGTTAAATTGGAGTTCGAATGCATCAACAACGTGGCAGAATATGAAGCTTGCATCAGTGGATTGAATGCTGCCATAACCCTTGGTGTAAGAAGCTTGGAAGTTTTTGGGGACTCTGCCCTCATAATCTATCAAGTGACTGGAGAATGGCAAACTAAGGACTCAAAGCTGATTCCGTATCAGAAGTTTTTGGTTCAGCTAATTAGCTAATTTGAAGAAATCAAATTTTATCATGTGACTCGAAACAAAAACCAATTTGTTAATGCTTTGGCTACTTTAGCAGTAATGATTCGACTCGACTATGGAGTCCAGGTCTAACCACTTAGAGTAGAAGCTAGAGATTTACCGGCATATTGCCTAAACATAGAAGAAGAATGTGATAGGCAACCTTGGTATCATGATATCAAGGCTTATATGACAAGTAGGGAATACCCAACTGAGGCCACTGAGAGTGATAAAAAGACTATTCGGCGTCTAGCTATGAATTTCTTCATTAGCAATGGCATTTTATACAAGAGAAGTCATGACAGTACACTATTACGGTGTGTAGATGCGAAGGAGGCACAGAAAGTAGTCACAGAGGTTCATAAAGAAATATGCGGTATGCATGCAAATGGTCATACTCTGACTAATCTGATCCAAAGGTGTGGATACTTTTAGTTGATCATGGAGAAGGATTGTACTGAATATGTTCAGAAATGTCATAAATGTCAAATTTATTCAGACAAAATTAATGCACCACCAATCTCACTACACAATTTGGTGGTACCGTGGCCATTTTCAATGTGGGGTATCGACGTGATTGGACCAATTAACCCTAAAGCTTCAAACAGACATCGTTTTATCTTGGTTGCCATTGATTATTTTACAAAGTGGATTGAAACTAATTCCTTTACTAGCATCACTCAAAAAGCTTTTTGTAGGTTCCTCAAGGTAAATATCATTTGCCGTTATGGACTGCCAGAGAAAATCATCACTGATAATGCCCCGAACCTGAATGGGGCAGAAATCTTTAAGCTCTGTGAACAATTCAAGATTAAACACTATAATTCAGCATCGTATGAGCTACAGATGAACGAGGCCGTAGAAGTAGCAAATAAAAATATAAAAAAGATCATTGCCAAGATGACACTCACCTATAAGGATTGGCACGAAATGCTTCTATATACTTTGCATGGGTATTGCACAACTGTGCGTATGTCGACTGGGGCAACTCCTTACTCCTTGGTTTATGGAATGGAAGTTGTCATGCCAATTGAGGTTGAAATCCCATCGTTACGAGTATTAATTGAATCCAATTTAGACGAAAACGATTGGATAAGAACCCAGTATGAGCAGTTGAATATGATTAAGAGACGAAGACCTACTGCAATATGTTACAGACAGTTGTATCAAAGGAGGATAGCAAAGGCTTTGAACAAAAAGCTTCGTCCTCAAGAGTTCAAAGTTGGTGACTTAGTCCTCAAAAGAATTTTGCCAAACCAGGACGATGCTCAAGGCAAATGGGCTCCCACTTATAAAGGCCCTTATGTTGTTAAGCATGCTTTCTCAGGAGGAGCGTTAGTTCTAATGGACATGGATGGTCATAAATTAACCAAACCTCTCAATTCGGATGCAGTTAAAAGGTATTTTGCGTAAAAGGAAAAGCTCGCTAGGTTGAAAACTCAAAAGGGCAGCCTAGGCAAAAGTTAAAGCAATAATAATAATAATAATAATAATAATAATAATAATAATAATAATAATAATAATAATAATAATAATAACAAATTAAAAAATCAAAAATCAAGAAAAAAAAAAAAGAAATGAAGAGGAAAAGCATGACAATGTAAGAAGGCGCCTAGGCGAAAGTAGGGGCAAGGTTTGAAAGTCCGCTTTGACCAAAGCAACCAAGTAACAAGCAAAATAGAACCCCAGGAAGTCAAGGATCATAGATCAGGTTGGATGAGATGTATATCTCGGGTTGCACAACAGATTGTTTTGTAGAGACATGCGAAACCAATTATGGAAGACAATCTTTGAAAGAATTTCTCGAGTCAAGTTCTTTCAGTTCTATGTTTGTTTGTTTGTTTTTTTATCATTACGGTCTCTTTCTTTGTCCATATTCCATATTGTCTGAACTCCCAGGTGTTTCCTTCGACAAACTCGCTAATAAAATTATTTCGCATAAGTCTCAACTATGTTTTATTCTTAGTCTATAATTAAATAACTCTAAATTGACATTTTTCAAAGCACTTACTTGGCACGACATGGTTAGTATTTTCTTTGGATCACTTATCCTCTACAAACCACTTATCGTTACTCAAAGAGCAAACCAATAAAAAGGGATAGTTGTAGTTTCAAGGACAGCATACAAAATTCCTTGGTGATAAAGAATTAAGAGTTACAAATGGGACGCAGCCTAAGGTACTAAAGGTCTGGCTAGATGGGCATTGCGTTTTGGTAGAGCGGCATCTTATTAACTACAACAAGACACAAAGCAAAAGAAAAAAACACAGAAAGAGAAAAGAAAGTTTCAAAACCATTTAAATGACAATAAATGAAGCACCTCATGTACTCACACACTTCACATAACCCCTGGTTTGCAATGGGACAAGGGAAAGATCTGCATTTCATGAAAGGAAGCATCAATTGTCTCATGCATTCCACATTTGCATACGTTGCATAGGCCCTAGTTCATGCTAGGATAATTGAAAGTCAAAATCTTGCATGAATCCCAGTTCACAGTGGGGCAAATAAAATAGGAAGGAAATAAGATTTTTCATATATATTGGTTCATATAGGTGCATACCTTGCATAAAACCTAGGTGAATAAAAAATAAAGCCTTCTAACTCAGAAAGATCGGTACAAAAAGTAAACCCTTTAAAGCCCTGCACAGGCCAAGTACCCTTAAAGCCCTACACAGGCCAGGCACTCTTTTAAAGCCCTGCATAGGCCAGGCACCCTTTTCAAACCCTACACAGGCCAAGCACCTTAAAGCCCTGCATAGGCCAGGCACCCTTTTTAAACCCTGCACAGGTCAGGCACCTTAAAACCCTGCATAAACCAGGCACCCTTTTTTAAGCCCTGCATTGGCCAGGCACCCTTTTCAAGCCCTGCACAGGCTAGGCACCTTAAAGCCCTGCACAGGCCAGGCACCTTAAAGCCCTGCATAGGCCAAGCACCCTTTTCAAGCCCTGCACAAGCCAGGCACCCTTTTTTAAGCCCTGCATCGGCCAGACACCTTTTTCAAGCCCTGCACAGGCCAGGCACCTTAAATCCCCGCACAGGCCAGGCACCTTAAAGCCCTGCATAGGTCAGGCACCCTTTTCAAGCCCTGCATAGGCCAAGCACTTTAAAGCCCTGCACAAGTCAGGTACCCTTTTTTTAAGCCCTGCATAGACTAGGTACCTTTTTCAAGCCCTGCATAGGCCAGGCACCCTTTTTAAACCCTGCACAGGCCAAGCACCCTTAAAGTCCAGCACAGGCATCACAAAGTCCTACACAGAATAAGTGCCATTTCGAAATCCTGTACTAGAATAGGCATCCTCTTCAGAATTACATTACTTCCTTTCTCTTTAATCAGGTCACGACATTCTCAGGTAAGTTCGCTCACTTTTATCTGTTAGCTCCCCAAACAAAATACATGTTTCCATCTTTACTTATTCTTAAGCTAAGGATATTAAAAAAAAATTTCAATCTCCTTGCTTAAAGAATAAGTAAAGAGGGGTAACCTATGACACCATATTTTGTTTGGGTCGCTTTTTCATTTTTGTTTATTGTCAAAAGGCAATTAGATCATCCTAGACAAAATACGTGTTCTTATCTTTACTTGTTCCTTACGTAAAAATACTAAAAATTACATTTTCAATCTCTTTGCATAAGAAACAAGTAAAGAGGGGCAACTGTGAACACCCTATTTTGTCCTAAAAAAAACATTTCAAAAAAAATGACAAAATCAAGTTAGCAAAAAAATTAATTAATTAATTAAAAAATCAAAAATTAAAAATCAAATTAAAAAAAAGGGGGGAAGACAAAAAACGACTTAAAAGTAAAAACCCAATTACTTTGTTTGTCAGCCCAAGCCTATTAATTTTATTAAAAAAAAACATTCAAACTCAATTTTATAAAAAAAAAAAAAAAAAGTAAAGCAAGTTAGCAACCCCAGTCCAATTTGCTCAAACCCATTAGCACCACCTCTTTCTTAAGCCCGTTAATAATGAAAATACAAAACAAAAATATTAAAAGCAAACACAGCCAATCGAAAAACCCCCCAGCCTAAATGACAAGGAAAAAGGGATAGCTCCAACCCACTTCAACTGAACCCATTGGCCCATCAACAAAAAACACTGAAAGGGGCGTCAAAACAGAGGGCTCCACGTTTTTGACCTACAGGCTCCCAGAGTCTTTCACCCCTTCAGTCCTTGCCATTGACAGAAGCAAGAATGAAGCACAAAGAGAAACATGAGAAAAGGAAAGTCAACGAACCACAAAGTCTGAGAAGATCCAAAGGGCAGGCTACAACGGTAGGCTCGAGGATTTAACTGCTTCTGAGGTCCCTTTCACGACCAGAGGAACAAGGCGAAGCAGACAGAAGCATCGGATACAAATGGAGATGGAAGGGATTCGAAAAGGGGAGCTTTCGAGATTTGGGAGGTCAGAGAAAAACAAAGGCATCAGAGGGAGAGATTCGAAGAGAAGGGAAGAAACTAGAGAGCGAAGGAGCAGAGGGAGGGAGAGGATTATTCGAGTCAAGGAGAATCACAGAGAGGAGGATTGAAAAAAATCGAGAGACAGAGGGGGATTCAAAAAATCGAGAAACAGAGAAGACCACTGGAAAAATCGAGGTAGGAGGAGTTTTGAGATTAAAAGGGGGGAAGAGGATTTCGGAAGGGAGGAAACAGAGGGGAGACTAAAAAGAATTGAGGGGGATAGAATCGAAAAGGAGAGGGAGACAGAAGCAAAAAGTCAGGGACGCAAACCACAGGGGGAGGATTTTCAGACAGAGGAATTCGAAGAGGGAAGAGCTCGTTTGTCCCCTACAACTCCAAAGGTAAGTCATGAATCTGGATTGCTGTCTTTACTTGTCAATAGAACTTTCTTGCAATTGCTGATGGTCTGTGCTGGGAATGGAATACTGGAGGGTACTATCATTCCAAATAGTTGTGGGTGGAGTCTGAATACATTGCTCTGTATACATTTTAAGACACACACAATAGGTGCTCAATAAAATGCTTGATAGAAGGTGAAGTTAAATCTCCATGTTTGATCATGGTTGTTGGAAAAGGAGGTTCTGACAGATTCATGGTGTGCTTGTTTTGATTTTCCCTTTTGCTGTGATTTTGTGATGAATGGTGGTATGTTTCAGAATTTAAGATTGTATAAATGTCCTTGTATGATGAATGGTGGTATATTTCATGTACAATTGGGTGGTTTAATTTGTGATTTAGTCTTGTTTTTTAATCTCCTCGTGCGTTGAATGCTAAGTGAGAATGAATCCTGTCACTGAGAGGATCCCAATTTAGGTTTAGTTAATTTTGCCTATACTGGTTGCTGCATGGGTAGATCCATACAAATCTTAGCCTCGCCTTGGTTTGGATGTTTGGTTCTGTTTGAGGTTCATGGTTGCCCTATATTCCAGTACGATGTTTAGTTAGCAAGAAAAAGAAAAGAAAAGGAAGTCCTCATAACGCAGGGTGATGTTCAATCTAAAAATAAAATCAAAGAATAAAAAAATATATAGTAAAGTGACAATGAAAAATTTTAAAAGGATGAAAGGAGTAAAAGAAACAAGCTAGATGGTGTTCTTTACAAACTTAAAATCCTTTTGTAATTTGCAAGTTAGAATCCAAAGCGATATAGATGGATTATCTGTACTCAAGCATGCATAACGCTGATATATGGACGTCGATATTACCATTGTTTTTTTTTTAATTTCATTTTTGGTTTCATTTCGTTTCATTTTTATTTTTTTGGTCGTGTGGGATTTCTTGTCCCCTTAGACATAGGTAAATCAATTTAAGGGTATGTGTGGCAATAAGCCTCCTTAACTATTATTGAGTTTTATGGCTATATTAGCCTATATAAACGGGGTTTGATTCCAAATAAAGGGCACACCACAGTAAAAAAAAAAAATTCTTAAGGAAAACAAAAAACAACGCAAAAAAAAAACCAAAGGAAATGATATCAAAAAATAAAGGAGTTTTCTTTTCAAATAAAGTAGAGAGAGAATTTTTAGAATAAGGAAATAAGAAAAAAAACAACAATCAACAGATGTCAACCATATTGGCTAAGAGATAGGGTGTGGCAACACCCCCTTATGTTGGGCAACTTTTTTGGGGGGGGGTTGCCACCCTCCGTTACACACTTTTTATTAGAAGTGTGTTCCAATGAATTCCCATTCATTCAAATCTCTTCCAAATTAATCTAATAAGTATGCCAATAACGTAAATAGGTTATTGCTTTCAACAAAATCATATTTTTCTTAAATTCAAGATTTCTTAAAACTTACACACCATTTTTACAACAAGGACATTAAAAGGTTTAAAAATAGAAATAGAGATTACAATCAATTTTAGCTTTACCCTTTCCCCTAAATTAGATCATCTTGCTTTTTAATCATATAATGAATTTTTGCTTTACCCCTTTACCCTAAATTAAGTCATCTTACTTCATTTGAACCCACCCAAGCATAAACTCAACTTAAACCTTAAAGAAGAAAACAATGTGGTCGTATGTGAGGAAGAAAATGTAAAGAAGGTATAAATTATGTATTCTAATTTCTTAGTAAGATAAGATACCTAAGATTCTAACCTCAGGCTAATCCTCCTTTTCTTCAAGTTCCTCTTCTTTGATTTTCTCCTTGTCCAGATCTTGGCCTTTCACTCTCTATTCCCTCTCTCATCGTTTCTCAAACTTTCAAAGTGATGGATGAGTTTTTCCAATGCATCAAATGAAGGGACAAGAGGCGTTTAAATAAAAGAGTAAGTTGATTTATCAAGAGATGCATATTTCATCCTAGAGATTTCTTTAGATTTTTTCCATATTAATATTTAGAAAACAAATCATAAAATTTGACTTATGATATCTGAAATTCAGTTGGAATTTGGTGGAAGTAACAATTATGGAAGTTGTTCACACGATTGCTATGATCTTTTTGGACCAATCCAATTGTTCAAAACTTGTCAAATTTTTTTTTGGAGGAAAGTCATATTTTAACCCCTAGTCAAAATTATATTTTGGCCCTTAAACTTTTGAAAACATGCATTGTAACCCTTAATATTTTTCCTAAATATTTTTATTTTTTAATTATCATTCTTATAATTTCAAGGTTAAGCCTAGAAAATTTACACAAATTATTTTTCTTAGTATTTATTATTGATTATTGATTATTAGATAATTTATAATTATTTCTAAATAACTCCTTAAACTTCCTAATGGCTTAAATAAAATTTTGTCATGTTCCAAAAATTCATATCCTTTAAAATTTTTGTAATGTTGCCTAATATTAATATTTAAACAACTCTTATTATTTAATTTATTCTAAACTACTTAAATCAAATTTAAATAATAGAGAGGAAATATTACAATGTTTCCCTTGGTCTACCATCAAAACCACCAAAAGATATTTTTCTTTTTCTTCTTTTGAATTTTCAACCACTATATTAGCTAAATTAGAAGAGTTGTCCCTCTCCACCTTACCATTCAATAATGAATCTTTTTTTCGGTGGCTTTCTTAAGGGCACTTGAAGCATCTTCCCTCCATCTCTTTTGTTTTTGAATTTTGCTTTGATTTCCCAAATGACATTGTCTTAACAATGTTACAACATGGTTTAATGATGATTATACTAATTGTCATTAGAACATTGTTGCAAAAGCTAGTCTTTTTTGTAGTGTCGCTACCCTCCCTCATTTGAAACTTGCTAACCTTCCCTGAGAATTATGTGAATCCATCATTATAGTATAGGATCTGAGTGTTATAACTACTTCCTCATAGTCTAAAGTCTCCTTCCCAAACAATAATGTTGCTGTCAAATGCTTGAACGACGTTGATCGGGAACGTAGCAGCATCAACACCTTATCCTTATAACTAACCTTAACATCCACATGCAACAAATCACTAATCTTCTTGTCAAACTTTGTGATGTGTTCCTTTATATCAACACCTTCTTCCATCTTAAAGAGATAAAGATCTCTTTCACGAGGAGTCTTTTGGTGACATTTTTTAACATGAACAAAGTCTCCAACTTTGTCATCGACCTTTTGCTGTCTGCTCAACCATCACATCGTAAATTACTAAGTTAGCCAAGCACTTCCAGATCATACTAAAGGCGATCTAATCCATGTCCTACCATTCTTCCTCATCCATCTTATCTAGCTTCTTCTTAGTAAGTACCTTGTAAACTGTTGATTGAACCAACAAGTCTAACACTCTCATCAACTGGAGGCTAAAATTACCTTTACCATTAAACTTGTCAAACTTAGTGTGAGCATTTATATTGTTCATCTTCAAAGCTAAGACTTTTGTGGAAACATCTCTTACATATATGAAATTTAAGTCAAACCTGCATGATGGGAGTCTAGCAAATTTTAAACTACCCTATCAATTCACCCTTTTGAATTTAAAACTAGAACTTTGATCCCAATTGTTGTAATCTGAATACTAGAATTCAAATAACCAAGATGAACATTGGAACCAAACACTTGCACAACCAATTGAGTAATAAGAGAAGAAAGAGAAGAGAAAACATCGAAGTTATCATAGTTCATCCAATTTAACCTACATCCATGCTAATCACGATTTACTACTATGAACCTTTGGAAACACAAGAAAACCTTTTAGCCTCTCTCTACTAAGATAAGAATATTCCTCTCCTTTATCTGTACTAACCCTAGGTTTCTCTTATATAGAGGGATTTTCTACTTTTACACAAAAACCCAAACCTTTACATATTAAGAAACTCTTAAGAACTTGTAAATACAACATAAAATCTAAATTTCCTAGTAAGAACTTTCCTAAGTCGTAGATACATCTTAAAACCCAAATTTCCTAAAATTTGCACTTTTGGTGAACTCTCCCGATCGATTTTGAGCCACAATTCAACGTGAGCCATAGTTAGTATTCCCCATATGAACTAATAACTATCAACTTTTTAAAAAGAACGAATACGCAACATTTCACCAATTTTGGAAATCCAAGAACCAATGGACCCTAATTACCTGTTAATGATTAATTCTTTCATTTTTTAATCCTCCCTATATCAATCATCCGTACAGAACACATTTCTCGAACTATGAGGATTCAAAACGGGATTCGTCATTTTTTTTTTTGGGCTTTTTCTTTCGGTTCAGGTTCATCAAATTGAAAACAAAATTTTTTAGAAAAAAAGGTGGTTAAAAAAAGGGAATAACTAATTACAAAAATTCTTTCTTTTCGATCTTCTGATATGACAGTTAAATCTATCGCAACTTCATCAGATAGGGATCTAGAGCCGTTGGGGAAAAAATTAATAAAAACATAATCTGAATGTCGGGGCTTTTTAATACAACAGTTAGGAGTTCCTGAGTTTTTCTTAACTATCTTAAGGCATTCTCTGATATCAGTTTAATACATATAAAATTTTCTTCTCAAATAATTTTCAGAGAAATCGAAAACAGATGGTGGCCTTGCAATTTTTTATTACACTGAAGAGTGATGGTCATGACTGAATATTGGTCGGCAAAAATTGGTGTCAGTTTCCAAAATGGCCGTTCATTGTAATTTGTTTTGTACTTAATTAGAAATTTAGAATATGTTAATTAAGCTGACCTTGTTCACTTTAGTGACACTGCCATTGATAATTGGGTCAAATAATCAATTTATTTATTTAATTATTTTTGTTTAATTTAAGCATATGTTTCACGGCCTGCACCCTGCAGTCGCCAAAATTGAACTTCTTGTTACTAACTACTGCATTAGAATTCATAGCTATGTCTCGGTCCGTTTCTGTACGTATATTTAATCCATCGCATCACAAGCTTGCTCGGTCTCCCTCTCTCAGCAAAAGACCATGTCCAATAAATCTCTCTATAAATTCGCCCTCTTAATTCAACATTTTCTAGATCATTGCATGTGATCTACGGCTTTTTTTTTTTTTTTTAATGTTACGGTCAAGATATCATCGGAGTCCAAGCAATCCTAATGCATTATCTCACATAGACATGTTGCATTTATTGTTTTTCAAAGAAATTGAACCCAGATTATTAAGAAGAAATACTATATCTTTTTACAAAGAAAACGAACCTCTTTTGATAAACCAATAGGGGGAAAAAAAATCTGAAACACTGGATTGAGAATAACAGAAAAGAAGGGGAAAGAAATGAAATACTTAATTTTAAATTTTTTTTGTTTAAGAATTTTTTTATTAGAATGAGAGAGAATGAAATATTATTCACCAACCTTACAAAACTTCCCACTCTTCATGTTTTAAAATTTCTTCAATTTTAAAATTTTTACACTAGAAATAACAACTAATTATTATGTTAATTATTTATTTTTTAAAAAAAATTAACATCAATAAATCAAATTATTAAATTTATTGGGATAATAAAAGACAAATTTGTAAAGAAATATAATACAATTAATTGATTTCTTGTATTATCTTGTGAATTTTTGTAAATCTAAAAAATGAAGAAAAAATATTATCGCTTAAGGAGAATAGAGGAGAAGCCCAGGAAAAAAAAAAATGAAGGAATTGATTTGGATCTTTCTCTAATATGAAATAATTTTATTGGCAAGAGAGGAGAACGAAGAATTATTTACTAATTCTCTTAAAATTTCCCATATATATTCATTATTCTAAGTTCTGTGAATACTTTCATAAAAGAGACACAATCATTAAGTATTATGCCAAATAAACTATATTCTAATAATTAATAATTGTAATAAAATACATTTTCATAAATTTATTATTATTTTTACTGAATTTTTGTTATCTATTTACCTGTTAATTTCAAACATTTAACTGAAAAGGCTTATTATATAACTATTTCTGTTTTCTTTCATTTATTTTTATCTACTTTTATTTTTAAATTCCTTTATTTACCTATTCCTCTCAAATTTCAAATATACCTGTTGAAATGAAATCAACATTTAACTTCTGAGTAATTGCACAAATCTGAATTCTGATTCCAACGAGCCTATGAGCCATTCAAAGTTTACGCAGTAACTTAACTGAGTAAATATGAATATATGGGAAAAAAATTGGTTGAGATATTGTTACGAAGATGGTACTTGGTAACAAAGAAGAGGAGGAAATACTGACAATGTGTAAGTAAAGTTAAAAAATAGAGTAAATTACATATATTTTTCTTAAAAAAGGAACAAATTATGTAAACTTTCTCTGAATTTTATTAAAATTATAATTTTTTTATTTTAAAAATATATACAAATCTCTCCTGAAAATAAAAAGAAAATATATATAATTTTAATAAAATAAAAAAAATTATATAATTTACTCTTTATTTTAAAAAAATATGTGTATTTGAAAAATAAATAAAAATTTTTGTGTAATTTACTCTAAAAATAAGTATTGTTGTAAAATAAATAGTACATCATCCAGACATAGAGAACATAAACAAAACGTATCAAGGGAAAGAAAACAAAGCTCAAGGAACTCATTTACGTGGTACATAGTGGTAGGCAATTTCAAACCCGTAGAATTCTTCTTCAGGGTTGAATAATTTCAAGAGTGTTAAGTGTTTGAGGAGCAAGTTCACTTAATAAGATTCTTGGCTCTTTTCCTCATGCCCAGGGCAGTTAGAAAAAAGTAGTGTTAGGTTTAAACATATATAAGTTGGAAATTGTTTTAGTTGAAGAAATATACAAGTTATAAATTAGATGGAATGGATTGATGTTATATGATAAGATAAGTACATTCGACATTAGGAAAAAAATATTACGTTCTTGTTATTAAATTAGGGATGATTATCCTTCACGTTAGTATCATATGAATGGATTTCATTGTATATTGTTTAATTGGTGAATTTTTTGTATGTGAATTGGTGGAATCTTGCAAATGCAAAATCAATAGTGGCTGAGTTTTTATATGAGGAATAAATTCGTGATGTGATTAAACCCTTATTTGCAGATGCATGTATGTATGAAAGGTTTTAGTTCTAAGTCAGGATTGACGTAAGATTAATTGCAGGTCAAAATTTTTTCGTGCAAGATATGTTGTTCGAGAAAATTTTCATATGGGATTTGTTTGAGGAGCTTTTTCTAGCCTCGGTCAGAATTGGTACGAATTTAAAAATAAGTGCTTATATCATTACGTACGCTCCCAAAAGCCCAAGGCCCAGTCAGCTTCCACTATTTAAATCACCAAATAAAAAAAACTAAATAATATATTATACACAATAAAAATTTATATATGCACAAAATTATAATTAGTCAATTAACTTTAGAACATTTTATTTTTGTTAACCTTTTACATATTGCGCCACATAAATGGTTGCACAGATGCTTTGTGGATGTTCATATATATATATATATATATATATATATATATATATATATATATATACTGGGGACAGTCTGGAATGAGCGAGATCAGCTACCCATTCAAGAAGTAAAATAGAATTAGGAATAGGGGTTGATCGAAACTAAACCGGATCATAGAAGGAACTTTGTCCTCTTTCATGCAGAAGTCTTTTCTATGACTACTCTAAACGATGAGGCAGGCCACTTAAGGCGCTCATTAAAGCCAAGACTTTCGCCTTTCAACTTAGTTCAGCACAGCCTTCCTTCGTTTTCTACCGGAGGCGTAACTATTCCCATTTCTAATTTACTGTTCAAAGGATCTCTAATCCTCATTTCAGTATTGACACAGCGGAGGATCAATTTATTTATGGACATATAAAAAATTGAAATACTACACTTAATCTCCGAAGAGAAAGTTTAGCAAGTCATACCTTAAATATCAAAATAATTCTTTATTTGATGAAGGCAAGGGAGTACAAGATTTTGAGAGTGAGGGTGCTCAGAATTCAGAGAATTCAGAGTAAAATAGTTGTGTGTTTGAAGCGTGCTTACAAATGAAACTTACAGGGCTTTATATGGGCGAGAGGCATTCCTCTGCCGATACTATTCTATTACAATAATTGAATTGACGCCAAAGTTATTGGTGAGCTAAAGCTTTGAGTCACATCAAGTCAAATCTTCTTTTCTTTTTGTCGTTTCAACTTTACTTTTGTCATTCTGAGGTCGTTTCTTCCTTTAGTCACTTCTTCTTTTCTTTTTTGACTTTTCTTCAGGGAATCTTTCTTTTTCTTTTTCCTTTTGTCAAATCGATCCCTTTTTGTCATTTCGATGCCTTTTATGTCACTTTTTTGTCATTTCTTTGTCTCCTTTAGTCTTTTCGATGTCTGCTGGTCAAATCAGCTTTCGAGAATGTTGATGCAGGTCGGTGGATTACTCTGATCTTTTGCTGATCTTTCTTTGTCTTTACAGTAGATGCAGATATGGGCAGGATAATTCGATAATTGTTGACATATTAATTTTTTGGTTTCTTCGGTATTATCCAATTTATTGGTTTTTATTTTATCATAAAATTGAGTGAAAAGTCTTGGATTTTTACTTGATCTTTCGACTGAATATATACATGCAGTTGGGCTAGTGAAATAAGTCTATTGGATCTCATCACTATTTAGAGTTCTATTTATTTCGGTGAAGATAGTATCATATTCTTGGGCTCTTATTTTTGAAATAAGAAGGCTGAATTCTTCTTGGTCGATGGATGATTTTTCGGATTGCTCAAAGGCGAAGGGTTGCCTTGTAGTTCCGAATTTAATGAGATTAATGGGAGGATAAAATTTTTATGGAGTTATTTCGGCTACTGTTGAATAGCATCTCATATACATGGTATATTGAGTAATGATATCATGGTAGTGTTTGGCAGCTTCTTTGATAGCTTTTGGGAGTAAGTTTAATTCTGTAAGGTCTTTTGAGGGATATATACAGTGGATTAATCCATAATTGAATAAAGTGTGAACTAATTGACGATTGGTGCCAGCATAGATGACAGCTTTGTTAATGGAGTAATTGGAGATATATTTGATGGTTCTGGTGGATATTTGACAATGATTAAGTTTTTCAATAATTAACTAGAAATATTGAAATTGTTCATGGAGTCTTTGTTGGGCTGAAGAAGGCTGAGAATTTGGGGTTGAAGTTGAAGTTGTTTGAGTATTTGGTTGTTGGGCTTTTTCTTGGGCTTGTTTGGTTTCTTGTTCTAGAATGGCTACAAAGGAAGGTGTCGAGGGAATATGAGTAGATGGGCTTTGTCGTGTCTGAGGTGGTGATGGAGTTGGGGAAATACTCATTACTTGTTTTTCTACTTGAATTAATCGTGTTTCTAACTCATTGACATAGGAAGTAAGATTTCCTAATGTCTGAGTTAAATAATTAATGGAATTACTAATATTACTCAACTGATTCGATGTCTGAGATGACAAGATATTTTGATTGAGTTCGAGGTTATTTACTCGTGTAATAATATGAGGAGAACTCATATTTTCTTCTTGAGGATTACTCGTAGCTTTACTTGTTTGAGATGATTGCTCCATCTCTGCTAAGAAAATCAGCAATCAAGTTATTTTTTCCTTAAACATATTCAATTCGATAATCATAATAAGATAAATCAGCTTGCCATTGATATAACATTTTATTTGTTAATAAATTTGTTCGAAGTCCTCGAGATAACCACATTTTTACTTGAGTATTATCGGTACGAATAATAAATTGAGAATGAACAATCAATAATTCAATTTTTTTATAGCTTTTACAATTGCTAAAAATTCTTTCCATGTTGAATGATAATTAGTTTGACTTTCATTAAATTTTCTACTAGCATATCTAGTAATAATTTCTTTTTCTTCTTGATTTACATGATAAAGAGCAGCGCCCCAATAATTGTTAGAAGCATCTGTATAGATAATCCATTTTATATTTTCTTGAGTTGGGATAGTTAATTTTGGTAATTTACTACACATATCTTTGATTTTTTCAATAATTTTTTCAGTTTCTTCATTCCATTGCCAAGGAGTTTTTTCTCCAGCTAATTTAGATACTTGAACAGTATATTTGGATAAATTAGGGATAAAATTTCTAGCTTGATTTACTAGGCCTAAAAAATATTGTAATTCCTTTTTAGTTATAATTTTCTTGAAATCTTTTACTTTTTGACTAATATATTCTTATAATTCTATTCCATTTGAAGTAATATAATGTCCTAAAAAGGCTATTCTTTTTTTCTAAGTTTAGCTTTTTTAGGTGAAATATTAATTTCTTTTTTCTCAACTAAAGTCATAAATTGATCCAAATGTCTTTTATGTTGTTCTTTATTTTCTGAGAATATTAAAATATCATCAATATAAATTATTGCAAAATCTTTAATTGGAGATAGAAGTTTTTGTACATATTCTTGAAATATACTTGGACTATTATGAAATCCCATAGGTAATACATTCCATTCGTATAATCCTTCGGAGATTAAGAAGGCAGTATATTTTTTACTTGATTCTTCTAACTTAATTTGGAAAAATCCTGATTTACAATCAAATTTACTAAAGATTTGTTTTTCTTTTATTAAATTAAATAATAATTCAATCTTTGGGATTGGGTATCAGTTTCTAATAGCTAACTCATTTAATTTCTTATAATTAATAACCATTCGTAATTTATTTCTTGGGATTTCAGCATGACTCATAGCTAGTGAATAATAATTTGATCTATTTTCTTTAATTAGATTATATTGTTTCATTTCATTTATATGCATAATAAATTCTTGTTTATCATATGGTGTCCATGGATATGGTTTACTACATATATCTTTACTATAATCAAGTAATTCGATTTTAGTATAAGGTCTTGATTTTTCCCAATGAATTAGAGGATTATCACTATAATTATCAATTAATCTTTATTCAATTGTTTTTTGTCCTTTTAGATATCTTAATGATCTTTTAGCTTCAATTTCTATTGGTTTATTATTAGAGATAAATTGAATTTCATTATCAGTTTTCTTTCTTCTGAATATTGTATCTGTTCGATTATATGGATTTTGAATTCTAATTGCCCATACTTGGTGTTTACAAGGGATTGTTAATATTAGAGTTTTTTCGATAAAATGTAAAGGCATATATTATTCTAAGAAGTCTATTCCTAAGATTATATCTGGGGTTGTTTCATTATATTGATGTAAAATTAAGATTTTTAATTCATATTCTCCTATTTGTATAGATATATCTTTAGCAAATAATTCGATTAAATGAATTTCTTTTCCAACACTACTCATCCTAATTGGTTTATCCTTTTTCCATAATTCGGAAGGTAAGATGTTATATTTTGCTGTTGTTATATTTGCTCCTATATCAATCATAGCATGGTATTTGCGTGATTGATATTTTACATAGTTAAATCTTACTAATATGTAATAAAACTTCATTTAACTAAATCAATTTGATTTTTTCGGGTATTATTACTTGATTATCTATATTAATTAGAATTCTATCTTTCTGAATTCTATATGGTTTTACATATTCAAGGAAATCTTTCCCTAGGATAATTTTATGAGGGTGATTTTTTATTTCAGATTCAACATATAATTTTAGTTTTATGGTGTCTCTTTTATTGAATCTTAACGTGGTTTGTGCAGTAGTTTCTGCTTCATTAATTTCAATATTGTTATCAGTATATTCAATATTTATAGTACTTCGTATTTTTTCAGGTTTTATTAAAGCAATTATTTCTATCCATTTTCCTTCTTGGGTAATTTCTAAGGATATTAAATTTTCTAAATTTTCTGAATTCTGGGTTAAATCTATTGTGGGTATATTTGGTTGAAGTTCAGCTAAATTTGATTTTATTGGTATTTCTGCTAATCTATTTGCTTCATAATTACTTTGGCTTCTGGATCTGAGTAAAGATCTTTCTAAAGTTCTTGATTCTTGTATACTTCTTCGAGGGTTTATGTTAATGTTTATCTCTGAGGGAGTATTAATTCTAATACTTCGATTTCCTAATTGATTATTGAAAGAAATTCTCGAAAAATTTTCTTCTCCTAATTCTCTTGTTTGATCTAATTCTAATTGTAATTGTCAGGGTATGGTAATTCTATTTCTTTCTAGAGGTAATTCTTTTAAGACAGGCATAAAATGTTTATCAATAGTTATATTTCCTATGTTTCGTTTATAGATTTTATGTTCGTTGAAAAATACTAGTCCTACCATTTCAGTTATACTTATAATTTTATTTCCTGGAGGCATTTTTATTCTTTGTAATTTGTGATAAATTACTAAGGTTCGATTTATATTAGTTTCAGCTCTAGAAATAACAAAATTTGTGTTAACAGTTTTTATATATATATATATATATATATATATATATATATATATATATATATATATATATATATATATATATATATATATGTTTAAAGTTAAATTACACAAAATTTACTTAAATTTTGCATTACATGTAATATTTAAATAACTCATTTATCTTTAAAACTTGGTAATAAATATTTCTAAACTTTTTAATTTATACAAATACCCTTTTACCATTTTTTAATATGTTAGTTTACTAACAAAATATGATACATTAGTGACATTAAATTCTCATAAACTTTAATTTTTTAATATAGATAATTCTTTTTAATTTTGAATTATATATAAATAATTTGTTTAAATTTTAAATTATATACAGATAACCTCCTTTAACATACTCCATTAATGAAATAATAAACTAAGTAATGATAGAAAATTATCTATACATATTTAAAATTTTTAACAATTAAAACTAAGTAATAAACAATAAAAATTTATATATGCACAAAATTATAATTAGTCAATTAACTTTAGAACATTTTATTTTAGTTAACCTTTTACATATTGCGCCACATAAATGGTCGCACAGATGCTTTGTGGATGTTCATATATATATATATATATATATATATATATATATATATATATATATATATATATATTATATATATATGTTTAAAGTTAAATTACACAAAATTTACTTAAATTTTGCATTACATGTAATATGTAAATAACTCATTTATCTTTAAAACTTGGTAATAAATATTTTCTAAACTTTTTAATTTATACAAATACCCTTTTACCATTTTTTAATATATTCTCATAAACTTTAATTTTTTAATATAGATAATTCTTTTTAATTTTGAATTATATATAAATAATTTGTTTAAATTTTAAATTATATACAGATAACCTCCTTTAACATACTCCATTAATGAAATAATAAACTAAGTAATGATAGAAAATTATCTATACAAATTTAAAATTTTAAGAGGGTTCATTGTTAAGTTTTGAAAGTCAAAAAATTTATCTATTCATAACCTAACATTTAGGGGAATTATATATAATTTAGTCTTTGTTTAATATATATTTCTTAGCACACAAAATTGCAAGTTGTTTGTAACACTTAAAAGTAGAAACTAGACTACCAGAGGAAATTAGTGGTGGGAAAAACATTTTCATAAAAAATATATCAACATTATCATATAAAAAATAAATTAAAAATTATCTTACATTTAAAATTTTAGTAGAGAGATAAATTAAAAAGATAATCCAATCTATTTAAATGATGATAAAGATGGTTCAAGCTATAAAATATTAAAAAGATAATTATGCAATAATCATATTATATGTAATAAAAGAAATTATCTTTTTTTTTTCAAAGTATAATTGAATAATTAAATGATTAAAAGATATATTAAATATAATAAATTATAAATTAGCTAATTGTTAATAAAAAGATACTTTAATATTTTTAATCACCACATTTGTTCTTATTTATTTAAAATAATTAACATTATTGATAATAAGATAAGAGTTAATTTAACTTAAACCGTAAAATTATTGATAATATAATTGATTATGCAAGGTATTATTAATGTGGTGCCCTATTTTAAAACATCTTCGTCTGTTACCATAGACTCCAATTAAACTATTATCACATGTTAGACATTTTTGTAAATATATGTATTTTGGTTCTTCTCCTTCTTTATATAAATTAGTTATACGTATTTTCTTATTCCCTTATCAATGATTATTTTTTGTTAACGAAAATAGAGCAATATAAGAGTTAATGAAAATGGAACAGCCACAAACTAAGCCCTCAAGATAGATAAGATCTTTTTCTTCCTTTTCATTGTACTAATGAGTGAATGTGGATAGTTTCTATACTAAAAATTTTAATTTTAGGAATATATATATGCTTTGTTTCTTCTCCTATTAATAACTATTTATTGTTAATATTTTAATTTTAATTTTAATTTAATTTAATTTAATTTAATTTTTTATATTTATATATGTTGATGGGTTTATAATATTCTTTCATACCGCTCACAATTAATGTGTAAGGTTGCACTCTTACATGGCCTAATCAAAATTTGCCACCATAACACCGTGCGATAAGGTACGTAACAAGTTTGTAAAATTGATAAAAAGCCCAGCATATAAAATAATATTCATATTTTAGCTCAATTATTTTTTCTCATTACAAAATATTACTTTGTAATATTCACATCTTTTCCTCAAATAACTTTAACAATAAGAAAACTCTCTTTATTATTTATATCTACATCGCAGCCCCAAATAGATTACATAATTTTCTCCCAATTTTCCCCTATTTTAATGGTTTCCCATTTTGAACGTCATGACTTCGTTTTTGGATGTGATCAATTATGATCCAGAAAATTATGTGGCTGCGGTTGCTACTCGACAAATGAAGTCAACATCTTCGATGAATTTTCGGTACAACTAGGCTAGGGCTTATTCTTTCATATTTTTCTCAACTTGCATATATTATTGTAAATGTAAATCACCTTCCCCTACCTTCATACAGGAGAACTAAATTTCCTCAAAGGACGCATGAATTGAATGAGATTGGACACACATTGGAGGAGGAAGTAATGCATTGTGTTCAATATTATAACATTTCTAAGAGATTATATGTTACATTTATTATTATTTATTTATATTAAATTTCATAATTATGAAGTGCAAACTACTTTAGGGTATATAAAATAGAATAGAAGATTTTGGAAAAATAACATTAAAATTGGGGCCTGTATTTCATAAATCGTTATATGATGCAGTCCTAATCTTGAAGTGCATGGAAAAATTTATCAAAAATTTAAAAAAAAAAAAAAGCGATGAAAGAAAAAGGTATCACAACTCATTACGGATTCACGTATGGCATGGGGGCAAAGTGGTACTTTGACGCTGTAAGTATCTGACTTACAAACACATAATTTCTAAACAACTAAAAAAAAATATTTTTTAAACAACATAACCACTCTTTTTTGAAAATTTTGACATAGTATCCCATAATCTGGACAAATTTCACCTTTTAGAAATATACTAAACACCCATTTGTATATGGGAGCTCTGCTCTCCACGCACAAAACGTTGGAACTCAACTCCTTCAATGAAATCAAACGTAGTTATATTATAATTAACAAAAGACTGATACGTTATCCCATGTGACTACAAATTTGTCCATCCATTACTAGGCTTGCTTCCATGGGTAATGCTTGTCTCAGTGATGTTGAGACAAGTCTAAGAGCCCGAAGCATGATGGCTAGATCATTTTAGAGTTGAAAATAGAAGAAGATAGAACGGGTAAGTTACACAAGACTCATTGGGTGGATACAAATAAAACACATTTACCATAAATCTACGAGGACAAGTCAAAGTATATATAAATCTATTGTTACATGATCGAGATCGGAACTTATTTTCACTTGAAATACACATCTGGTATAATCTCATAAAATTAGAAAAAAGAAATTTATTTTCTAAGTTTCCTAGAATTAAAGCCACAATAAAAAGATAGGAAAAATAAGGTAGGAGAGATAGGAAGAAATATGAAAAATAATTTTGTCAAATTTTTTTAATTTTTAATTATCTTTTTTCTTTGAATTTTTTTAAAATTATTTTTACTTTCATTTAGTTTTTTTAATTTCTCATTCGTCTAATTTTTTAATCTTTTAATCTTTTATCTATCTCTTTGTAAATTTTTTATATAATATTTTTTTTTCAAAAATTACTACTATTTAATAAATAATAAACAAAAATAATCTTATACATATAATTTTAACATTACAAGGATCCACAACTTTATTAGTCTTTACTCGTTGAATGAAAGGCAAAGCACATGAATCACGACACGAGCCATTTTTAATGATTAAAATTCAATTTATATGAAAAGCAGGCGATAGTAAAGTAAAACTAACTTATATATATAGAGCATGTGTAATGCAACTTATATTATGTGATTTAAATGATTTAGATTAAATCATACATATTCAGAATATAAAATGATATATAATTAGTTACGTACCAACATATTGATGAAAGAGCAAGGACAGGGATTAAAGATCTTTCTCTTTTAGTGCTCTTCACATACAAAAAGTGTTTCTAGATGGTAAAAATCTTCCTCTTTTAATGCAGTTGTAAGACTTTATTTATAAATTTTAAAGGTAATAAATTGATAATGAGAATCAGGTTAAATTGTCTAATAGAATCATAAAAGCTATTTAGTCAAATAGGTAGTTGAGCTAAAACCGGTTGTATAGTGTTGCTACGCTAGTACCTTGAATAGGATTAAATAAATAATAGTCGTTGGAAATTTTAAAAAACCTTCTAGAATTGAATTATATCTAATTGAACAAATTCAAACTCTTATTACGGAGCAATAGGCCCATAACATCACTCAATGAAAAATTTCAGGATTATGCCAAGAGTTAATTCATTTAAAAATTTAAATAGCTAGAAAAATGATCATAACATTTTTTAATTTTTATAATATAATTATAACATTCCGGTCAAAACTTATGGCCAACCTACAATTCAAATACACTCCTCAAGGCCATGAATTCCTTATTTAGACTAATATACAGGAGATGAACGACCATACATAAATTACGATACCACTCTTTAGTTTATGAATCTGTTTAGCTCTCCGGTTTTCCTTTGGGCATCTATAAATAAAGCAATAGCATGCCAAGTAATGCGTTGAGCCAAAGGTTAATTATTCTTTTTTTGTATAAAACTTTTGATTCACGAAATCACCTTCTTAATGTGGACATTTTTTGAAATAATTCATCGTAGACTGCTTACTAATTATTTGAGTTGGTCAAATGGGAAACCATATGTATAAATTATAAAATCAACGATATGTACCTGAAAGAGGAATTTTCCAACTTTTCCGGGAAAAAAAAAAAGAAGGAAGTGTAAGATATATCGCATGCATGCACAAATATTACGAAATCAAACTGCTAGCATCATACATACCCTTAATTTGTAGCTTCATTTGTCAAATAACCTTGCGCACGCATCCTCCCAAATACGCAAACTCAAAATTACAAATTATATTAGACAAGGCTTTGCTTTGCTATCTCGTCAGTCAAATCACTTTCCTTTTTTCTCCAAGAGCCCATTTGATATATAAAAAAATATATATGATTTAAAAAATAATTCTTATTTTAAAAAATAATAGAAATAAATACTATTGAGTTATAATAAAAGAATATAATAAACATTATATAAATTTATTTTTCTTTTTCATTTCATTACAGGATACATGCAATTAATTTACAGAGGCTTATACGGAAAATGGTTTAGGGCTCTTTTACCAAGAATTTAACTTTTTAAAAGATTAAATTTTTTGTTATTTGATTGTTTTAAAATTTAAATATTTATTCCAAAATTTATAATAAATAATTTTTTATACTTAAATACGTTTTATAAAACATGAACGAACAGTGAAATATAATGATTTATACAGCAATATTTAATATATTTTTATATTTGTTGTATCTTATCCTTTAAAGCATATCAGACCAAATTTTAGTATTAACCTCTTTTGCAGAAGCAGGCATTTCTAGCTCATTTACATCTATCTCATCAGGGCTAGCTTGAGGAAACATTTAACTTCTCCTTTTAACCCTTCTGAATTGGACGCTTCCTCCTCTCACCATCAATTTCAAAACTATCATGCTTTTCAAAAAAAAGTACGGAATTTTAACACAATTTTACACAGATAATTGATTGATGCTGGATTTTTGTCCGCCAACGATTTGAACCACACGGAACTTCGAGCTAATCCAGGCAGCCAGGCCAGTACTGCATTAATCAACGTGGCCTGGTGTGAATATGCGATCTTCAACTTATAATATCTGTGCTGAAAAGTATTTATATTGACAAAAAAAGTTTTAAATTGAAATTATTATTGGATCTGGCTTGTGATTACCATCCATAACGGTTGTATGCTTTCTTGCAATTAGTTTCTGGCTCAATCACAACCATGAAAAGAAATCACGTCCTTGTAATGAACCTGTCATACGTGCATATTTTGAATGGTAGTTGCCCCAACATGTAATGTAGGATGACTGAATGGTAGTTGTTCCAACATGTGATGTAGGATGACCGTGAAAGATATATAAGAAATCCCATATGCTATGACGATTTGGTCAGTATGTTAGCTTATATAAACGTGTTCTACGGATAAATCAGTATATTATCTTGCTGATGTTACGGATAAGAAAATCAAACCAAAGGATTAGTTTAACGAATTTGACAGGTTCTGTTCAGAGTACACTACTGATTTAAACATTGATGACTTCTTCAGCACTTTGGATAATTAATTATAAGATTATACTGAGCAATGACACTTTGAAAAACTCATCTCCGCAACAGTAACACAACTTGTTCTTCTGTTTTCAGAACAAAACAGTACCCTAATGAGGGGCTCAGTTCGCCCACGAAGCTGGTTCAGAGATTCGAGATTTTGGACTTCACTTGGGCCAGTCCAGCAGGCCCAAATCCACAATACTGACGAAGCAATCAACCTAACTTAGGATGCTGGGCCAAGTTGACTGTAAATATTGTATTTTGTTCAGGTGACTCTTTCAAAATAATAATAAATAATGAAAAATAGACAATAATAAAGACCCAAATATTTGGAATATTTGTGGCCTCTCTTAAATAAATAAAAGCTACATGAAAATAATAAAAAGTAGGTTGATTAAAAAAGAAAGAAAAAAACGAAAAAACGAAAACAAGTGAAAAATAGAAAATAGAAAATAGGATAATATTAAATAATGGGAGCTTTCTTGCATTTCCCATTGTACACCTAACCCATTTTGTTATTTCCCATCTTATCCTTTTGTCGTCATTCTCATTTGCACTTTGCCATTTTATCCATGGTACCTTCTTTAATTGCCATGTTGCCAACCAATCTTATCCTCTTCTTCTTTTTTGTTTTTACCAATTTGCCCTTCTTGCCTTTCGTTGCAATAAATGAGAGAATGGGCATTTGGGTAAGAACACAGGCACATTCACACTTATACACTCCCTCCCTCGGCCAAGAATTTAAAAAAAAAGGAAGGAGACCTAACACCTCATGTGGTACAATGGAAAATGCAGCTGAAAAAAGAGAGACGGAGAAGAAATCCATCTTCATCACGTTTGGTAACTAGAAATGGTAGCCCGTGTGAGACAAGATTCACGTGTTTCATATGCAATCGAATGAACAGCTTTCTTGACCCTAATTTATGCTTTGTCCATTTTGCCTTTATTATCATTACTTCATATTGTCTCTGTCCCATCCTTCTCAAAAGCACAATTTTCCTCCTCCGTTACTGCACTTCACCACACTTTTCCTCCTCCACTGGCGCACTCCGCCACAAGGGACGGACCTATTGCCCCGCATCTCTGGTTGTAGCGTTTGCCTTAGCCGGCTGCCATTGAAGGCCTAGATCGGCTATCCTCTGCAGAAACAGGTGAGTTCAACGGTTTGCCTTCCCCTTTCTCTCTTTCCTTCGCAATTTCCTTCTTCTTCCTGCATCAAAGGTATCTCATTTCTTCAGAGATAGTTTTTAGCTCAGATCTAGTCCTGTCATGGCACCAAAAACCATTTTCAAAAATTTCAATTGACGCTAGTTATTGCTACCTGATAGAGGACATAGGAAAGGAGTTATTAACATATAATAAAGGTGCCTAAAGGAGCGTATGTAACAATTTCAAATTTGGATGGTAGATAAGTGCTTGATGACTACCTAAACTGGAGATATATGTACAATCTGAACACACTTACAAGTGTTCTATTTGGAAATCCAGCACCAAATTAGCATTATATACTAATTGTGTTCCTTTATAAGTAACAAGAAGTGTTATTGAAGCTATTTGTTAATAGATTGTAGAAAGTTTGAGGTTCAATTCTCACTATGTATTAAAAAAAAAAAACAATTTGTTTATAGTTCTCTTTTTTTCAAGAAGAATGATTTACTATTGTTGCATTAAATTTTTGAAAGTTAGGATCTAATGAATTTATTATATACAATGTGTGTATGTGTATATATATATAACAAATCTATAAAATACAGTGAAAACTGCAAAATCAAGTTTCAGAGGGAGGAAAGCTTCACAAATCCATGGTACCTTGTGACTAATATAATATTATGCACTGTTGGTAGTTCTTATGAATATTTCACATCAAGGCAGAGAATGTTGAAATCTCTTGCCGTAATTAAATTTAAAACTCATATGAGGGAATAAGATAGGACTACAACATAACAAAAACAAAACAAAGTTTATTCTTTTTAATTTTATTGATTTGTCATTTCTATTATATATTAACTTTTGTATGGTACAATTAACTTTTTTCATATATATGAGAGCTAAAAAATTCTCAAATGTTGCTAGAACAAGCAGCACAAATATATTAGGGGTGATCACCACTAATATATTAGGAGTCTGCTTGCAAGATGCACAAGTTAGATATGTTTTGCCTAAGTGAGAAGAGTTTGTAGCTAAGGATCAAGTATTACAAGATATAATTAATAGGAGGCATGGGTTGAAAGCCCTCTCAAGGTGAGCAACTATAGCATGCTTTACCCTTAAGAGCATGGTCTTTCACTCTATATATATATATGTGTGTGTGTGTATTTTTTACTCAAACTTGTATTAATAATACACACATTGATATACTTTAGGTTATTACTATTTGGCTAAAGGTGGACATTAATTGTGAAGGTTTTCTTGTACCCTATAAAGGACAAAGATACCACTTAAGTGAATGAAGAGAAGGCCACCACTCAACTACCCTACATGAGTGCTTTAATATGAGACATGCACTGGCTTGTAATGTTATTCAAGGTGTTTATGGATGTTGAAAGAAATATGGGCAATCCTTAGAGTACATCCTTCTATCCACTAAGGACAAATAATCGCATCATAAATGCTTACTACTTATTGCATTATCTCATCAAGTAAGAGAACACTTTGGATCCATTGGAGGATGAGATTGATGGCATTGAAGTAGTCACTCCAACAATGGAGACTAATCCTATATTAACAATGGAAACATCTAATGCTTAGAGCAATTAACAAACAATATGTTTAATGACTTCAGGGAGCAAATAGCACACATATGAATATTTCCCCTATGTGTTTCTTTTGGCTTGCATAGTTAAACATTATGTCTTTCATTTGTACTTTACACTTAGTATTCATGTTATTCTTTGTTGCATTGAATACTATCCCTTTTTCACTCAATCTATTGTTGAGATAAATGTCGTGCCTGCCTTCTAGCTTCCTATCATAGATCAACAACTAGATTCTAACACCTAAACTAGCAAGCATGTCTGGACACCTAATAAGGATGCTTTCCTAATAGACAACCTCATTGAGCTATGACTTAAAGGTAAGTATATGGATGATAATGGCTTCAAGCCTAGCCATTTACAAGCACTTGAGGGCATAATGGACTAAGAAAGTACTAGTTATGGACTAAAGAGATCACTATATATATGTATAGTCCCACCTTAATAAAACTAACTGTCAAACTATGTATAAGATAGTGTATGGTTCAAACACATCTGGGTTTGGTTGAGACCCCAAATAGAAATGCATCACCATTGACAAAGTAATTTGGGATAAGTATGTCAAGGGAAAACAACCACCTACTATGTTTTTGTTATTAGAAATTTTTTATTATGTCAAGTAGTAGCCTCTTTGCCTTGTCCATGTTTAATTAATAGATGCAAAATAAAGATGAAAAAAGATTGAGGGAAATGACATACAAGATTGGAAAATGTGGCATATGCAAGGATATGCATAATCACAAAGGGTTCAAATTAAATACACAATAAGCACTGATTTAGATATTTTCAATTTTTTGAAAAATTAATAATATTTATTTTATAAAGAAATAGACATATTGTTTGTGAAACCTATATGAAACCTATCTAACATTTAGGTGAAGAAAAACTAATTTATCATGAACAACCAAGGCCACATTTTGTGAATGAAACTAAATTATTTGTCTAAAATTAAATGCAATGTATAAGACTATCATAATACAAATATATGCAATGCAATTAATGGATTGAGTCTTATCATCTTGCTTTCTAATATTTATTATTTTGTTACTTTCTATTATTCGAACTTGTTTTCTTGTAAACCCATAAGAAGGTTGTAGCCTTTAAGAGCAAGTCTTTCCCTCACTTTAAACAACTTTGCATGTTTGAGGAAAAGATTAAGCAACTAATAAAGATGCAGAGACAACAAGTTTGATTATCGAGGAAATGGCTAAAGGGAACATTGGCAGTGGACTAGACAATCTGGATGACACGTAACTAGATAATGACATTGACCATGATATGGCTTTTTTTGAAATGTCAACTAACAATATGAGTAAAGCAACTTTTACTTCTAGTAAAAGAAAAAGAAATAGTCGTAATCTTGATGACATCTTAAGGGAGGCATTGAAGGAAGTAAGTATAAATATGGACTATGATCTACTTGTAAGGGCTAACAACATATGCAAACATGTTGATTAATTGGCATGTGATGTAGATATAGATGAGAAGCAATGGAACTCTTTACTAATTTGCTAAAAGTTGAAAGATTGACAGAGGACAAGATTTATTCTACTCATATTCATATATTTGCTAATAATAAGTTGCTGCTTTGCTTCCCAACTATACTAGATGCAAGGAAGGCTATGTGGATTAGATAAATCATAAGACAAAGTTCTATATGGTTTGAGAAGTGTCATCTTGGTTTGGAAGGCTATGTTGGGTAGGTTATATGAATGTGTAGTTATTTTTGGTGATGTGAATATGTAATGTGGATGCTGCTTGAATGGTGCACTCTTTTGGCCGTTACATGATTGTGATATGTTGTTATGGGCATGTTCACATTATTAGGTTGTAAAATGGCATGACACTTAACTTGAACAACTTGTATTTTTTTTTTTTTTTTTGGATATGTTATTTAAGAAGTAGTTAAGATATGCCAAGTTTTGTATGGTATAAGCTTAAATTTGTTGGGATATGTAAATTATAGAAATTGTATAAGTAATTTCATGTAACGAGTATTAACAAACTGCTTTACCTGAAGATGAAAATTATTTGTACCAGTTTTGGTGCTTCATTGACTGGTGTTGTTAGCATTTGATATTATAGGTAGCTTTTGATGCTTTTAGCAGTTGGAGGTCTGCATTTTTAATGTTTTGGTTATGTGATTTTAGTTTTCTAATTATTGTAATTATTGTCCACTTAGTTATTTTCCTTGTTGTTATAGAGGTTTTCTAATTATTGTAATTATTGTCCAAAGCTAATGCATTGTGATTTGTTTGTCCACTTGGGATTTTTGCAATTTTACAATTTTGTAGTGACAAACATTATCAAGATATATCTAACTACTATGGTGTGTTCCAGCTAATTATTGTTGATTTTAAATAACCAATGCTTGAAATATGTTTTAGTTGTAGTTTCAGATTTTGGATCTACAATATTTAGGGCATTAGTTCTTTAAAACCTACACTAGTAGTATAAGAACTAAGTGCTGGATCTAATTAACTTGCCATCTCCATCCATCGTTAGGTTTGATAAGATGATTGAATTGATTTATGTCTTAGTATGACTTAATCTCATTATAAGCCACAACGCCTTTAAATATTTGGTTAAGAATATCAGTTTTCTTTGTTGTTGCATTAATGGCTTCACAAATGACACTAATTGGGAATAAAGGAGGTTCATTATACTAAGCTGCATCAGTAATTTTTTTAGTAAGAGAAAGTGAGAAGCCATTTATATGCTAATTAACATCATGAATCTATGGTATTATGTACCTACAAGTTTTACATTTATTGTTGAGAATTACAAGACCATTAAGCATCTCAGCTACTATGTCAATTTTAGATTATGATTTACATATAGTTTGGTAGCAACTCTCACTAGTTTCCTCCACCACTCATACTATCAATATATTATTTTGTTATCTTGTATTTTATTTTTATTTTCTAATAAAATAATGACATAAATTACTTTAAAATTCTTGGTAATAATATAGTAGTATCTAGCTTATAGGGCTGCATATGATTGAAGTAAAGAATTGGTGTTAATGAAGCCATACAACCAAGAGCAATGTGGGGATACTTTAGCCTAAACCATCAAGAAAGCACTTCACAAATGATGCATATATATATATATATATATATATATATATATATATATATATATATATATATATATATATATATATATATATATATATATATATATATAACCAAGAAGAAGGTGAAAGAATAAACGTCAAAGTGGACTTTCAAATGATGTTTTAAAAGTGGTTTCAGTTTATATATGATTTTCTTTGATACCTATAAAATGGTGAGTACATGATATTTCGACATTATTATATTTTATATTTTTCATATTTAATCTTATTAATAATTCATAGTGGCTAATTAAATGACTTTGGGCTTATTTTATATTAAGTGGGTTAAAGTTAAATTAATAGACTTTAAATGCATTTTTATTATATTTATCCAACAAAAGGCTAATTATTTTTTTAATTGTATTTTGCAGGATATAATACTCCTAAAAGGATTTGGACATTATTTTATTAAGTCTTAAAAAGATTTAGATATTATCTTATTATTACTTCTAGAATAATATTGGATTTCTTGAGGAAGAAGCCAATGTCATTTATTTAAGGAGGAGAATACATTACTATAAAATACACTACATCTTCTCTACTTCTCATTCTTATTTTCATCTTTTAATTTTCTTGGTGATCAATCCAAAGTCTGAACTTGATATCAAACTTGAATCCATGTTTGTATAGAACTCTAATTTAGATTTTAATTTTAAAAGTATTTCATTTTTATTCTCTTTGTTTTCATGTAATTATTATCATTCTGATTAGATAATTTTTGTTGCATGAATTTTGATTTGTCTGATTTATCTGAGAATGTATTTTGATTCTATTAGTTGATTAATTAAATAAATTTATTCTAAATCACGTTAGGATTCTACATGCATCTCTAGTCAAGTGCGAAATAATTTGGCTTCGTATTATTGACAAAAATATGGTTGTGTTCTAATTAGTAATACGAACCAATTAAAATTTTGAATAGTAGTTTACTAATATTAATCGAAAATAATCAGAGAATTAAAAATCAAACCAAATTTTTAGGTGACAAGAATAGGAGAATATCAGGGGAAGAATTTTGGATTTGTTATACATCATTCTAATTGAGTTTCATTTTTGTCAATTAATTTGCTATTCAGTTTAATTAGTGCAATTTTATATTTGTACCCCCAGCCATCACAATTTTATATTTTTGCTTCCTAAACTAATTGATTTGATTAATAGTTCCGTGAGAGATGACTTGGTAGGTATTATACTGCAAACCAACAAAAATTCACTAATTTTGGCCAGTTCGACAACTGTGAATGAACAATATTTTCTTTACCAGTATATTTCTTACTAATTTTAGGTATCGCTTGATTTCTTAAGATTCCAAAAAGGAATGAGAAGTATGTTTGGGAAAGTTGAGTATAGATGTATGAATGGAAATGAGGCATCTAACTGAAAAATGTCTTGACCAAAATTACAAAGACCAGAAAAAAAAAAAATCTAACTCTTTATATAACTAAAATAATTAAATTTTAAGTTGAAATTTCCATTGCAACATCCAAAACATCATTTACAATAAAATCCAGACATTCATGGTTTTCCAAAACTACTTATGAGCTTACATTTAGGAAATACAAAAGAAATTGGTCTAAATTGTTGTACTGGCAAGTGAAATCTAGGTGTAATGGCACTTATTTAATGCTGTCTTCCATTTTTAGCCAGTGCCATAATGATAGGATAATTTATAATACTTCACTTTCTTAGTATGGCTCCTTTTAAATACAAAGACCACGTCTAACATATTCCAAAATTTCGTCAAACAAGAAAGATAATGCAATTGATAGAGTGCATACATTGGAGGATTATTCAATGCCATCAATGAAAAAGCAAGTTGGAGGTTAGTAGCTTATGTCTTAATCTTTTTTCCTGTTCCCTAACTCAATGGCTCTTATCAATAATTGAAGAGGTGAAGTAGTTTTAAATAGAAGAGGATGGATGATGATTGATAAACAATAGTGGCATACCTAACATCTTATGGCCTTGTTTTGTTGTTTCATGTCACACCATCACATATCATATGCTAAAACTTGTTAATTAGAGGACCTTATACTATTAATAGAAAACCTTATTGACAATATCTGGAATTTCATAGTGTAAAATACAAAATATTATCAACAAAATCCTGGACCTGGTCTACAAGATGTTATCTCAGTCGTTCAATTGATATGATTTAATGCTAACTCATCTTTACTACACTTACTCAACCAGAAATATCATGAAATAAGACATGGAATTTGAGTTTGAAGCATATACATCAAAACTAATCTAGAGGACAACTTCAATGTCATTCCATATTCTGTCTAGAATTTTGAAAATTCATAATTAATTCTAAAAAATTCCAAATCATGCAAATTATAACTTTCTGTAAAGCTCAGGATGTCCTCTAACTACCATAAAACTTTTATATTAAAACAAGACTTTTTGACCAATGAAAACTAATGGAACAATAACTCAGATTTGTTTCTAATATTGCAGTAGACATACAATTTTAAAAATTCATATCTTACTATACAAAACTCCAAATTGAGTACTCTTAGTGACTAAGAAAAGCTTATAATGCCAACTATATAGCAGTAACTTAGATTTGTTTCTAATACTACAACAGACATGCAATTTTAAAAATTCATGTCTTACTATACAGAACTCCAAATTGAGTGCTCTCAGTGGTTGTGGAAAGCTTATATTTCCAACTACATGCCTATAAAATATTATGAATATTAGACTTCATTTGGACCTTCAAAGACATCGAAAACCAGACTACATAGAAGAATAGTACCATGATAGTTTTTGCATAATTTAGCCAATTTTACAAAATCATAAGATATTCTACAGAGTTCTAAAAATTATGGTCTTTGGCTCTATGAATCAATCTCAATGAGATCTATATGTTTGCCAAATGTTATGCCAAAACTCATTCATTTAGTTTAATTTTGGTTCAAAGACAAAATATAGCTTAGTTTGGAACCATAATAGGGTCAAATTATACCAAATGGCCTTCCAACTATGTCATGAGTATGTCCAAAAGTATAAACATAGTATATAGAAACACCCCAAATGAGTCAAATCATTATGGAGTTCAAATTCATTATCCTACTTGTATATATACACATTCATGCAAAGGCTCCAAAATGCCAAAATTATACATTCTCATATATATGGCTCTAAATTCATTACATACAACATATTTACATATTTTTACATATGCTCAAAGGTTTATCTCATATATAACTTGTACATACATGCTTTGACATTTATTTGCATCATAAGCTATACTATTGTCAAAGTATTACAAATTATGCTCATTAGCCCCCATTCTTTGCTCCTTAGGCTTCACCTAGACAAAATTAGATGAAAAGTAAGGGTGAGTGAGATTCAAAGAATCCCAATAGCTCTTTCACTCTTCAAGTAAGTATACATGGCATATAATCATGTCAAAGAATATCAGTATACATCAAATACTTTCAAGAATCATTCAAACCATATTTTTCATGTCATATGAACATATCAAAGTTAAGAATAAGTTCTAAGGACTTTTGATCTAACCTCATCCTATTATTTAGGACTTTTGGATTAGCCTCACCCACTTTCTAAAGACTTTTGACTTAGCCTCACTCATTTTTAAGACTTTTGACTTTATCTTATCAATCCTTAGAGACTTTTGGCACAACCTCACCCATAAAAAGCAATCTCATAATTCAAAAGTAATTCAAGAACTATAATGGTACCATAGCATCAAACTAATAGCTGTAGGCATGTCTTATAATTCAAATACACATATAAGTATTTAATGACAATCAAACAATCAAAAAATGTATACAAGAAAGGATGGAGAGCTACCTTGGTTCAGGCTTGGCCTCACACCAACACCTAGAAGGAATTTGGTTTGCTTGGCCTAGACACATCAAACAAGACACACACATTAATAGAACCATCTCTAGTTTCACATAAACTCTACATAAGTTATTTCTAGTTTATGCTATAGTTATAATTCTATACAAGAGTATAATGAAACAACTCACATAACTTATGATCTTAGCTTTAATTTCTTACTATTATCTCACATGACTCCATTTAAAGTCATTAGAGTCATTACTAACTCAATTCAAGGAGCCAAATATCAAGTTACTTCTTTATACTTAAAAGGAACCTAACCTTCCAACTTTCAAAATATGGTTTCTAAATTCAAACTAATCATTCCTTTGGTGTCTATTATTCATTTCTAGGCTATTTGTATCATTGGAACTAAAGAAAACTCTTCTTAGGTGCATGAACTCCTTTTTGGCCAAGACACACACTAAGGTAAAGAGCTTATGAAGTTTTCTTAGTTTTTGTAAGGAATTTGACATCTATAAAGCTTCCTAGATGTCTTAAGAACTCAAATATAGTTTTACACAATTTAAATCATCACTAGAAAGCTCCATAAATCCCTAGGTGCAACCAAATAACTTAATTTCTAAATTTTTTCTTTTGGTTTCAATTGCATATTCTTATTCCTTATACTCCAAAACCCCAAATCCTATTAAGTTTGGACAGAAATAAAGTCTTTACACATAACTCTTGCTCTAGCTAAAATGAAGAAGACAAGAAGGAGCCAAGAAGAAGCACTTTAACTATACTTTCTTACCTTATTTACAAGCTTTTCAAAAACACTTTATTATGCTTCAAAGCTTCCCTTTTAACTCTCCCTCTTCTCTACTAAACCAATCACAAGGCATGTCTAAACAAATCATCAAAACCAGAGGAAGAGAGAGAAAAAGGAGGAGAAGAAGTTTAGTGAAAAGATAAGCATGAAAACGAGACAATTTCTTACACTTTTCAAACTTGATTTTCTTCCCCTTTGCTCCCTCTTTGGTGCGCCACCTTCAACTAGTTTAGTTTCTGTTTTGGAGTGAAATGAGTCATTTAACAAAATGGAGAAGAATGGGACGTGACATATAAGGGTGGAAGCTCACTTATAACAATTTCTAAAATTTTAACTACGTCCCTAAACTTTAGTTTCTACGTTTCACATCTTTTTTGAAAACCATCTTTTCTATCATAAAATTTAGATCCTCTAATTCATAAAATATCTTTGGTTTCATCGAAATTAGATTTAAAACCTTACCGAATGATATGGTCAAATTTTTAGTCAACTAACACTTTTAAATACAAACAAGAGGGATTTTGATTATTCCAAAGGTTCATATGATTTTTAGGGTCTCTAAGAACTCTAAAAAACTTAAAATTTTCATTTAAAGATCCCTTCTTTGAATTTTTTAAGAGTTATCCAAAATTACAAAAATGCCACTAATATCTATAACTCTCTATTTGGCCATTTTGGGTCCAGGTCCGAGCTAACCTTAAGCTCTGAACCACATTTTAAGATTCTCTAATTAATATCCTAATCCCATTTAAACTTAATTTACCTTACTCTAGGGTGTTCTTGGTTCAATTCATCCAGTTCAATTCAATTTTTGGATTACAGGATATTACATTTCATATTTCATCTAATGGTGTTATATAAAATTTAATTATTCATAATATCTGTTATTTTCATATTGCCCAGTTTGATTTGTGGTGTAAGGAATGGTTGGGGAGTAATAGTAAAGTTGCTAATTTCACCAAATTTTTTATAGCCATGGAGTGCATGAAAAATTAGAGGAAAAACTTATCAGTTTGTATTTGAGCACATTTTTGTTAACCCATAATCAACTATTCACTATGTACAAGCCTCCACTTTGGAAGTTTATAATGCTTAAGTGAAGTGCGCCCATGTGCCTTGTTATATTTGCACCAAAAAGCTTGATTCATGAATATTGTTTTTAAAGTGCTTATTTTTCATGAACAACTATGAACATTCACTTAGATATTTAAAATTTCCTTTTTCTACAAGAAGATTTACATAATCTACATCCTTCATCTTCTCCAAGTCATACATCAAATAATTAGGGAATTAGTGGCAATTACAAAAAAAATTGTAATTAGTGGTAGCTCCAACTGCTATTAAAGGCAAGCCATTTCAAACAACAAATCCTAATGCTTAGGAAACTAATGGCAGTAACAAAAAATTTTTCAAACAGTGACATTTGCCAAAAAATCCATCACTAATTAACAACAAATTATTAACTAACTTTTCAATTTCAATGCCAATGATCAATAGTTGCCAATAAAATCACGTCAATCATTGGCAAATAATCAAAACAACTAACTTTCTAATTGCATTTCCAATGATAAACAATTATAGTTAAAGTTAAGCTAACTATCATTGACAATTAGCAGTAGTTAATCTAGCAGTGAAATGATAATTGTTGCAAATTGCCTCTCAATGCTTGCAACAACAGTGGTTTCTTAATCACTGCCTAGTATATTTAGCTGTGATTTTGATTGCTACTAAATTTAATGAACCACCAAAAATACCTTTGATTTTCTAATGATATTTCCTACATGCTTTTATATTCAAGTGATATTTGTTTTTGGAAAGGTACACTATAACAATATTAGTCATTACTAACTATTTTTTTTATTTTTTTCAATTTTTAACTTAATGTCCACCTGACTTTCAAAATAAAAATTGTAATCCATCAAAAAACTATCTTTCATAGTATTAAAGTTGCACTTCACAATATTTTCAGCCACTAACAAAAGAATTTTAATTGAAAAATAGGACTCACCATGTTGGCCTATTACATTTAATCGACTAATATGGCCAATTGAATGCATTGCACTAATGCATTGACGTATTAAATAAAAAAAATTAATGTATTGAAAAGTTAATGCATTAAATTCATGTATTGATAAATTAATACATTCAATTAAAAATTAAATATATTTAAAATATATTGTACTGATAAATCAATGTATTAATTTATCGTCAATTTATTTAAAAAATAATATATTCAAGTAAAAAGTATATTTAAAAAAATAATACAATGTATTAATGCAATGCTAATACAATTAACCATGTTGGTTGATTGCATGACCGACTAAAGTTTGTTTAACTTTAGTTAATAGACCTTAAATTTAATATTTTTGTGTAAATTTTAATGCTGCCAACTTTTTCTTTCATATCTTTATATAAACTAAATTTTTCATTCTAAATCATTTTAGTTTTAATTCAAAACTCTTCTTCTTCTACATTTTTTTTGTCTTGTCTTTTACACTTTATCTTCTTCTTTTAGATTTCTAGTGAGTTTAATATGTTTATCAAATTCTCTTATTTCATTTTGGCAAATTTTCTTCTTATAATGTTTATGTGTTTTCTCTATTCATCAATTTCAAATAATTGCAATTAGATAGTTGAGTTGCAATTTTACTTTACTTCAAGTAAAGATTTATCAAAAGTTATTTGAGTCTTTAAGTTTGTAATAATTGTTGTAAATTTTTTACAAATTGATTATTTTTGTGTTACAAATTTATAGAGAAAAGATAATTGAATGATGAAGAAATGAAGAGAAGAATATAGCTTAGTGATGAAGAAAAGAATGTTGAAGACCAAAAATAATGAGAATAAAAATTTTCAAATATTATTAATTAAATTGCAATAATTAAAAAATAGAAATGAAATTAAAAAAAATGAATGAGCATTCAAAAGGTTAGTCATTCTTTAAAAAGAAAAAGTTGCCATATTGTAGAAAAAAAAAAAGCTATCACTTTGCAAAAAGAACTATTCAAAGACTATTTTCTTACTGATTTTCAGTTGGTAACTATTTACCAACTAGCAAAAAACTGACACACGGGCATTTAATTTTTTAGTTAGAAAACACATTATTTCTCATTGAATTTTTATTTTTAAACTGATACCTCAATTGATAATTATTATTTTTATTGTAATGGTACAAGATATAAAGTTGAGGTGTTTAAACTTCTTATTTTGCATAATGGTTTGCTTTAATGTTTGTTTTGGGAAATGATAATGCTAAAGAATAATGGTGATGTAGCTTTGATATGAATTCATTGGGGAATTTCTTTTATTTAGTGGTTTAAATGCCTCTCTTGATTCCTCAAAGACCTTAATCTCCTATCAATGGAACTTGAGGGATTAAGGCCCATTTGCAATATGTTTTTGCCTATGTTTTACTACTAGTTTTAATGTTTAAATCCCTAATAACTTCAATCTTTCAATCAATTAAAGTGAAGGAGATTGAGGTACATTTGCGACCTTCTTTACCCATGTTTTGCTATTGGCTTTGATGCTAGAATTCTTTATATTTAGTGACATAATTACCTTTTTCAGATCCCTTGTGACTTTAATCTTCTAATCAATGAAAGTGGAAGCAATTAAGGCATATTTGCAACACTCTTTACCCATGTTTTGTTATAGTTTTTTATGTTAAAATTGTTTTTTTTATCTTTGTGGGTATTGTAATCGCCTCTTTCAAATCCCCAATGACTTAAATCTTTCAATCAATGGAAGTAAAATGGATTGAGGTACATTTGCAACACTTTTTACCGATGTTTTACTGCTAGTTTTGATGTTGGAATTGTTTTTATTTATCGATGTAATTGCCTCTTTTAAATGCTCAATGACTTAAATATTCCAATCAACGGAATACATTTGCACTACTTTTACCCATGTTTTGCTATTAGTTTTCCTGCTAAACTTGCTTTTATTTCATGATGTAATTACCTCTTTCAAATACCCAACGACTTCAATCTTCCCATCAATGGAAGTAGAAAGGGATTGAGGTCCACTGGCAATACTTTTTGCCATTGGTTTTGATGTTGAAATTTCTAGTGTAATTACAACCAGACTGAATTGACCAGTTCAACTGGTTAGACCGAGAACTGAACCCTGGTCTAGTCTGGTCTGATCTGAAAAATCCTTATAACTGTTGCTTCTAACTGGTCAAACATGGTCAAGAACCAGGTTTGACCAGTCAATTTTAAGCTAAAACTGGTGAAGCAAATCGACATGAATCGATCTTTTTCAAAATTCTCCCAATCCATGCTGCTGCTTGGACTCAAGCCCATGTACCTTTAGTTTCCAAAATGCTCTTTGCCAATTGGTCTGCATTGAAGCTTCAGTATATATATGTAAACTTTTATATAAGTATATTAGTTGTTGGTTGCGTCAAAAATAATCCCGCCAGCATCTAGATTCGAACCTGCACCCTTGTGGCTTCCAGAAAACACATTCTCCACTTGACCTCCAGTGCATGTCCAGTAGGTATGAGTAAATTTTAATATATATAAATTTTTAGTGGGTTGCATTTTTTTTCAAATCAAAATAACCATATGAAGTGTCAAACTAATGATCCAAAAAAGATATTTTGACATCTTAACTATTGAACTACCTTATTTTTCTTATTAAAATTGTGCATAATATTATATAAATATAATTACGATATTTTCTTTAAAATTTATAATATTTAATTTAAACCTTCTAGAACTAATTAATTTTATTATACAAATTTTTAAAAAAGTAATTATAAAAAATTAAGATGTTGAATAATTAATTTGTATAATATTTTAGTTTCAATACTTATTTTAACACATTAATATTTAATAATTATATTTACTAATAAATAAGTTACTTTATGCTTAAATTTTAAAATTAAAAACTCAATTGAATTTAAATATTATGTTATATTTAATTTTTTTATATATAATTAGTAATAAAATATTTTAGATTTTATTAATGTCTGTTTATTATTATTTATTATATTAAATTTTTAATATTAATATATTTATTTATTTATTTATTACCGATTCAATCACGATTTGACTATGGTCAAATTAATAAACCGTGAACCAATGTATTCACCGGTTCAATGACTGGTCCAATTTTTAAAACATTAAAAATTTCTTTTATTTAGTAGTGTAAATGCCTCTTTCAATTCCTCTATAACCCTTCTTTTCCGATCAATAGAAGTAAAGGGGATTATGGCATATTTGTAATTTTTTTAGATTTACTTTGCCTTTCACTTTAATGTTGTTTGCTTCTTGATAGAGATTGTGTAAATGTTGTTATAATCACCCTTACTTCTTGATTAATGATAATGGAAAAGGAGTGTGGGCTTTTTGCATAATTATTTAGCTTGTTTTGTGGAGAGGCTTAGGTTTTTAATTTGTGATATTTTGGCAATATTAAAGTGTTGAAATTCAACAAAATTCCAACATACATGTATCTTGATTTTTTTGCCCAAGGACCCTTTTGCCTTAATTAATGAATGTTAATAAGGATAAGGCATTATTTGTGTGTTGTTTCTAGTTGCTTCAAGAGTATATTGAAGTGTTAAATTTATTAAATTCCAACATACATGCATCTTGATATAGTTGCCCAAGGACCCTAATACTTCAACTTATGAAGGTTAGTAAAGATAGGATATTTTTGTGTGTTGTTTCTAGTTCCTTTAGGGACTATTAAAGCGTTGAATTTAATGAAATTCCAATATACATATTGGTTTTGTTGCCCAAGGACTCTACTACTTCAATCAACAAAACTCAATAAGGAAAGGACATTGTCTATATGTTGTTTTTAGTTGCTTTGGGGAATATTAAAGTGTTGAATTCAATAAAATTCTAGCATAGATGCATTTTGGTTTAGTTGCTAACCCTACTACTTTATTCAATGAAGGTCAACAAGGATAAGGTAATGTTTAGGTGATGTTTTGTGTTACTTTGGTAATCGTTAAAGTGTTAGATTTATAACACTTTAGCATACACAACTTTTTGTCCGTCTGAGAATTCTTTCTTTCAATCAATGAAAACATTTCAGAATATAGTTTATTCTATTATCATTAAGATATATGAAAGTGCTAATATTTGATTTAGCATGTACTTGTTTCTTTTTAGAATCTAAAAATTCCTTCTTTTAATCAATAAAAGTTAAGAAGAGTAAAGGATTGTTTGTGGATCTTTTAGTTGTAGACTTAGAACTTGTAGTGTTGAATGTATGATTAATTCAATTTGAACATAAAAAGTTGCCTATCTTTGCATATATTTTAGAAGGGTAATTAAAATAAGACATAAGCCATAGTCATGGAACTTTTTTATGATTAATTTAAGGTAATCACTCTTAAGAACAAGTGTTATAGGGTGCCTGATACTTTCCTTATACTCAAATAGACTCTAAACACATCTCTATTTTTGTAGACCTCCTTTCTTTCCTTTTGAAAAAAGGTTTTTAAAAATTTTTCTTTTTAAACATTTTGGTGACTACTCCAATAAATTGGCTTTTGAAATTATTTTGGAAATTAATTTTTTCTTTTAACCATTCTTGTCACATTCAACTCTCACTGGCTTGTCAAGTTGATAGATGCCAAAATAAATCAAACTTGATTCATTGATCTGTGTAGAATCTAGTAAGAAGCTTTTGAAATAATCCAATTCATCATGACTCATTTTGTGAGCAAGAATGCATGTGCATGTGTGAGTATGTGCATATTGCACATGTGATTTTCTATGTGTGTGTTGCATGCATTTGTGTGCATGGGTGTGTATGCCCGTGTTTGCATTTGCACATGTGCGTATATTTATGTATATATGTAGATATATGTTTAGGTCTAAATTAGTGGATTTAATAGGCCAATAATGGATGAATCCATTAGATATCCATAATTCATTTATGGCCATCTGTTAAAAATTGGATCTAATTTGATCTTATCCAATAGATTCATAATTTTAGTGGATTGGATTGTATGGATAATTTATCACATAGATTGAATTGATTTTTTGATCATGAATATCCATTAACATCCCTAGCCAATGACTCACCTAAACTTAAAGAAAACGTACAAAATGCCATATCACCTTGTAACAATTTTCTAATATAGTTCGTCACAAATAATATCATGATTTTTCCATCAGCCTATGACACCATGAATAGTGAGTTCATGGAGCACTAACCAAGTTAACATCATTCTTGTCATAAAGTAGGTCACTAATTACCCTTTTACTCTCTTGGGACTCACCTATAATTAAATACTCAGAAAGCTCTTCCAAGTAAATATTTGAACCTTTTAATCTTGCCCAATTGTCTTCTACTATTCCTTACTAATTTAAGCATTAGAATATAAAAAGGAACCTACTCCACCATGTTGCTAACTGCTTTGCAAGCTCACTCAATCTTTTATCAATATATCATCATATTATACTTTATGAAGCCCACTCATCTTTCAAAGCTTCAAATTATATCATATAATGAAAATTTTTTCTTGCTTTGTTTTGTTGTGTTTCTTTTTTTCCCCCAATTCCAGAAAAAAAAAAATTTCCCTGATTAGGACTATAACTCTTCCTTCATAAGTCAACTCAAGAAAAAAAGGGTAGAGATTACATAAATAAAAGGCATGCAATTTTTTAACATTCAAACTAAGTAAGAGTTAACGTCAATTTTAGTTTTTCCCCCACTAAACATGGAGTTTTTTTCATTACATTTTTATAAGTTTATATGTTAAAGTTGTAACTAAACCTTTGTTTAGGGGAATGTTTCTTACAATTTATAGTTGATATACTAAGATTGTAATTAAATCTTAGTTCTAAGATGAAATATAATTTCCCTTATTATATGATATATACTTTGCCAACCATGAATTTTATTCCATATTATTTGTTTAATTTATTTAGTCTAACTTAAAGAAATAGAACTATATATGACTAAAATCCCATTGTGATCCCTCTCATAAATGGAATATTTCTTAATTTAATCCTTCATAAAAGTGCCTTTTCAACTTAGTTCCTTATAGATAATGTATTTCTCAATTTAGTCTCTCGTAAAATTGTTTTTTTTTATTTAGCACTTCAAAGATGAGTATTTCTCAATTTAGTTACTCACAAATAAATCGTTATCAATAATATCCTTCTATCAATCTATTATAAATAAATTTAAAAGTAGATTGATAGAAGGACATTATTTATAACCTATCAAAAAATATGTTACATGTCATTATATTTGTTAATTTTATTTACAATAAATTAATGGAAGGACATTATTAATAATGGTTTTATTTGAGATGGACTAAAATGAAGTTTTACTTGAACTATATATATATATATATATATATATGACAATAAATGTTCATTACATAAACTAATTAGTAAAACCTAATTAAATATATATTGCACAACCTGATGATTTTAAGGAGATATAGTTGTTTTAACCATAACAATTACTTCTGGAATATTGAGAATTAAAATCTAATCAGTAAAGTACTTAAGCTCTGCAGTGAAAAACTCTTTATTAATCAGCTAAGTTTGGACAAATTTCCAAATGTGGAAATTACGAAGTTTTGGAAAGAGTATGTCAAAATTTTCAGTAAATGTTTGTGAACGTGGTTTTACAGATTTGTTTTGAATTATGTTGTGTCATGTGTCCAATTTGTCTAAGGCTTACGAGATTGAAGTGTTACTTTTTCCCCTGTACCGGTTATGTCCTCGGTTTAGGTCGTGATAACTTTATTCGTGTCTTTGTGAAAAGGAAGAAAAAAATTGTTATGTTTATGTGATTAGATCCAATTCAGATGAATCCCATCATTAATTGAAAGTGAAAATTGCATGAGTTTAAGCGTGAGTGAATCAGCACTATGGTGAACGATAATATTGAACTGTTTTTCTGAAACTTTAAGGACTTCCTTGGACCAAAATAAACTCTTTGAGAGTAAAACAAAACTTGAATTAAACATTAAGGATTAAAAATGAACTTTTACCAAATACGTTTTACCCTTAAATTAAGGTCTAAAGACAATTTATGTACATCAACTTCAAAACATAACAAAATACATTTGTCTAGACTAAGGCTTAATTACAACTTTAGTATACCAACTTTAAAATGTAACTAAAAAAATCCTGAACTGAGATTTAATTACAATTTTAATATATTAACTTTAAAATGTAATATAACACCCATATTCTTTTTTTAGAAGAAAAAAGGGAGAAACTATATAGCCCCTGAACTATAGTTTAATTATAACTTTGGTTTCCAAACCTTAAAACGTATAACCTTTATCCTCTAAAATATCATAAAAAGTAAAAAAGATACATATCAATTAAAACCAACATTTAATAATCATGTAATTTGTCATTTGATATCTTATGTTTTATCGTCCTAATTTTTCTCCTTGCATGCTCTGATTTTCATTTCTCCCAAAAACACATGATTTTTAGATGTTACTATTTTAATTGATATGTAACATTTTTCCTTTTGTGATAATTTAGAGGGGTAAAATATCATGATACTTTAGGAGCAAAGCGTTACATTTAAAAGTTTAGATACTAAAATTGTAATTAGACTATAATTTATAAGTGTTATATGTAAGTATGCCAAATAAAGTAAAATAAAAGCACTAACTCTTAGTCTTATTGACCTTTTTTTTTCTCTTTTTGCCCTTATTACCACTTTGACCTGATTAATTAGGAATTTGGCTCTTCTTGTAAGTCAACTTGAGCAAATAAGGTAGAAATTACAAAAATAAGAGGCATACATTTTTTTCACGTTCAAAATGATTGAGAGTTAACATTATTTTTGTTTTTCCCCAACATAGAGTGTTTTGTTACCTTTTTTTTTAAGTTGATATACTAAAATTGTAATTAAACCTTAGTTAAGAAGTATTTCTTATATTTTAAAGTTGATGTATTAAAATTGTAATTAAGTCTTAGTTTTAGGGTAAAATATAATTTCTCCTATTATACTTTACTGATGCAAATATATTATTTTATATTATATGTTTAATTTATTTTATTCTAACGTAAAGATAATAATAATAATAATAATAATAATAATAATAATAATAACAACAACAACTAGTTAGTAAACTAAAACATAAACATATTACACAACCTGATGACTTTAAGGAGATATATGTATTTTAAGCATAAGCATTACTTCTAGAATATTAGGAACTAGTATCTAATCAGCTCAGTAAGTTAAGATCTGTAGTTTCCAATGTGAGAACTGAATTGTGAGCAACTAGGCATCACATCAAAAGCTCTTTCTTAATCTTATATATTTACCGATCTTGTAGGCATAATAATAATAATAAATAAGTAAATAAATAAAAGATTGCTTCCTATCTCCTTTAATGGAAAAGAAGGAAAAAGTTGTCATACGGTTCAATTTCCTATATCTTTTTTCTGCTAGCTACAAGTCAGTTGAAACTTGAAACTATTATAGTTCCTTGAAAATTATATTTTCAAGGCTTCAATTTCTCACATATATAATTGGAAGGAGAAGCAGATTTATATACTTCAACCAGTGTCTTCAAGGCTCCTCATGCAGTACCTGCCGATTGCGCAATTCTAGAGCTTTAAATGACAAGTAGCGGGGTGGGGGTTATTCTGAGTAGCTACAACCACCATTCTATATATGATTTACGGGTAAAATCGATTGGAAATCGCAGCATGCAAGAAATCCTTAAATGGTATAGAGTTCGGCATTTATAAGAAATCCAACTACCCCATATACTGCATTAAACGTTATCTAGCTTTTGAGCCTTAAGACCACGCTTGGGGCCCCTGTAGTGGTCACTTGACACGAGTTCGGTGTTATCCAATCGTTCCCCATAGATAATCGCCAGTAGCTGCCCAATCCGATATTCCATCAACTATAAGGATACATGCTCACCTCCTTAGGCCCCACTGTGCTTGGGACGAATCTTGGGACGCCATGTGTCCCAAGCCAGTAACCAGCCGACCTCCAGAAAATCTATATGATTTATGTTTTTATGACACTGTTTAACTTAAGCATAAGAGTGTTTACAAGAGCTTTGCTCCATTTGGCCTACTATGAAAAATTGTACCTAAACATCGGCAAGGTTATCCATGGGATCACATGTCAAGAGATTGTTCGTCACGTATACTATCCAAGGTCGCCTTCTCTTGCGTTTATTTTTTTGGTATCTTCAGATGTCCAAACTTAATACCTTTTTCATGTTAAGGGCGCAATCCCCTGTCAACGTATTACAAAGATTTTATTTTGAGAGTGCTAGCACTTTAAAAGAATGAAATCCAAATTACAAAAGGAATATAATACCTCTTATCAACTAAGTTAAACCCTTTTAGTTTTCGCTTGCACTTTATGTAATGGCCACACATAGTTAAAGACCATAGCTTGCAGGAAGATGAATTGCGTTTGTTTAGGTCCTCTGGGGCCTCTACACAAAGGACACCTTCTTGCCGTATATATTTATTTACTACAAAGGAACCACTTTTAAGTCTTTCTTTTAGGTCCTCAGTATCAGCTTAATTTTCCTTGTCATAACTCATATGTAAGCATCAAAATTTATACAATACAGAGATGCATATTTGGGCTTAACTTTTATTCACATCAGCACGTACATCAAGTAACAAAGATCTATATATTTAGCATTTAATTAGAATTTATACATTACACATGATATTCCAATAGTTGTCTAGTTAAATAGAGGAAGGGTAGGAGCCGATTGGCTATGATCCATGTCCTTAATACTCTTGGAGGACTCAGCAGAATTTGGTTTTGGTGTGCGAGAAGGAAAAGCAATAGCGAGGTCAAGATTCAAGTGGGATGGTTTTTCCTTGAGGGACCCTGATGATGTTGCAGCAGCAGTATCAGAAACAGGGAGGGCATGAGCAAAGCTTTGGTGAAGATGAAGCTTATGGTTATCTGGATCAATCCCCATCTTTATTAGCTTTCTGCGGATGTGAGAATTCCAGTAGTTCTTTATCTCATTGTCTGTACGCCCAGGCAACCTTCCAGCTATCAGGGACCACCTAACAATGTATAAAATATAATCATATATATACCACTAACATTTGTCAGGAAAATTACTCTTATATGTAAGGGAAATAATATATATATATATATATATATATAGAAAGATACCAAGGATGTATTTTTTTCCCAAAAAAAAAATATTATCGATGTATATTTAACATTGTATCAGATTAGACGCAATATTTTAAACTGTATTTGCAAGGAGAGAGAATAGGGTGCTGTATGTACCGGTTGCCGAGGAGGGCATGGAGCTTGATGATGAGGTCTTCTTCATCCTGGGCAAAGTTTCCACGTTTGATATCTGGTTTTAAATAATTTATCCATCTCAACCTGCAACTTTTGCCACAACGATGCAACCCTGACATAAATTACAGGGATATAGTGATGATTCCTTTCTTGGTACATAGCATTATATAATAAAATAAGTTACTCTTATTCATTAAGTATTGATCAGGAGGCGAATATTAACATTTTTTAGATCCCAGAAGGACCTAACTTACAAGGTTATTTCTTTAAAGGAGATCTCTCTAAAAAAATTGATCGACCACGAAACAATATTACCAGTTGTAATGAAATTTGAACCATACACGTAAAGAATGCAAAATTCTAACCCGGTCCCTTGGAAATAAAAACCAAAGTGTTTGACACCCAGGAGATGATGAAGTTATAGTAGAGAAATAAGGTTGGATTTTTAATTTATATACATAATAATTCACGAAAAGAGAGTTATGTGGGGAGTTGTTTAAGTCCATTATGGGGCTTATATGATGGATGACAAACCTGCAGCTTTGGGAAGGGAACGCCAGCAGCCTTCACCATGAGTTTTGATGTAATCAATGAGCTTTTGGTCTTCTTGCTTTGACCATGCACCTTTGTTAGTGTCTTCTTTGTCACAGCAAGGCTTTCTCATTCTTAATCTGCTTTTCTCTGATTCCCCCTCTCTCTCTTTGGCAAACGAAATGTAAACAAAAACGCAGTAGCTAGCTCGAGACAGAGAGAGAGAGAGAGAGAGAGAGAGAGAGAGAGAGGGAGGGAGGGAGGGAGGGAGAGGCCCTAGAGAAAGGCACAAGAATGGGTAGATATATGCATGTCGCGAAGGGTTGGGGGATGGTTGACTTGGACCGGTGGGTTTGGCCGCGTGGGTGCACGCATGGCTTACTCACTGTTTTGGAGCCTTCAAACTCTTTAATTATTAGTATTTTTTGAAATTTATTATAAAATATTTTTTATTGTTATTCCTATAAATCTCGAAATCATCTAACAATGGCCTATGTATCAAGAGTATAATTCATTCTAAAGGATAAGGTTTTCTGTTTTACTTACTGTCAAGTAAATGTCATTTTCACGCACCTGTGAGAAAGCACTTTTAGATATTGAGCTTTAGTTATTGGTCAATTTTCATGGTTGAAATTCAGAGAGATGGTGTCACATAATTGATTTTTAGGGGGAGAAATACAGAAGTGTTTGGAAGTGATACCCAAAATTTTGGAGGAAAAGAAATGCCCATATTTCACTTTGCCTGAAAATATTGACTTCTGCATGAAAGTTTGACCCTTTGGCATGTGAAGTATGCCAGGGAGAAACTAAATTCACATGAGAGAAGGAAGAATGCACAATTGGAAAGTAAAATATGCTCCTTTTCTTTTGGCTTGTAAAGTATGGTCTTTTGATGAGGGTAAATAAAGAAAATTTAAATACCTTATTCTATATATATATATATATATATAAATCCTTTTAACTACAATATATTATTTTTACATTAATTTTCTCTTAGATATCACACTTTTTTGTTTATTTGAAAAATAAAATACAACTCCTTGTAAATTTGTACTTTTAACCACTTTTTCTTTTGTAAAGATAATTTAACCACTCTGATGTTTACTCACCACACCATATAAAATATATAAGCGCTTAAATCTCTCTCTCTCTCACGTGTGTGTTTCCCTTTTTTTTCCCACCTCAGAGCCTGTTCTCACCACTAAAAGTATTTGAAATTAATTAGAGAGATCAATTTTGTTTAATTTAGAAATCCAGTTGGAGGTTCATGCTATGTTGATATTTATATAATTTTAGAAATATAGAAAATGTTCCTCCAAAAGCACCAAACCTTAAGAAGTTATGCTTATACAATTTACACTAACTAAATATTATTTTCATGCCCTCTTTTATAATCTAAAATTCATCTTTAGAAAGTTTCTCATGACCTTCGGAAGTTAACAGCAATTAGCAAATTCAGCTATCTAAATTAGTTTTAGTTTACAATGTATGAAATTTTGAGATAGTGATTGATTATAAGTGAGAAGGATGCTAACAGGTGTGAGGAACTGAGGATGCGTCCAAATCCCATTTTCTTGAAAATTTTCTTTAAAATGGTGATGATACAAGCAAAGATGTTTCTTTCATTCAGTTTTGTCATCCTAAGTTAAATACCATAAAATATCAGAAAGGGAAACTTGATTCTGATATTTTTCAGCTCCGGCCTCTTCCCTCCACTAGTATTTTCTAAGGATAATAGATTATATCCTTATATACACATCTATCTAGCTAGCCCATGGTGCCCTTGTTCCATATACTATAAAATACGTACAAATATTTTTTTTAAAAAAAACTATGGATGTATTCAATACATTCGTTTTGGACACTTGTACTTATTAAAAGCAGGATGTTATTCTAAATTACAAATAAAATAAATTTTAATTAATCTTAATGTATTGTGATATTCATATCTTTTTTTTTTCCTATCCATGTCGTATATTTTATGTCTATATCAATTTATATGCTTCTTTTAATTCAAATATAATCTTAAAAAGTGAGATGATAGAAGAACAAAATTTAAGTAAAATTTTTTAAATGTTTGTTATAATTAAATTTTACAATAGAAACATTATATATATATGTAGAGAGGCTTTTGGGAAAAAGACAGCAATATCCATCAATTATGTTATTTTTATTGAAAAACTTGATATATATTTTGATTAACGACCAATTAGTCTTTGATCAACACACCTTTTCTGATTCTCATTAAAAGATTAAAGATGGCAGCGCAGGAACTGATCAGCTCTTCTTCATTTTTACAATTTCCCATATCCCTGTCTTTTTCCTTTCTCACATTCTCTCCCAAATAAAATAAATAGACATACATTTTTTTTTTCTTTTGTGGTGTTGAGCTATACTATTTTAAGAAAAACAATTATCAATTATAAACTTTCAGCTTTTTGAAAGTGCCCAGTCATGATTTTGACATCAATAGGCTGCAGAAGTACAGAGGTCTGGTGAGTCGAAGAGATGCAATAAACCCTAAAATGCATGAAAATCATAACACTTACAATCTGGACTGGTAAAGTCAGCTGATTTAAGTATTGAAAATGGATATGAGCAGTTTTCATATTTACACTATACCTAATATGTTCTTACAACTGACCGTAGAGCAACTTTTTACATCAAACAGGGAAAAAATTGATTCCATCATAGAATGTTTCAGATAACTTTTACTATAACATTCGCCATGGCAGTTAAGGAAACTAAGAAGCACTTGGCGCAGAATTTAAGAAAGGGTAAATTATCATTTCAGTCTTCGAAAAATTTCTGTTCTATCTTATTTGTTCAAGATAATTATCATGTTAGTGTAGTTATACGTCTGGAAAAAATTTCTCCAATGTGTGACGTTTGTGGATGATATTAATGGTTAGCAAATTATTAGAATGCTTGTCAACAAAAAAAGGGGGAAGACAAGCCTTCTGGCAAACATTTAGATGTGTTGGGACCGTATTATCCCAAATCTAGAAAAATGCCACTATTTTTTCTTGGGGAAGATCCAGATGTATTGCTAACCATTGTCAGCCACTACTATTCCAAGATGGAGAAAGTTAGCTTACGCGGAAAACTTCATTACCATAAGGTAAATAACTTAAGACCTAATTGATATGTTTTATTGACTGATTAACTTGATGGAAATTAGTTTTCAAAAACTAAAATGATGAAACATACATTTTTCAGAAACTAAAATCATAATTTACTTTAAGAAATCTAGCGTGCTAGACTTCACATATTAACATAACAAACGGGAAACATAATAATGAATTTAAAGATCTATTAATTAGTAGAACTTGTTTGTACTGTCATGAGGCCCCAAAAAAATTCCCACTTCTATAATTGAATGTCTATGATCAATTTTTTTAATCAAAATTTAATGGGCACCTGTTTGACAAACATATCGTGGGAGCTGGAGCTAGCCTAATTAGTGTATAGTGAACCATGCAGTTTCTCTTGGACTGGTTGGTTATAGAGATACTACATATCTCATCTAACAGTCTTTGCTTCTTGACTTTGACATATATCGACTATATATATATATATATATATATCCCAATTCCATTTTCCTTGGTATGCTATGAAGAAATTCAGGCAATGTCCAGCGTTCAAGTTCATGATCTGATTAACATGAATCACCCCTTATACTCACTTCCTTTTCTTGACAAGATCAAGAACTGCTACGTACAGTGTGAAAGGGACAATTAACCAAATAGATAAACATTCAATACATATATCAGTCAATTTTTCTTTTGCAATTAAATTTTTAGTTTTGTCCGCTAATTTTTATGAAGTACCAATAGTTAAAAAATTAATATAATACTTTGCATGCTAATGAGTACTCAGGTAAGGGAGAAAATTTTCCTCCAAAAGTAATTATTAAAAAAAAAATTATCCTACTTAAATATTTTATTGAACAATCGATATTACTCGATATAGAATTTTAACATCTCATACTCCTTGATTTCCACCACATATTCTCTTTGCACTTAAAAATTTGTAAAATTGACGTGAGATTCTGTTGTGTAGCCCTTGATATATACTACCTATTTTAAAAGAAGAAAAAATTGATTGATTAATTGCATCTATGTCGAATGCAAAAAATTTTCCATTTAAAAATATTGTTGTGTTGAACATTTGCATTAAATATGAAATAACTCTTCAACAAGTAGTAGTACCTCCAGACAATTCAATTTTTACGGTTGTGTGCGTTGTACCTATAGGTGTTAACATTTTTAGATACATGACATCAACTCAATATATAATTCAAGTTCTACTGTCTCTTTAGAAAAGAGATGGTAATTAACATCCGAACCAAACTCGACTAGGAGAAAAAAAAAAAAGGGCTCCAATTTAATAATTGAACCCACTGGCATTAAATTTTGACAAAATTATAGGCCATGTCAATAGGTTGGATTTTATACCCATTTTTATATATAAAGAAGAGTAATTCTGTGAAGAATCCCACGAGTTAAGAAATTAAAATTTTTTATCAATAAAATCTTAAAGTGTATCTAATGATTAATAAATAAATAAAGCTTATATTATAATTGTCAACATATATAATTTTCTTTTAATTTAATTACTTGTAATCTGAATATTAATTACTTGCAAATTATATTATTGTTTATATAAACGCAACCTAAATTTTATAGGGCATGAAGTTGTAGCCAATAGCCATATCTAACATAAACATTGTTTTTTTTTTTTTTTGAGGGGGGTTGAGTTATGTTAAGTTTTTCCTTTTATAGAACAAGAATTTGAAGCTAAGAACTTTTGTTAGGCTACATTGTCTTTACAACTAGCCCAACATCTAACGGCTTAAACGCCTTTGTGAGTTACACAAAGTTTTGAAAAATAATACTAAATGCTTTTAATATAAATTTTACATTAAATTAATTAATAAAGTCAGATCGATCAAAGGATTTCCTAAATAAAAATGAATTTGAGATCAAAATTTGATTTGAAAATCAGGCCACAGTGAGTTTGGATTAATGTTTATTATTAATTGTGTTAGGCCCGCTTAATTAATCCCACTCCCACCCCTAACTGCAACATGTCTAGTGCAGGACATTGGATCTCTTCATTTCCTGATGCTATATATTATGTTGAAGAGAAATAAATTGAGAGATGTTAGCTCCATATACTCCCTCTTTTTCTATTCTAATATTTGGATTTATACTTTGTGTTTATCTCCTTTTAACATGATATTATTATTGATGTCAAAAAAAAATGAGAGAATTCATTCTCCTTATGCAGGCCAACTTCCCCTCTCCAAAAGTAACTCATGAGCCCCAAAAAAAAAAAAATTGACAACGTATCTAAGTCCAATTTTATGCTTTCATACTTTCCATCTTTTTCAAATTGAGTGAAAAATAAAGATTAATCTCAAAACATTAAGCTTACCTCAATCTTCAGAATTGAGGCTGGTGCCATGTTTTGCAAATTTACTCCTACTAGTCGCTGTGCTTGACCTTATTCTGCACAGTGAAGCAACTTGGAACGTCTAAATTCTTGCTAAGGATTTCTGTATTCTTATGAGTAATGGTTTTCATTTCTGGAAGCTCAAATTGCGTTTTATAAACATCATGTTCATGTGGGAGGTATTAACAAATGTGCTCGCCATATCCCAAAATTTAATCAATCACAACATGAAGGTACAATCAGTATGTTTATTCTGTTAACATAGCCAGAAACCATGAATTACATTTCCATTCAGTGTCAATTTGCAAGAACTATATGATTTGGTTCTCCTTTTTCATTAAAACATTATCACTTTCATCAACAAAGTGTGCTAGAATGGTTTCTCCTTGGTTCAATCTGGTCTACAATCTGGATTCAGGTGTGGATCATTACACAAACATGATAATAGTAATCATGCATGTGAATTTGGTTCTTTAGGAATATGGCTATATTTGAAAGCAAAAGGCTACACTGTAGGGCTAGTGTTAAAATGATGTTATCTCTTCTGATTCTGTATAACAGAATCTGATTTTAACACGGTAGGTTGGTCCATTACTCCATGATAGTTTGGGGCAGGAAAGGACTTAAGCACAAAATGAAAAGTAATATTTTAATTCATATCTACTTTAATGGAGTCATGGGTAGGAAATGGAGATTTTGTGATAGGAATGGACTGGGATGTAGAAGATGGGTCATGGAAGCTGTTAAGAAGGCTATTAATTTTTTATTTATCAGCAATTTTACTAAACTCACAATTTTCCATTTGCAGATATTGACACTGGAAATGCATCATTACGGTATTTTGGCTAATGATTTTAGGAAGCATGTTTAACTTTTAACCTTTTCTATCTTGGGGAGGATATTCATGGAATGACGAAACTCTTTCACTCTGCGCGAATCTGCCCTCTGATGGATACTTTATACATAACTAACAGTGGTTGTGATATTTTAATCTACCTTATTCCTTTTTCTGCGTTAATATCCAAAGCAAAGCCAAGTAACATTACACATTCACTTTTTCTATTATAAAAATATACACAAATCTCGTTTCTTAAATCAAAAATAACTAAAATACCCTCAATGATAATATTGATTTCTTTTAATAAACATATAACATATTACAAAATATATATTTTTTAAACTTTTATTTCAATATTATTTATTTTATATTCAAAATTATAAATTTAATTTATTTTAAATTTAAAAAATAATCATTTTATAATAATCAAATACATATTTGGTATTTTATTCTATTATATAAGCAAGACGTATAAAAATATTTTGATCAAAATAAATATAATTATAATTTATCTTTTATGTCCATATACATCTTGTGATTTTAGGAGAAAAAAATATAATTTTTCCAAATAAAAGAAAGAAAAACTCTTGACAGAAAAAGGAAAAAAAAAAAAAAGAGAGATCCCCGTGCTTTAGCAACATTAATTTTTACAGTTAAAACTACAGATTACCACAAATTCACGCCAAATATCCAAAGTATAGGTCCAACTGAAAAGTCCATATTGGAGCATGATATGACATATTCTCCAGGTACATAAGATGACCGGTGAATCCCCCAAAAAACAAAAGGACCAGTGACAAATTCTTCAGAGATCACTTGGGTAATCACATTTTGGTCTAGTAATGACAGTAAACAAGTTTAATGTTGGTAAGGTTGTACTTCTATAGAAAGGAAAAATGTTGGCGTGGCATCACCGACATCCAGTCATCTTAGCTCGGTGGAAATTGTCAAGGACGCAGTAAGGACGTCCACGCATCCACCAGGCATCCAAACAAGTTCCCTAGGGAGTGGCATAAATAATATATCAGAGACGATTGAAAAAATGAAAAAATTTTTAAAAAATATTTATTATACACTTATTATCGTTTCTTTATTTACTTTTTACTTTATTTTCTAAAATAGAATCACGAATATCATTTTCTATTTCTCTGACTCAACTTTTTTATTTGTCTTTGCGTTTCATTTTATTTCTTTCCCACGTGGCAATCGTAGCCAAAAAAGTGAAATTTAAGAAATATCGTAACTGAATAACATGTTGAATTCATATTGTTGGGAAATAAATGAAAACTTGATATTGCTTGCAAGTCAAAAGTGCATAACATATTGTTGAATTGATTTGCAATTTGCATAATCAGGTGTACAAATTTACACAATTTATTGATTTTCCATTCATCCAAAAAAATAAACAGCTAGATAAATGAACAAACAAAACATAAATAAGTAGACATTGAAAAGGAAAAAAAAAAAAAAAAAAGGAGGGGGGGGGGGGGGGGTTGACAGTGCAAGTGACCATTGAGTGAGAACATTCAAACAATTGACAACAATACCGACTAAACAAAAGTAACAATACACTGGTACCGAAGAGTTGTCCAAAGAAGGAGATGGACAGATGTCTTAATTAATGCACACCTGATACCAAAACTTGATGGGATATAATTCAACAAATAAAATAAAGAAGGCCCTCCAGTGATCTTCGCTAGACTAAAACAATCGGATCATCAGACGAGGACGCAACGAGACGAGGACAGATGAGATGGATTTGAAAAAAATGCCAGAGTTCTCTTTTTGATAAAATACAAGAAGTATCTTACAATGAGATTAATAGAAAGGAACCAGCTAATAAGTTCATGTACTCCGTAGGAAATGAAAGTAAAAGATAGCATATATCCTTCAGAAGGGTTGGCCACAACAAAACCAACCCAAAGCTTGTTACTCTCATGATAGGACCAGGCTACTGATCCGACATGAAAGTATCTTACAATGAGATTAATAGAAAGGAATCAGCTAACGACTTCATGTACTTCGCAGGAAATGAAAAGTAAGAGATAGCATATATCCTTCAGAAGGGTTGGCCACAACAAAACCAATCAAAAGCAACGCTACCTCGAAAAGTTCTGGGACAAGAACAGTTACATAGTTTGCAACAGTAATTTCAAGAATTAAAGGATGTTCACAACTTCGTCCGTCATCTTCCTACTACCCAAGTTTCACTTCAGTAGTCAGCACTACTACCATCAATAGAGAACAAGTTTCAGAGACAAATTCACAAGTTTTCACGAGTATTTTGACTCACTGCAACACTGTATATAAATTCTTGAGCTTCAGCTTACTGCGCTTTGATTAAAGGTGGTATTCTATGCAGCAAACTCTGGGTCTTTAGTAATACCATAAACCTTTTAGTCATAAGATCCTCAACTAATCACGATAGTTTTAGCTAAACTTAAGATCCGCTTAAGAAACTGGGAAAAAATAGAAAACACTCAACTCCTCTATATCATGTTTAGCTAAAAGAAGTATGGACAGGTAACATTCTAATTTCATTGCATCTTTGAATCATTCAATTGCTTACAATGTTAACCCAAAAACTTAAGTAAAACAAACTTTAACAGTGGCATCAACATAAAAAGGCGCTGTAAATGTAGACAGGAGCTTTCCTTATGGAGGGGGAAAATGCAAACGAGCAACTGTATAGGCTGAATAAGCTCAGAGAAAGCTGATAATATAAAGCTTAACACAAGAAGGTAAAATTATCATATAGCTTCAGTTGGCCTGGCTGTCTAATAGTACGACAAATATTTCTTGTGAGATTCAACGCAGAACATAATCATAGAACATCAGTATAATCTACTAGCAATAACAGCACTCCCTTGCCCAAACTCCATTAACAACGTAATATCTGACCTACCACCACAAGTGGAGGTATCAAAATGTCAATCACAAAATACCTACATTTTGATAATCTGCCATATAAACCCACCATCTCGAGAATTAAAATATATATATATTAATGGGAAAATTTCCCTAAATATGTGTGTGTGTGTGTGTGTGTGTGTGTGTGTGTGTGTGTGTGTGTGTCTATTTCCATTTCCCTCATTTCAAAGCTTCTTAGCAACATCACTAGCAAAATCCATAGATAAAGCATTCACAAGGAACTTCCCGTACACAAAATAACAAAATGCCATAACAAGGCCCTTGGAACACAATATCATCCTATCAACTAACAGAAATATCTCAGAATAGTGACAATCTTCTTTTAGATCCACAAAAACAAAAGCAAAAAGATTGTCACTTCCATTGCGGTAAGGTATCACTTGAGTGTTGTCATAACTCATGATACAGTCAAACTAAAACAAGCGTGCCAAAATTTTATTCCCAATATTAATTCTAAAATTAAGTTCCAACTTATATACCCTTGATGTTTGGCCCACTTTTGATGGAATACTCAAATATCTCAAGCAATCAATCATACTTTTGAAGAAACTTCCCATTATTTACACAAGCATCACTCCAAAGCATACGTGTATGACTTATCAAAGAGCTAATAAAAAAGAAGAAAAGCAGTTCCAATAGAAATATCAAAGTATGCAAGCATAATCCTAAGGAAAAACAAAACAATCAGCTTTCCTACAAAGTTTCGCATCAACTAAAGGGTCTGGAAAGAGTTTAATGCCCATAAAACAAAAACAAATAATAAAGTGACCATCGAAATTTGCTCTTCATTATAGCTAGAGGCCCAAAAAGAGAAAGATATTTTACCATTCAACCCTTACAATTACAAGACAGCTGTTAGGGAATTTTAGCAATCATAAGAATAAAACCCAAAATTTATCTATTTTGGTTCATTGTCTCTAATCTTCTGCTCCTCTTCTACCATATGTTGACATTTTTAAATATTCTCAACAACTCTGCCGACACAATTACAATGCACGATAACAGTACCTTGTTCATCAGTGAAAAATAAAAGGGTAACATAAACCCACTTACACAACAACCAATGCATTTCACAGACACTTAGCTAAAGCGAAACATCTCAATAAAAACAGTGAACTGAAAAAAAGAACAACTTCTTCCTTCAAATTGCATGATTATTAATAAGTTTTTCTTTTGACAAGTTTTCGATTTAATAATGTACTAAAAAATAAAAAATGTGACACATACTCATAAGCATCTCGTTTGGGCCGTTCTTCTTTGGAGCCATTTGTGATTCAACCCTGGATGTGGTCAATTTTCCCCTCACACTGCCCCAAAATTGGAGACATTCTTTGAAGAAAAAATTGAATCGTGATACAAATGCGAAAGATAGGACTAAGCAGCTTAGAAGTTGGTTTAAAAGAAAAGGCAAAAACTGAAATTGCATGATTCTGGAAAGATTATTCCCATTTCCCACTGCAGGTAATGGCGTTAACAAGAATCCGTCTTCTCAGATCTTGAGAAGATCAGTTGCCCCGACCTATACATAACGTGTATGAAGAGTTCAGACTTAAAAGTACAGTCTACATAAATTCTGAAGGCGAATTGGCATCAGGTTTTCCATTGTCACCCAATCCATCTGTATGCTGCAAATTCTGCAATACTTGAGGAGGCAAAGCCCCCAACCCACCACCCAATCCATCACTTGCTGAACCAAAAAATTGACAAATAAGTCGAGCCGTGATCCCAAGAATCTGCATTTGGTTCTGACACGCATCAGCATGCATCTGCATCATCTGCTTTTCGTGCTCAACTTGCAAAGCCACCATCCTCTCCCTCCACTCCATCTCCTCTTCCTCCATCTTCTCCTCCATCCTCTTCCTCCATTTTCGCTCTTCGTTTAGCTCTCGTTCTAACCTTACCCTTTTCTCAAACTCCCTTCGTGCCCCCGTCAATTGCCTCTCTTCCAATTCCAACTCCCTATTCTCCAACCATTCCTCCCTCTCACTCCTTCGTTTCTCTTTTCTAAACTCAGCTTCTTTCCTCTTGGCCTCCCTCTCCAACTCACCCTTCTCTTTTCGAAACTCCCTTTCCCTCCTCCTCTCTTCTCTCTTCATCATCGCATCCCTCAATTCCAAAACCTGCGCACCTATCGAACCTAATCTTTTGTACACACCAAAACCCTTCTTCAGCTTCTTCATCGGAGGAAGACCCACTTCCCCAGTTTCCTTCTCACCCCTAAATTCACCCTCACTTCCAACGCCTTCTTCACCCACCTCACCCCCATCAGTATCATCATTATCATCATCACCTTCTGGTTCATCTTCTTCCGCTTCCTCCTCCTCCGAATCCTCGGAATCAATCCCAAAACCTAAATCCCCACAATCCCCGAAAACGTCAATATTATCGCTCATCCGTTTCCCCTTAGGATCAAGCTCCACATCGCCGAAAACCTCCTTGTATTTCAAGAAATTCTCCCAGTGGTTCTCTCCATCTTTCCAATTGAACTCATCCTTGGAGACTCGGATCTTCTGCTTGACGCCCAAGTACTGGTGGCGCATGTTCTGGACCTTTATGGAGACGTCGCGCCATGACCACTTGAAAGGGTAGGTGATTGGGTCCTGAAGATGGTGGACGGAGTTGACGTGATCGGCCACGGGCTTGAACTTCTTCTCGCGGGTCTTGAGCTTGGATAAGGCACCTGAGTTGAGCAGCTCCGAATATTTAGACAGGAGAGTCTGCTCTTCGAGTTCGGACCATTTCTTGCGCTTCATTGCAGTGTGAGTGAGAGAGCGACGATTTAGCTGGCGATGTGTGTCCGATGTCTGGTTGAAATCCAAGGCCAAGGCTTTACTAAAGAGAGTCGAGAGAGTGCGTGGCTGCGTGTGTTTCAACTTTGTCGTGATTTTTTTTTTTTGGGACAAATTTTTTTAAAGAAAATATAGAGAAAATGAGGTATTTCGGAAAATTATTTGATAAATATTTTTATCTTTGGTATATTTTTAAAATAGATGTTTTGGATTGTCAAATTATAAAATGGATATGTATTTAAAATGGAAGGTAAAAAAAAGTAAAAGATTAATTATGATAAAGAATTAAACTTAAATATAACTTTTTATATTTTTACTGTTAAATTTTTAATTAAAATATAACAAATAAATAAATTTTCAGCTAACAAGAGTATAATTTAATTAAAATATTGTATACTTATTTATAAATATTATATATTTTTTGATTAAATATTTAATAATAAAGATATAAAAATTACATTGGCTTCCAAAATTGTACTTATTAGGCCAATTTAATTAGAAAAATAGTGAATTGTTCATTTTAAGCGACGAGGCACACTCTCTTCGCTTTTTTTTTTTTTTTTTGAGAAACTAAAGGGTGACCTCACATGCCCTTAAAAAAAATTAAACTCAAATTATTATTAAGAGATATTACTCCTCCTCACCGAGTAAGCTGATTCTTTTAGGTCATTAACAATTAAAAAAAAACCATTTAGATCACCATTGATTATTCAACCGAACTTTGTTGTTGTATTACATCAATTAAATTTTGTGCATAATACATCTTCTATTAATTAGGCATATATTCTATTAGACAAACAATTCATTATTAAAATGAAATACATTAATTTTAAATATAATAAAAATGTTATAAAATATAATAATATTTTACGATATATGTATCAATTTTATTATAAAGTATTATATATCCATTTATTTTGATATAAAATAAAATAAAAAAGTCGATGGCCATATCATTGATTTGTAAATCGTTTTTCATTCTGATTTAATGAATAATTTGATTTTAAAATTTACATTCATGTATTCACCTTTCAAAATGGGAGTAAATAATGTGACAAATTGGTAGAGATGATGGCTTATTAATTTCAACTAGATAATATCCACGCAACGTCAAATTTTCTTTGGCACATTTCATTTTTGTTCCACTTAGCTTAACTCCTTGATGCTTGCTTTTCTTTTGCCTTCTGGATCTTCAATACCTTGTTCACAATCTTTTGCTCTTTAACCAGGAAAGCACGGATTATCCTATACAAAGACACACACACAAAACCTTAGAGTTATTTTCATTAAGGCGAGGAAAAAAACAAAAAACAAAATACATAAGTAATGATTTCTTAAGCAAATACCTTTCTCTAACAACTTCTGCAGATAATACGCCTCCATGGCCCTTATTAACTGATGGACGGTTCTTAGGAATCTAGACCCCTTGTATTTAGCAGGTCTCAAGTGTAGAATCTGCTATTAAATCAAGATTAGAAAAAATCATGACAGAAAATGGGATAGTAATCTCCATTGTTACTTAATATAACCACACAGAAAGCAAAAGAACTGTGAAGTTTCACTTCTTCAATACCAGAGGCAAAGTGAGGGGAAAAGTGGCCAAAGCACACTGTCTGATTTCATAACATGCACCCTAGCATTTCAACACACATTGGATTGTTCTAGTTACTTTTATGATTACCATCAATGACAAAAAGCAAAATAGATTTATATATTCATCAAACTTCTCCTCCACCAGCAAACCACATTTACTTCAGTAAGATGAACCTTCAAAATTAACAGTTGTCTCTCCCTCCCCCTTTCCCCTCCCTAACTTAACTTTTTCCCTAAGGAATTTGCTAAAACCTGGGATGCACAAGTAACCTATCCCAAATAACCAGTAAAACATGTAGAATTGAGAACAATCTAAGGGAACATTCAACCCACCAACTTCCAAGGCTATTTTCTATTGCAGTAGAAATAAGTAAGCAGTTGAATTAGGAAAAACAACTGTAAATCATATAATATTTGTGAGCAACTTCCAACACCTTTTTATAAAATACTTAAAATTTAGTGAAAAAGGAAAGAAACTTGTAAAAAGGAAGCCTCTTACATAAGCTAAACTGAGTTAATTCTTCTTCGAAATCTTGAAAAATTCCAGAAAGCTAACAAAGATTGCCAACAACAATCAGCAAAAACAGAGCAATTATCATGTTGAAAGAAAACATACAGTCAAGTGAGCCATACAAAGGTGCAGATAACTTTGCACTTTTTTTTTTTCCCTTTTCTCGAATGAAAAGCAGTTTGAAAAGTGAACTTTGTACATCAAAGTGCATACAGTGAATTTCACTTACGGGGACAATTCTTGGCCATATAAAGGATGTTAATAATCTAACAAACAAAACTCTGCTATGGATATAGCATCTTGTATAAAACACATAAGGTTAAAACCATAGAAGCATAAATGACAAATATCTTCTTGATAACAATAGCATCTTATAGATACACCTTGAAAATTTGCCAATGATGTTCAAGTCAATTTGTTCAACGCAAAACTCAAGGCCTTGGCTTTTGATTATTGAGTTAGAATATCATTATAATTAGTGATTCAAAAAAGAGATGCACATAGAAGACCGACAAGCATTTTTCCAAAAAAATCAAACATTGATTTTCCAAAACTAAGTTTAAGTCCATTAACCTTTACAACAACAATGAAAATTTGATATTGACTTTTTATTATTTCGTCCTGGATTACAATCCTCCTGTATTTGAAAGTAAAACTCACCATTGTGATGTGAAATTGGGGCAGCAAAAGAGGGAAAAATGAAAATGGATGAACACACTTTACAAATCACTCCTCTTAGTTTTCCTTTTTTTTATACTTCCTGCAATCTTCAAGATAAACTTAACTGATTGTAGATATACATCCCAGTTCCTTTTAAGATCTAACACACATACCCTCAACATATCCTTTAAGGTCTAAATGGGCCCCTCAATCCATCCATCTAATTGAGGGGAAAAGGCTATAATGAAGTTTAACCTAGTTCCTAGGGCTTTTTAAAGTGCTTTCTAAAGTACTTTCTAGAATCTAGAGGTAAATCTAGGGTCTTTATCAAACATTATACTACTAGGTACTAAATGAAGCCTCACTATCTCCCTAATGTAAACATATGTTAATCTATCTAAAGGGTAAGTAGACTTAATTGGTAAGAAATGGGCAAACTTAGTTAGTGTACCCACAACTATGCAGATAGTGTCAAAACTTGAAGATGTTCTAGATAACCTCATTACAAAATCTATTAAGATATCATCATATTTCCATTTAGGTATTTTAAAAGGTTGCAACATTCCAACTAGCTTTTGATGATCTACTTTAACCCTATGACAAGTCAAACACTTAGACACATACTTAGACACATACTTGGTAACAACTAGGCAACTAAAGGGTTTTCTAAAATCTTGATACATCTTGGTAGTACATGGATAAATAGTATATCTACTCTTATGGGCTTTAGCTAAAATTACATCTCTCAGACCATCATCTTTTGGAATGCATAGCCTACCTTGGTGCAAGATCACATCATCTTCAACAATACTGAACTCTTGAAATTTATCTAGAAGAATTTGCCCTTTAATATTTCTCAAAAATTCATCTTGAAATTGAGCCTTAATCTAGTTTCTAAAGTCAGTTTAAATCCTAAACTCACTCAACCAAAGGTTTCTTGGATTAACAAAGATAGATAGATTCAAATCCCTTAAGTCCTCAATTAATTGTTGCTCTTTAACCAACATCATAGCCATACAGATCAATTTCTCACTCAAGGCATCTACTGTAACAATGACTTTTCCTGGGTGATACTTTAAAACAAAATCATATTTCTTAAAGAATTTTATCCACCTTCTCTGCCTTATATTTAACTCTCTTTAGTTGAATAAGTACTTAAGATTCTTATGATCATTAAAGACCTCAAATGAAACTCCATAAAGATAATGTCTTCATGTTTTCAATGCAAACACTATAGTAGCTAACTCTAAATCAAAGGTATGATAGTTTTCTTATGTGGTCTAAATTGTCCAAAGGCATAAGCTACTTCCCTTCCTTACTACATTAATACACACCCAAGCCCTTCTTGGATGCATTATTATACATTGCAAAAGTTTCTTGTGGGTTAGGGATTATCAATATTGAGGTAGAAGTTAATCTAAGTTTTAGCTCCTGAAAACACTTTTCACACTTACTATCCTACTTAAATAGTCTATTGTTCTTGGTTAGCTTAGTTAAATATATAGCTAATTAAGAAAATCTCTTAATGAACTTTTGATAATACCTAATTAGTCATAAGAGACTCCTAATCTTAGTTATTGACTTAGACCTCTCTTAATTCATAATTGCCTCAATCTTACTAGGATCTATAAATACACCCACCGCAGAGATAATATGTGTTAGAAACTTAATCTCTCTAAGCCAAAACTCATATTTGCTAAGGTTAGCAAAAAGCTGCTTCTTTTTTAACACTTGAAGCACTATTCTAAGATGTCTCTCATGATCTTTAGAGTTCCTAAAGTAGATAATGATATTGTCTATAAAAACCATAACAAATTGATCTAGGTAGGGTCTAAATGTCCTATTCATATAATCCATAAAGATCATTAGAGCATTAATCAACCCAAAAGGTATAACCAAAACTCATAGTGACTATACCTAATCTTAAAGGCTATCTTAGGCATATCCTCAGCTCTAAATCTCAACTAGTGATACTTGGCCTAAGATCTATCTTAAAAAAGATAAAGGATATTTATTCTTAATAGTAACTTGGTTCAGCTACCTATAATTTATACATAGTCTCATACTTCCTTCTTTTTTCTTAACAAATAAGATTAGTGCACCCTAAGAGGATAGGTTAGGCCTAATGAATCCCTTCTTAAGTAACTCTTCAATTTGTTTTTTTAGCTTAGCTAATTTTGTAGGTGCCATTCTATAAGGGGTTTTGGATATGAGTTTGGTACCCAGCACTAAATCTATAGCAAACTTTAAATCCCTAACTAGTGATGGTCCACTAACTTCCTTAAGAAAAACCTCTAGGCATTCTCTCACAACTGGTATTTTCTCCACACCCTCTTCTATCCCAACTTGTAGGAAAGAAAACCACAAACCCTTGACATCCCCTGATAAAATATCTCTCAACCTTGATACTAGACACATAAAACAAATTAGCAAAATTCTCAGTACTAGATATACAAGTAGGTCATTTTGGAATAATCAAGAATAGCATTATTAGTAGACAACTAATGAATGCCAACAATAACATTAATATCAATTAAAGGAATGCAAACTGAATCAAAAATCAAAGATTAGTTATCAAACTCAGTAATACAATTCAAATAGACTTTAAAAGTTCTAACTTCACCTCCTGTAGGAGTAACAATAGACAAATCAAAAGGTAAATTACTTATAGGCAAATCCAAACATTTCACACAGTCATATGAAATAAAAGAATAGGTTATCCCATAATCAAACAATGCATCTATAATATGATCTATAATCTTAAATGTTCCACGAATTGAGTTTAAAGACTGATTGGCCTCCTATAAACACATAGTGAAAATGTGACCCTAGTTTTATGGTCTCAAAGGTAGGAGTAGCTCTATCTACTTTGGGCAATCTCTCGCATAATGGCCAAGCCTACCATACTGAAAACACACATTTTGACCCTTTAAACATGGCTTATCACCCTGAGACTTCCTATACTTTGCACATATTCGACCCATAATGACTAGTGCTTTCCCTTTCCCTTGGAAACCTCCATGAAAATTCCCTTGTCTTGGCTTTTTATGCCACATCCTATTTTCAACCTCCCAATCTGCGAAGTACTCTCACTACTTCTTTCTCCCAGTGGTAGGGTGGAAATGTTTAGTGTAAACCCCAAAATCTTTTTTTCAATCACTTTGGCCTCATTAGCCAACATAGCAAAACTCTTAACTTTATAATCTGCCATTTAGGCCTTTATCTTTGGCTTCAAAACTTTTGAAAATTCATAGCCTTCCACTACCCATTGTAGGTATAATTTAGGTAGCTATAAAAGTTAGATAATTGTTTATACTTTTCCCCATACTGGCATACATACATGTCTCTCTATTCAAGTTTCATAAACTTTATCTCCTTTGCACTTCTAACATGATTTGGGAAATACCTTTTAAGATAGGATACCTAAAAAACAAACCAAGTTAGTGTCACTCATCTTTCCTTCAATAGTCCTTCTTTTCCTTTCCACCAATCTTTAGCTTTCTTTTTTAATTTGTAGATTGCCAACAATACTTTTTCTTTGTTCGAGCATTGCATCACTCTAAAAATCTTCTCTAGCTATCTGATTCACTATTTAGCTACAAGTGAATCATAAGCTTCCAAGAATGAGAGGGGATTAGTCTTTAGAGATTTTTCGATCAACTTGTGGTCTAACTCAACTCATTCTCCCATTTGCCCTCCTACTTGACCTCCTCCAATGATAACTTGTCCTTCTCCCATAGCTATCTATTCTTGTCCAGGTACTACTTCATTCTTTCTTTCTGCTTCGACCTATTTACCTCTTTTTACATCCTCCCTTAACTCTTGGAATAACCTAGCAATCTCAATCAAAACTGGCTCTTGGCCTTCCATCCTATTAGCTATTGTGTCCATGGCTCTCCTCATCTCTTATATAATTTCATTCTATTCTTGATTGTTTGCCATGCCTAACATGTGAACATAAATATCAAGGCCTTACTATCTAAAATTCCTCAATTGTCATAGATGTTTAACTAGACACACAACATACTATCTCCTTAAACAACCTCAAACAATTACAAATCATATAGAGTTTAATGATTTTGCCTGAACCATTGCTCTGATACCAAATTGAAATACTTAGATCTATTATACTTAAACTAGTACTAATTTAAATAAAAAATCAATCTCATTTAAGTATAGAAGCTAAATTAAATATCATTGTAGATCCAAATACCTTAAACATTAATATCTTGGTAAAATAAAACATGATTAATATCATTTTAACATTAAAATTCCAAACTTACAGTAATTAACATTAATCCCAAAACTAACCCAAACAACAAAGTAAATTAAATAAACTAAAATACTATATATCAAATCTTTTATCATATTGCATCAAATGTAAATTCAACTATATCTCTACTAATAATCATCTTTAGCTAAAGTACTTATTATGGAACCTTCCCTTTTCAATGTTAGTCTACCATCTTGGAAATGCTAATTCAAAAAAGTGCATATAAGATAAAAATCTTAGTAGTTAAAGAAGTTTTAAAATATGCATTCCTAGCATAAATATTAAGTTTTTCATTAACAGTTAACTTTAAATGAAAGCATGCATTTTTCATAAGTCAATTATGTAAATCAATATAATTTCATAACTCATTTTAGAAAAACAAAACAGTTATTTATCTTTACGAATCCTTTTAAAATAATATGAAGTTTCAAAAATTATATACTTATTTGGTCCAACAAGTAAAACTTTTATAACTGTCCTAACATTATTTATCCATAAAATAGTATTACAATATGAGTATTATAACCCCACTTAATCTGTCTTATACTGAAATGAGATTAAATACCTTACATTGGGTCTCAACAAATGTGATCACTAGATGCGAGCATGCATTAACCTCATCCCCTTAACTTATGTCCTCAAGCCCACATAACATAAAAGCATTAAGCTCTTTTATCATCATAATCAAGTAAATAACATTCACTGGGTCTTCACCTCAAGGTTCATATCATATAGGCAATTTAAGCATACTTTGAAAAACATTCATGTAGCATATAAAACATTTCAAATTCAAGAGCCACATGCTACATTTCATAAATACAACAATATCATTTCTATCATTCTCAATCCCATCAAAGTAATATCATCAAATCCATTTTCACCAAATATATGTCTTAAATAAATTCCATCAAGTTCTTGAATTAAAACAACATTTAATAAAATCCATTTCATAAAATTATGAGAAAGCATTTAAAATGATATTTATAGAACTAACTACCTTGATTAGGAGTCAAGTGCACACTTGCCAAGCAACCTTTATTAATCTCAAGCTAACAACCTACAATATATAAATTAAACATATTTAATACAATATAATAACAATATCATATGTCCTAATTAATCAAAACCACCTTAATTTATCTACTTACCATGATGGTCAACAAGCCAATTCCTCCTCCAACACGGCCATGCCACACCTTTACTTGTGCAACACTTTGTCTTTAATCATTCATATCAAATTAATGAATTAATCCACCATTATTAATTTCATTGCATTTAACATAATTTTGAATAATTATGAGATATAAAACTTACCCAATTTCCACCCTAAGCTAAAGTTTGACTTCACCTAGGCTTCATCAAACATTCAATGTCTATATACACTACCTCCAGTCCCTTTTATTAGAAACAAAAAACTATTTTACTAGTATTAAGAAAAACAGTTAATATCAGTTTAACTCATTAATTAGGTTAAAATTTAGTAATTCTTTCCTATTTTATCCATCTTTATTTTATATGGGAAAACGTTATGTATTGTTAAGTGTATTGGGTGTAATAATAAATGAAGGATAAAAAAGAAATTTATTATTTAATGAAGTAAAAAAACATACCATGTTTCTTATATTTTGGGACAAAAAAAATCTCTTCAAATTTCCTTATAAAATGGACCGAAGGGAGTATTGATTACCATAAATTAAATGTCCTAGTATTAATTCAACCCAACCAATTAGATTACTAAAAAGTGAATTACACATATAATTACTTAATTACAACCTTAATTGCAAAATCCATAATTATCATCAACTTAAAATTTTAACATCAATTATTTTAAATCCTAATCAATTCAAAAGAAAAAACTAGAGATGAGAAAAATAATTTATTTTTTCTATTACCTTAGCTAATTCCACTTGCAAATTTCTTAAATGTAGCTCCCAAGAAATGAAGATGATTCTCTCTTTTTGTGAAAGTTGACTATTCCCTTTTTAATTCTCTAATGTGGTAGCAAAATAGGGGTATGATTTTCATAATGAAAAAATAAATAAAGAAAGAAAAGATGACATGTGTGAGTGATTAATAGGTCTAGTCCACGTGCATTGGGTAAAATCCATTTAAAAATAACCTTGGACTATAGTAATTTACTTAAAAAATTACTATTAAGTTATGATAATTCATTTAAATAATTACTATTAAGCTCTAGTAATTTAAATAGTTTTTGAGTTCTTTATCTTTTTACTTTAACTAGACTAACCATTTGACTTTTCTATTATTATACTATCTTCATCTAAACCCAATAAATATTTTTGCCCACCTATCCTATTATCTAACATTCCATAAAATATTTCCTATAATTTCTTAATTATTTAAATATTAAAAAATACCCATTAAATTGATAAATATTAAATTAATAAAATAAATAATAAATAACTTAATGCTAAATAAAACATGTCTCCCCCCTTATATAGGATAATTAATAAGTCTTTTATTATTTTTCTAATTAATCATGCTCGTTAATTTGATTAATTTGAGATATTATAATATGGCAATTTGCAAAGCTCACTAAGAGAATAAGAACAGATTAACTCAGCAATAAATCACATATAAAAGGTAGATGAAGGGATTAAATGCCTCTGAAAATTCTCTCAATCACCACCGCTTGAACTCTAATAGGGACACTTAAATACCAATGATTAGCAAGAACTATTTGTTGCTTCTTCACTTGATGGCTAGATGCACTTCAATGAACAAGAATCTTTTTATTAAATGCCTTGAATCTCCATTATGCAAAACTCTCTTTCTATCTTGCTTTCACTCAAAATGATGCATCTCAAATGGAAATAAAGAGAGAAAATTATAGGTGAGAACTCTAAATTAAAAATATTTATGTTGAAAGATCTTAAATTTTGAAACTATTTTGAAGGATTTGAAGACAAAAAATTTAAACTACACCAAAAAAAATTGTAATTCTAGACCATTAAAATTTTTTATCTTTGAGCTTTTCAAAATAATTTTAAATTTAAGATACTTTAATATAATATCTTTAACTTAGGATTTTTTTCCAACAGAGAGAGTAGTATGCTAATAAATTCTCCTTCAAAAATGGCCAAATATTCTTTAGTAGGCAAATATGTGTATTGGAGAAAGAAATAGGAAGGGAAGAGGCTCCTTGATCAAGATGCTATTGTGCAAAAAATTAATGGGACAAATGCTATCATGACAAAAATAATAAATCAAGATGTTATACATGTTTGCCACCGACTTCAGCATTTTCTTGTCTTTTTGTTTTTTTGTTTTTATTATGTTTAGGAATTTGGTGGCAATGCCACCAAGTTCCATGTAAGATTCTTTCCCCACATAGGCAACTCTGTGGTTATCGGAGGCGAAAAAACAAGCTCCACTAATTTAATAAAATATTGAAACTGCTGATTTTTACCATTTATATTGTAATTTGTACCTTGAACGAACAACACTTTTCATTTTCAATCCCACATGACCGAAAAGACAAGAGTCTTAAATCATTATATGTAGTTTAATCTTTTTTTAGTTAATTTTAGCTTATACTGAAATTCCAACTTGTTTACTTTTGTGCCAATTAAAATACAATTATTTTATCATTTTTTTCCCTTTTTGATCATCAATATTATTGTCAATCAAATAGCATATTGGTATGTATAAATAAAATTTTCAGTTATGAATGTCCACCCAATTTTTTTTTTACCTTACATGTAATTCCTCTAGAATTTGATGGACAACTATAAATTAATTTCAAAAGGAATAATTTAGTTTATAATAACGTATATATTGACTAACTATTTATTGTCTTTCGAACCCTTGGCTCAAAAGCTTAATTTTTATGGATAGATCGTTTTTCTTGTGATGGATCATTTATATTAGAGATTGATGAATTCAAATTAAGCATACTTTTCTTAAGTTTTCTATGGTTTAGTTTTTTTTTTTTTTCTTTTTGTGATGGATCGTTCACATGGGCAATAGTGGAGAATTTAAGTTAAGCTTTTTTTTTTTTTTTTGGTTTAAGTTTTCCATGGTTTAGGTTTTTTTTGTGAAACAAATTTTTTTTTTTTTTCATTTTACACTTGGGTTGCCACTACCCTAACTAATCTTATGATAGTTCGGAAGGATCAGTTTATGTGGTGTCACTTTCTAATGCAATGATCCCCCGAACTCAAAATAATGATAGAGAATTTAGCTGTTTAGCTTTGAAATAAAATGACCAACTTAAAAACTTACATAAAATTAAAAAGGCTAGTCTTATCAAAAAAAATTAAAAAGGCTAGATGTATATTTAAGATAAAATTTTATTGTTATACTTTTTAAGTCTTGAAGATATTTTTATGATTTAACACTAAAATATTTTTATTTTTTAATGTGGTAAGTTTATTAAAAAAATATATGTTAAAATAAACTTTTTAATTTTTTCTTTTATTTTTCTGTGTGTAAACTTGATTATCATATTAATCATGAAGGTCATTAATTAAATTAAATATTTTTATTTGCAAATATTTCTAGTGAATTAGTTGGCTTATTCCATTATGTATACAATAAACAAATCTCTGTGACAAAAAAAAAATCATAAAGAAAACGTGTCAAGAAATTTTGAGTGGTAAAATATGTTAATAAACTTACAATTATTATAATTGATTTAATCTTTTGAAAACCTTTTCTATAAATATCATTTATTAAATAAAAAAACTGAATTAATAATGAATTATTAAATATATTAAAGTTAAATTTTACTTACTAAAATATGGGTTATATATATGTTGACGCACCCACCAACGTGACCTGCAGAAAAAGAACAATAAAAATTGCAAGTGATGGTCTGGGGTGATTCAAATAAGATGTAATTATGCATTGATAACTTAAAAAAACGGATATAAGCCTAAAAAAATAATAATAAAAACGGCTTAATTTAAAAAAATTCTAAATAAAAAATGAGCTAAGCTTGAATTTTTTTTAATCTGATTAGAACCCAGCTTCACTTTTATGTACATGAACAAAAAGTGAAAGAAAAAGATATTGCAGGAGAATTTGAACCTCAAAGCCATATTAATTTTGGCTTTTTTACTATATTACTGTGGGAGAAATTATAAATTCCTCTTATGTACAAGAGCAAATGTTTATTCCCAGATATAATATATAATTTTTTTAAAATATGAGAGGTCACAATTATTAAAGAATCATGACTCTAATTTAAAAAAAAAATACAACTTGAAATAAATAAAAAATAGTAATCGTGACCCATACTATTATGTATCAAGGTTAAATTTTGACCTTGACACACAGATAAGTATGTTAACGTGGTAGCATTTGATTGAATCATTTGAATTACGTTGCCACGTAGACATGTATTATTAGTTAAAAAAATAACATTATCTATATTTATTTTGCCATTACTTTTAAATTTTAAAAGTTGTCTTCCCTTCTTCTTCATCCCCACTCCTTCATTTTCCTCCTTCTCCTCTTTCTCCTTTTGTACATATTCTCCATCTCCCTATAATCTTTTCAATTTTGAGGTCAAAGAGCTTCAACCATTCTTTTATAGAGATGACATTTTACAATAGAAGAAGTAAACTCAAAGATTTACAGAGATTAAATACCTGGTATGTAGTTAAATATTTTATTTTTTTGTTTAAAATATAATTATATTGTAATTAAATTTCAAATTTGTGATATATCTATTCTTGAAAGTTTAATTTTGATGGCAAGTTAAATGATTTTTTTTATTAAAACATGGTTACATTATTGTTGAAATTCAGATTTTTTTTAATGATGTAAAAAAAATTAAAATTATATAACATTTATTAGCATACAAATTAGGCTAAAAAAATAGAATGTTGAGAGTAAAAAAATATAATGTGAAAAATTATATGAAAAGATTGTTTATTGTATGATATGATAATAAGATATTATTATGAAAATATAATATGAAAAAAATGAAAAAATGTTATATGGAATATAATATGGAAATTATTTTAAAAATATTACAAAAGAATTAATTTCTGTAAAAAATTATTGTAAAAATTATAATATGTGAAAATAAGTAAAACAATAATATTATAAAAATAAAATTATTAAATAATTTTATAACATTGGAAAACATTATAATATTGAATACAATATTTAAAAAATTATGAAAATATAATATAGAAAAAATAAGGATGTTTAAAAAAATAGTATGAAAAGTATTGTGAAAAAATATTATAAAACAATTAAAGAATTGTAAAAAAATATTGTAAAAATTATAATGTAGGAAAAATGACAAAAATTATAAAATATTAGAATTATTAAATAATTTTTTAATATTGGATAATATTATAATAAAATATTATAATAGTGGACAAAATATTATAAAAAATATTAAGAAAATATAATATGAAAAAAATGTTTAAAAAAATATAACATGAAAAAGTATTATGAAAAAAAATTATAAAAGAATTAAAGGATTGTAAAAAAATATTGTAAGAATTATAATGTAGGAAAAATAAAAAAGCATAATATTATAAAAATAGAATTCTTAAATAATTTTTTAATATTGCATAATATTATAATAAAATATTATAATATTGGATAAAATTTTATAAATAATATTATGAAAATATAACATGACTAAGACATAAAAATATTTTAAAAATATAACATGAAAAAGTATTGTGAATAAATATTATAAAAAAATAAAAATATTGTAAAAAAAATATTGTAAAAATTATAATGTGAGAAAAAATATTAAACTATAATATTAAAAAGTACAATTATGAAAGAATTTTTTAGAATTATATTAATCAATTATGGGAAAAAATATATTGATTGAATGAGGATTTTAGTTATTTATAGACCTTGTACAATATTTTAGATATTAGTGGTAGTGTTGTTTGGATTGATGAAATGAGCAGCAAAAAAGATGTTATATATTTATATTCAAATGGACAAATATACAAAAGCTGAAGAGGGTGCAACATTTATCGCAAATACGGTTAATATAATTACTATTAATTATGACATTTCGTTAGAAAAGTTAAAAGAAGAGGTTGCAAAGCAAGTATTGCTAAACTCAAATAAATATGTGTGTCAATTGGTGTATAGGCATCTAGTGTTACTAAAACCCGTAAAGTATCAAGCATGTATGCTGATGTAGGTGGCAAATGCAAAGTTTCTATCATAGCTTGGTTCAATAGAGTTGTTTGTAGAAATATCATTAAAGGAGATGGACTTAAATGTGGCAATTCAAATAACAGTTAACTATGTGTCAGACCCACTCCCATCCTCCAGCCATATTAATATCACAGATGATTAATTTGCCTTATTTATGACATACTTTGCAGGCATTAGTCAATTCGACACTGAATGCATAACAATTCAACAGTACCTAACTATTGGTTTGGTTAACTATGTCTCCAATTCATGTTTATCTCATTCATAAGGTAATGATATCTCATAATCAAGTTTGTCACATGAACCAATTAGTGCCTCCCTTCTCCTTAAGAAGAGATACAGGATATAATGGATGAATTTGAGAAAATGGGTGAATATGATGCTACTTCTTACGGATTACAATGATGGTGGTGATACAGATGATGATGAAGACACCGATTGCGTGGATACTACCATGAATCTAGCAGCCCCAATAAATATTTATGATGACTCAATGGTTACATTTCTTGAATAGATAGATTTAGATGGTGCGAGGGTTTATGACTATATTGAAATGGAAGAGGTGACAGTAAACATGAATGATGGCTAAGAACTACATGTAGACATGTTGTATAATGATCAACGATCTTTTTATCAAGCAATAAAGATATACTCGATATGTACACATCAGACTTTTAAAGTGTTTCATTCCTTAAGAAAATACGAAGAATACCAGTGCCTTCAATATAGATAAGGGTCATGCAAGTGGTGGGTCAGCACCTATTATTGAAAGAAAGAAAACAATTGGGAGATAACTAAATACAATGGGTCTCATATATGTGTTTCAACATCATTGTTATGAAACCACAAAAAATTAGAATCTGATATTATTTTAGTATATATTATATCAATTGTGACTAAGAATTTTGAGGTGTCAATTTGAGAAGTCATTGAGCGGGTACATTCTATATTTGGATACAATATTTCATACAAAAAAGCTTGGAAGGGAAAACATCGAGCTATCTCACATGCATTTGGGAATTAGGAGAAATCTTATACTTTGTTACCCAAGTGGTTGGTTGTTGTTTAATATTTCATGTCTAACTTGTACTATGACTTTATATCTAAAAAATATGTATTGACTAGCATAGCTAATGATGAGTCAGTCATGTGTCATTAGGTATTCCAAACCTTTAGGTCATACATTAAGACATTTAACTACTTGAAGCCGATGGTCCTAATAGATAGGACATTCTTTTATGGCAAATATAAGGGGACCATACTAATCTCAAGTACACAAGATGATGAAAGGAACATTATCCCACTTGTTTTTGTAATAATAGAGGGAGAAACAAATAGGGCATAGACATGGTTCTTGTTTAACCTCCAAACATATGTGATAAAGGATAAAAATAGGCTTTGCTTAATTTCTAACCTGCATATTAGTATCTTGGCTACTATGGCCAGTCATCGCACAAGATGGCAGCCCTTGCAAGCTTATCATATGTTTGCCTTTGCAATTCGTGGATTTGATAGACAAGGGATGACATTTGAGGTAGAGGAACTATATGATTCAATTAATTAACAATTTGGTCGATCTTGTAAAGTCAATTTAGCAGATCGTACATACAATTGCAGTAATTTTAAGCTTTGAAATATCCTTATTAACATATGTTAACAACGTGTGCCCACATCCAAGTGGATTATATAGAGTATATCGACCAAGTGTTTCGATTGGAAACCATCTTAAAGGTTTATAAGAATGAATTTTACCCTATTGGTGGTGAAGTGTACTGGTTCCAAGTTCAAAGCCCAATGCTTATCCCAAATCTTACAATGAAACATGGTAGAGGTTGCCCTAAGTTAAGCTAAAATAAGAAATGAAATGAACTAGCGAGAAGTTCTAAAAGATATGCTGCAATGTGTATTGTGTAGATTGACAGGTCATAACCACGTGATTTGTCCATTACATTGCCACCCAAACCTATAACTGTTTAGTTTCTTGGTTGTTTTTTTTTTCCCTTTCACTATTAGAAATGCATTGTTATGCATGAAGGATGACATTATGATAACTACCTTGCAATATAATTTTTCATGTGCTGATCAAATATCTTACTATAGACCACTCAAATTATATTATAATATCTTAGTATTGTCATCAAATATGTTACTTTCCATTCAGATTTTTTTTTTCCCATTTTTATATAAGTATAATTTTGTTTTGTATGAAGTTATCTTGCTATGTATTTTTATACGTGTGCTTATCAAATATCTTGCTATGTTTTTGGCTATATATTTTAACATATACTAATCAAATATTATGTTATATAGTTTTTGCATGATAATACTATGTCTGGCTCGAGACATGTTGTTCATCCAAGTCCAAAAGATGAGTCATTGTTATATCTCTAGATTATACATGTCTCTCCGGCAATGTGGCTTAACAAGGTATGTTAATGATGTATTATGGAGATCGAATCTTTAACATGTGATTATTATATCATTTACGGAGGTTTAAAATTTTTTCCTCCAACAATTAGATCGCATTTTTCAACTACACAGAGTTGCTTATGGTCCATATTAAAGTTCCTTTTACTAGCCATAGTGCCACATCTTGAGCAGCTGGCTTCTATGGGGTGTCCCAACTTGCAATACATGACTTTAATGCTTTGTTTGTTTCAGCACTTATTGAGTGGTGGCAATGGAAAACACATATTTTTCATACTACCCAAGGTAAGTGTACTATTATATTATAGGATGTGGCGGTGCAATTAAGTCTTCCGGTAGCAGGTCTTCCTATCATTGACTCACTTAACTTCAATTAGAAAAATATTTGTGACATTCTTCTTAGGACTAAACCACCATAGGAAGAGTTTGATGACCAAAGACTAAACATTACTTGGCTTGCCAACTAATTTGAGGCAATTTTAGAGAATGCAAACGAGAATGAAATACTATGTTTCGCTCGTACCTACATATAATGTCTGATATGTGAAGTCTTTATGCTAGATAGGTCTGGACCTAGAGTTCTCCTTACATACCTAACCTTTTTTTGGGACTTTCATATAGTAGGCCAGTTCAGTTAGGGCTTTGCAGTGCTAGCATACCTCTATAGAGAGTTGTGCAATGGCACTTATTATAAAGAGTTTAACATCGGTAACTAATTGATATTGTTTCACTTATAGGCATAAGACCAATTCCCTAGGCTTGCACCCGAGAAACCCCTACCTTCAAACTCTTACCTCGATGTATATGATGTGCTCCTTCCATTTGTTTATAAGTATGAATCCTAGATTAAGTTGAATGCTTATCGTATGATTCACGTTGCTTATATAAATCATAATTAATTATCATTTCCTTATACATCTTATAGGTGGAGGATCGTGGGTTAGCATCCTCGTCAAAGAAAATTAGCAATACAACACTACATAATATTGTTAGATCAGATGAGGGCTGATGAGGTTTATGACACTCCCACCATTATTGCATAATTACCTTAATGATAGCATATCCTTACATATTTTAATTCATTATTTGTAGATTATATGGTGTTTATATGATGCAGATGATATACGTTAATTAATACTTGATTATTGTTTAGTATTCTTAAACATATAACTAATATCTGTGCTATTTATTTGCTTTCACATTGTAGAGTAGCATCATGCTGATCACGTGCTCTAACAGTTTAGTTGGATGCAACCCATACCTTATAGTTCTTATGATTTAGAAAAGATTCATATACTCATACTTAAAGGCAAGACCCATTTGGACTGGTAAAAGAGCATGAGAACTTCGTACTTACATGTTAGAGTTGGCAAGATACTCAGGATTAGAGTTGGATCGTTCTTCAGAGTATATGAAATAGTATTTTAGGGTTACCCACCAATGAGTCTACCCTATTAGTGGTACTCAGGGTTTTATAATAATTTTTAAGGACTTATCATTGTTATTTTACTTCACTTTTTCTATACATAATACACATACGAATCTTAATTTTTTTTTGACAAGCTGGTATAACTGACTATTTATGACTACTTGCTACAGATAACCCTTCACCACTTGACTGTGGTCATTGATTGTACTAGTATTCTTAATGCACTTAGCGAGTATCAAGACTTGATGATTTTTCAAGCTACTTCTCCTATACCTCAGTTGCTTAGGCTACAGCTTCCTTGAAGTCACACAACAAAGAAAGCTCACAGATTTATGTCTATTAGAGTACTCATGATGGATAATCGGCCTTATTGTGATTTTGCCCCTAATGTTGGCACTACATTTATGACAACTGGTACATTTTCTCATACATTGACATAGACATAAACTCACCATAATGCTGTTGGTTCATCTTCTTTCCCAGCGACACAGACACAGGCCTACCATAACACCTGGGTTTATCTTCTTCCATGTCACCCGTGCATTTTGTTAATTTTAAAGGTGTCAGCTCTTCATTTTTATATGCCATGCCACTCCATCCCTCTTACACCCATATTTTTAGACTAAGCAATGTCTGCTTTGGATTTACTTTTGAGCTTTCTACATACATTAGATCATATCAGGTGGGATATATCACACCATATCAGTCAATTCTTCCAATTCAATCCCTCTAATTGAATATAAATCCTATGACATACTAGTAGGTGGAAGATGAAGAAAACAATGATAACGAAGAAGATGAAGATGGGAGTGAAGATAAAAAAGAAGTCGAGGAAGAGGACGAGGAACAAGAGGTAGAAGAAGAACACCATCTTATCTAAAGACGAGGCTAATGATTAAGAACAAGGACTCGATGTGGCACAGAAAGTTATTTTTTTGAACGGTATATATATATATATATATATATATTACCTGTGTATTTATATTTTAGTTCATTATTATATATTATAACAATTTCTTTTCAATAATTATAAAATTTAAATTACTTTAATATCGAGTTCAATAATACTTTACAAATGTGATTAACTTCTTATTAAATTTTTAAACACTTGCTTATTTATCTAGTTTATAAAAAATTGAATTAACATTTAATTTTTTATTTTAATCAATTCACCTTCATTTTCCTAAATTAATTTTATGAGTTTCATGGTAAATAATTTTTTACCTATTATAATTAATATTTTTATTATGTAAATCATTACACTTAACAATTTTTAACAAAAACTAACTTCATAATTATATCAAAAAATTTTAATTTAGGGGTCACGGTTGTCCCTTAACTGTGACCCTCGTATATATTAAAAGAAAAAAATTTTTACAACCATGACCTCACATTTTAAAATAAAGAAATCTAAATCAACAATAAAAATAATGTTCATATTATATTTGGGAAATAAATTACAACTAAGCATGGAGCGAAATAACAATTTTAATTTATTATAACTTTTTTGTGCATATTTTAATTCATTGTTTCACATCATGAATTTCTTTTTTAATAATTATAAAATCTTTATTATTAATGTTGAGTTCAACAATACTTAACGAGTATTGTTCATCAAATGTTTTAAAACTCTTACTAATTATCAAGTTTTAAGAAAATTAACCTTTATTTTTTTAAAAAAAGTCTTAAATTATTTTATCAAGTTTAAAGGAATTAATATTTAATTTTTCTTAAATAATGGTCATTCATTTTTTAATAATTTATTTTTAAATATTTTTATCAAGTTTAAATTATTTAACATTTAAATTTTTTTAAAATACTTAGCCTTTCTTTTTTTAAAACATATTTTATTTTTTATAATTTTATAAATTTTATAATTGATATTTAATTTAATTTTTTTAATATCTTCATTTATAAAATTATTAAATTAATACAACAAAAAACTTTTAGAAATATTAAATTATTAAATTTTAGAAAATAAATTTAAGATAAAAACAATTATATATTAAAAATAAATTTCACAAATATCTCAAAATAGAAAAAATGTAGAAAAATAGGTCACGATTTTATTATTATTATTATTATTATTATTATTATTTTTGTTCAATTGGAGCTACAGTTCTTTAGTAACCGTGACCCCTCATATTTAAACAAAAAAATTCTATGTATTGTACCTAGAGAATAAAAATTTATGGTGGTATAAGAAAAATTTATAATTTCTTTTGTTGTAATATAATCAAGAAACTCATTAACTTTTTTTCGTGTTACCCCTTCATCTATCATTTCTATATTCTCTAGATGCCAAGGAAGCAAATCTTGCAAAAGTTGTAGACTCCATTTCTCTAGTGTTCCAAGCAAAACTGTGTGATTTGTGAATGCAATATTCTAACAGAAGTAACATTCAAAAAAAAAAAAATCAATCTTTACTATCTTTCAAATAAAAATGAAAGTAATAGTTATATGAAAAAGGTGCTAGCTCTAAGATTTTGATTTGATTATTTTAATGATAATAAAACTCTTAAGTTGAAATTTATAAAAGCATTAAGTTAAAAAAAATCAAATATTGTTTATTGCTTATTGCATAAACCTTGTTATTAAATTTAAACTCTTAAGTTGAAATTTATAAAAGCATTAAGTTAAAAAAAATCAAATATTGTTTATTGATTATTGCATAAACCTTATTATTAAATTTAATTTCATAAGTAATAACAATTAGTTAAGAAAAATGAAATGCATTAAAATAAAGTATATTCTTTAAATTATAAATAGTAATAGCACAAAATAATTGAAGGAATATGCATTTAGAAAAAATAAAAAGGCAAAAAGAGATAACAATTCAAATGGTGCTTGTCATATATATATATATATATATATATATATATATATATTTACATATCAAGGCACTCTCACTATTTGAAGGCATTTGGAAAGTCGCCATATTTGTATAATATATTATATTAGAGGGTTACTTTTTTCTTTTGTAGAGCATTAAATAAGGCATAGGAAATTGGAATAGAGTTATCACATCTCTTTGCAAATTTCAATCTCTTTATGCAACACAATGGACAATATACAAGAAAAGCTTAATAGTGGAAAAGAAAATCTGATGCTATAAAGTAAAAGCAAAAAAAAAGCTCTGCCCATTCCATCTCATGCACAAAAAGCTTCATCGAAAAAGAAGAAGAAAATAGCAAAAGGGATAAAGAGACAAAAATTATTAAAGAAGATAAAAAGGGTGAGCAACCAAATCAGTGCAAGTTTTTCCTTTATATTTTCTGCTTCATCAGACTAGTGGTAGCATCACAAATTTCATATTCAATAATAAAAAAAATATTAAAGATTCTCCAAAAGTCAACTTGTTCAGGATCCTTTTAAAAGCTTTCTATCCAAAGCCTTTTTTCCTCATTTCAGTAAAGTTGCAGAGGCAAATTTGTGAAAAAAAAAATAGTGCAAGAAAACAAATGATTGTTTAAAAGTTTTCTTTTAGAGATTTTAATGAAAAAAAACAAAAGACAAAGACAAAGCATAGAAAGAGGGAAGCTAATGCATCTTGCCTCAACGATAATTGTGTTTTGCTTTAATTTTTAGATCTTCAAAACAGTACAGAAGCTGAACAAAAAAAAGCATTGTACAAACTCCCAAAAAAGGCACGAAGAAAGAGTATGTATATATATATATAAGAGTGTCAAAGCAATTCTTCTTTGTCAACACAATCAAGTACTTTGTTAAGCAAAAGTGAAAGAAAAGTAATAGAAGAGAAAGAATAAGCAAATTAAGGTCAAAGATTCAAAATCAAGAAAGAATAAAAAAATAGCTTGTGCAACTGAAAGTATAATTTTTTTAGCTGTTTCTGCTTCTTTACCCTTTGTAATAACTATGTTTGTGAAGTTGAATTCTCCAACAGATATATTCTTTTTGAAAGCCACTATATAATAGTATGATGAAGAATTGAAGAGTAGAGAATTGAAGAAAAGAAAGAAAAGTTATATTTGAAAACAATATTATTATTTTTTAAACATCTGAAATAATTATTTGAAAAAATTATAATTAAGGATTTGTATTTAAAAATAATTATTTTAAAAAATTTGTTATTATTATTTTAAGATAAATTATTATTTATTTTAATTAAAATTAGTAGTACATAATAATAATAAGACTTTTAAAATAATTATTTTTAAGTTTAGATCTTCATTTGTGATTTTCTCTAATTATTATTTTTTAATATAATATCTTGCTCAAAATTCAAAGGGAAGATGCTGGACGACTTTTCTCAAGAACCGTGGCAACAGATGTCGCTCTCTCCTATTTTCTCGCAGGCCTTGAGAGGCGCGAATGATGGGGTCTTTTCGTAAGTTTAGCTCTATTGACACGAAAGGGAAAGGAGAGGCGTAGAAGGAACTTTCTCTGACCTTTTCTTCGATTAGCGCAAAATAGGTTATTATGAAAATGGAGTTCTGGATAAAACCTTTATATACATTCAATTAAGAAAAGTCACGGGCCCAAAATTGTAAAGAATTGCTCGGCCTACAGTATTAGGCCTAGATTCAATTATATTGCTTTTTAGCCTCAATAAATTCAGCTAAATATGTAATGTGGGCTTTATTTATAAATGATTGACATAATAGAAAATTGTCAAAGCTTTTAATCTAACAACCATTCACATATTTCCTCGCGTTCAATTTGCTTAACAAAAAATGTAGAATTAGGTTTGATATAGTTGAAATGGCTTTAAAAAAATAAGAGTGGTAATATTATAAACACAAGAATATCATGTCATTTAATTATAGTATAATAATTATTAAATAGTAGTATATATAAAATAATATTTTACTTATTTTATGAATTTTTTTAATAATTATATTAATTAATCATTCAAAAATTAAATTAATTAGTTAAATTAATATTTTAAGTAATTATTTACACATGAGTTGGTTTGCATAAACTTTATAAACCATGTCAAATTGAGTAAGCAGTTAAATGGACCAACTGGATAAATTGAACTCACTTTAAGGACTTTAGTCATTATAAAATTTTTTATTTTCATTTCCATGGAGAAAGATGGGAATATTATATTTCGATTAAGAGTGAATGTTTTAGAAATGGCAAAAGTCTATTTTATCCCTTTTTTAATCATAAAATATTTTTAAAAATAATAAATTAAATAGTAATAAATTAAATGGACCTCTTTTAAATTTTATTAAAATTACACAATTTTTTATTTTTAAAATATACAATCTCTTTTTCAAAAATTAAAAGTTATATTATACTTTAGTTTGATTATAATTTTATTTTACTTAAATATTTTCATTAATCTAAATACATACTTTTAATAAAAATTATTTTAATAAAAAATAAAATATAAACTAAAGTATATATTTTAAAAATAAAAAATTATTATAATTTTAATAAAATTTAAAAAAAGTAAATATAATTTAGTTATAAAATAAATAAAAAATAATTATATTAAATTATAAAATAATAAATATATACAATAAATATATTAAAAATAAAAATAAACTACAATAAATATGCTAGAAGAGAGATTAGTATTAAAATATGAATTAGTGATATACAAATAAATATGAAAATATGAAAAAAATGTATTATTTAATATATAAAATATAGATAAAATAGAATAAATAATACAATAATTATAACATAAAATATATATAATTAAAAAAATGTATTTATTGAGAACCACATTTTTGAGAATATAACCCAAAAATAAAATATTAATCGTAAAATCCACGCATTAGATTACGCTGACGACTGAAATCGATGGAATTAATTATTACTTTAATTTCTGAATATTTATTTAGAGCTGGAACCAAATTCAACGTCGCTCGATGTTGCTGCAGTCTCCGCTCATAATCCGACCCGGGTTCAAATTTTCCCGAGAAACTCACATCTTCCGGTAAAATATTATCACTTAAACTCATGATTTATATTTGTTTTGCTCTGCACGCACTCGTTGCTCGGTTTAAGGCCGCATTGGAAACAGCTTCAGCAAGATATGCGATATGCAATTTGCTTTCCATAGTTTTTTTTGGGTTGACTTTTAGCTTTTGTTTTTGTTTTTCTTTTAATCTTTTGTTTTTTGATTATTTGAAATTTAAGGGCGAAGAATACCAGAAATTCAGACATGGCGCCTCCAATTCTTTCTCTTGCTCTTCCGTCGGAGACTGGTCGAGTTCTCAGCATTCAATCTCACACTGTGCAGGTTGTTCTAGTAGCATTTTCGCCTGATAAGGCCTCCTTCCACTTTATGAACAAGAAGGACTGTGCGATTACTTAATTCATATGCATCAAATGTGCTTGTAAAATGTTGCCAAGAGTTGGATCCTGAGTTGTTCTTGTTAGGGGAAAAGGTGTTAAAGGATCAAAGGGCACTCCTTTGATAAATGATTTCTTAGAATGAAAAAATGTTGAGTTTAATAGGTTCTTGAATGTATAAAATATTTAGATTTGTGCGGCCCCTTATTAAACAGCAGAATTCATCTTATTGGCGTTCGATTGCCATTTCTATTTTGCTGTTGGCATAATTCTGTTTGTAGATTGTATGCAGCAGACTAAAATATTACCTTGACAATGTAGCCACTTGCTATTGTTCTTAGGGTTATGTCGGAAATAAGGCAGCTGTCTTCCCGCTACAACTTTTGGGCTATGATGTGGATCCAATTAACTCTGTACAGTTTTCAAATCACACAGGCAAGCTGCTTCTATTTCTTCATTCAGTCTCATGACTCTGACTCTCTGAGGCCTGATATATGGTGCGATGACATTTGTCTATCTGAATAAGTTCAGGCATGGTAATTATTAAAATAACAGTGAAATTTTGGTTTAATAGATTTGAGGATCATGCAGGATACCCAACTTTTAGGGGTCAAGTTTTGAATGGACAGCAACTCTGGGATATAATACAAGGCCTTGAAGCAAATCAATTATTGTTCTACACTCACTTGTTGACGGGTATGTCAAAAAGTGTCCTACGTGTGTTATTACTAGTGAACTGTATGCTACTCCTCTCATGAATTGTAAATCAGCATTATGACAAAACAAATCTTAAAAAGACCACATTATATAACAGCAATTAGTTGGATCGCTATGCTGTACTATGCATTATCCTAAATTCATAAACAGAAATATGGATCCAGCAACTTCAGTTTCAAGCTTAACCCATAATTGTGAGACCATATTGTCCATGAGAGAGTGGAGGACCAAAGTTTTTTGAAAGAATAAAGAACAGTAGCAGATCTGAAGAGTGCTCTGACTTACTTTATTTCTGAGAAGAGGCTACAAATTTATAGGGGAGAGAAGGAGACAAAATCTCCTAATCAAAGCCCAGAAAATGAGGAAGGAAATAAATACAATTAAAACCCCTAATAACTCCAGATCTGACCGTTGCAGCTGGACACCAAAAAAGGAGATAAGCTAAAAGCTATTGAAGGCAGAATAAAGTGCACAATAACCATGTGTTAAACACTGTGATTCTCCAATACTTCCTCTCAAGCTGAGGAGTAAATATCAAGGATGCCTAGCTTGCTAGGGAAACCTTCAAACTTCATTTGAGGTAGAGCCTTGGTTAGCAACTTGCTCTTGAGAAGGGATATAATTTAACTCCAAGATCCCAATCCAATATCTAATTTTCCCTTAATAAAGTGCTTGTCTATCTCAACATGTTTCATTCTATTGTGGTGGATCGGATTTTTGGCAATACTAATAGTTGCCAAATTATCACAAAAGGCTTTCACAGGACTAGTGGCTTGTATCCTCATTTCATTCATCAGTCTCTTCAGCCATAATGCTTCACATATCCCGTGTGCTAGATCTCTAATTTCTATTTCGGCACTACTCTTGGCAACAATAGCTTGTTTTTTGTTTCTCCAAGTAATGAGATTTCTTCATAGGAAAGTACAGTACCTTGAAGTCAAACAACAGTTTGTAATTGATCTAGCCCAACATGTATCAGTATAGACTTCTATGTCTCTATTTTCAATTTTTCTTTTAAGAAGATTCCCTTGCAAGGAGTCATTTTTAAGTATCTCAGAATTCTATATACGGCCTCCATATATTCCTCTGTGGGCTTGTTCATGTATTGACTAACCACACTAACTAAGCAACTAATATCTGTTTTGATGGGAGAGAAGTAAATGAGCTTTCCAACTAATCTTTGGTATCTTCGATATCAATCGAAACACCACGTTGTTTTAAATTGGACTTTAGGAGGTTTCCATGGGAGTGTCAGCAAGTTTAGACCTAATTATCCTAGTTTCTTTAAGCAAATTAAGAGTATACTTCCATCAGGAGATTGTGATTCCCTTCTTAGACCTTACCACTTCCATCTCGAGAAAGTACTTAAATTCACCAAGATTCTTGATTTCAAATTTTTGAGCAAGGAACCCTTTCAACTTCTTGATTTCCTCTTCAAAGTCTCATGTTGCAGTGATGTCATCAGCATAAACTATTAATATAGCAATGTTTTCTTCATTGAAGAACTTACAAAAGAAGGTTTGATTTGCCTGCCCTTTGATATAACCATAATCCTTCACTGCTTTGGTGAATTTTTTGAACTAGGCCCTTGGTGACTATTTGAAGCTATAAAGAGATTTTTTTCAACTTGCAAACCTAATTCCTATTGTTGGGGAACTGAATACTAGGAGGTAACTCTGCATAGATTTCTTCCTTGAGGTCTCCACTGAGCTGATGGAGTTGCCAATCCAGTCTAGCTGCTAAAGAAAGTGAGAGTTTAATGGTGTTGAATCTGGCAACTGGAGCAAATGTCTCTTAACATTCTATGCCAAAAGTTTGAGTAAACCCCTTGGCCACTAATTTTGCTTTGTGGCTATTTATACTTTTTTCAGGATTATATTTGATGGTAAATATCCACTTGCATCAAACAAGTCTTTTTCCCTTAGGAAGATCAATGATTTGCCAAGTACCATTTTTTTCAAGAGTTGTCATCTCTTCTTTTACTACTTGGTTCCACTTTGGTGTGCAAAGAGCCTCTTTTCTGCTTTGTGGAATTTTTTCAGAGGAAATACTGGTCATAAAAGCCTTGTAACTGGGTGAGAGATTGCATAACAAACAAAATTGCAGATAGAATGTTGATACAACTTTTGCCGCTATAGATAAATTCAAAGAGTCATGAGAAGTAGACAAACCTAGTCTCAAGGGAGATTTTTGGTTGGGCTTTGGAGATGGACAGGGCTCTTCCACTTTTGTCACCATCTTTCTTGAATAGACCAGCAACTCTCTCTTTATTCTTTGGTTCAGGTTCAGCTTCAGTAGTACTAGGATTGTCATGGAGAGGTTTAGTTATATTGAGGGAGGACATGGGTTGGTCAATTAAAGTAGAGTAGTCAACATTTTTAGGTGTAAATCCATCCTTTTTAGGTGTAAATCCATCCCTGTGCTCACTGGTCTCACGATTTTGGGTGCTGTCCATACATAAAAAACCCCATTCAACCTCTTGAATCTCCCCTTGAATACTGGTTTTTGGGTAATACGGTTGTTGTTCAAGGAAGGTAACATCTAGGGTAGCATAGAATTGGCGGGTGAGAGGAGAGTAACATCTATAACCCTTTTTTGTTGAGGAATAACCAAGAAAGATGCACTTAATGGCTTTGGTTCAAGTTTGCTATTGGGGTTGGTGTGAACAAAGTTAGTACACCCAAAGACCTTGGGTGGTAAAAATGAGAAGAGGTGGCTATTAGGGTAGAAGGAAAGAAATTGTTAGCAAGGTGTTTGAAAATTCAGGGATTTTAAGGGCATCTTATTCATCAAATAAGTTGTGGTGAGAATGGCTTCCCCCCATAAGTGTTTGGGAACATTGGTGGTGATAAGGAGGGCTCTAGTGACTTCCAACAGGTGACGGTTCTTTCTTTCAACAATCCTATTTTGTTGAGGGGTATTCACCCAAGTAGGTTGATAAATTATTCCATGGCTATCAAGAAAGGTTCTAAAGTCAGAATTGATATACTCACAGTCATTTTCAGATCTTGGGTATGGAATTATGTTTGAATGATGAGGCTGAAAGTTTTAATAATCTGCGGTACTTTGGACTTTTCTCTCATGAGGTACATCCCAGTAATTTTGGTGTGATCATCAATAAGGGTAAGGAACCACTTAGCACCCAAAACACTGGGTATTTTTGACAGGGCCCAAACATCACTATGGACCTGGGCAAAAGGATGAGAGGATTGATAGTCTTGAAAGGTAATGACTTTTAGACTTTTAGTATGTTTTGGATTTTTGACACACTTCATAATCCAAAGAACTAACAATTTTATTGCATAATTTAGGAAACAATAGTTTCAAATACCCAAAGTTAGGATGACCCATCCTAAAATGCCATAGCATTATTTCATTATCAGTACTAATAGCTGAACAACCCTGCTTGATGTGATTGCCACTTGGTTAAGTGATGTAAAGCCCTGCACATTTCTCAGCACGCCCAATCATCTTCCCTGTTTCCAAGTCTTGAAAATAACAAGCATCATGCTGAAAATTCCTTGATCATTGACTGATTTGCTTATAGAAATTAAGTTGCATGTCAACTTAGGCACAAATAACACATTATCAAGTTTTAATTCAGTAGATATAGTGACAGATCCCATTCCCTTAACTTCCAAGAAAGTGCCATCAGCTATCTTAACCCCAAGGCTAGTAGTACAGGGTACAAAATTTTGAATAACAGATTTGTTAGTGGTCATGTGATCTGTGGCACTGGAGTCAATAATCCAATTTGGACTAGGATAGATTTGTGAGAGTAAAGCAGTTGAAGTGTTACTTGCTTGAGCCACATGTCCAGAACTTGTAGCTACTCTATCACTAAACATTTTTCTCATAAATTCGATCTGCTCTTTGCTGAACAAGGAACTGTCAAATGATCCTTCACAGCTTGCCATATTTCCTCTTGCTTCATTTCTGAAATTGGGCTTGAAGTTGGCAGGTCTACCATGTATTTTCCAGCATTGATCCTTTGTATGACCCGGTTTATGACAGTGATTACACAAGGGACGGCATTATTGACTATTCCACCTCGGAGGTCTACTATCTGGTTGTGAGGATTGAGTGTTAGGCACGGAAGGCTGAAGAGTCAGAGATCACAGCTGGTTGTGGACCACGAGTAAGTTATTGTCTACCCTCTTCAGGCCTAATCTCTGACACTGTATTGTGAAGCCTGGGCAGCAGACATGCACTCATGATTCGGCTTCTCAGATCTTCAAAAGTTGAGTTTAGGCCTATTGAGAATTTGTAGACTTGTTCTTCCTCAATAATTTACCTGAAAAGTAAGGCATTAGAAGTACAAGACCATGAATAAGACTCATAAGAGTCCAGCTGCTACCAATGGTGATGGAGAACATTATACTACTGAGTCACATTTAGATCTCCCTGTCTAAAGTCATGAAGGAAGGTTTTAGTCTCAATTAAAACATTGATGTTTTCTCTAGAAGAATATGTATCTCTTACGGCTTCTCACAATTTCGCTACTGTTTTATGCAACAGAAAGTTTTCACCTGCCTCTAGTGTCATAGGATTAATAAGCCAAGACATTATCATGGGGTTTTCAGCATCCCAAATAAACCACTTGGGATCACTGGGTTCAGGCACAGAGACATCACCTGAGAGATAGGCAGCTTTTCCTTTACCTCTGATGTACATCATTACAGAGGAGGACCGCTGGAGGTAATTTGTACTATTAAGCTTATGTCCCCTTATTAAAACAAGGTAGGAGTCCATGGTATTGGTGAGACCAGAAATGGCAGACCCATGGCTGATCTGGGTTCCTGGGCCAAGAGAGGTGGCAGATGAAGGAGTCTGTCCATCCTAGGTGAGGCAGCATTGGAGGTGGCTGACTGATCATGGGTTTCTGTGGTAAGGCAGTGTATCTGCCGAAAAAGATAAGAGGGTCAGAAACCATGCTCTGATACCATGAAGTTTTTTAAAACAGATAAAAAACAGTAGCAGATTTGAAAAGTGCTCTGACTGACTTTATTTCTGAGAAGATGCTACAAATTTATAGGGGAGAGAAGGAGACAAAATCTCCTAATCAAAGCCCAGAAAATAAGGAAGGAAATAAAAACAATTAAAACCCCTAATAACTCCAAATTTGACTGTTGCAGGTAGACACCAAAAAAGGAAAGAAACTAAAGGCTATTGAAGGCAGAATAAAGGCACAATAATCACGTGTTAAACACTGTGATTCTCCAAGAAGGACCATTAGAAGTATAGTATATCATGGGATGCTTTGTCAGACCTTTGCTCCTATAGAACTGGTAAAGGAGGCAGACTGCAGTTTTGCCTTGACAGGTGGTATTTCCATTGAAGGATGTGTTTCCTGACATTTTTCTCGTAGCTTTTGATGAAATGCTTCTGTGGCAGCCACTTGTCATAGAGATGAGGGTCATATTATCTTAGACGTTAGACTTTAGACTTGTTAATGAAGTCAATGATTGGATCCGCATAGGTTGTGTGATTTTCTCCAGGTGTTATCTATAGTTGGTAACAATCTCAGATTGCAGCAAACATGAATTGGATGGTGGGGAAATTTTTTTGAAAAATGTATTTTAATTTCAATTTCCTGTGAAAGGCTCTCTACAGGTGTAAAGTTCCTTTACGTTGGTGTTTTTCTGGACCATCAAGTGACTTGGGAAATGTGGGGCCCTAGTTCTGACTTTTGTTGCAAATGGGGTGATGCCTGCAGCTATCTGGCTGGTAGATAATGGGGTGACTTATTTGGTGGTTCCTTGTTGCTTTTATGATTTATTGGGATGGAAAGGGAAGGTGTTTAAGGTAGAGTGATCCTCTGGCCTAGATCTGAGGCATCATCGTGATGGCTTGTGTTGGAGGCTTTCATGCATTCTGACTATGGGATGAAGGGTTCTTTTGTTTGAGTCTTTAGAGTCTCTGTTTCATTGTCCAGCTGACACTCTACTGTTTTACTATTTTCTTTTATGCCACAGGTATGCTCAGGCTTGCCTGCTTGGCACTCCTCTAATAAAATCTTTATTGTTCCTTGAGTGGATCAAGCTTAAGACATAATAACTTGTGCAGGCAGGCTACACAACATCTTGTTAGCCTCCCACTGCTAGAAATAATATATGTTCTATTAATGCATTAATTCAGACATATAGTTGTTTTCTTCTTTTTCTTCCCCATGATAACCTTGAATTTTAATGTATATATTTCAAAAAGATTATGTATAATTGTTTTGAGTTGCAAAAATCTATGCTTTAGTATTAGAAACTCTGATCATTGGGCTAGATCTTATTCTTTTATGCATTCCTGTGACATTGTCACTAACATACCTTTTTTTTTGGGATGTTGTTTGTTTTTCCCCCCTGCTTTGGTTCTAATTTATGTATTTTCAGGTTATATTGGTTCAGTTTCTTTCCTGAACACTGTATTGGAAGTTGTCAGCAAGCTTCGCTCGATAAACCCTGAACTTACGTATGGTGAGATTACTGAAATTACTTAAGCATAGGGGTCTTCATGGGTAGATTTCAGTTTGAGGCCCAACCTTGCTCTGAATTAATGTTAATTGGATCTGACGTTTTAGAATTCAAACCAAACCAAGAGAACTCATAGAACTTACCAAACCAAACCATCAGTTGTTGGTTTGGTTCCATTTTAACCTTCTGTGCATTATTACTGTGTGAATGAATAAAATCTAGAGCATGGCATAAATACACAAAATTAACAAGTTACACACTTCACATATGTGGTCTTTCAACAAATCAGCACCGAATCAGCACCAACAATTTGCATGTACCCAACAATTTGTTATTCTTGATTCATATAATTATTCTTCAGCATGCATATCACACATTATTATTCTTTATTATTCTTATGTTTATGTAACTCTTACTAGCTGCATTATTACTATTATTTTTTTCTTTTGGTCATTGATATCAATTGACCTTTGTCCACAAGAGGTGCTATTTTAAGTGAAATTTTTGAACATTGTATGGAGTCTCTCTTTGTTCCCCTCTGCTGTCAAACTGTAAGCTGTATAATTAGTTGTATATTCTGAAGCATTGCTATAAGATTATTTTATTATTTTATTTAAACACAAGTGGCAAGTTTTTTGTAGTTAAAGACAAAATATTAGGACCTGGATCTTTCTCTTGTGCCTAACAAAAGGGTATTATGGATGGTACTGGCATTGCTAATTACTACAGATTTAATGTATTATAATATTCTTTTGCTAAATTTTGGTGTCATGCTGGGTTAAACCCCCAGTGGTAAAGATGATAAAATGAATGAAAGATGAAAGAAGAGTCTGTGTGCTCTCTGGATGACAATTTCAGGTTCTTTTTTAACTGCAGACCATCTTCTGATTGGTCTAAACTCTGAATCTCACAAATGTTGAGCGATATTGAAATAAGACACTGGACTCTGGGGACTCAACAAAATGTCTATTAAACAGACTAGAGGGAGAAAGTTGTATATAGAACTTATACACTATCATAACCAATTGATAAAGGACCATGCCTTTTCTTAGTCTCAACTAACAATTCATGCCCTAGAGGGCCTATATTGTTTCATTTTTATTTTCAATGCCGAGGTTGACAATTGAAGCCCTTCTCAGTTTTCATAGAAGCTCCACTTTCTCTTGTTTCTCCTGGAGAAGCAATGCTTATATATCTGCATCTTCTCTAAAGTTTGTTTTTTCTTGTTAGTATGTGATCCAGTGATGGGTGATGCAGGAAAGCTTTATGTTCCTCAAGAGCTGGTATCAGTTTATCGTGAGAAGGTAAGACTGATCCACAAAATGTTGCCATAGGTGTGTTCAAATACTATATACGATATTAAGAGTTAGATTATATTAACTTCCTTGGTTGATCCATGGTAGACCTAAAGTTTATGTCACTAATCATTGAAATTTAGCTTTTAATGCTTGAATCTAAGTGTCCCTATATGAGAAATGGTACGACCATAGCTTCCTTTTATGTGGTCCATTCTTAATATAGAAGTTGATTGCTTGTTTTGGCATCTGAGTAACTCACTTTTGTTAGGTTGTTCCAGTAGCTTCAATGTTAACTCCCAACCAGTTTGAAGCAGAACTGTTGACAGGGTTCAGGTAATCATACCACAACTAAGATTGCTTGAAGTTTTTCCTGTTTTATATGTTCCTTATTCTAATATATTGTGTGGCTGGTAGTTGGTAGCATATGACTTTGTTTTACCTGTTATTGTTCAGTATGAAAAATCTTTGGCCAAGTTCAGGATGTAAATGACTATTCTCATTAGAATTATATTATGGATGTACCTTAGAGTCTCTGCCCTATTTTTATATCTTGCTGTTGTTGGTGTTCTCAGTTGCATGAAATCAACAACTTTGACTTGTTTGCATTACACTTTGAAAGAAAGTACCATTTTGAGCTGTGGCCTTTCTTTCTTTGCTGAGGGGGTGGGAGGTGGGTGGCATGGAAAGTGAACCAGATTACGCTATTTCAAACTAATATATAATGGTCACTGTATTGTTGGAATTATGTTAATTGTCTCCCCCTATTATCATATGGAGGTATGAAACTTCTTTGTTAAACTCAGAACCTTGAAATCGTGTAACAGTATCCAGTTGTTCACTTATTTTAATAGATCCATTGTCATATTACCAGATATACCTCTGTATTGTAGTTGGGTAGGCATGTGTACCAGTTTGTAAATTGGTTGAGTAGATCTTGGTAGTTGGTAGGGGGCTATGTGCACTGTACCACACAGTGATTTCAGCATGTGAGCAGGTGTTGGTGTATTTTTCATTGATTGAACTAATTGGATATAGAGCTAACTTCACACCTGCTAGTAGTACTTTTGTAATATACTTGTCGCTCCTTTTTTTTTTAATTTGAAACCCAAATGCTGAAAGCTTTTCATTGTCTAAGTCTTTTTGGAAGATCAAGGCTCCCTTGAGGTAAAGGGTTTTTTTTAAAATTTGGTGCTTAATAGAATTAATATGAACAATCTACTTCAGACTCATAGGCCCAATGAGGCTATGTGATGTTGAACAAGAAGAAAAGGAGGGAGAAATAGAATAAAGGGGAAGGTGTAGAGAGAAAATAAAAGGAAGAAGAAGAAGGGAGGGAAAGATACAACTGATAAATTCAAATAAATTTATTAATAATTAATTATAAACTATTTAACCTTAATTATTAAGGGGTTTATATAGAGCTCAAAAGATAACTCTTAATAATTTAAAATAAACATAATCTTAAATTCTAACACTAACAAAAGATAATTAAAATATCAAATCCTAACAAAAAGATAACTAAAAATAACAAAGTAACTAATAAAATGGAGTAATTCAAATATTAGTTCCTCATCCTTATCTTAATATAATATTATGTTTTATATTTATCTTTAACATATAATTTACAAATAATTAATAATAGCTTTCCTATTCTTTTCTCATTCTCCATTATTCTCCCCTGGTTGGAGAAAACTCGACCTCGAGTTTTGAAATGAAGAAGTATTAAAATAAGTTATCTTGGAGCCTCAAGTAGGAAGAACGTCACTACTTTAAGATATGGCAGCCAAGATTTAACAATACATCTGGAATGACAAACTCAATTGAGTGAAGCAATTGAAATGGTTGAATTTGAACACAACATTTCATAACTTGTGGTTGAATTTCAGATGGCTGGTTAGAATTGATTTTTTCACATTTCAAATTTACTTTCAACTATTCTTGAAATCTTATGATATAACCATCATTATCAATATCCGTTGTGCAATCGAGGGTTCCATAATGATAACATCAGACTTGGTTGAAATAACTTCCTTTAATGCTTTAGGCGGCTCTTGAAGAAATTCATCTTCCGCCTTTAATTCTTCTAAGTTTTTACTAGTAATTTATATGCAAAGTTGACTAATGACACTCTTAAGTCTTTTGAAACGATGGTCCACATTTTTTTAAGTTGTCCAGACTAGTTTGAATAGTTTGGGTATTTTGTTCCATCATAGACCTTAATGTAGCAATTTAGAAAGCCAAAATTAGTGGTGTTACCCTTATAATACTCTCAAATAATGAATTTTGCAATCTAAGGTTGGAAAAAAAAATGGCTGGAAAAACGAAGCTTTCAATGTTTGGCACATGCCTCATGTGGGACATGTGAGGCCCACGCGTAGAAGGTTTATCCATCGCGTGCGGTGCATGTGAAGGCCGCTGGCAATGAGTTTTGGTGATCTGGCTGGTTTTCTTGTTCTGATTCTGATAGTATGGTGAGTTGCTTGTTTCATGGTTGGTTGTGGGAGATCTAGTGTAAAATAGTGGTAGGTTTAATTTCCAAATGTTTTTCTTTTTTCTTTTTGGTTTGGGTGGTTGAAGCCAGTGGGGAAGTGGTTTGGAAATGCAACCAGGCTTTGATACCAAAATTGATGTAGAACAAGAAATAATAGAGGAGAGAGAGAAGGAGGAGGAGGGAGGGAGAGATACAATGGATAAATTTAGAATAATCAATTAGAAACTCCTTAACCTTAATTATTAAGGGCTTTATATAGAGCCTAAGCCATAACTCTTTAATAATTTAAAATAAATATAATATTAAATTCTAACCCTAACAAAAGATAATTAAAATATCAAATCCTCATCCTAATCCTAATACAATATTATTTTTTATATTTATCTTTAACCCATAATTTACAAATAATTAATAATAGGTTTCTTATTCTTTTCCCATTCTCCATTATTATGTCAATAGCTGTTTGTCTGATGTGCTATTGGAGTTCAGAATATATGGCATTGTGAAGTGGTGTGGCAGATTTGGTGAATAGACCGTTCTTTAATGAGCATTAAGTTTGCCCAGCTGATCTGGAGCATTGTTTAGCTATTAAGTTTGAAGAGTTTGGGAGCAAAAAGGAGCATAAAGTTCTTTGGCAATGGCCTCCCTATGGGTTTGAGAAAATGATTTTTTTAAGGAGAGAGTGTCCATTATGGATTTAGTAAGGGGTTTGAAAGCTCCCGAGCTAATGTTTGTTCAGTTTTTCATTCATGGGTTGGGAAGATCTCTTGTCCTCAAATTTTTTTTAATTATTTTCTCTTCTCATCTTGTCCTCAATTTTTTTTATTTGTTTTTCTCTTCTCATCATATAAATTTTTTTTAATAAAAAAAGGTAAGAAGTGATTGAAACAATATTTCCACAGCTAAAGGTAATTTAAGTTCTTGAATTTTATTTATTTTTTCCCCTACACTATTGTGGTTTATCATGAAAATTGTCTATTGTTTCTATTTATTGCAACTCCACAATATATCTGCTTTGTTTGCTATCTAAGTACTTGCACTTTTTACAGGATTCAGTCTGAAGGAGATGGCCGGGAGGCCTGTAACCTTCTTCATGCGGCTGGACCTTCAAAGGTTTACATTTATATTTGCACAACAGGAATCCTAGATTTATATATATGTATATATATATATATTTTTTTTTTCCTTTTATCTCTCTCTCTCTCTCTCTCACACACACACACACACTGTGAAATCTCTGTTCAAGAATGCTTTTCCTTTGGATATGGACCTTTTGTTCTGGTCTTACCTCATCCACTCTGAATTGTCCTTCTAAAAAGTGCTCATCTCTTTGTTATAAACTTCTAATATGATCATATTGGTATCCATTGTAACCAATTAGCTGCAAATTTTTGATCCTTTTCCTTGTTATGCAAATTGATTACTCACTTAAGCTACATGCTTAGGGGGTTACAAATAGATTGTGAAGAATATTCACTTATTGAATACTCTTGAAGATGCATTGTAGTGATCTGAGTAGTGTCTGTTTCAGTTCTTTGTATAACAAAATTCCACTTGATCTTTCTCTCCACACAGACAAGCACATGGCTCGAATCTGTGTCACAGATGTTAATTCAGAGAAGTTGAAACTGACCCATCTCTCTGTGTAATTGTTTTAAGTGTTCTTGCATTTTCCTTTATGTCAATAACTTGGTTTTACTTAATGTCACAAGTAACTTGTGTACAATGATTGTCGATATTAGTTCTGTTGCCCTTCAGGTTGTAATTACAAGTATAAGTATAGATGGCAATCTTTTCCTGATCGGCAGCCGTCAAAAAGAAAAGGTAGGCATATGTCATGTATAATTCCATTCATTCTAATGTTTTATTTTTATTTTCTGATATTTGAGCAGTTATGTTTATTAAAAGTACTTATTTTTCATATTTAACCTACATAAAATGCCTGCTTGTACCTTGACAGTGATATGCAATTTTTTTTTTTTTTTCACTACTTTACACACATTTTATATTCTATATTTTCAGTTATTAGTATCTTATCTGCGCTCTGCTTGGTAATGTCTTATGCTTGTATTACCTTTGTGACAGGGACAGTCTCCCAAACAATTTAAGATCGTGATTCCAAAAATTCCAGCTTATTTCACAGTATGAATAGTCCATTACTTTAAATTTATTGTTCAATTTGTGCTAAGATAATTATTTACAGTGCTATGCCATGAAGTGAATGTCACAGTTCATTTGGAGCCAACCATGGATGATTTTCATTTTGAACTAATCAATGGTTGAGCACTGTGCGACGTATGGATTTTCAATTAGCTATTTTTGCCTATATATTGTTAGAGTTCACGCTGCAGTTCATTAGCTTGTAGAGCCCTAATAAACACATTTTCTTTTGTTCCCTTGAAATCGGAACTAACAAGGATAGGAAATTTGGCCTTGAATCTAAACTATGAAGCACAGCATCTTCATTGTAGCCATATTGCTCCTCCTTTGATAAAGGAAGAGAAGTGGCCTTTACCTCCATCACTTTGTAAAGTTACCACTTGGCAATTTCAAATTTCTCCTTTCATCATTGTTCATCCACGGCATCATACTGAACACACAATTGCAATTACAAATGACAAGTTTATTGAACTTCTCTGTTTAATTGTTCTCCGGAGAAATATATCAAAAGAAAAAAAATGAAATGTCATTTGAGAATTTCTTTACACCATCATATTGACCTCTAAATTTATTCATATATAGTTTTCTTGAATCATATTGTGTTTAGAGTTGCCTTCATACAGTAAATAACAGGAACTTGCTTTTTGTTGTACGTTATTATGCTTGTAGGGAACTGGAGATCTCATGACTGCACTCCTTCTTGGTTGGAGCAACGTACTGCTTATTCTCAACATTTTTGGCTTTAGCTATATTCTTTCTTGCCTAGTAATTCCATAATATTCACCAGAAATATGTCTTTGTGCATTCTAGAAATACCCAGATAACCTTGAGAAGGCTGCAGAACTGGCGGTATCAAGCCTGCAGGTATTTTTTATTTCAAGTATGGCATTGATCTTTTTCATCCCTCTCATAATATTGTACAAGCGTTGCTTTACAAATGGAGAGCCTTCCATCATTTGAGATTTGGCATCTTTCTCTGATTCTTCATTCTGTGGCTTACAACACCATGACATTAATTTTTCGAGATTTTAAAACTTCAACTTTCACGTTGGTAAATAAATCATTAATGTCTGAATGATGGGTGATTAATGTTTATTGTACCACCAAAACATGCAGGCACTTTTGCAGAGGACAGTGAGTGACTACAAAAGAGCTGGACATGATCCTCAGTCAACCAGTTTAGAGATCAGATTAATTCAAAGCCAGGATGATATTCGCTGCCCCCAAGTCGAACTAAAAGCTGAAATATACAATTAAATTGTTGATATGATCGGAGTATGATTTGTAATGTTTGCTTCCTTGATATATTTCCATGTTCTTGTGCCTCTAGAACTTCAAACTGTATGAGGGATGGTGTATTAAGAAGGAAAGATGCTTCATTCTTATTTGTTAATCAGATATAGAAAATAACGTTATGATGACATTTAGCGACGGAAGCCTATAAAAAGTGAATTTTGCCATCTGTTAGGGTGACGATATTGTAAAGAGAAGTTATTGCATGTGGTCTAGTGACTAGGTTGGATAGTCTTGTGAGAAAATAGAGTGACTAGGTTGGATAGTCATTGGGTTCTACTTACTCTCTCTCTCTCCCAAAAGACCTCCTCTTATATAAAAGAGGATCCAGACTAGTCTAGAGTAGTGTGTGAATCCTCTTGTTTGGGAGACAACAGAACATGTCATGTGCATTGAATTTGAACCATTCACTTCGTCGTGTGGATCTCCACATGTTATGTCAAGTCACTTCAAATCTCCGCCCGCTAGATAAGGCAAAGCTAGAAACTTGAGGGAGAGGAAATGGGTTTTAGAATGGGTTTAAACCTTTTCCTTCTCATTGCCATGGTGGCCCCCAGCATCCTTGCCCTTTACCACCTCTCCTACTTGTTCCAAGCCCCCAATATGGCTGAGAAGATGTCAATAATTTGGTATAGAAAGCAGAAATGCTTCTAAGTTGGAAGTTGAAAATGAAGATTAAAAATCTACTCCCACATTCATATTACCTATTTACATCTCAACAAATGACAATTTACTACTTTGTAGTCATTTCTTTGCCTTGTTCTTTTCACCTTTGAATACTTATCAAGGAGATCCCTAAACTTTTTGTATGCATATTTTAGGTAGATATAATGAGGAGATTTGAAACATCCTTATAATTTTGAGTTTTGTTCGCTCTTTCATTCATACAATGGGAAAAAAATCTAGAAAATTGTCTTTGGTTGAGATGTAAACAGGGAATGTAGATGTGGTTAGATCTTAATCTTCAACTTTAGCTTCCAACTTAGTAGTATTTCTACTTTCTATAGCAAGTTATCAACATCTTCTCAGCCATATTGGGGGCTTGGAACAAGTAGGAGAGGTGGTAGAGGGTGAGGATGTTGGTGGCGACCATGGCAATGAGAAGGTTCAGACCCATTCTGAAATCCATTTCCTCTCCCGCAAGACTCTAACTTCGCCTTATGTAGTCACAAAGATTTGGAATGACTCGATGTGCTACATAGAAATTCGCACGATTAAGTGGATAGCCCAAGTTCAGTGCACATGACGCGTCCTATTGGTGACCAAACAAGAGAAGATCTGCACTCCTAATTATTAGATTTGAATAATTTGTGGGTCATTGATCTGAATTTCTGTCTCGATAAATAACCAATTTAAAAAGAAAAAAAAGAGCAAGGAGAAGGTATGAGGAAAAATTGGTGATTAAAGATCTATATCAAATTTTAATATATTACTCACTTGCTCTTTCCTTTTATTCATATATTCAAGAAAATGCAACATTTGATCAATCAGATTATCAATTTTTGTTGGCTTTCCATTCCTTTCCTTGTTTTATAGTGTAAGGGTGGACATTTACACGATTGGTTGTTTGCAAAAGAGAAAGATTTCTCTAAAATTATGTACAATATCTACTATATTCTTATAATTATTATTGAATAATATTTATTATTTTTTATTATATAAATAAAGTAGAGATAAAAAGTTATTTTTTATCTATAAAATTATTTTTTTTCTTTTCATTCTTTTTTCTAATATGCGTGCCAAACTAAGTGTTATATTTTAAAATTATAGTTGACACTTGAAAGTTTCACAGGAGAGGACAAAATTGATACTTTTTAATATGTTTTAGTTAATTTTATGTAACTGTTTTTGGTGCCCTCATTTTCTAATATCAACTAAGTATCTCCAAAAGAAGAGCAGAAATGAGGGACATTAGCAATGATATTTGTTTCTTCTTGATTATTTTTCTATATTTTAATCCCTTATCAATTCCCAAATTAATTAATGTTTTGAAAAACTATACAAATGCTCCCTTATAATTGTGAATCCATAAAATAGTTTTAAATCAGTTTCATTACACACACACACACACACACACACACACACACACACACACATCTATATGATAAAATAAATCGATTTCATCATTGTATGTACGTGATTAATAATCATGATCCTCGAGTATAAAAACAAATCATCAATAGCAAATAGCAATGTGCATAGGCTTTCTATTTAACACACAAATTTATTGAAATATTTGCACAAATATTAAACACCCACGCTTCCCCCAAATATAAAAAAGGTAAACCCCCCATTTATGGTTAAACACACACACACCCGTATTGGAGAAACATATATTTTTTACTTGTCAACATTTTTAACATTTATTTATAGATTTTATAATTACATAGTATGATGACATGTTATTTATTAATTTATTAACGATAAATTACTTTATTGAAATTTATAATTTCATTCAATTTTTAATTTAAATTTATAATTTAAAAATACGTAATTAATTTTTGCAAATTTAAAAATCTTTTATCTAATCTTATGCTCCACAAATATATGATTAAAATTTATTAACATGAATAATTATATACTATTTTATTAGTCTAAATACGTATAATTTATACCAATTCATTTAAAGTACTTAACATAAGTAATATTACAAACCACACGTATGAGTGAAGTGTATTTTGTCATTTATTTTATTCTTTTATAACATAAATGATATTGCAAACCACATATATGAATTTTATTTTTTTAATTTATTTTTATTAGTATAAATTACGCATAATTAAAGTATTAATATAATATATATTTGGTTATTGGAATAAAATTTAACTATATGCATATAAAAGTTTGATAATATAAACTAAATTAAAAATGTCAAAAATTATAATTTTATAAAAATTCAACTAAAAATCAATCAAAAGTATAACGAACTTTTAATTTACTTGGAAGAAGGGTTTAAATTTCTTCTTCTTATTGTTAGTTTTATATTTAAATATAAAATAAATACTCGAACAATACAGGAAGACACGGCGCTAGAAGGGAGAAGGCGCAACACTAGAAGATTGAAGACGCTTCTGAGCCCGGGAACATTCTGCAAATTCCGGAAAACCTTGCTCGGTTCTTACGTTTTAACGAAGAACACGAACTGCGAACCTAAGCTTCAAAGTTTGAAATATGGATCCTGAAACAGCGTTAGAACTTGTGAAGCACGGTGTCACTCTTCTCCTCCTCGATGTTCCTCAGTACACCCTCGTTGGAATCGATACTCAGGCAAGTGAATATTCCAACTTCAGCATTTTCCCTCAACTCGTTTTTGGTCAAATGGGATAGTTGGTGCTTTCACTGCATCTGGTCAATGAAATAGCAAGTTCACTATGTACAAGGAATTTATTTGCTATCATTCCCTGAGTTGTCTTGGAGTATATTTAATTTTTTCCCCCATTGTGTGTGAGTTCACTTTCGATAGTCTTCATTTACAAATAGATGTTCCTTGTGTTTGGTTGCACAAGATATTTTGTTTATGCGGGAGTGAACAGTATATTACGGAAGTTAACTTTAATACTACAAATTTTATTTCTGTTGGCTTGTTAAAAATTGTAGATCACAGAAGGGCATAATGCAACTGATGTCTCATAGGGAGAATTAAGATGGAAATCTGATCTGATTTTTTTCAGGTAGTGTAGAGGTTATGCCCTTTAATTTTCTTGTGGAGCACGTAGTTTTTAAAAATATTTTCTTTGTATCTGCAAATTTATTGTAACCATGACGCTGGTGTAAAAAGAAAAAAAAAAAATTTATTGTTGCCTTCAGCTTCGTCTGACACAGGTGACGTTACAATTCCTTTTGGCAGATGTTTTCTGTGGGACCTGCTTTTAAGGGTATTAAGATGATCCCTCCTGGTCCTCATTTTGTCTATTATAGTTCCTCAAGCAGGTAAATTCGTGCTTCATATTATCCAGCTCTAACTCTTCCTCCCGCAAATGAGCCTTTACTTTTCGGATGAGGGCAATAAGCATAAAAAAAAAATATCAGACTGGAGCAATAGTTTTGAAGGAATAGCGATCTTTGGTGGCTGGTGATAATTATTGGTAACAATATATGATGGGGGAGGGGATCAGACAATGATAGGGTTATTGGCGGCAAGTGTCAAAGATATTATTCTATGCCTTGCAAGAATTAAAAAAGAAAATTTGAGAGTTGGTATCTGTATATTAACCCATGGCAAAAATCAAATCTTCAACATCTTTTTAATTCTGTATACCATCGTACTATTATTGGGAAATAATCTTAGATTATAACGTTGGAAACAATTACTCTGGTTTAGGGCCTCTATATTATTATGTCTTACAGATCATAAAATAATAAGCATTATACAACACTGTATGTTGTCGATAGAATTGTTGATACTTTTTATTCCATGACATCCCATATTTCAATTATTTTGTCCATTGTGTACCTCAATTGAATCGTTACATCTTTTCATTTTACTCTTTACTTTTTATTTTTTATTCGTTTATGCAGGGATGGCAGGGAGTTCTCACCAATTATTGGGTTTTTTGTTGATGTTGGTCCTTCAGAGGTTTGAAAATTAATATCTCTCTAGTCTAATCATCCACTTAAATGCCAAGATGGGTACTATTTCTTAATGTTGTAATTGGTATTTTCACTCAAAATTTGACAAATCAAGCACAGCTGTAGATTGGGAAAGGGATAAGTAATGCTTTAGAATTTGCTTTAAAATGTGGTTATTGGAATCTTTGTTGATGTTGGCTTTTGAGAGTCTTGAAAAGCAATGTCCATGGTCATCCCTGAGATTTATATTATCTTTTGGCTCGAATTGAATCATTTTTAGATCTTTTCAAAATCCTGTTCAGAAACTATATTGGGTATTATACATTAGTGTTATGTTTAGTTTTTCAAATAACCATTGGCTTTTAAACAGTGAAAGATAGTGGTGGGGTGGTGTGGTGTGGTGTGGTGTGGTGTAGTGTGGGGGTTTATTTTCGTAATAAGTGGTATCTTTGTTTTAAAATGTCATTTGGAGCTGTCTTGAATCCACCACAGATTCTTGATAGCTTCTCAAATGAACCAATCCATGAGCTTTTGTTTCCTTATTACCTAATGGAAAACATTCTTGATATGCAAAAGGCTGAAAGATTTTTGCAAAAAAATTCATTTTAATTTGTGACTAACATTGTAGGGAAATATTGTAGGACGAAGGCAAAGTGATTAGCAATTTTCCTGTTTTTAGAGCTAGAAGTTGTCCTAATCCCTTGAAGTTCACATTATTTTTTCTTACAAAACTTTTTGTGGTGTATACACTACACCTACAATCTTAATGATACTCCGCACCTGAAATGGATGCCTTCTAGTTGAAGACTGAACGTGTTTGTGTACGGACATCCTAAAGAAAGGAAACATAATTCATGATAGTGTGTCCGAAAGATCTCAAAAGTTCGTAAAACAGTATTTTCTGATTTATGTCTCATGGCCACACAGGTAGTTATTCAAAGATGGGATCAACAAGAGGAAAAGCTAGTCAAAGTATCTGAGGAAGAGGTACGTGTTCATTGAGTTTTATAGATATATATTATTTGTCTATTTAAAAAGAAATAGTTTTTGTATGAATGATACAAATATAAAGACAGATAGCTGTTTTGTACCCTTGTCTACGATGTATTATATGCTTTCTTGGTCAATTTAGGCCATTCTAAGACAATATTAGGCAAAACTGTGCACTATCATTCTGTGGAAAGAGGTGGGAAAGCATATGATAATCCATCAAATTGATGCTAACTTTCTTTTCTGTCATGCTAACTAATAACACGTATCTGGCAATTCCCTATTAAGGAAGACAAATTTTCCACTTTTGTTTATATCTGATTGTTACTTTTGCTATCTATTCATTTTGTAATTTACTCTTATGGGTCTGATTAATCAGAAATTTTGATTAAAACCAAAATGAAGTTCAGAGTATATTTTAAAGAAAATCAGCCATAACGTCATTAGGGAGCTAGGGTACAGTGTGAAAGGATACTGATAGTCTAATAAGTGATTATAATACTTGATCAAAGACAGTAGACAGAACATGTTCTATTTTGTTTTATTTTCCCTTTCTTGTGGTAAGATATGTGCAATTGAATTATATTTTTTAACTAGAATCCATTTCATGAGGGATGCCTTTGATTCTGACCATAGGTGAGAGACTAAGATTGCTTATCATGTAGCTATGGGGAGTAAATTATTGTGGCAATGTGCCTTGTTTACCATTATTTGGTGTATAAGTATGAACTCCAGAATCTTTGCAAAGTTAGAATCCCAATCCTCTTATTTTATGTGATAGAACAGATCATCTTGATTTTTGGTGTTCAGCTCACAGGTTTATTGGGAGAGTTGTACTTGTGGATAATCAGTAGATTGATTGGTTTTTTAGCTTGATTCTTAATAATGGGGTATCTAGAGCAATTTGTTGTTATTCTCTGCTATTGACAACTACTCATTTTTATTCTTGTATTTCTTTACAACAACAACTAACAACAAAAATGCATTTTCCCACTAAGTGACGCCGGCTACATGGATCAATTGATGTCATAAAGTCTTATTGTAAATCATATTTTTAGACAAACCATTTAATTCTAAATCGTTCTTAATGATTTCTCTTATAATTTTTTTTTTGTCTCCCTTTACCTCTGACTATTGAACTATTCTCCATCTAATCTACTCTCCTAACTGAGACTTCTATAGGTCTCCTTCATACATTCCCAAATCATCTAAGTCGCAATTTTACAATTTTTTCTACAATAGGTGTAATCTACACTTTTTCTGTAACGCATTCATTTCTAATTCTATTTTGTTTGGTGTGTCTACTCATTCAATGCAACATTATCATCTTTGCAATATTGAACTTGTTCTTTTGTTGACTTTTTATCATCCAACACTCAATTTCATACAACATTACAAGTTTTATAGTTGTGCGGTAAAATTTATCCTTCAGTTTTAGTGGTACTTTTCTATGATAGATAATATTCGAAGCACTTCTCCATTTCATCCACTCTGCTTGAATCCTATATTTTATATCTTTCTCTATTACCTTATTATGTTGTATAATAGACCCAAGATACTTAAATCGTATAATTTGTAATTTGGTATGTTCTCCAATAATTCCTTTTATACTAGAACTAGTGTGCTTTTACTAAATTTATATTCTATATATTTTGTTTTATTTTTATTTAAACGAAATCCATATGCTTTCAAAACTAATTTCTACATCTCTAACTTATTCATTTCCTTCCTCAATTCTCCCATTAGGGTTATGTTATTTATAAAAAAATATGTATTGTAGCATCGGTTTTTGGATATGTTCAATGAGTACATCTAAAACTAAAGTAAACAGATAAAAACTCAAAGTTGACCTCTGATGTAGACCAATAGTTATTGGAAAATCTCCTATAAGTTCACATTTTGTTATAATCTTAGTTGTAACCTTATCGTACATATCCTAAATTGTTCGAATATAAACCATATGAACTCTTTTTTTCTTCATAGTTTTTTATAAAACATCTCTTAGCACTCTATCATATACATTCTCTCCAAATTGATGAACACTATACGTAAATCTCTTTGATATCTCTTCATTAGTCTTCGTAACAAATATATCACTTCTATGGTCGACCTTCTTGACATAAAACTAAATTGATTTTTCGTAACTTGAATCTCTTTCTTTAATCTTCGCTCAATTACCTTTTTTCATAATTTCATAATGTGGCTCATGAGTTTAATTCCTTTATAATTTGCACAGTTTTGTATGTTTCCCTTGTTCTTATAAATAGGGACTAAAATATTTTTTCTCTACTCGTTTGGCATTCTCTTAGATCTCATAATTTCATTAAATAACTTTGTGAGCTAACTTATGACTTTCACTCCTAAGTCCTTCCATGTTTCAGTGGGTATATTATCCGGTCTAATTGCTTTGTCATTCTCCATTTGTTTTAATGTTTCTTTTACTTCTGACTTTCGAATCTTTTGATAAAAAGTATAATTTTGGTCCTCCTCTTTAGTTTCTAACCTATCCAAGTGCAATAAAATCTTATGTCCTTCATTAAATAGTTTATGAAAATAATCCTTCCACCATTTCCTAGTATCTTGTTTCATAACCAAGACTTTCCTTTTTTCATCCTTAATGCATTTCACTTGGTTCACATCTCTGATCTTTCTTTTCCTACTTTTAACTAGCTTGTAAATACTTTTTTCTCCATCTTTAGTACCTAAAGATTAGTATAACCAATCAAATACCCTAGCTCTCACTTCGCTCACCAATTTCTTAGTGTTTGTCTTAGCTATCTTATATTTTTTTCTAATTTTCATTACTCTTGCACAAAGATCAAACTTTACAGCAATCTTTTTTAACCTTAAACTTATCTTGTACGCTTGCATCCTATCACCAAGATTCTCTATCCTTGGGTCCAAAGCCTTTTGATTCACCGAATATCTCCTTTGTCATCTTCTTAATCTCTTTAGCCATCTCATCCCACATATCGTTAATATTTTCTTGTATTTCTCAGGATCCTTCCTCCAAAATTCTTTTTTGCAAACTCTTTTCTTTATCCTCCCTTCAGTTGCCACCACTTGATCTTTGACATCCTATCTTGGCTTTTGCTTTTTACTATCCTCTTAATTCGAATATCAATAACCAAGACTCTATGCTGAGTAGTCAAATTCTTTCTAAGTATAACTTTGCAATTTATGCAGAGTTTTTTTATCTAATTTCTTTATAAGAAAGATATCAATTTGAAAGTATGCTGCTCCACTTTTATACATGATAAGCTGTTCTTCACGCTTTTTAAAATAAGTGTTAGCTAATGTAAAATCGAACGTTAATGAAAAGTCTAGAATAGTTTTATCCTTTGCATTTGCTTCCCTTAAGCCATGTCCCTATGCGTACCCTCGTAACTTTTAGATGCACTTCACATGTAACCATTAAGATCCTCTTCTAAAAGAATATTTTTTTCTAATGTTGTTTCTTGGACTAAATATTCTAAATCCTCCTAACACTTTACCTTGTAATATTTTTCTAACCCTACTTGTGGTGTATAAACACTAATAACATTAAAAGTTTTTCTTTCCAGTACAAACTTTAAAAAAATGATTTTATCTCGTAATTTTTTTACATCCATCACAACATTTTTTCAAAATTTATTCATAATTTATACTTACCCTATTTCTATTTTTAGCCTTATCAATATATCAAAATTTAAAACTTGAGGTGTTTAATTCTTTCGCTTTTTCTCTTACCCATTTGGTTTCTTATAGACACAAAATTAATTCTTCTCCTAATCATAGTAACTATTATTTCCATTGATTTATCCGTTAGTGTACTTATAGTCCAAGTTCCAAAACAAATTTTACTTTCGTGCACTAACTTCTTTACTCATATTCGTTCATGAAAATGTGAGAACCCTTATTTACTTTTCACTACACCCAAGTGTTGATGCAATGGCTCTTACGCATTTGACATGATACTCAAGCTCTACAGCGTATTGCTTCTAGGCAACGACTTAGCATTATATCTAATACATCGATAATCTATATCATAATTGTCTCGATGATCCATATCTTGTATTTCTTTACAATCTCAATGAATTATTTTTCTATGAACAATATAATAGTCTCTTGTTGTATATGATTTTTAATTATATATAAATAATATACTTATTTGGATTGCCTAATGGCCTTATGAAAAGGCTTGGGAAAAGTCAGATATCTATGCAAATGTGGAGAGGTAATTCATAGATAATGTAATTCCAACATATTGTTTTGTATACGTTGAATTCTATTAATTATATGATATTTATTCATTTTATTTTCTCCACCTTTCCCCTAGGAGGAAAGATATTGTCAAGCAGTTAAAAATTTGGAGTTTGACAGACAACTTGGGCCATACAATCTTAAACATTTTGTTGATTGGAAGCGATTATCTAATTTTATTACAAAGAGTGTCATAGATCGGCTAGGTATGCCATTTGCTTTACTGCAATTCTCTTTGTATTATTAAATGGTTCACTGATATTGTAGCGACCTTTCTTCTGACTACCTGTTTTGCTCAATATTGAATTTTATTAACTGATAACTTTATGGGTAGAGCCCATTGGAGGGGAAATCAATGTTGTATATGAGAATGGGATGGTTGGAAACACCCCTAAAACACCAATGGAAGAAGCTCTAGACAAGCAACTCAAGGCTAGTAAGTTTGCAACATCAGTTGACAAGTCTCAGAGGAAAGGATGCTACTATACATCTGTTCCCAGTGTTATAAAATGTAAGGGGATACATGGACAAGAACTTACTTCTTTGAATCTTGACAAGGTAGGTTTTTGTACACATTATTGAATATTTGATCCCGAAAAGAAAATTGCACATTGGAATTGGTTTGAGCAAGCAATCTTACTGTAACATTCTGGCCCTCTGTTCACTGATTTATGTACATTTTCTTTTGTTGGTCTGTTCAGACACAGTTGTTAGAAACTCTGCTGGCAAAAGATTATGGAGGTTCTGAAGACTTGCTTCTTGGAGAACTGCAGTTTGCATTTATTGCCTTCTTGGTATTGCAGACTAAATATGATTTCTTGCTAAATTTATTCTTCTTATTTGACCAATATGACATTTTGTAATGGTGCAGATGGGGCAATCTCTAGAAGCATTTCTCCAGTGGAAGTCCTTAGTTAGCCTTTTGTTTGGCTGTACTGAAGCAGTGAGTATAGCTTTATAGTCATATCCTGATTGAATAATGCATGCAGGGACTTTTCAAATGAACCTTAGAATTTTAGGTTTCTTATTTATGCGTGTTTCTCTGTGACGCATAAGATGCTGAACTGCAGATGTTGCAAAATAATATGTCTTCCATAATATTCAAGTTGATAGAATTATATAATCCATCATGGGGCTCTTGGTTAACGGCCTAACCTTAAAGTCAATTGATTCTTTGAGGCGTGCTTAGAATTCATTTTTGCTATATCTGGACATTTCTCTATAGTTAAAAGATATTCTGTGTGTTTTCCATGCTAAACTGATAAAAGTTCTGAAAATTTTCAGAAAGCAAAGTTGAGAATGATAGCATGTGAATTTTGGTTAAGTAAAAAATATGGTTCTTGTGAGTGGGACAAAAGATTGAAGGTTTATAAAGCCCTTTCCCTGAAGGGAAATGAACTTCTCATATTAAATTGATATGAAGTATATGAAAATTGAAGCTACTTTTATTTGAGTGGCATACAAGTTTGTACACAGCACAGAAAAATAACTTCTCATATTAAAGTGAGGTTTCTGTTTCCATTGTAGTAATATTCTTTATTTTTTGTCTCTGCATGGAAATTTTTCTCATATTTCTTCATATAATAGTTTTTACTTCTTTCTTAGGATATTTTGTGGATAGGTTGTGGCTATTAGGTGGCATAGCACATGCTAAAAGTATGTTTAGGATGGGATTACTTGGGCCCAAATCAATTTGAAGTTGTGTTATTCAATAGTTATATATATTTATTTGTCCATGACATCGTCAAATCTTTTGCAGCCCTTCCATACACGGAGTCAACTGTTCACAAAGGTAAACCTTGGAACTGTATTTTATTCTTTGGGGTGCAAAAGAATAAAATAATTACTTTGAATGTCATTAAATTGATAGTCTTCAAGTCAATTTATTCAGAATGCCACCCAGGAACATAAGGCTGCTGAATTTGGATTAATAGAATGAGTCAAAATCTTGTGACTTTCATCAAACTCCTTTCAATGATGCAAAATCAGGACTTTCAACTCTTACCTTTATTTTTTCCCCTTAAAGCCTGGTTGGGGGATGGTGGTCAGGAAGAAGAAAATTAATTGACAATGTCCATGCCTGGTCCTAGAATCAAAGAAAGAATTGTTCACCAATCATATCTGTTGTGGATTGAGTCATGGTATTGAATGTGTATATGTAGACAGCAGTTATCAAAACAATGAAAAGTGTGTGAAATAATTTTTTGAAAAAATAAAAAGTGCAAACATGTGAACAAGTTTTGAGGAGCTGTGAATTATCTGAACTTCTGAAGTATATCGATACTGTCCAAAAGTTTAAGGTATTGCATAGTTGGATATTTTCTTCTAAACTTTTTGGTATTTAATTAATCAAATACCAAATTATATATAGACTGAATTGGATTATTTTGCTGGGATGTGGTTGCTTTAAAAAATAATAATATAATATTTGAGATATTTGTTTAATTTACAACTTATGCTTTCACCTGCTCTCGTGTTTGCTTGTTCTTTTCTCTTCACTGAACTGAAATTTGGATTTTTATGGATTCTCATAGTTCATAAAGGTCATCTACTATCAACTAAAATATGGACTACAGAAAGATCGTGCTGATGAAACAGGGACAGTATTGTTGGATGATTCTTGGTTTTCTGCCGATAGCTTTCTGCACCATCTTTGTAAGGTAGTTTGCTGATGTTATAAATATTAAGTGCATGGGTTTGCTCTGTTATCTGGCATACGTATTTTTGCACAACTATGTTGGCTCTTTTGATTAATTTTTTCCTCTCCAGCTTAACTCTTGTTGAAATGGTCATCTAATGTTTTAAAGCCTTTTACAATGCATTTTTTTCCCCAGCTAGAAATAGAGATATATATATTTCTCAAGGTTTTCTTTCTTAAGGATCTGTGAGAAGTCAGAACTAACTCAAACATGAAGATGATTTAATGCGAACTTTAGCTTCCCAAATACTTGTCAGGGGAGGTCTGCTTAAACTATCCATTCTTGTTCAATCATCCTCCCTACAAGATGTGTTCATTTTCAAGCCCTTGGATTCTTGTGAACTAATTGCCCATAGTTTTGGCTGTTTCAGCTAATACTGATTGAATCTTATTTTCAGTACGACAACGTCCAAATAATTCGATTTAGTTTACTGAGTTTGTGGCAATTTATGACTTGGGGCTATTTTGAATTGCAGGATTTCTTCTCTCTAATGCAAGATGCCTCAGTTGTTGATGGAGATCTTTTGTCATGGGTATGAGCTCTGAGCCTGTCTTCATCATTATGATATATCTTCTTCTTCCCTCAAAGGAAAGAGAATTCTAAGTAGGAATTGAAAAAATACTTTTAAGTCTGGAACCGAAGGATTGAAAAAAGATAACATAGAAACTTCGTTCTTGATTTAGTCAGCACACCAGGGTGGATTTGGCCCATTTGTGAACTGGAGGAAAAAGAGAAAAGGGGGGGGGGGGGGGGGGGGGGACTAGTTAACTGCCTAGATGTATGTCCCCTACATACACACACAAACGAGGAGTAATGCTGCCTTTCTATTTCTACTTTTTTTTTTTAACAGAAGTTATTGCATCCCTTGATTATTAGATAATTAGGTATGATATGCTTGTTATTAAAAAGAAAATTGTCAACGTGTAAAAAGTGAGATTGAAATGAAAATTTAAAGTCCACTTGATAATATACGCAATAGGAAGATGTTCAAAACTGTCTTAGCCTGCGTAAAGTTTCAATAAATGACGTTTGCTGTAAGTTGGTGGTGGCAACCAACAGCGTTGAATTGTGGCCATTGATGGCAGGTATTGGTGGTTATGGGGGGTTGTTTGAGACAAAATGTGGCAGCCACCAGAGACAAAACTATTGCACAAATACCTCTGTAGATCTGTATTTTTAATATAAAGTTTTTCTGCTCTGAAATGTATTACAGCTTGTTCTGCTGGCTGCAATATGTTGGCTGATTATTACGAATGAAAAAAAAAAAAATTGATTGTTTCACTCCTTTCAGACAAGGAAATTAAAGGAGCTGTTGGAGAGCAGTCTGGGTTGGGAGTTTCAGCTGAACAGTGCTGTTGATGGGATATATTTTGAAGAGAATGACGAGGTCAGTGTATAAATTATTACTCTCTTGTCTCTACAATCTGTTTGTGTTTGTTCATGGACCTTACTCACTGTTCATTTTGCAGTATGCTCCTGTAGTGGAAATGTTGGATGATGAAGCTCCAGCAGTTTAGAAATATGTGTACTACACACACACACACACAAAAGACATGAGTATCTGAGAAACTTATAATGAGTATTTTGAGAATCTGCATGGCCTTTTTGCTGACTTGCAGTTGTAACTGGATTCCCTGTCGAGCTCATCCTTGGGATGAGTTTTGGATTATTCAAATCTAATTTGGACGATTAAGATTTCAAATTATTTATTATTTTTAATCTAAGTCACTATTTTTTTTAAGTTTATGGAAGATTATTTTTATTTTGCATTTTGTTTATTTTAAAGTTAAAAAAATATGTATATCAAAATTTAAAAAAACAAAACAAAAACAAAAAAGATCTGTTCTCCTTGGAGTCATGGCTCTTGTGAAATTCCTTCCCCTTGCATTGTACAGTAGAACACGTAAACCTAAGATAGCAAGCTCTTAAAATTGAAGCTTTTTAGTATTTTGCTTAGTGTTTCCTGAAGATTGTTGTTAGCAAAATTCGGAACTAAATTCCTTTTAGTAGACTGTAGACTTTACTCATAATACAAACGCATGCATGGTTTGATTCAATTTTGAAAATGTGCCCACAATTAAGTGTGTCCTTGTGGGACTTTAGATGTGGTTTGGTAGGGGGAAAAAATTATTTTTTAAATAAAGACTGACAGTACGTTGGGATGGAGAGAAAATTGAAGAGAAGGAGAGGGAGAGAGAAGAAAAGAAAATTTTATTTTGTTTGACTTAAAGAGAAAATTGGGAAGAAGAGAAAAAATAAAAAATAAAAAATATATTGAGTTTTATTGATTTTTTTTTTCTTATAATATGGAGAGATTTGGAAGAAAAAAGTGGCGTGAATGTCTATGTCGGATTGCAAATTAATCAAAATACAGAAGAATAATAAAATATATATATATAATAAAATTTTTTAAACATCTTAATTAATTAATTAAAAAATTCAATGTTACAATTAATTTTATTATTAAACTAATTCATATATTGGACAAAATAATAATATATTTTTTAATATAAAAATTAATAAATTATATATAATTTTAAAAAAATTACACATAATTTAAAAAAAGTAACTATCCCATTAACAGTGGGTGGGATGAATTTTACGTCAATAAAATGTAATTCCACTTCTTGAATGGTATTTTCCCTTTGATAAGTTTAGAGTTCGAGGAGGGAAGTCGCGAACAATTCTTTTTTCTTTTCTTTCTCTCAAGGATTGACTATTATTTTTCAATGTTTTAGGGTGTGAAGTACGATGTTATTCTGGACTTAATTCGCACAGGGGTAAAGAAAAACAAATTTACTGGACGATTTGGCTTTTCAAATTTTCATTATATAAGGAATTGTTCAGATAAATATTTAATTACAAAACCATGCGTTGTGTTAATCTGGTTGATCCCACCTTCTTTTGGAACCCTTCTATTGTTTATATATATTACTGTTTACTATGACGGGGTTCTCCAAATAAATTCATCCTTTCGGCACATACACACGGAGGGCCCAGTTTTTATTTGAAAATGGAAAGAAAAAGACTTGCCCATTTGTATATATTATATTATATTATATTTTTAAATATATAATATTTATATATTTTGTATATATGATATTATAATAAAATATTATATATAATATTTATTATATTATATTTAAATTAATTAATATATATTAAAATAATATTTATAAATTTTAAAATAAATATTAATATTTATGATATTAAAATAATAATTTATAGATACTTTTTTATAAAATAAAATTTAATTAATTTAAAGAATATATATTTTAAAATATTTTTAAATTTTAAATGTGTGTTTTTTAATGAAAATTTTTGATATTATTTAAAAATAATTTCTTTTTATTATTTAAATATTTTTTTAAATTATTTTTGTGTCATTTATTATTCTTATTTTTAAAAAATATATATATGAAAAAAGTTAAAATAATAACAACATTATTATTATATTAAATTAACACTTTTTTTTATATTTTCTCTCATTCTATCCAAATGTATGGAAAAAAATTTTCTTTTTTTTCAATTTTTTCTTCTTTCTTTTCTCTCCTTCTACTTTTCTCCTCCCTATCCAAAAACAGCGTAAATCAAAACAGAATGAATGAGTCTTTCCTTTTTCGTTGAATAGAGTACTAATTGTTGAATTTGAGAAATATAAAGAATTTATTTTTCCATTTTGGAAGGTTAGTAAAAACTCGTCAGAGACACAGATACATAACTTTACTCTGGACTGCCTTTTTTTTTAAATCTATTTATCAATATTAATATGCTTTTGGGACTGTTTGATGTCTAGTTTCGTAATTAATGTGAAATATAAAATAATGTTTTTTAAAAAATACATATATATAAATATAAATTGTGACGTAAGAGAGTAAAAAGCTAAAGTAATGTCAGAGAATAGAAAGTTATTTAATAGTATATCACTATTTCATTTAATTATTTTTAAAATATAATACATTTAAAATATAATAAATTTAATTAAAATATTTAAAAATAGATTAAAAATTTAACATATATTTTAATGCATATCACGCCACTTATAATGAAATTATCTCTTTTAATAAAACAAAATATTAATTTTAGAAGCATGAAATGGAATGCAATCATATATTTCAGCATTAAAATAATGTAAAAATTTATAAAATATTATATTGATGATAATACGTTAAAAATCCATCGCATTAGAAAAAATACATATTTATATTTCGCTACAAACGAGATGTGGAAGGTTAGAACAGCATGACATGCCTCCGTTGGATGTATCATCCACTACGTACAAACATTCCACAAATAAAATATAGAAGTTTCGGGCGAACTATATGGAAATATTCGTTTGAGTTCTTAATATTATGTAAAATTAACAATACTGATATGGTCAATTATAAATACAACATATATAAATAAAATTAATATTACTTGTGACTCATTTTGCATTAGTCAAAATGCAAATGACTTAGATAATTGTACAATTTACCTCTTTTAACTTTAAAAATTGATTAAAAATTTCAAGCCCCAACTTCGCGCAAAATTTCCCTTCCGTTAACATTTTCATTTAAAATCTTAAAAATCAGTATAAATCAACCAAAAAAAAAAAGTCACTTTAAAAAAAAAATATAGAAAAATAAGTTATCCAACCTCTCATCTTACAGGACAAGAAGGGGCATTTTGAACATTTTTGTCACTTCTATCTTTTATGCTCCTGCCCCTAACCTTGTAAGCCTTAGCCATTTCCCTTCTCACCATTTGCTTCCCAAACCTTTAACTTCACGGCTTTAATGAAAATAAAAAAGTGAATGTTAAATGAAATTAAAAACAAAATTATATCCATTTGATATAATATAAAAATAAAATAAAATATTCTTACATTTGTATATTTGATAGAATGGGAGAAAAATATAGGAATGAAAAGTAAAGTGTTACAATAATAAAAATGTACTCAGTAAAAAAATCAAAAAGACTTTATTTTATGTTAAAAGTATATTTTTTTCCGACTTTCCTGGAGATGAAACCCAAGAATGAAAGTCTTAAGAATTGTGTATTAATTTCTTCACACATCTTGGGAAAAAATCGGCATTTATCCATTGCAAATTAGGTCAAAAAGGAAAGTAAAGAATTGATAACAAAATAATAGAAATATTCTTCATGCACACAAAAGAATAAAGCATTAAATCCTCCATGTTTTTCATTCACCCTATGAGCAAACTTGAAAACACATTGGGGAGGGCTAGTCAACGGGGAACCCTCAACTCCATTAAAGCAGATCCATTTCCTCGATGGTGCCTGGTTGAGGCAGAGGCAGCGAAGGTCAGTGGTTGTGTGAGGTTACGAAGGAGAAAAGCTATTGTACCACACAAATGAGGACCACACACACACTTGATGAAGGATGCAACAGACCCACATAATAATGTCTAATGCTTCCGTATAATCAGCAAAGGCAAAACTGACTTTTCATAGATTTGACTCTGAAGTATACTTTCCTTCCTACTCCATGGTGACGCGTAGACTGACACCGCGCTTTCCTTTTCCTTTCTGTAGACATTGATGGATACCAAACAGGTTTTACAACTAATTCCTTTTTGGTTTCTCTTTCCACCTTCGGACCAAACACGCCCTGAGACCTTCATTTGTTAAAATTTGATGCTATTTTCCCATAAGGATCTCATATTGAAGTTGCACCCATCTCACTAGTTTGAACCATCTTTCATTGTGTAGAATTAGAGAACTGTTTCCCATTGGTTTAAACTAGTGACATGGGTAGGAGCTTGGTGCAATTTCTATGCAAACTCGTTCTGCAAATATGGTGTCAGATTTTGGCCAATGAAGGTCTTAGGTTAAACTTCTGAAAAGGAAATATGAAGGCAAATGGCTAGGGCTCACGAGGCTGGGGATAGGAGAATGAAGATCGAAATGTCCAAAATGCCCTTCTTGCGAAATGTCCAAAATGCCCTTCTTGCCAAGTAAGATGGCAGGTTGGACAATTTTTTTTTTCCCTTTCTAAGGTGACCTCTTTTTGTTAACATGGCAATGGTCATTAAGGTTTTGGATAAAAATATTAATTGAAAAATATTTTGTACAAAATTATGAGTTTGGAAAGTCCTTAGCTAACCTTTTTTAAATTGAAGGGGTCCCTTAAATTCAAGGATTTTTTTTTTTTTTGCATTTTAGCATTTTATATAACTTGTTTGAATTTTTTTGCAAAGTTTAAAAAAAAATTATCAAACCTTCTTTAACTTTTGGAAAATTATTAAGGAATTAAACAGTCCTTTACTGTATAATATATTACATTTAAGGGCTATTTGATATGAAGATAAATCTTTTATCTATGGGAATCACATTCATAAGTCGAACAGCTTGTCTAGTTTCAAAAAAATGTATTTAAGTCCAAACTAAAAAACAAACCCATTTTCAAAAATCTAAATATAAAATGAGCTAAGTTTGGACTTATTTTTAAGTTTGACCTAATTCTATTTGAACATTTTATAATATAAACATATTAGAAAAATTTTATTAAATATCATTTTCATGTAGTTGTTATATATACATCAAATTTATCTGAGAGTCTTAGAGATAAAATTTTCACCTAAGTCTGGACAATTAGATTGTGTACCATTATTTTTAGTGAAGATACAATGAATTGAAAGAAATAACACATAACAAAACAAACTAATCCAAAGTATAATGCCGACACTAAATTACATTTTCTTTTTCATGCAAAATCTACTGTCCATGTACACGTGTTTTCAAATTGTACTCAAAACTAATTTTTTTTTTTATAATTTTAAAAAGATACTCTTCACATTGATGCAGAATTATTATTTAGTGAAAAAAACGTCATCTTTTGCATTAATTGAATTAAACGTCATCCATACAATTAACATTCTAGATTCTCTCACACTTGTTAAAATAACTTTTGCATGAAGGTATTTATATTAAAAAAAAAAGGGTCAAGTCAAGCCTCTTTGCTTTCTTCTAGGCTCAAGTTAAGGCCTGAAAATTGGGGGGGAAAAAGCTCATGTCCAATATTTATGCATATCTTTTAAGGGTTTAGCTCATTTTTAACGTATCCAATCTATGATTAGATCCAATTTTTAGAAATATTATTGAAATTATTTGGTTCATTCAAAATATTTTTAGTAATATTTCATGATATTCTTAGAAATATTATATTCATGTATTTGGTTTGTTAACAATATCTTTAGAAATCATAAATTATTTTTCAAAAACATCCTTGATTTTTCATTAAAAATTGATAATTATTTATAACTCAATTTTTTATCAAAAAATATTAATAATAATAACAATAATAATAATGATGATGGTTGCAGTGATAATAAAATGATAATGATGGTAATAAAAGTAATTGTAGTGGCAACGAAGGTGACAACAACGATGATAGACTTAATTATTGGTTGAGCTTTATAAAAGTTACAAAATTAGTAGACCCAACCCTAATTTTTTCCATTCTTTTAGACTTGAGCCCAACCTGACAAAAGTAAGATAAAATATATCCAAACCTAGTCTATTTTCGTTGGTTGAAACCTTTTTTATAATGTTAACATTATGTAAGACAAAAAAAAAATTGTCTTTATATAAAACTATTTATAAACTAATGAAACTGATAGGGATAATTAAAAGTTTTTAAAGCCAATAGTATAATACCTTAAATATATATATAGAGTTTTTTTGTTGTTGTTGGACAGCTAATGAAGCGATTTAAATAAATAAAACAATGTAAGTATAAAAAGTTAATTAATAATTTTTAAAATTTCTTTTAATACTAAGAATAAAATATGGCAATATTTTAATTAATAAAAAATAAATATAACTGGAGTCAAACATTGACAAAAAGCTTGATCTTTATTTTTATATTTCAAACTTTTTAAAAACAAATTCTTCTTTTTGTTGGACCTTTTTTTCTGTAGCTCCTGTATATTATTTTGGAATTGAGCAAGCTTTTTATCCATAATCAAAAGCTTTTTAAAAAGTAATAATATGTTTTCTAATTTGTCACATTAGAAAACTGTATTTAGCCACCAATTATTTAGAGTTGAGAATGTGTACCCAGAGCTCCACGTGGGCGAATTTTTAAATATTTTGAGAAATTATTAGGCTTGCAAAAAATAAGAGTCAAGTCAATGGTAGAAAATATATAAATACATGAAGAGCTGAATATAATATTTAATATTCTATCTAATTGTGATACTGATAACCTCCTAAGTCGCAATGACAAGGTCCTTTCTTGGACGAAAATGGTTTGTCCTCTGGCTCCCTATAATGCAATAAAATAGATCAGGTGTTAAACACATCTTGACAGGATAATACTATAAAATTATGAATAATTTCAAACTGCCTTTCATCTCTTGATTTTTCAAAAGAAAAAGACAAACTTTTCTCTACGTAATTAATTGATCTCTTGATTTTTCAATAGAAAAAAAAAATTTCCACGCGTACTTAATTGAGCACATATTGTCGTCTACGCTGACTTTTTGTTTTTGGTTTTTTTGTCCCTCCTCTATGAAAGTTTCATTATTTTGTCCTAACCAACCAAAGGAATCTTTTATTTATCTAAAAAATATTTAATATACAAAATGTTTAGTATAAAAAAAGAAATGAAAACAATTGAATAGAATAGATAAAAATTGACCTTCATATTTCTATTTTTAATATATCAATTGAATTATAATTAGTGAATAATTTTTTTTAAAATCAAATAATTTAGCACTTCTTATATTTTTATTAAAAAATTTAACAATAAATATATAAAAAGTTTTATCTGAAAGTTATTCTAAAAATTATATAAATAAGTTCATCATGTTTAAAGTCATTTTATATACACCGACCGACCAAGTGTGCTTAATTAGTCAGCAATCCAAACGGCATTAAAATTTAACAAGCAAAGTAAGAGAGGCCAAATTCAATCTAACTTTTGTTTCCAAAGAGCTTAAGCCAACGGTTTGGGGCCATGCACATTGTCGTTTAGCAAGGGAGAAAAAGGGCAGTGATTCGACAAAGGAGGATAAGCTTCAGAATAAGGCCATGGAATGAAAAAGTAAGGCATTTTCCGAGTCTCTTCTCCACTTGTTCTTGTAAATCAATTATTAAAAACCAAACTGACAGCTAGGTCAACGCCCTCTGCCTTCCATCCTCCTCGATGGTCTAAATTTAAGAACTTTCCGAGAAGTCCTTTCTCTCTCTCTCTCTCGTTCACACTTCACTTTACCCATTCAACTCGTACACAGTAGCTTTGCTTATTCAATAGGCAGAGAGGGCGGAGAAGTCTCCGCGGGTGACAGCTAACCCACATGGGGAAATAGCCTTGCTTTCACACTTGGATATTTGTTCTCCGTCTCTTTTCCCTAGTTCGCCTAGTACTTGTTTCAGATTGAAAATAAAGGGTTTTCGGTTACATATCCGCGGTAGCTGGTGGGTTCGCTGAAAACAGCGAGAAGCAGTTCTGGGTTCTGAGGTTTGTGCTCATGGGTTGCTGCTTTAGCGCCAGGATCAAAGCTGAAAGCCCTCTGCGCAAGGGTAACATTGCCGTTCCCTACTTCCTCAACTAATTTACTTGATCAGCTTGTTTGGTGCTTTCCGAGCGTTGTGGGGTTGTTTGGCTGGGTAATTAAAATTGGGTTTGATTTGGGTGTTGAGTTTTACGTTGCGTCGGTGAATTATGGATGCTCTTTTTTGGCAGCCTGAAAGAGAAAGAGGAAGCGGATAATGGGTCTGTCTCTTTTCTGTCGGTATTTATCTGTATGGCAAACAATGAAACTTTCTTGAAATGAAATAGATCCTTCAACCATGGACTGCATGGGAAAGTGTTGAACTAATTTCTCTCATTTCCATGTAGCTCACTCATGTAATTTCTACTTTAAAGTGTTCCGGTCCTTTCTGGCTCCTTCGATAACTAAACAATGCACCATAAAATTGCTAGCAAAATTTTTGTCCTCCCTCTACAACTCGACCTATGCGTTAGGTCTCCCCATACAATTAGAAGTTTAGTTTGTAGTTAGAGTGCTTATTAAAGTTCTGAAATGTGGATCTCTTAATTTGGAATGTGCAGCTTCGAATTCAAACGATGATAGCAAAGAAGAGGATGGTTTGATTGGTAAAAGCAGCAAGGTCTCCACTCCCTCGGTGCCTCCAACTCCTCGGACAGAGGGTGAGATCTTGCAGTCTTCCAATTTGAAGAATTTCACCTATAGTGAGCTAAGAACAGCTACAAGGAACTTTCGTCCAGACAGTTTGGTGGGTGAAGGTGGGTTTGGTAGTGTATTTAAAGGGTGGATTGATGAGCAGTCACTTGCACCTGCTAGACCGGGCACTGGTATTGTCATTGCTGTGAAGAAGCTTAACCAAGAAGGCTTCCAGGGACACAATGAATGGTTGGTGAGTGTCACTTTGTAGTTAGCAGGGCTTATTTATAATTAGAAATTTGCTCGAGCATGAGAATTTAGGCATAGGAGAAAAATGCCATATTGATAGTTTTGGTAATTAGGCTTTTGGTAATTTCTTTGGGAAATAGATAACATTTTAGGTGATTTCTTCTTCTCTTTTTTTTTCTGATGTTGTGACTAACTAGTCTTGTGCTTTAGACAGAAATCAACTATCTGGGGCAGCTAGATCATCCTAATCTTGTGAAATTGATTGGCTACTGCTTAGAGGATGACCACCGGCTTTTGGTATATGAGTTTTTGGCCAAATGCAGCTTGGATAATCATTTATTCCGGAGTGAGTTATTAATTTCCCTTCCATTATTGCAAGTTTATCTATGGGGTGACATTGTTTAGTACCTTCGACACTCAAACTTTGAACGTTTTTGGAATAGGGGCATCTCATGTTGAACCACTTTCTTGGAGTATCCGTATGAAAGTTGCCCTCGATGCTGCTAAGGGTCTTGCATTTCTTCACAGTGACGAAGTAAAAGTGATATATCGAGACTTAAAAGCTTCTAATATCCTCCTTGATTCAGTATGTAAATCACATCGATCTGACAAGTTTAGAAGCTGTTTGTTAGACAAGTTATTCTAACATTCCTTTTTGTTGACATCAGAACTATAATGCAAAACTATCTGATTTTGGGTTGGCAAAGGATGGACCGGCAGGTGATAAGAGCTATGTCTCTACAAGGGTTATGGGCACCTACGGCTATGCTGCTCCTGAGTATATGGCCACAGGTATCTTTCAGATAGCTGAGTAGTTCTTAGCTTATGATCACTTCAAATGGCCATATCTTATTTTTTGCATGTAATCCTGTCTCCCCGCTTGTTGTGCTTCATTTGATATATACATTCCCATAAGAAAACTTTTATCAGTAGTTGTGTATCACCTTTGTCAACTTCTCATTTTCTTCTTGCCACGGAGCAAACTTCCTACTCCCTGTATTGGAAATAGCAGTTTCTTTTCTCCTTTGCGGAGGGAGAGTAAAAGGACTAGACATATAATTAACAGGATGTCTAAAAGGTTGATACATCTTATAATAACATCTGCAATCAGTTGTGATGCTAACTCTTTCTTCGGAGGCTGTTAGTACCCCAAATTCGCTAGCAAGGATTGACTCGGTTATATAACTGCCTGGGAAATATGAGTGAGGGACATGTGGAGGTCATCAAGAGAACCTCTAGAAGATTGGTTAGGTTAGTAGAGATAAATACGGGGTAAGGGCAGAGGGAGAGAGAGGTAGAATTTTGGTATTAATGTGGGAGGTCCTAGCCCCTTGAATACTACAAACATTTTTTTTCTCTTTTTTGATTGCTGTTAGCTTGCTCTGTTTTCATATAATTCTGTGTAAAACCACTGGAGTTCACTGTTAGGACAGTAGGTTCGTAACAGAGGCTCATTCAGTAGACTAACTTTCTAACTAGCTGCATAACTAGGTTGCTAACCATGTGAACTGTAACTTTGTCTACTTTTCACAAGCTCTACAATGCAACTCAAATCCAGAAAGTGAATCCGTTACTCTTAAACACATGAAAACATTCCCTTCTTTTAAAAAAAAAAAAAACTCATGCCTACTTCTAATAGCACTGATTAAAACCTTGGCAATCTCTTTTTCTAAAAGAACTTCACAAGTATCCCTGAGATGTTAACTCTGCAATTTCATTATCACCAATGCATTTAATAGGTGTGTGTGGTTTGTTTCAACTTGGTATATTTTGTGGTCGCATTGGTTCTGCATTGAATTGTTAGGTTTTGAGAACCAGTTTTCTAAGTCTTGTGCTGCTGCTCCTTAGTTCACTTTATAGAAAGCTCTTTTATTCATAGGCTTTCACTTAATAATTCCAACGTTTGAGTTAAAATGATCTTGACATCAGAAGTTCAGTACTGCATCTTATAATTCTAGAGCTGACCCACATTTTCGCTGCTAATCCTTCTCCATTGTCTTTTTCTGAAGGTCACTTAACCAAGAGGAGTGATGTATACACTTTTGGGGTTGTTCTCCTTGAAATTCTATCAGGCAAACGTGCACTGGACAAAAACAGGCCAACCAGGGAACATAATTTAGTTGAATGGGCCAAGCCTTACCTTTCGAGCAAAAGGCGAATTTTCCAAGTTATGGATGCTCGTATTGAAGGCCATTACCCAGTGCGCGAAGCAATGAAAGCAGCAAAAATTGCGATTCAATGCCTGTCTGTAGAACCCAGGTTTAGACCGACCATGGCCGAGGTGGTAAGAGCATTGGAACAACTTCAGGATTCCAGTGACACAGGTAGTTCAAGCAGTGGCAGTAGTGGTCCTAAACAGCATAAAAGAAGTGTGAATGAATCTTTGAATGGGATAGGTACTTCCGATCCCAGATCATCTGCTTCTCCTCTTTCCACATAAACGAGGAGGTATATTGATTGGGCACATATTTCACTCGTTTTTATTGGTTTCAAGAAATTGAGTGAGCACATTGTATATCATTGAACTTAAACATGTCTTTAAGAGAGGTGATTGTTGTACAGTTTTTTGATTCCATTATATACTAAATTCCTATATCTTCCGGCATTCTTTTTCCTTGTACATTGGCCCGGACACCACTTGACCCTATGTAATATATATATATATATATATAAACTGAGACTGTTAAATCTAATTTTAATTTTAATGGTTCAGGTTAAAACACTGTATAAAACTTAATGCGACTCTTATTATTTTCTTTCGCAATTCCATCATATATGGCCAGTCCCATTGGCGTGTGCTGCTTCAAATGAATCAAATCTTATAAAACGAAGGGACTGCCTTAATTCCTTCCGTCGCTCTGTTTATATTAAAATTTAAGGAGGTAGAAGCTTCTGTTTATATCAAATCTCAGAATGCCAAGTTCATGCTAAGACACTAGTCTATACAGCCGCAAAAGTCTAAATTTTTTCTGCTTTCTTGAATTGGCTCTACCTATGCAAACTTTAAATTATATTTCCAATACTTTAAATTTTGTCTTACTTCGTGTTGGTATCAATGTCGTCTATGCTTTCTAATTCTCTCTACTCACGTGTCTTAGTCTATTAAATAAATAATAATAATAATAATAATAATAAAGCAAAACTTAAGTTTTTATTCTCAAAAACACTTGTACGGCTACTTTCAGTTTTAGACTGCAATATCTTTATCACTTTAGTTATTAGTATTGTGCAATGGAATAACTTGTTGGAGATTAATTTACCTAGAAAAAAGATATATATCCGAATGGGAAATGGATCCACTCATGTTTAAAATTGCATATGTTAGTCACAGAACTTATCTTTTTTTTCTTTTTTCAGTATATGTTTTTTTTTTTTTTTTTTGGGAATGCATCCGTTGTTAGAGGAACACGAGGCAACATGACCATCCAAACATGAGCGAATCCGGGCTCATCCGAATGTGGCTTTTTGACATGTATACGGCGAATGAAAAAGGAAATAATGTAAATGCTCCCTGGTAAAAACTATTGCCTAAAATGCTTACAAGAATTTCTTTTTTAATAATTAAAGGGACGTAGACTACAAAAGTTCGCATCTATTGTTCTGTATCTTTATTTTTTTTTCAAATTAGAATAGGAAAATGCTAGTCCCATCAATGCGATATAACAAAACCAGAGAGATGTGGTGAGACGAACGAAAGACAACTACGTCTCACTGATATGTAGATACTGCTGATCTGTGTTTCAGTTGTGTCAAACTGATGATCCGCGTCTCAGTGAGATTACTCACTGACAGGAAGAATAGCTTTTTTTTTTTAATTGTAAAAGCGTGCTCTTCCTACAGTTCTCCCTTGCTTGCATTTCATTGTATAGCGCTTTGTCTCTCTACTTGTTAGTGTTTCTCTGCTCGTTGCTTCGTCTATATGCCTTTCCTTAGTTCAGTGAACTACAAATTTTTTGCCAACTTAAAGCTTATTTCGCAGAGACTTGAGGTTTCTTCCCTATCTTCAAATAGTGTAAGTATTTTTAGTAGCTTTACTTTTTTTAATTTTTCATTTATAGGTATCTACTCTTTAGTATTTTTAGTACACTTACTTTTTATAGTTTTATATTTGAATATGTCTAACTTTTTTATTCTCAACGTGGGTGACAAAAATTATTTTATAGTCCAATAATTAAAAAAAAGGTATAATAGACTACTAATCAACTCCTTTTGCTCATTCTATATTTTGCAAACATTGGATGGGCTATTAACACTTTTTGTTAATTAACATTTTATTTCAAGTAAGAAATAATTTTTTTTATGATGTAGTCATTACATTTTCATATATATATATATATATATATATATAATTAGTTAATAGCGTTTATGTTGTTTCTCTATTGACATTTAATTAAAAAAAGTAATTTGGATATAAATTTACAGTAATATGAAATTTGTTTTGTAACATATTACTTATGCTTGTTCTACTAATATTATGGTAGTTTATTTGGTTTTTTTTTCTTCTAAGAATAAAATCTTTATGAGTTTTTTAACTATCATATTTAATTTAAAAAACACATACACGTTGATAGAATATATAATATATATTCTATAAATATATATTATACAAAATAAATATATAATTACATAATTAAAATAAATATGCAATAAAATAATGTAAAAATATAATTAAATGTAATTTAAAAAGATATTTATTTAAGACTAAAATGGTAATATAACAGAACATATATTTATAATAAATAAAAAGATACAATATAAAATATATATGATATAATACTATATATAAGTAAATATAATGTAATAAATAAACTCAAAAAATACATATAATTAAAATTTTAATATAAATAATACTTATATAAAATAAATAAATTAAAATATAATTACCTATAATTTTTAGTTATGTACTATATGATAATTTATCTATTATATATATAGTATTATATAAATATGTATAATTTACAATATAAATATATAATTATATAATTAAAATAAATGTATAATGTATGAATGCAAATATATAAACGAATGTAATTTAATAAATTCAAATTCAAAAAATATTTAATTATGAATAAAATATTAATGAAACTAAATACATATTTAAAATAAGTAAATAAAGATAATATATATATGATGCAAAATTTATTTATCAGTAATATAATTTAATAAATAATAAAAAAATATGTACAATTAAAATTTTAATATAAATAACTACATATATATAATTAATAGATTATATATAATTTTCATTTATATACTATATAATAATTTTTCTAATATAGATATATTTATTTGCTAACATATAATTTTAATTATATATAAATTGCACTTAAATAAATTACACTTAAATTATGTTTATTAAATTATATATTTATATTATTTTGTTATACAATTATTTAAATTGTATAATTATATATTTACTTTATATATATATATATATATATAATATTATATAAACGTATATAAGATACAAAATGAATATATAATTATATAATTAAAATGAATGCATAATGTAATAATGTAAAAATACAATTAAATGTAATTTAATAAATATAATTTTAAAAAATATTTATTTATGAATAAGATGTCAATATAACTAATTAAATATACTAAATTAATTAATTAATATAAAATTATATAAAATTTTTATGTATATACTATATAATAATTCATCTATTATATATATATATATATTTACTGACATATAATTATAATTATGCATATATTGCAATTCAATTATGTTTATTAAATTATATATTTATATTATTTAGTTATTCATTTATTTAAATTATATATAATTATATATTTATTATATATATACATACATATTTATAAAATATATAGTATGTAGTGTATGTATATATATATATAATTTTAATTAATTTACATGTTTATTTTATATATTATATATATTTATAGAGTATACATTATGGTGCAATCCTTTGGTAGCACACTGTGTTATGGAATTTTTTTTAAAATATAAGATGATAGTCAAAAAGCCATCATTTAAAGCATAGTTTTGATTATCTATTTTACTATTTCTTATGAGACATGTAGAATAAGATTTATGTCGTAGTCTAAATTGGTCTAAAAAAAAGAGTAATTTATTATCTTTATCATAAATTAGAAAAATGGCAAAGAAAATATATGAAAATGAAATTTTGAATGAAATAAAATAAATATTTATATGTATATCATAAATGTTATTATTGAGTTTTTTTTTCACATGCCAATACACAAATTCTATTATAAGAATTATAATGAGTATAAGAAAGTAAATTATATGCATCAATTCAAATAAGAAAATGTATAATAGTAATGAAGGTTCAACATTTGTATGCGACAGATCAAAAATATTAACAGTTGATCAAGACATTACCCTTGACAAGTTGAAGAAAGCAATAGGGAAAAAATTACGACTGATTTCATGTCTGAGTTAGTATACAAGTACTTTCATTCCTGTAATCCCATGAGATATTTGACGTGCGCTCTGGAAGATGATTCTGATATCCAATCGATGTGGGTAGCTGACCAAAAATTTCTAAAGCATTAGGTTGCTCCAGATATATATATACATATATCAACTACTGATATAAATTTGAATATGGCAAGAGATGGGGCCTATGTCCATTGGTCAATTCCATTGTACAAATGAGGATGGATCACAGTTTAACTCTTATATAGCAAATGTTCACCATTCAATTTTCAACTTACCATCGACATTGTGTCCCAACTAAGCTTGTCTTAACAGCCTATTTTCAATACTAGTCCTCTGTTGCTTTCAAATAAGGCAGATGATATAATAGATAACTTTGAGGAAAATGATGCTCCATCAAATGTCAATGACCATGGAGAAGATGATTCTAAGAGAAACAATGCTAATGAGGAAAAGGTCACTCCATTGGTTTATTATGAGGATTGAGCATATATTTTGCTATCACAGATTAACATAGATTATGAGAATTATGGTAAGATCCCTAAGATGGTTAAGGGCATTGATTTGAACAACAACTAAGAGTTGCATATTGGCATGAGGTTTCAAGTTAGTGAAGATACATTCTATTCGTAAACACTACACCATTAAGGTGAATTATTAAGGCTCCTGGTTTGGATTAGGGGTAGAATTCACAAACCAAGACTAACTTAGTCTCCTCACAACACCATCCTTGAAGCTAAACCAAGTTCTTATGCCTTAAGCAACCCACCATTGTTGCAAACTCAATGGTGAAAGGATGGACTATTGCTAGGTTCTAGATAGAGGTATGTCCTCCAGTGTATTCATCTTACTACAGAGGCCTTGCAAACTTACAAGATTTTGCTAGATCAAATGAATGATGATGAATTCATTTAGCAATCATACAACCCTCAAAGCTTCTGATAATTAATTCTTAATTGTTGCTTAATGTCTTTAGACATATAGCATGCATTTTCCCCCATTATTTGCTTCTAGACCATTGAGTTCTACTATGCTGATAGTGATCTTTGCCAATTTGGTCGACGATAACATGTCCCCCACTCATCGTTCAATATAGGGTCCATGCATACACTTTTAAAAGATAAAACACAAAAATATTAGTGTCATGAGTATATTGTGTTTATTATTGTATGGAATGCATGATAGTAAGTTGTTTCCCAAATTGGCATGAAGACATCTCCCTTGGATTGCTTCCCTGATTATATGCATTGATATTAGTAACATACCCGATAATATTCATCTCGCTAATGGTTCTTAAAACTTAATGGTAAGATTTTGTATACTTGTATTTGTTTTGTTTTCACCTATTTTATTTGCCTATACTTAATTTATACACATAATTATTGATTTTTTTCATTGATTGATGTATTGGAGAACTTATTCAGGCTTGTTATTACTGGCCCTCTAATATTTGATTATGCAAGGTTAAAGGAGAGGGCAAGCAAAGACATTAAAATAATGCTACATGCCCTCGATGAACATTGGGAATGATGATCTCCTAACCTGCTCTACCTACACCTTATTGACAGAGGCCACTAAAGCCAAAGGCACAGCGAGGAAAGCATGAACATAGTTTTATATTCACTAAAGAGTCATTGATAGATGTTGTAAGTGGTGATAGTAGTTAAACAAATGCCATATCATTGTACTACACTCTGGCACCAATACATGGAGATATCAGAGGTCTCATTCCTTCTTCCTTTACATTGTACACAAACTTTGCAAGTACTAATTCTTCTTCTTTTGCATCTTCTAAACCATTTACACATTTTGGAGGTGTAACCCCTCTTCTTTTGCACCAAATGCAACTTTTATAGATTTTGAAGGTGCTAATCTTTCTTCTTCTTTTTTTGTTCCTTGTATATTATTCACATATTTTGAGAATATTGGTCCTTCTTTGTTCACACTACTTAGTCATAGTTTTTCACCCCATAAACTTAAGCTATGTAAACTGGTAGTGTGCCATTCACAACACTGTTCTCTGATCCATTTGCATTTAGCTCGGAGTATGTTAACGTATTTTCAGGACTTTGGGGATCATCTTTCCAAATGTGTCTTCACCTTTAACCAACTAACTCCACCTATTCAATCCCTTCAATGGGATTTAAATTCTCAGCTCACTCGTAATTTTAATAATTGATCATCTAATGATGATGATGAAAAAGGAAAAAAGAAAAAAGAGACGAGAAAAAAGAAAAACTAATGTAGTATCATTTACAACAACTAAGAAAAAGGTTCCAGAGTGAGATAAAAAGGACATCTTGGTTGATATAATAAGCTTATGTTATTTTTTATTTTTCATATTTACCATTTTTTATTTACTTTTTTATAAATGTGAATTTTTTATTTAAAATTTATTTTTTATGCATTTTTTTGGATATTCTAATTGTTTATAACATTATAATATTTTTTGGCATAATAAAAGAAAAAATAGAATTTATGAAATAATTTTTTTAATAAAAATTATAAAAGCTAAAAAAAATTAAAGAGGATGTGGATCACGCTGGTCTGTGTACTCTTTACAAAAATATATATATAAAAAGAACGTGAATGAGCCTGGTCGTGTCCCTTAAAAAAATTGTTTAAATATTTTCATAAAAAGTTTCGACGACCATGCTTTTTGATAATTTGTTATTTATTCTCAAATGTGCATATCAAAAAGCCTCAGAATGTTTCATTATATGGCAGGATAAATATATAGAAGCTATACCTATATGGTTAATATTTATGCTAACATATATAGTTTTGGAGGCCATACCTATATTTATATTCATATATTATCGTCAAGGTATTTTTTGGTCGGACTAACCTGCTAAAACAATCCCACTCACACAATTGAATTGGTTTGGTTTAAATTGCCGAGTCAGCTTGGGATGAAATTCTTTTAACCCGCCATGTATGGTGTCAGGTTGAGGGCTGAAAAATTTTAACTTAATCCAATACACTAACCTACGAACCCACCCATATACTTTTTGTTTCCTTTATAAATTAATTTAATCATATATTTAAATGTATCATATTGAATGACATAAATTCTTAATTAAAAAGGTAATTGAAAGGAAAAAGTTCGCATTATAGCATTGTGGATTTGGCAAATAATATTTGTTTCCTGTAGCATTTAGCTCAAAAAGTCCATGCTCAAACACTGGCGTTGATGCGTGGTCATAGTTTTCTGCCATTAACGTTGTCTATATATACTGTAAAATCAGGATACAGGTTAGCTATGAAGCATAGGTATATGGGGGATGTTAACAGGAGGAGGTCTTTGTTTCAAGCAAAATGTGGACTAATATTTAGAAAAGCCACCTTTCAGACAAAGCCAAATTCTTAATTTCTTTGAAGTTCTTGTCGTGAAATCTAACGGATAAATGCTTTTACTTTTCAATATAATTTTTCTGGTAAAATAATAAATAATTTTTGTTGTAATATAATAGCTAAAATGTTTATTTTAATAATTAATATAAAAAACATATAATTTAAATTTTAAATTGACACATTATAAAAATTTAAATTTTTAATTTTTTGATTTATTTTATTTTTAATTATTATTGATTTATTATTTTGATTATCTTCTTCTTCATAAAGTTTGTAATGTTTGTTGTAAATTTTTTATAAATTAATTGTTTTTTTGTTACAAATTTATAGAAGAAAGATGATTAAATAATCAAGAGAAGATTAGTGAATAATGAAAAGAAAAATGTAACTAGATAAACCGAAGAATATTTTTGGACCAAAAATAACAAGAATAAAAATTTTAAAATATTATTATCTAAATTACAATGAATAAAAAACAAAAAAATGAAATGAAATAAAAAATGAATAAGTTATTCTTAAAAAAAAAAAACCTGTCACAATAAGAAAAAGCTACCACATTAAAAAGAAAAAGTTGTCATATTGCAGAAAACACTATTTAACATTGTTTTCTGACTAATTTTTCAATTAATACCAATTACTGATAAGGAAAAAATCAACAAATATGGACAACGGATTTTTCAATAAAAAATGTATTATCTCTGGTTAAATTTTCATTTTTAGCAACTGATATTTCAGTCAATGCTTACTATCTTTGTTGTGTGTGCGTGTGTGCGCTTGTGTATGTAAGAATAAGGAAGATTGAAAGTGATGCAAAGATGGTTTTTGAGTGATCCAGCTCAGTATTGGAGGGTCACTTTGGTGTTAAATTTTAGATCTTTTAGACTATTTTGTACCCCTAGAGAGGCCAACTATGCTGCTCACATCCTTGCCCGGCATGAAAAGGGTATGTGGATTGAGGAAACATCCTCTTTGGTGGATCGATGTCCATCCCTCTGATTTGATTCAATAAAAATCCATATATCTTAATTAAAACCAAAAACCAATAGGGTAAAGAACAAGGAAATTTCTTCAAAACATAGGATCTTCTAATATTTTGTTCGTCGAAATTTAGGAGGTTAACTAATAGTACATCTCTCAATATATGAAATATATTTGACAACCCTTTATCTCAAATGATTTTATTATTAGTTAATCTTATATCGTCTTTATCTTACCATCTTAAGCTAGCTCGGGTGATTAGGATAAGATTGAAGTTTAACAGAATCTTATTACCTTTTAACTTGTACCAAAAAAAGAGTTTTTTTTTTTTAGTCGTTTATTTTTATAATTTTCATGCATACTGTCATGAAATAAAATTTTAATTTTCTATAAATTTACATATATGAAAGCAAAATTTAATAAGCTTTATTCTTTCATTTCATTATCTAAAATTAATTTTTAACTTTTAATAAATCCTCAAGGATGCAAATTTTGATAAACTTACATTTAATCACTTCAGTTTTAATATATATATATATATATATATATTTCTAATTTTAAATAAATTTTCTATATATATGGAAGCCTTCCTTCTATCACTTCAATCTTAAAAAAATAATAATAATTTTTTATAAGTCTTCATTCATTCAAAATTTTGTCTTCCGAAATTACTTGTATCCACCCTTAATTAATTTTTTTACCAAACACAATGTATATAATGTAATTCTTATCACATCATTGAATACGTTAAACAAACATGTAAATAATCAGAAGTCCAAAAATTCTAATCGTTTGGTAGACCTATATATTATTAAAATTTTCTTTAAATTTAGATGTAAGAAATTCATTGTATAAAATACATGCATACCTAGGGAGATCGACATGACTGTTCGATTTGCTGGAAATAATTGAGGGGACACGGTTATATCTCTTAAGCATACATGGAAACAAATATCCGATAAGCTCTGTGTTAACTATAATACGTCCGTCTTGGTCCAAGGCTTTGGTTATAAATACTTGTTAACACAAAACGAAAGAAACACAAACGTGGGTGTACTTGAGTATTTCATGAAAATGGCATCTTCCAAAGCTTGTGCTCTTCTGCTCATACTATTCGTCCTTGCTTTTCAATGTCATGCCCAGGACCCAACACTAGTTGTAGATGTTGGATCTGGAAGGCCAATTCCTGACCATTTCTTTGGAGTATTTTTTGAGGTGAATATGTCATGCAATATTTGAGGTTACATATATATATATATATATATATTATCGTATAGATGACAAACTTTGTTTTGCAGGAGATTAATCATGCTGGGTCTGGAGGACTATGGGCAGAACTTGTAAACAATAGAGGTGATTATCTAACTTCTATATTTTCTCTCTAAGATTCGTCTTCTATTTTTTTTCAATATAATGTTTGGATAATTAAAAACAAATTTGCATTAATGTGTTAAGGTTTTGAAGCTGGCGGCACAATGGTTCCTTCATCCATATTTCCATGGTCAATTGTTGGAGATGAATCAACTATACGTGTGGCAACGGAACTTACCTCTTGCTTTCCTCGCAATCAAGTTGCAGTGAGATTGGATGTCTTTTGCCCTTCTCCTCAAGACTGCCCTCAAGGCGTTGGTCTCTCTAACCCTGGGTTTTGGGGCATGGTATGAATATATATTTTTATCGCTTTGATTATATATCATTACATTCCTCTTGTAATAATACCATTTTAACTCTTTAATTTGTATATCTTATTTCTTCAGAATATTGAGCAAGGGAAGAAATACAAAGTGGTTTTCTTTGTCCGTTCATTAGAATCAATCGATTTGAAAGTTTCATTTACAGGATCAGATGGAAAAGAACTAGCTTCTACTAACATCAGGTTAATAATTAGATATATCTCCTGAATATTTAATATAAAGTAAGTCATATATACAAACTATATAATGATTGATTGATTTTTGCAGCGCTTCTTCAAGTGTTGTTTCAAACTGGGGAAGGATGGAGACTATTCTTGAAGCCATGGCATCAGACTTTAATTCAAGCCTTCAAATTACAACAGCCAAGAAAGGAGTGATTTGGTTGGACCAAGTCTCAGCTATGCCAATTGACACATACAATGTCTGTAATATTTGAAGTCATCATTTTCAACCATATAAAAGGAAACGCTTTTACTCTCTTTTCTTTCTCATTTTGTGACTGGAATTATATTTCCTTTCTACCCCAGGGACATGGATTTCGAAAGGACCTTTATCAAATGGTGGCAGATTTGAAACCAAAATTTGTTAGATTTCCGGGTATGCATATTGAAAATGATGTACATTAAAAGGATTCTTCAAATTATTATTATATTTTTTTTTTTGGTTTTTTGGGATCTTCTTATAATTCAGTTGTCCATTCCATTGCATTAGGTGGTACTTTTGTTGAAGGAAATTATTTGAGAAATGCCTTCAGGTGGAAGGATTCTATTGGACTATGGGAAAATAGACCTGGTCACTTGAATGATATATGGGGCTATTGGACTGACGATGGTTTTGGCTTTTTAGAGTTTCTTCAAGTGGGTCCTTCTTAATTATTTCCAATTATATTGGGCTTTATTTGTTCCTATATATCAATCATGAAATCTTATTACATTTGAACAGTTTGCAGAGGATCTTGGTGCACTACCAATATGGGTATTTAACATTGGTATTAGCCGTCATGATGAAGTCAATACAACCGACATTGGTCCTTTTGTGGAAGTATAATTCATAGCTATTCACTTTCTATGCCTTTTTTAATTAATCCTTGTTCTATTTATTAATGGGTTAATTTCATTTTGCGTTAATAATTTTGTAGGAAGCTCTTGATGGGATTGATTTTGTAAGAGGTAATACCACATCAAGGTGGGGCAAAATAAGAGCTGCTTTGGGACACCCTAATCCCTTTGATCTACGATACGTTGCTATTGGAAACGAGGATTGTGGCAAGTATAACTATTTAGGAAATTACCTCGAGTTCTACAATGCTATAAAACGTGACTATCCCGATATGCAAATCATCTCAAATTGCGATGCTACCGTTAGCCCCTTAGATCATCCAGCTGATTTGTTCGACTTTCATATTTATACAAGTTCCAAGGACATTTTTTCAAAGTACAATCAATTTGATTCTCTGAATCGCTTTGGTGCAAAAGTTTTTGTTAGTGAGTACGCGGTCTGGAAAGAAGATGCTGGGTTTGGAACTCTCTTATCTATCTTGGGTGAAGCTGGATTCCTTATGGGATTAGAAAAGAATAGGTTTGCTATCTCTTAATTATCAACTTTTTATAGTTAATTATTTAGTTAACTTATTACTTAATACTCATATTTTTTTTTATTTTTTTATTTTTTTTGTGATGCAGCGATGTCGTGGAAATGGTTTCTTATGCACCACTTTTTGTAAATGTGAATGACAAGACGTAATATTTTCTCAACCATTTCATTTTGTGATACATATATATATATTATGTATGTATTATAGCCATATATATGATTGTGTAATTTTGTGTGGATATATAGGTGGCAACCTGATGCAATTGTGTTTGACTCTCATCAAAGCTATGGAATTCCCAGCTATTGGTTACAACAACTATTCTCACAGTCAAGTGGAGCAACATATCTTAACTCAACACTTCAAGCTCCATCTTCAATTCTTGCATCTGCAATTATTTGGCAAAATGATGAGGACAAGAGGAGTTATTTGAGAATCAAGGTAATAAATGCATGGATGATGATCAATGTTTGGGTTAATTGATTACTAGCTAGGTTACTTATTTGAAATTCAAAATGTTGCTATAGGTTGTGAACTTTGATGACAACCCAGCGACCCTTAGTATTACAATTAATGGTTTGGACTCGAATGTGAATCTTTCTGGATCAACAAAGACAGTGATCACATCTACCAATGTCATGGATGAAAATTCCTTTGATGATCCCAAAAAGGTATAACATGTATCCTCTCTAATCTTATCTTGTCTTTTATTTAAGAAATGCATCGCACCTGATGTTTTAATGTTTTTATATGTGACGCGCAGATTGTAACACAACAAAGTCCACTTGAGAATCCTGGACCGGACATGATTGTCACACTTCCTCCAAATTCAGTGACATCATTTGATTTGCCAAAATGAAATGATCAACCATCTTGAAGACATGATGAAATTGCTCACTGATGGGATAGAAATAAGATCCCTTAGAATAAATATAGGCAAAAATATAAGACAAGCTAGTATTTTTTTGTGTTGGTTTTGCTTTGTGCATTTTTGTCTACGGTCATTTGTTTTCCTATGTAAAACATCATGAAGGAGAAAATCTAATATCTATTATTATTACTCGCATAAGAGGGTGGGTTATTTATAATTTAATCTATACAAAATTGCCCTTTTGACACTCGTGTATTTACAACTTGTTCCATTCACAAACAAAACCATACCCTTGAGCCAAATTGGCTGCTTTTCACAGGACAGAGAAGAAAAAATATATATATCTGATTCTACCCAAAAAAAGAAAAAAGAGAAAAAGAAAGTATCCATTGAATCAATTTTCAAATCTATATTTATGAAGATATTAATTAGATTGGCTTTACAAATAATTTGCAAGTTGAAATCTTCAAATATATAATATTTTGTTCAGTTCACTATCCCTGAATAATTTTCATCATCCTCACCTCTTTTAAAAGAAATATACAAATAATACATCAAATTAAATAAACAGTATAGTCTGCCAAAATATGTTAAAGTTTCAAATCTGATAGTCTGAGTTTGATACATGTAGTGATTAACATTATAAAGAGTATTAAACTTCAATATAAAATTTGGAAAGGTAAATTCAGAAAAAATCATAGAAAATATCCAATAGATTGGATTGTGGATATTAAGTCGTATTGCATCTCTGCATGAGTCTTATTTTTAATTTATTGAGACGAGGGAGAGAAGGGAGAGCATTTTTTGTCATTTCGTCCATGTAAGCTGTCTGAAAGTATAAAAATGACAAGCAGGGATCATGTTAGCATTTTCCATACAATATTTAATGGTGATAGAAAAAAAAAAAAGGATATGATTAAGACGTCATAAGGACTAACATGAAACAAAAATAAGCTTAGCAACTAAATTAACATCCAAATTTTAAGGGTCTAAAATAAGGTTTTTGTCAAAAATAAAGTATAAGGACTAAATTAAAACTTTGAACAAAGTTTCAAGGACCAAATTTATAATTTAACTATTTTGTAATTAAGCCTTAGGTCAATGAATTTAATTAATTTCAAACTTAAATTTTCACCAATTTTTCCTTTTCTAATAGAAAAATATTAAAATAAAAAGCTATCGAAAATCATAAGTTTGTAGTTAAATTTTGTGTTTATGCTTAATCAGACAAAAGAATAAAATTATAAAAGAAATAACTTATGTAAAATTCTTCATATTTTTGGGATTAATTTTTTTTATTAAAATATAATAAGCATATGATTTTTATAAACAAACAAATAGTTTTTTAATTAAAACATACACTTATATAATAAAAATTTCACAATAAAAATATAAAAAATTACACTTAGGAAGAAAAAAAGCCGAAGAAAAAATAAAGCTGATTAATCCACTTTTTTCAAAAGTGTGTTGTAAGTTCAACGCTTTGATTTTTTTTTTTTTTCCGGTTGGGGAGGCCGAATTCTGAGTTGAGAAAGATGGGTTCCACTTTCGTACCCCAGTTGGATTCCAATTTTATTTTCTTTTTGAAAACGACGCCGTTCCGGTATCTAGGGTTTAAAGTAAGTGCCAAGTGGTTTCGCCTCGGCTTGCCGGGGAACGATCCAATTGACTATTGGGCACTCTTCCTTTCTCGTTAGGATTTCGAAGCTTTGTTGCAGAGGTAATTGTGTATTCCCTTCCATCCTCTATGTATACGCGCACCTGTCTGGTTGCTAAGGAAGCAGAAGAAAATAGTGTTGGTTTGATTTGTGTTGCATATTGATTTCTAAACTGTTTTTAAGTTGATCATGATAAATCTATATTATCTGTGAAATTTTTGCATCTTGGTCTGACCTCTGGTGTCTCGGTTTGTCTACTTTTTGATGATCAAATTTCATGACCCATTGGCCCTGATCAGTCTTTTTTATTCCCCCCTTCCCTCGACCTGATTTTTATTGGAGTTATTGTTACGATGTAATTATCACATAAACTAGTTCCTCATTGTAATTTGTTTTTTTAAGTAGCTGACTCATGTTATTATCAATGATATTTCTTTGAATGACAATTACGAGTACTTTCGCTTAAATTTGCAAACTTTATTTCATTGTTAGGCGATAAGATGCGGAGGTACAGTCCAGCATACTATAGTCCTCCTAGGAGAGGATACGGTGGTGGAGGGAGAAGCCCTCCTAGGAGGGGATATGGTGGAGGTAGACGCAGGGAACAAAATCATGGGAGCCTTTTGGTTCGGAACATTCCTCTCGATTGCCGGTAAAATTGTTTTTATGTGATTATGCATGCTTGCAGTTAAATCTTCTCATCTCTCCATTATTATTAGCTTATGCTTCTGAACTCTGATGTTAACATATTCTGTCATGGTGTTCACAGAGCTGAGGAACTTCGAGTTCCATTTGAGCGATTTGGACCTGTCCGGGATGTCTACATACCAAAGGACTATTACACTGGGTGAGTTATATTTCAGAGGAACAAGGGTGATCTCTCACTTTGGCCTGCTTTAGTTTTTCTTCAATGCTTTATCTCTCACATGTTCTGAAGGGATAGTGTTAAATCCTAGTGTTAATTTACTGAGTTCAGGCCTTATAGTTTTGCTTCCTGATTGAGTGCCCATGTGCCATTCATAGTTGTTAGTGGCTCAAATTTTGCCTGCCATGGCATGTGATGCTTATGCAATATTGAACATGGATTGAGACTCGATGCAACTCTGAGCATAACTAAAAGTAAAGGATGAGAGCGTGTGATGCTGATAGCCTCTCATTTGTTATAGTTGATGAACTAATGATTATTGTATTTCCTACCCTTAAATTCTGCTTAATCACTTGAAAATTAATTTTGTAATATTTTAATACAGTAAATACTTTGAAGTTCACTTGAGCTGCTCATGGCTACCTTGGTGTGTGAGCATTATTTTTCTGAACATGTGCCTAAAACTTGTATTTTAGCAATAATCAGGGGGAAGTATATATCTTTGATTAGTTGCTGACTTTTGCTGTTATGTTAAGACCTTTTTGACTTAGTATGAAATATGAATGGATAGTGACCTATTCATATTTCATGAAAGAACCAGGTTACCCATACAACTGTTCTACTAGCAGGTGAAACTTTTCAGATTGGTAAGAATAATTGAATTGTTAGTTAATTCTGGGTCTCCTTGTATTTTTGTGCTCTTAAATCATTGTCAAAGTAAGGGATGGAGATTTTTGCCTTGAACTGAATTTTATTTTATTTTTTAAGATATTTAGTTTTACTTTCCTTTCATGAATTAATTTTGGACTGGTTTGTCAGGGGGTATGTTGGTTTGAAATTGAAGTATAACAAGCCCAAGCCCCACATTTGAGGAGATCTACTCTCACTGTTTATCATTGCCTAACATATTGGTTCCCAAGTTTATATATGTTCATACGAAGAGTGTTCCTATGTGAAGAGAACTTATATAATTACACAATCAATAGAAGTTTGATGGAAGAAGATTGATTCTTGTCCTATTGAAGACTTCATGAAGATGTTTTTAAGTTTGTGGGAACGTTGAATTCAATTGCTTATAAATTCAAGAGTGTTGAAGAATTTTCAAGTCACTTGCCTTTTTGAGGTTGCCTTTACTACTTGAATGTAAAGATGAAGGTCAGCCACTAAGCTTGGATTTTAGCGGCTTTAGTTAATTCAACATGCTCTGCTGTGTAAATGTCTCTGCAGTGTAATTTGTTGTCTAATGAGAGCTATATTGATTACTAAGTAATTTAATTTGCAGTGGTTACTGGGTATGCAAATTTTGACCAGTCAGTGTAATCTACAATCTGGGTCTGCCAGTGTTTTGTCTGGCATTCTTATAATGAAGATTTATTTGCTTTCCCTGTACAGAGAACCTCGCGGATTTGCATTTGTGCAATTTGTGGATCCTTATGATGCCTCAGAGGCACAGTACCATATGAATGGACAGATTTTTGCTGGAAGGGAAATTTCGGTTGTTGTTGCTGCGGAGACAAGGAAAAGACCAGAGGAGATGCGTCACAAGGCAAGGGTCAGGTATTTCTTCTGCTCTCTATTCTATGCCTAGCCCTTTTGTGAAGAAGATAACAAATTTGTCTTATGGATTAGATATTCCCCTTTAATGATATATCTATGATTTTTACCTTATACAGAGGACCAGTGGGCCATGGAGGGCGAAGGTCAAATTATTATGGTATGTTGTTTCAAAATTGAATTATTTAATATGCCAAACTGTAGTGATTTTCAAAAGCAATACAGACTTATTCTTGTCTATAACTGAAGGAGTTTTCTGTGTTAGATAGGCAATTCTAAGACTACCTGCAATTTGAAATTTTTTTCCCTTGCCATATTATTAGAATTCTCATACTTTGTTCCATGAATATGAATTTTACATGGTTTATTATGTTTAGATGAATATTTTACCACTGATTATATTGATATTTGTTGTAAAGTTCAGCATCACTGCTTCCTATTGTCTTTTCCTCAGATGTTGTATGTTTTGTTACAGTTCTGTCAAAATTTATGAATCATTAAATTCTAATAGGTTCAGCTATGCCGTTACTCGTTTTTGAAAGGAGCAGAACAGATGTATTTAGGCCTTCTTCTATAATTCTAATATGATATTTTAAAATAGTGCTTTATGTTTTCTAAATAATAAATAAGTATCCTATGTAAAGGTTCCAGACTCATACATGGTGGACTTTGCTGACTTTCAATAAAACACCATGCCCACTTGTCTTTGTTGTTTTGAACACACGAGTTAATAGCAATTATGTCGTAGGCTGTGGTCATCAATGGCATATGGATTGCAGCATTAACCATAAGTTTTTGAAAACTAGTTTTATTTATTGAAGTTTTCTCGGACTACCGTTTCTTCTACTTAGCTTACAGAAAGCTCTTTAATTGAGGACTTGAAGGCTGCTTTCATGTTGGAGGGCTGGATCTAATCCATAGTTGTTATGATGGATATACATGTACTACTAAATTGCCAAGGGGTTGATTGGTGAAAGTCAATTTTATACGATGCTTTTTAGCTCAGGTTAATAAGTTGTAAATGTTTGTACTCCTTGCTTACTAGGATATGGTTTAGGCACCTGGAGGACATGTGCTTTTAGTGTCTCTCTTAAAAAAAAAACTATTAAACCTAATTTTACATTGGAGACTCTCCACAGTCCACGCTATGATTTTTTTTTCCCCTCCAAAATGGATTTTCTATGGAATCTATTCATTCTTATGTCCAATATGCATCAGGACGATCTCGATCTCGCTCAGTTTCAAGATCACGCTCCCCGCGTTATCGCTCTGGTTCTAGAAGTCGATACCAATCAAGGTAGGGTTTAGAATCTGAAAACTTCTTCATCTTGATAGCATCATTGAAGCATTTGATCATGCTTGTGATTTGATATTATCAGGTCCTATTCTCCTGCCCCAAGACGGCGAGGTGACTATTCTGTTTCCCCTAGAAGGCATGCAGTGCACCCTAGGTCGCCTAGAGGTCCTCCTGGGGAGCGAGATGGCGATCAAAAGCGCAGGTCGTATTCTCCAGGTTATGGCAATGACCCTGATTACAATCAAAGCAATGGATATGATGAGTGAGTCTCAACGAATCTATTTTATGTTTAGCTCTTATAGTTGGCTACATGCCTTGTTTTTGTCCTTGTCCTCTTTTTTGCGGGGGTTGATGGTGTGTTTGCCTTGTATAATCCTGTAAAAGGAAATCTATGTATGATTCTGAGGCTGTGCGAGACCAGTGGGGGCAATCACCGCGTAGAGCATCAAGATCACCAGTTGGGTCTAGATCAAGGTCTGCTGATTTGTCACCCAGACATGGCAGATGAAGTAAAATGATTTAATGGTAAGATTTTCTGCGGTAGTTGATTGGTTCTTCTATAGGGTAAACAATATTTTGATAGATTTTCATCATGCACATTGCAGATGGTTGGCAATATGATGCTGGGCTTCTGTACAATTCTATGAATATATCGGGACCTATACAAAAACCTGTATTTTGCTTAAATTTTAAGTAATGTCGTCTTCAGACTTAAAAAAAAAATTATTTGCAACTTCGTGGGCGTGCTGAACTTAATCTTATTGTAAAACCTAGACTCAATTGCCTGATTTTTGGTTAATTGTGAAGGTTCAATTCAAAATTTCAGACTATTCTCCGAAAGTTGTTTGGAAATTTCACAACAATGCTAGTTCCGAATCTTAGTGTGCGTTTGCCAAATTCGAAGAACAGATATAAATAGGTACAATATAGATAGCTTTTAAATTGATATTTGTTAGGCTTACGAAACTCAAGTCGATTTTTACCTGCATAGATTTTGTTGGAATTAATCCATGAACTTGGCGTTTTCAGTTACATAGCCATTACCATTTCTAATCAACGTAAACTATTGGGCCAACTATGTTGTATGTTGCGATTAGGTGTTACCGCCCTAGATTTTTTAATTAAAATTGAATTTTAATACAAGATCATTTTATGTTTTGTTTACAATCCAAATTTAATAGGCTTTTCTGTTTAAATGTGCATATTAGCGTATAGGTATCATTATGTAAAGAATCTTATACTCTTTTAAGTTTTTGAGATGAGGTTGACAAATTGAATTCGAAATACAATAAATTGTCTCAAGCTCCCGAGTCTTGGGATACCTTTGTAGTCTTCAAATCGGAGCATGGATGTTTCTTTTCTTGTATTTCTACAGGATTTCGAAAGAAGTTTGAACATACTTCAAGTTTATAAAATTGACTTTATCTGTTGAAAATTGGAGACCTTGTGGATACCACCTAGCTCTCGAGAAGCACAACAAAATGCAAAGTGAAGAAAGAATGCTAAAATCGGGAAGAAAAATAAAATTTTTTAGGACACAGAAGCCATTACAAATAGAAAGCAAAATCTTCTATTCAGGGTTAGGATAAAAGACTCCCAAAAAAATCATTAGACTCCAAAAAATGATTTTCTGGCCAATAATTATAGACTCCAAGTTACCACTAATTTATATCACTTTGTTCATATCCTCTCTTACTTTACCCTGTGACCTGAAAATGCTAACAGTATTTTTTACAGATTTGCCAACTGACCGTTGAGTAACCAACCTTTATTTAATTGATCCTCTTGTGCTCCTTTTCTTCAAGAATTTATTGCATATACTAGGTGCATGTCCATCTAATGACCAAGATTTATTCTATACACCAACTCTCACATATACAGATCAAATCCTGATTGTTGGATTTATGTAGACCTGGTACTACGCAGACCTTTTTCTTTTTCTTTCTCCGATAACATTCCGTACACCTATGGCCTGTTCAGATCTACCAAAGCTGTACAGTGTAATTCCCATTCACATTGCACGCAGAATTAAATATGAAGTTAATGAAGCCGTATCCTCCCAATCCCATGCCTTTTTTCTTTTCTTTTTTTTTTTCTTTTAAGTAACATATTATTCTTGCCATGAGAATATTGTTCATCTTATAATTAAAGAAAAATTACATATAAAGATTCATAATATATAAAATTTATAATAAAAAACCTTAAAAATCGAAATTATTTTTAAAGACCAAAATTACATCCAAAAACTTATACCATATAAATTTTATATGGCATGGTATGAGTCTTTAGATATATATTTTTTTTTTATAATTAATTCACCCATTTAGACGCGTATGATAACAATAGGGTTGATAGTAGGGAGGGCAATGAAACGGAACTAGGCAAGTTTTTCACTATCTGTTCTCGCTTTGTTTTATCTTGTCTTGCCCTGTAATTTCACAGATTTTATTTCTTTTATCCCAAACCCAAATCCACATGTATTTTATTGCCCTATACCCACCCCACCCTATTTTGAAGAATTTAATTCCACAAAATTTTAGTTATTGAGATTCAAACCCAAAGTTTATTAAAAGAATTCTATTTTTGTGACCATGATGCTATGTATATACTTTTAATAAAGTATAGCAAATTATTATATATAAACAAAAATGAAATAAAATAATATTTTTATGTAATATAATATGCTATTTATAAATATATATTAATTTATTTTTATAAAAATTTATTAATATATTTAAAATATAGATATAAATAAATTAGAATTTTTAATTTTTTAATTCAATATAAATATCAAAATGACTTATACTATCTTTTTTTTTGGGATAATTTTCTTTCCTTTTTTATTAACACACACCTTTTTCTAAATGACTTGTAGTATTGGTTGAGAACTCATTAATTTTTTATTTTTTTAAAAAAAAAATCTAGTAATGAGTGTTAAGACTATAAATAATTACTAATTAATTAGATCTTTTTTTTGTCAAGCAAATTTTTATTACATTGCTATTAATATTTCTTTTAAATAATTGTTCAGTCTTAAATCATCTTTATTAAAAAAATGATTACTTTACTAATAATTTTACTACTTTGCAAATGTGCATTTCTATTTTAATGTGCATTTCAAATATATTAGTTGCTTCAACCTTCTTTAATAACTAGTCACTTTGACAATAATAATATTAATTTCATAAAATACAGGAAGTGTTTGATACTTTATATCTTCCTAGAGACTCGGTATGCATACATTTTATAAGCGTCCCTTTGTACTTTGTAAATATGGAGATTTTATATTTGGATTATCAAGTTTGGTAAGTGTTAAAAATATTTGATTGTATACCTTTTTATAAATATAAATTATTATGTTAAATTTAATAGTTTTAAATATATAATTATTGGAATATAAAACATCAATATAGCAATAACTAATATGAAATTCTCAATTAGGTACAATTCTATTATAAAATAGTTTAGATATTCAAATTGACTTATGAGTACAATAATAGAATCAATATAGGCTTTAACATCTTTTAATTTGTGACTTAATAGTATATATTCCCCTACTATTTCCCAACAAAGTTCAATAAAAAATAACACGAGACTTAATAGTATATGTGAAACATATTTTAGAATTTTATTATCATTAGAATTTAATTATCTCATTTTAATGGAGTTAATATAAATTTTCAACGTTTTGTAGTTTATATCTATTTATTTATATTACATAAATCTTTTAAGTGATAAGGAAACAAATAAGATGATTATTAATTTTATCATAATTAAATTAAAGTGGGTATAATTGGAAATTTATACAAAAATATATTTTTTAAATATATTAAATATAATTCTTAATAAAAATAAAATAATAAGTGCTAAAATATTTATAAATGATTAATTAGTGTGCATGGGTGTGTGTGTGTATATATATATATATATTATTTTTATATATAATATATAATATTTTACGTTTATATAACAAAGGTTTAATCTTTGAGAGATGATCAAGCGAATTTTACCGGCTTACTTTTATATATTTACATTCTATGGGGTTATGGGACAAGTAACAAATCAAGGCCATCCCACTCTAAATCTAAAATACTAAGTTGAAATTTTTTTGAAACTCGCTTTGTGGGTGTTTGAAAACCTATTTAAAAATCATGTTTATGTAAAAGCAAAAATTATTGCTTTCTTGAAAACATGATTTTAAGTTTCAGAAACGCACAAACAAATACACCATTTAATATCCAATCAACCATTAGTTTACCTAATCCAAACAGAATGAGATACGTCAAGTCCTGCGAGACCCCATTGAACATAATTGCTCCTTTCACACGCGACTCAGCCGGCTCCATGTGAGCTACGAAGCAACCAAGAGGCGTCGGCTTTATCTATCTTCTAGTCCCTCCATTTTAAGATTGCTACCACAAAATTGCATTCAAACTTGACGATTGACAATGAGCGACTATTCTGCTTTTTCACTACCAAAGACGAAAATTATTCAAGAGCAAACCTTTGACCATGTAAAGTATATATTTTTTCAAAAACAAACTAGCTTTTGAAAGATCTTGAGTTTAAGCTGGATCATTATATATTTAAAAAAATTACACCGTCTTTATCATCATATTAATGGGCAAACCACAAGTGAGTGAACCTCGTCGGTCAAACCATGTAAATTATCGTACCAAGTCTAAGGAGAGAAGAAAAGGAGAAAAATGAGTCATGCTTGAATCTCAATTAACAACAGGAATATTGCTCATATAAGATGAGGTAAAAGTTGCTTTATTTTTCCTGTAACCAATATATATATATATATATGCACGAGGTAAAAAAGTTTAGAACTTTTAGGTCTTGGAAGTTACACAATATTCTATTTTAATAACTTGTAAACTGATAATTTCCATCTCAAATAGGCATGTGGAAAGCATCACTCAAATATTAATTTTAAATTTGTCAATACCAGTGGCTGAGTCATACGCTGGCTTTTTTCTTTTTTCTTTTCGGATCAACTTGTCTTGTAAATGTAATCAGTGCTTTTTTTTTTTTTTACCTCTGAATAATGCTTCATAAAATTTCATTTGCTATTGAAATTATTTAAATAATAAAAACGAAGGAATTTTATAATGTAGGGCCGTTAATACAGTGTTTCTAGAAGCTTGACCCATTTTAACCAACGGGAAAACCTGGAATGAGTCGGTTGACCATTTCAGTTTTTGTCGTCTGTTGTTATAAATTGTCATCGTGTGTATCACTAGCTGCTGCCCACGTTGTTGCTTCGATATAATTAAGATTCTTGCTTCCCCAGAGCTCCGAAAGAGAGATGGCAATAGGGTTCATGGAGGTGCTGCTTGTGAAAGCTAAGGGGCTTCCAAACACGGATATCTTTGGTCCATCTCATCTTTACATCTATCTTCCATTCTCTGCAATTTCATCGATTAAACTCTTTGTTGTTTTTGCTTTTGATAATGATTTTATTCTCCTTACCTTACTTTCTGAACAAGGGGTTATGAAATTCTGTAATATCTGGAAATTTTCATTTTCCCAATTCTGTTGTGCTAATTCTAACAACGTTCAGTTCTTATATTTTCTCTTTTTCAATAGGTAGTATCGATCCATATGTTCTGATACAATACAAAGGCCAAGAGCGCAAGAGTAGTGTACTCCGTGGTTAGTTCTACTATCACTAATTTACTTAGACATTCCTAAATAACATCAATCATTCTGGGAATCAGTTTGAAAATTCATACATGAAATATCCATACATAATTTAAAGTATCGTGTTGTATTTTCCTTATTGAAATGTCGATTCATCGTATATAGCAATTAATTTTGAACACTTTTCCTTTATTGTTTTTCTGGCTATAACTATGATTGCCTTCTGCTGTACCTGAACTGTAAAGGATCAGCGATATGCATTGAAGGGTATTACTATTTTGATTAATTAATGGTTTGTGAATTGTGATTAGATAGATTTGTTAATTAGTTGCACTTGACCAAACCAAATGAGCCTGTAGTATATGCTCTCACCTGAAATTATCAGGAGATTCATAAAAAAGGCCTCAAAAATAAAAATGTTGTGATTAAGTTTCATGTTATTCCAGTACTATTGTGCGAACTGGTTGAATCCTTTGTCTGTAGAATGAAGGAGGGAGGAAAAAGAAAGAGGAAGAAGAACCAAAGGATCTGTTAATCTAAATGTGCTACATTAAATCTTTCTAATTTTTTTCTTTCTTTCTGCTGACAATTCAGATTGAGTATCACTTTCTTTTTTTCTTAGTAGTACTATAAGCTTTTGCAAATTCCACGAATTTCATCATAACATGGCATGCTGATGAAGCAGCTCTTTCCTCGCTCTTTCATTCTTTTCAATTGGATCAAATGCTTTCCATTAGGCCAAAAGCTAAAACTATTAATTAGGGTACAATTCTTTTTTACTTAACCTTATCAACCCAATTATCATATTTCGAATATGACTCAGCTCCACTACTCCGCCATGGGACAATTTTCACTTTTTTTTTTCCCCAGAAATGTTGGTTGACAAAACAGATTAAGTTTACCTTATGCTACCTATTAGAAGTTCTTGAAAAAGCATTTAAAGTACCAAACTCATAACCACACACCCCAAATTAACTGAAGTAACTGCTTAATCCCAGTATCTTTGTATAAATGCAAATAAAGCATCAGAATATTATGGCTTTTGGTTGCTCACTCTATATAATGATGCAGAGGGAGGCAGCAATCCAGAGTGGAACGAGAAAATTGTATTCAGAGCAGAATACCCTGGATCAGGCAACCAATACAAGCTCATCCTTAAAATCATGGATAAGGACTTATTTTCTTCTGATGACTTCATTGGCCAAGCTATGTAAGGCGAAAAAATTCTTAAGTAAATCCAATCTTTAAGAGATAGGCAAAACAAACTAATCATAAAGAGAAAGACACGTAAACATGTAAGAGACATGTCCTAGTAAAATAAATGCTTGACATAGTCTATGTGTCTCTTTATAATTAGTTTGGTTTACCAACTATTAGTGGATCAAGTCTAAAAATCACAATGATTTTCATTGAAAAATGGCTTTTAAAAAAAAAGGAATATCTTGCAAAGGATGCCAACCCAAGAGCTCAAACATCATATTGAATGTTGTTATACTGCTGATATTGCAGAATATATGTGGAGGATTTATTGGTGGAAGGAGCAGAGAATGGAACAGCTGAGCTTCATCCTCGCAAGTATATATTGGTTGGTGCAGATGAATCTTACTGTGGAGAAATTGAAGTTGGTATAACTTTCAGCCGTAAGGTAACCTTGACTTTTAAATTTAAAAGTGATTATGCTGCTATACTTGTAATGCAAACAGTTATGAAGAAAGTTACGACAGTGGCACTTTATTTGATGTTGCTGTCTTGTTGGAATTCATAGGAAGAAGAGGAATCTGTTGAGGAAGACATTGGAGGATGGAAGGAAAGCAACTACTAGTTGTCAGATGTTGATTTTGGAATTGAAAAACAAACCTTAGACCTTTTTGTTGGGTATATTATCGGAGAAGCATGTTTAATTTACCAATTGTTGTGCCATCAAGCAATTATATTAGTTATGAATGTAAAGGAAAATTCTTCAAATTTGCGGTTAGACGGCCTGAAAACTCCAAGATGGACAGAAACAACACTGAAGCAACTTCTTTTCTTCTCTTTACTTCTTCCCATTTTCTTGTTGTAAATAAACCAAGTAAAAATACAAGGTCTAAGCTAATGTTACAGGTCAATTTAATGACACCTTTTCTCTGACTATCACAGGGTTTGATGGTTGACTAAAAGAATAATTACATTAAAGGCTTCAAACACAATATCCACTTACTTTGTGATAATCAAATATAATGTTTATGTATCACCTTGAGATAAATAATAAACATGTGGAGAAAAAATAAAAAATCATGCTTAAAGCTGAACAGATCAATAGTTGAACGTTTGATTTCTGATAAAGTTCAAAATAGAAACACAGTTGAGTCTATGATTAATAAAGGGTGGAACATACAAAGAGGCTTTAGTATCGTGAAGATAAGTGACCATAAGTGCATGTTTAATTTTATGAAAAAGAGCATGGATGATTATTGATTTTGAGTTAATGATTATCGTGAAAAGACATAATCTGATTCATGTTAAACTATGTTCTATTTTGTATATGGTGCCCCGAATGAGGCTCAATGTTTGCAAACATTGGGATTCTCTTAGAAGTCTTGCTCCGAATGAAGATTGTGTTTGGATTATTGGAATTGGATAAAATAATAGAGGAAGAAATTTGGCATCTGAATGCCTTGGCAAAGATGTGACACTCCCATCTTCCTTGACTTCAATTCTAATTTCTGATATTGACTTTATCAGACCGAATTGGTTCATTGTTTTCTGCATTTTATGATAACTGCAATGTGTGCCAGTGTGTTTCACGTCTTTTCCTTTAACATTGATGTTTGTACTTGGTTGATATTTTAATAAAATTCTATAATTTTATAAAAATAACTAAGAATGGTTTATTTGGAAATAGAAATGGTCAAGATTGAGTGCGTGTTTCTTCTGCTGATTAAGATTCAACCATTGGAATATTCAGAAATAGACAGAGACACTGGTGAATCTATTATTTTCATACTAGTTTGAATTTGATTATTATAGTAGCATTCTAAGATTTATTAGTCCTTTATAAGGAGATGTCCATCTTCAAAGAAGCCGTCTTAGCTCAGTGGTAGAGCGCGTGGCTTTTAACCACGTGGTCGTGGGTTCGATCCCCACAGTCGGCGATTTCTAGATTTTTGGAAACCTTCTTTACATGAGTAGTCTTAATTCAGTGACAGAGCAAGTCGCTTGAAACAACGTGTGGTGGGTTTGTATTCCACAATTGACTACTTGAAATTGTCCAAACTTTTTTATTTTTGGGTCCTTCAATGAGTTTAGTTATAAGATTCGTACATAAACTTCAAAAAATAATAAAACATTCTCTTACAATTCATATTAAAATAAAAATATTAAATTTTAATTAAAATGGTTATATATTTTAAAGGTAATTTAAGAAAAATTTTCAAATAACATAATTTTGTCTTTTGTTTTAAAAAATTATAGTCTTTTTTTTAAAATAAAAAGACAGGTTATACTAATTTCTCATAAAATAATAAATTGCAATTATATATATTTCACTTAAAATACTATTATATTTATTGCTTACATAATGTAATGAGCATTAAATATGTATTTAAATAATATAAAATAATTGTTTTTTAAAATTTAGAACAAAGTAAATTAATATTTTTAACATCAAATAAATAATATTGAAATAAAAGTTAACCAAAAATATAATTTAATAAGTTATATTTTTAATAAAAAAGTAATATTATTTTTAAATATAGTTTGACCACCTATTAACTTCAAAAAAGATTTATGTATATGTTTATAATAGGAAGAACATACATATCATTTGAGTGCCTGTTAGGCAAGAAAAGAGTAGTTTAACCTAAATGTAATTATGGTAACAATTAAAAGCATGAACAAGCTGACTTAGCTTAATGGTAGAGCGTGTGGCTTTAAACCATGTCGCCAAAGGTTTGATTCCCACACTTGGCATTTTAAAATTGTAGCCATCCCCATCTGGGTTCTCTGATAACAAGTAACTCTACTTTATTTTGCGATACACGAATCCTCTAAAACAGAAATACTTTCAAATTATATGACTCTTTTTTATTTTAAAAGGATTATACTTTTTTAAAATTAAAATATGCACTATACTTGCTTTTTTATTGTAATAAAAAATAAGTTATATTTTCAACAAAAGATATCAATATTATTATTAAGAGTATTTTAATTATATTTTATATTTAAAAAATATTTTTATATATTGTTAAAATAAAAAAGAGAGATGTATAATTTGAATATTTTTTTAGAGGAAAAAAGAGTAATTTATCATGAATTTAATTATGATAATAATTAAAATTATCAAGATGTTGATTTAGCCTAGTAGTGGAGCGCATAGCTTTGTTTCACATGGTCATGGGTTTGATTTTCACAATTGGGCATTTTAAAATTGTTTTGTTTCTCCATTTTCTTTGGCCTTTTTTGGTATAAGCTATATAAATATAATCTTTTAATATAACTTTTTTGCAATATCTATTATACCTTGTTATCATTATTTAACACTTTTTTATTACTTATTTGAAGGAGAGGTATGAGAGTTATTTTTATCTTTAAAAAGTTATTTTTTTATTTCCTCCATAATCATATTTCTTTTATATTTTATGTACCAAACAAACCCATCTTCTTTGAAGTTCTAAAGCACCTTCTCACCCTGCTACATCAATAATGCACTCAAACTTGACAATGAGGAATTATTTTGCTTTTTCAAAACCTAAGATGAAAATTGTGCTTACATTATTGAAGAGCAGACCCTTGACTAATTTTGAATAGACTTAGTCATGGGTTGAAAAGTTCAACAAATTTGACAAATTTGCCCTTAAAAAAATGAATATGAACTCAAAAAATAAAACCTAATTAAAAGTAAATTTATTTAGCAAAGTCCAATTTGTAAAATAGGTCAAATTCAACCATTTTTAAAGCCCAACTCAACCCAAATTACTATACTTTTTAAAATTAAAGATTGTGTATTAACTATAAATATAACAACTTTCCATAATTTATAGTTGTATTCTGAAATATATTAATTATATATAACTAATTTAATTATATTTCATCTTAATAGTGATGGTGGTAACCATGATAATAATAATAATAATGATATGTGATTTACAGTGTTTGAATCTCATGGTTAATGTTAAAAAATGTTGTCTTTTAAGGGATTTTAGATTTTTTCCAAAGGTAAAAGTACCTAATCAAACCTAAGAAATGTCTTTGTTCATTATGTGTTTCTCTGGTAGCTCAAACCTATTTGAAGACCTCTTTTGCATGTCATAAATTGAAACTAGGCTAAGCAAGTCAAGTTGAGTTTGGACATGAGCTTAATTCGACAACTTATATACCTATAAAAGTTTGATCCATTTTTTATATAAACTCGATCCATAACTAGATTTACTTCTAAATACTAACGAGTCTCTTCATATCTATACAGCCTGTTCAATAACAAGAATTGGAGAGGGAAAAGATGAGGGAAAGGGAAAAGTTGAAAAAAATCTTAATTTTATTCGTATAATTATTATTCAATCATTATTTAATACTCTCTAATGATAATTATTCAAACATTAAAAATAAAGGTATTATGAATATTTTCTATTTACAAAATTACTTTTTTACTTTTCATTTCTATCCTTTCTTCTCTATCTACCAAATAGGTCAATTTTCAATGCATGACCCCTCTCTTTTAAAAAATTAGTTAAATTAATTCTCAACTTCAAATAACTTATAGGAGAACAACTAATTGAGTAATAAAATCTCAAGGTACTATGTTGGATTAATGTGTGTGTGTGTACATATACTTAACCCAAAGAACAAATCTTGGACCTTATTCCTTATCTTAAAGATAATGGTTGGTTGAGAAGACCAAAAAGCCGACTTAGCTCAGTGGTAGAGCGCGTGGCTTTTAACCACGTGGTCGTGGGTTCGATCCCCACAGTCGGCGGCTAAAAACCGTTTTTTACTTATTATATTTACAGAGAAAAAGGACGAGCAGCAGGTAAACAGAAAAGAAATCTATTCAATAGCCATCCCTATCTGGGTTGAAACCCGCTAAGGAGAAAGATTTGAGTATATAGCTCAGTAATGAACCCTTCTCATCTCTTCACTTCTTACAGATCATAATCGTGTACCTTTTTTTGAAATGATGGAATTGTCACTAGACATTGTTGTCACAAGTTTAGGTTTCTTCTCCAAGAACTGGCAGTAGCTGAGGAGGCCAAGGGAACCACATTTTAATTTAGTATATAAACCTTTAAAAGGAATAAAATATTTTCTTAAACTTTAATTAAAATTAACCTTGAAAAGTTATATAACTTTAAAGGTAAATTATATTTTTTTTCTCTTGATATATGCTCAAATTATAAGATTATTCTTTTTTATTATAAAATATTACACTCTTCAACTTTTAAAATCAATATGCTATGCTCACCTTCTTAACAACAAAAGATAAATTATAATTATATTTATTTTAATCAAAATTTCTTTATATTTATTATTGATATAATATAACAAGAATTCAATATATATTTGGCTAATAAATAATAGTCACTTTTTTAAAATTTAAAATAAATTAAATTTATTATTTTTGATCCAAAATAAATAACATTGAAATAAATGTTTATAAAATATTTTTTTAATAAATTATATTTTTAATAACAAAAATTAACATTATCTTTAAGTATTTTGGCGACATTATATATATACACACACATATACATACATAAAAATATTTTTAAATTTTGTTCAAATGACACTATAAATAGCATTAGTGGCTTGCTCGAATTTTAGTGCATTTCAATGTTTTTAAATAATTATTTAAATAAAATAATTAATTAATTTTTTAATATTTAAAAATTAAAAATATGAATTAAGAGATTAAATAACTTTTTATCCTTCCCTTATTTCAATAATCACCTGTGGTATTTATTTAAATTATTTTTTATTTTACTAATATATGATTTAGAATGAAGACAATATAAAGCTCCACAGCTATATATATTAGTACAAATGAGGAGAGTTAAGTTCATGGACATTACTGGAAAGTCTTGTCATTTTCATCCTCTTTCTTCGCCTGGTGTTCGTTTTATTCAGTTACCAACTAATTAAGTAGTAAAAAGAAGGTTAATAATATTAAAATCATTAAAAAAATAAAAAACCAAGGTGTACTGTAATAGTTATCAGATTTTTCATGCCCATTTTTGGCAGTTAATCGTGATTTTTCTGGGTTCAATTGACTCGTACCATCAGGCATTACACAGAGTGCCACGATAGAAAATGTGAGCAATGCTGTATCTTTCTAAATTAAAAAAAAAAATTATATGCAATTTTTTATATTTTTATTGTTAAAACTCTCTAATTAAAATATAATAAATGTATAATTTTTAATTAAAACATGACAAATATGCAAATTTTATAGTCGATTGCATAATTTTCCAATTAATCAATTCACTTGCCATGTTTTGATAAAAAATTTTGATTAGTAGTAAAGATATAAAGAATTAAATTTAAGTTTAATATCTTCTTTTATCGATATATATCAGCTTGTGGTCTGCCCAAAGTTACCGCCGATGACTTTGTAGGCTAGTTTACTTCTTTTTTCCCCTTCCTCTTCCTTTATTTGTTTCTCATATGTATATAATAATATAAAATATTTTTGGGAAAAGATAGCGAGATAGTCATAGTGAAAGGGTTTTAAAGAGAAATATGGAAAATGAAAATGAACAAAACAGAATACCCCGTTCCCAGAAAGAATAAGATTCTACTTTACTAGGTCAGAAGAACCTCTTCCCCAATATACGAATGTGTTTCTGATTTTTAAAATAGAGTATTTCTACCACAGTTTCTCACCCTCTCAACAGTCACTTTGATTCAGACCACTAATCATTATGATTGCTTACGCACAAATCACCAATGTATGACATGACCATTTGACCAAAAGAGAAACATAAAACGGTATACAATAGACAGTTCGAGGGCTTAACCTAACCACTCGAATGGAGACATGGACATTAAAGAAAAGAATCTTCATTTTGTTCAAATCCAAACGCAGCAACGCCTGACAAACCTCTTCTGACCACCTCACAATTCCTGTTTTTTTTTTTTTAGTAAAACAATTTTAAGTAACTAAATCCCACCTGATTAAAAAAGACTTGTTATTGTATTTTATAAAACAATTTTAAGTAGGTTACCGTTACTAAGCATGTGCACGGTTTTGCTAAACTGTATTAAAGGAAGTACGATTTGTAAGTTCAAAGCAACACCATGACAGCAGAAAAACTATTTTTGTGCCAGTTCTTAGTTAAAGTATATGAATGTAAAATTTCGCAGCACATTACAGAATAAATCTCTCCATGAGATACAAGTTTATTATCAGAACTAGAAAAGATGGCAGCTACTTCGATTTCAATTGACCATATACAAATTAGTAATAAATTATAGCAATTAAAGAAAGAAATCTAAAACGAGCAATTGATATTAATGAAACGCAGATGTTCCTCTCCATGGCATAAGAAGTTAAAAAAGTAAAGGTATATGGATGTTTATGGAACTTAAATTATCACCCCCCCCCCCCCCTTTTTTTCTTTTCTTTTGTTTTCCCCTTTTTCTTTGTAGTAATCAAAGGCACCACACATCAACACGATAAACTGTGTTCTCTGAGTTTTTCAAATGTTTCTCAATCCAATTTGCAAACTTATGATTGGGTAAGAGACTGTTCAACTAAGAAATTGACAACCCTGTTTAGGAAATTTAAGCCAAATACAGTCTCTTCACAGTTGACTTTTACAGAAGCACTCAATGGGTCCAAACATTTACCTTCAACAGTAATTGTAATTAAGCAAGGCATGGAATTGCTTAAGATCTCACCGCTGAATCGCAAGCACAAACCAGTTGCATCATCAAGGTTGGAAGAAATAGGCATATCCACAGATACGAGGGAAAGATTTGCATTGCTGAGCATCTTTAGTGCTAAGCTTTCGCAGATCACAAGAAATTGGTCCTTTGTCAAAGAGTTGCTGTCCTTGTTCAGCTCTTCAATGTGGTCAGTGAAGGTACAACTGACACATTATGCAAGATAATCAAATTTAGAATCCCAAAGATGAAACACAAAAACAAAGGGAACGTCCAACAACAGAAATCATGCTCACAACGAAGCAGATTAATCTTGTTCTTTTAGGGTTTATGCTTTGTTTTAAATCTAGCTGTTGCATAATTTTATCAGGCAAGGATTGCCTGAGCAAGATGGCTAATATCCTGAAGCTAGCCTTTACAACAATATACACACCAAGTCTTTAACATCGTTAGTTTAGCTTGGTTCATTAGATAAGTGTAGATCCCCCAGAGAAATTCTTCCTATTAAAATTTTAAAATGGTCAAAAGCCGGTTGGCCAATTCTAAGATGCACTATCAGCATAGCAGTATAGCTAAAATGTAATTATTCAAAGGTTCCAACAGAATAATAGAGATAAAATAAAAATCAATTTGCCATGGAGTTCAGTCTAGAGTATATTCAACTCTGTATTCAGATAAACAGACAGCTTATTTCAGAGATGCTTTCCCAAGGGATCCCTAGCTGGTATATAAAGCTAACAGAGAGCTTGACAGTAATATCTATAATATTTTGAATGTTTTCTGTTTTTGACATGGGAAAAAGAAGAAACATAAAAAAAACTGCCAAACACAGAGTAAGTGAAAGGGACACCGTAACTCACAATCTAAATTAGCACAATCGAGCCACTTATGAGAATTGGCCTATTCTTTTAACTTCGAATTTAATTTCAGTAATATATTAACCAATTAACAAGTCTTTTTCATTTTTCTCCTTGACAGATTGACCATCCCATGTACGTAGGATTTTAAAAGAATTCAAGCATGAAAGCCTGATGCCCTATTCTAGTATTTGAACCTACTGAATCTTATTGTTCATTATTTATTTGATATTTTCTGTGTATGTACACGTTTTAAGAAGGGGGCACTTAATATGATGAAACCACTAGTTTTTCTTGAAGGCACTCAATCAGATTGAAGGCACATTATCCCATGGATTGGGATTGAGAATGCCAGACTCAGAACTAAATTTATTTAACAATAGATGTTCAACACCCTGACTTACCTCCTCACATATTCAAACATCCCGCGAAGATGAGATTCTTTATCTCTGAAATCTTCAATACTGATTGGAAGTGGTTTAACAAAGTACCCAATGTCAGGCCTTAGCTTAACAGGAAGTTTTTTGCCATTGCAAAATAAAGCCAGCTTTAGAGGCAATAGGTGGTGGTGGAAGTGAACTTGTAGAGTCCTCTTTTCTGTCTGACCAGGGTCCAGAGAAGAAATCTCCTCCATGGAAACCAGAGTTGGTATATCAGTATGCATTTTCCAAGTACTGCAGTGCAACACCAAAAGTAGTAGGATTCATTAGTGCTAAGAAAGGTAACATATAAAACTGTTGCATACAAAAGATGTAGAAACGAGAGCCAAAAACAACAACCAAAGAGCATAGAACACAATTCTCAAAATCTTATTTATCAATTTTCAGAAAAGGTACTCAGGTTTATGACAGTAAGAGGGTAGTGATAAGTTATAACCCTCTTAATGAGTAATCCCAAAGAAGAAACCAAAGAGAAAATAAACTTGGACAGGAATATCCAATCCAAACAAAGGATAAAACCCCAAATTGAGAAAATTAATATTCCCAAATCAAAACCCTCATTGAAATAAAAAAACCTTTACCCCAAATTGAAATTTTAATCAAGTACCTCATTCTGCATCGGGCATGCTGGAACTCAAGCCAGTTTTTAAACCATGGCCAGTATATAGACCAAAATTCACAAAATGCAAATGCCTTCTAAATTCAAATTTTCACCCCAAAGCAACAAACAAATTTTCATGCAAACCCAGAGCAAAACAAAACACAAAATAAAATCAAATCGGCAACCACAAGGAAAAGGTATATTAAAGCTTACCTTTCTGCTGCCAGTGATGTCTGGTTTGTTGAATCTGAGCCCTTGCTAGAATCCTCATCTATTAAGACTATATCAGACATGGGCTCCAAAGAACAATTTTCAAAGAATAATTCTAGACATATGAGTTGAGGGGATATGCTTGAAGTCTCAGATGAAAATGAATAATTCACCTTCAACCCATTTCCATTTGCAGGATCTAAGAGCTTGTAGCATTTAGTTTTAACTCGACTTCTGATATTTCCTATGGTAATTCTAGCAGAAGATCTACGGGCTCGACATTGTTCCATTGTACTTTCTGTAGACAATCCAGGCTGCTCATCCAACCATGTCTCAAGAGCTCTTGTTGACATTAAGTCCCCAAAATCAGCCGTACCTGGGTGAGACATGCCATTCTGTTTTTCGCAGACATTGCCTGTGTCTGAAATTTGAAGCAAAGGATCAGCATTATTGTTACCTTCATTGCCAGAAACAGTCTCATCACTGCGACTGACATAACTTGAACCAGTATTTGAATGTTCAGAGCCATAATCAGAAGCACTTTCCTCATCCAAAGATCCTGATGTGCCAGGATCTTCCTCTTCATCTAAATCACCCGTAGCAGCTCCATCATATTGATCAAGATCATTGTATGGAAGACTACAAGGCTTTGGGAGAGGCTCATAACCTGGAGCTGCATGAAATACTATCTGGGAAAGAGAACCGGGGAGATAAAACCGGTAATTAATAGGTTCAGATGACACTGTCACTGCTTTTGTCTGTCCCCCAAATATGCATTGTGCAAGTACATAGGACATGTCTCTATTTTGTGATTCACTATATTTTTCTTCCTCATTTTGTTGGGACTCCAAATTCCAGGAGAAAAGTTTCTTTACAAAACGGGATCGATCACGAATATCATAGTTCAGGTCGTACTCAGCCAGTTCAATTACATAACTTAAAACTCTTCTCAAGGACCAGATATCATCTTTCCTAGTGCATAGTAAGACCTGTGAACAAGAGCCATTCAAAATAAAATAAAATAAAATTCATTGCTTCCCATGAAACTTCTCCGTAAATTTGAAAACCTTTAACGTGAACCAGCTAAGAAGCACATATGGTTAACATAAGAGAATCAGAAACTAAGAACTTGCAAGTCTGTAGCAAGTTTTAAAACTACAAACACCAGTCATTATGTGGTCCTATGCTCATTTAACAGTGCACAGATTTCAAATATTACTGTACACCCCAGTAATTGAGGAAGCCAAAAACAACATAGCATCTATAGTGAGATACTTCAAGCATTTAAGGCAGAAAATGCTACATATTAAAAAAATAAATAGCTTTTCAGCTTTCCATTGACAGTCTATGGTACTCACTTCCAGCAATATAAATTTTACAGGTCTCCAGGTTAAGATTACGACCACAAGGATAGCAATATTCCAGATAGAATTTCAATTTCCCTTCTTTCTTTTTTCCCCCTTTTGAAAGGGAGGCAAGGGGCCTTGCAAGAGCAAGAAAATTCCAGTAGATGCTTCAAAGATGATCCAATAGAATGCGATGGATGGAGCCATAGAATTAATAAGCCACACTGTCAAAGAATTAGCAAGGTTGTGAAGAAACATAGCCTTATATTGAACTGAATGGGAAAAAGGAATCCATTATTCCATATGGAAAGTTATAATGAGTTCTGATCAAGGGTATATGTAGCTGACCCAAATTAAGAGATTAAGGCTTATAACCACAGCTAATGGGAGAACAGTCTTTGATACTTTCAGTTACCAGAGAAAAGGACAGGGAGAAGAACACTAGAAGTGCAGTAACATTTGTTAAATTGTCATATGGATCAATCAGTAGCATACAAGAAGTATAAAAATTAGCTTCATGGCATACCTTTGCACTTGTATTTAGTATCTGAAGCTTTGTTTCTAATGCTTCTGAAGCAAAGCGCCGAGCTAGATACTTAAGTACTGTACTCAGCATCCTTGGAATTATCTCACCTAAAGAGCAATACTCCCCCATCATCCAAATAATCATAGCACGAGCAGCAGGAACCTTGATTGTATTCAAACTACGGACCAACTGAATTATAACCTTTAAAAATTGAATACCAACTCAATTACAACCTTTAAAAATTGCATGAAGTCACTAACAGATGCAGAAACAAAGCATCCAAAGATTGCAAGTACTACTAATAACTCACTCAACCATAGAATACCCCACACAAGAAAATACAATGTTTTCTGTACTGACAAAACCAAGGGTGGTAGACAGAAGGAACTCTAGAAAGCTATGACCCTATAACTACTACTAATAATTAACTCAACCACAGCAATGCCACACATACGAAAATTCAATGTTTTCTGTAGTGACAAAACCAAGGGTGGTAGACAGAAGGAACTCTAGAAAGCAATAACCTAAAACAAAAATGAAAACAATAAAATTATGCTAGGGACCTGAATTGGGAGAGGGAAAAAAAAAACTCTTAGGAAAGCTTGTGAAGCACATGTGATGGACATAAAATATGGTATCATTATACAAAGTTTAAAAACAACAGTAAAATAATTTACATGAAACAGATATATGTTCATTACACTTTTGGTGGGAATAAGCTAGCATTATACTTGAAAAATGCATACATTGCTATGAAATGTTTAATAGAAGTGATAAGAAATCTACAAAGTAGGGTTTAATCACTAATGAAAGCATAAAAAATGCCTAAAGGGGGACGGAGTAGCATAATAAAGAAATCACACACCACAAATATGAAGGCACAAAAAGAATTTAAAAAACATTGAGTTCCATCAGCATATAATGAGATTCATCTATCAAACACATACAAAAAAATGTACACATTCCATGGTTCCCCCTTTCAATTTTTCAATATGATTAAAGTGGCAGTTCTACTTTAAAAAAAAAGTGTCAGTAAGAATATTTTCTGAACTTGAAGCGATCCCAATAACTTAGTGTACTAGTTTGTTGCAATTATTCCCACTTTTATGACTGTTATTTATGATTTAAAAATATGTGCACGTTTGCGTGCATGTATAATTTAATTCTACCACCAAAACTGGAAAAGAAACATATATACAATTCCAACCCCATGTCCTCACTCAGTAACATAATTGTAGCAAAAGTTGTCTTTGCAATTTTGGATACTGGATTTTTAAAGTTGTTCTCGTATCCCAGGAGCTAGGTAGGTCATGAAAATCCTTTGCCCTCCCCTCTCTTCCCCCTTGTACTCCTCACCATTGCTTACAAAAGGTATGCGCTGCATACTATCCAAGCTTATATCCAGTTTGTTCACATCTCCATATTGTCTCTTGAAACAATATTTTATTCAATAAAAAGAAAAGAAAATGATAGAAAAAGAGGAGAGTGGTTTGAATGTTTTATAAGAACAAATGAAATATAAAAATACCTTTTCATAATTGGGGGGATCTAGCTTTATGATTGATTTGATGGATATAATTGCCTGAATCAGCATGCCCTCTTCTCCAACCACAGATCCAATTTCGCTACATGAAAGTTCTGCAACTATGGATATTAAGCAAGGAGCATGACAAATTTTAGATAAATAGATATGACAAGAAGAAGGTACATAGAAACATACCATGTCTTATCAGAGTTAACAACCATTCTAAGCATGCATTTGCCATTTTTGGAAGCCTTTGAGCACATAGACCAATGGCAGCAACTGTGTCCGCAGCAAATCTCCTATCTGGATCTTTAATATAATCCTAGCAACACACTAAGAAAAACATCAATTTATGCAGTAAACTATGCATATGGAGTTTACTTCTGAAGCTCACGGTAAAACTGAATTCACACCCCAACAGAACCAAAATATGAATGATCCCATTTCTTTAATTTAAAAGAATAAAATGTTTACCAGAACTCAGAAGCAAAAGAAATTTTCAGTATATGTGCAGAAAGTTGAATGAAATAATGGTCATTCCATACAATTTGCATAAGGAAGCTAAGGTCTAAAGTTGACACATATTTCTTTTTAGAAGGCAGTAACCTATCTATATATCACATAGCTGAAAAAGAATCCTTGAATTTGAGGTGAAATACCTGAAATTCTTTGAGAATGAATGAAACAGATGAATTCGTAACAATGGAAGAAAGTATCTCAAGCTTCAGAGCTTTTATCTGATATGAATCTGAAGAACATATAAAGAAGTCTTCATAGTGCGGAACAAAGAGACAAGGCATAGCTTTTGCAAACACTTGGATATTGCACAGGACCTGCATAAATCAGTGAACAAACAATCATTAATATCTAAGCAAAGTATCAACCAAATTCAGAACATATGCCAATTAACCAGAAGCCAACATTTTGTTGCCTTGCCTAAGGAGAATATTCTAACAGAATCTAACATTTGAATTGGACAATAGTTAATGGAGAATGGGAAAAGAATAAGAAAGCTATTATTAATTATTTGTAAATTATGGATTAAAAATAAATATAAGAAATAATATTTTATTAGGATTAGGATTAAGAACTAATATTTAAATTACTTTGTTTTAGTAGTTACTTTGTTATCCTTAGTTATCTTTTTGTTAGGTTTTAATAATTATTTTTGTTAGAATTTGATATTTTAATTATCTTTTATTAAAATTAGAATCCAATATTATCTTTATTTTAAATTATTAAGAGTTATCTTTTAGACTCTATATAAAGCTCTTAGTAATTAGGGTTAGACAGTTTCTTCTAATTGATTATTAATAAAATCATTTGGTATTATCAACTATCTCTCTCCCTCCCTCCTTCTCCTTCCCTTTATTTTCTCTCTACATCTCCCCTTTTATTCTATAACTCCCTCCTTCTCCTCTTGTCCAACATCAATAGTATTACATGTCAATGTCAAAGAGCATGTAAGAAATCTCAGAAGAATCCAACACTGATACTCTTGAGATTGAATACAAAGAATTTAACTGTACCCTCTATTAACACCCTGCTGATCCTGTGCTCTCTCTCATAACATCAAGCAAAGAAATTACAGATTCTATCTATGCTAGCCTTAAAATGGATAAACCAACAATCAGATTTGAAGTCCATTCCAAAAACAGAATGTTCTCACATAGATGTCTGAGCAAAATTTTGTTCACCAATGCATATTCACTCAACTGTCACCATAACTGACCAAAAGAAGTCTTAAATAAAAGTGACATTATCAGTTGAATCAACACCTTAACAATATCATTTAAACAATATGTTTAATAAAAAGTCATGCCATTGAAGGAAAGGCCAATAGTGTAGCTCTCTAAATCACATGGTTTCTAGGAAAACCAAGCAAAGGTCTAGCACACACCACACCATCTTTGTGTGTTGAGGTGTCACCCTAGCTAGTAGACAATGCAAACCAAAAATTTCAGCAGATTCCTGGAACTGTTATGGCTCATTAACATGTAACAGACGACTAATAATGATATGTGACCATCTATGGTCACTACTAAGTACCATGATACTATTTTGTCTCTACAAAAATTGGTTGCAATTCATTTCTCACGGTGGGTATCACACTTCAATGACCTTTTGCCCAAAAGTTTTTGTTTTCCTTTTCTTAAACTTATTTAAATGACATAAAACATACAAATAGATCTTTTTTCTTTCCAAGGCTTGAGGACTCAGTGTCCTTTTCACTTAAAAGCATCTGACAGTTTCACAAGTCACAAGGCTAGTAAAATAATTAATCCACAAAGGAAAGAATAGAATTATCGTCTAATGAAATATAAAACAAAATCCTCCAAAGAAGAATCCAAATATAATATATGCAATTTAGTAAATGCAACAATGCATGAAATTCAAGAAACCACAGAATGAAATGGAGAAGAGTAGAAGTGCTTAAGTGATAGCTACATGTATGATTCTAATCAAAAGCAAAAGAGCAAAATGAGACAAAATCAAGGGGTTCAAGAAATGCCTACCACATATCTTGAGGCATATGATGATCGCAGGACAAACAAGAGTGGTTTAACAATTTTTTTAATGTTATCCCGAGAAGCCATTATCCAATGTACACCAGCAGCTGCAAGTACTACAGCACCGTTATTACTCCACAGCAATAGTGACGTACACTGCAGCAGGATCTTCACATCATCATTGCTGGAAGATGAAAATTGGGATACATCTAATTTAGGAAAAACCCTATTTGGAAAACTCGATCGTGACAAATATTCCTCTGGCCTTTCAATATAGCAATGGAAAATCATATTTGCTAATTCAGATAAAGTATTCCCAGAGCCATAATCAGCACCTTCTTTCAGTGTAAAGTCTGGTTCATCTTCTTCAGATACAGTCTTCCCAGAGCCACAATCCCTTCCATGGCACAAAGAAAACATAACTGATTCTTTGACAAGTCCATGCCTTGCTATCACATACCGCAGAAGGATCCCAATTAGGATTATCTGACCCCACTCTTCCACATCAGGAAGAATCTCACACAACCTTCTGTAGTTTCTTCCAACCAATGAAAAATTATTTGGACAAACAGTAGTAAATGCAGAAGCTGCAGCTCCAACAACTCCTGGGGAATTGTCATTTAACAATAGTCCAACAATCTGCACAAAATGAAGGATTACAATTCATGAATTGAACCTGCAATGGCCTCATAATCGTACATTGATAAACCCCCAATATCTGGCATAGAAGTATCTTTCACAAATTCAGAGTTCAAAGTATATATCCAATGGAAATTCTGGATAAAGGTACATTAAAAGGGCATAAACACATAGAAACAACAACAACAATGATGATGATAATGATAAACAACAAATATGTTGACCAGACCTCTTCAATTGCAGAAATATGTTCCTCTAGCCGCAAATCATGAAGCTTAGGAAGAGCATTTGCAGCACATTTTCTAACATAGACAGAAGGATCTCTAGCACATTTTCCCACAGCAGCAAGAACAAGAGGTGCAATTACATGAAGTCGAATACCAGCCATGGCACGAAGTGCCCATGCCCTCACCAATGGATTTGGGTCACCCAGGTCCTTCTGGAAACAATTAATTGATAGCAACGCTTCATTTGGATGCCTAAATCATTAAAAGGATGAAACAATAAGAGAATTACTGGTAAGAATAACTCATTATGTGCCAAAACTCAGGATTGTAGAATGCCAAGAGTGAGGAAACTAAGGCAGATATTGACTTCCAAATGCATAATTCTAAAACAGGACCATATAGGACTCCGAAAACCAAAGAATAAACTGCGTTCCATATGTTTTAAAAATGCAGTTTGACGAGCTCATAGAACCTACAACAACAACAAAACCTCCAAAGGAAGAAGAAAGACAAACTAGAGAAGAAAACGAAGAACACAAAAACTAAAGTAACGAAGTCAAATGGTTGTATATAGGTCACAAGAGTTATGGGCTTAGTGCGGCTACATACTTTTCGGCATAATGCAGGAGGTACAAGTAGACCAGCTTCTTTACTTCCAAAGACTGAGATGCGACATTTTTAACAACCTGTAATTTCGTTGACAATGCAAGGAAGTAAGATAAAGAATAGATGAGTACATAATAGGTTAAAAAAAAAATCTTCGAAGTCTTATACTATCAACAGATCACAGGTATATACTTAAAAACAAATGCTTCAGAATTAAGTAATAATTCAAAATAGTCAGAAATTGCTTCTAGCTCTCCTCGCAACAGAATAAAATAATAATTCGAACTAGTTTGAGACCTTGCTTATCCTGCATCATTCAAAATGTGGAAAACCACATCATAAAACTAGATCTAGAGTTTTCTTAACGAACTATAACTCCATGTAACCTCTGAACATTTCCTCGCCAATAAACTTTCCAGATGACGAAATGAAATTTATGCCCAGTGATTTTCGTTACACGATGAATGAAGTACAAATCGAGCTCAGCAAGTCAACATATAGATTAAGCAGCCAATAAATAATGATAAACTGTAACACAAAAACAAAATTGATTTCTTTTTCACACACTTTTAAAGAGCAGAAACTTTGATTAAACAAATGGATGAAAAGCTGATTAAGACGGCGAGGAGTGAAACCTGAGGAAAGAAGTTGGAGACATCGAAGCCCTGAGCGATGAGAGCTAGCAATCGCTTAAGAGCTTCGCATTTCTCGGAATCGAACTTGCTGTCGAGTAAGGGAGCAATATTGACATCTTCGGGGTCGTCGTAGAGGTGGGCGTCTGTACCGATCCGGAACACCAACGTCGACGCTTTACTCAAAGATTCCGCCGTCGCTCCGAATTGTGGGAACATTTTTTGCGAAGTATCTTCTCAGTCTCTCCTCTTTACAATTCTTTCTGATCTGTTTCGAAAGCAAATTGAATTTTTGGAGCCGAGAACGGGAGCCCCTGAGTGTTTGGATCCCGAGAAAGAGCAGATCGTACATCGTTGAGAAAAACTTCGTTGGGCTTGGGCATGTGCGTACTATCAATATGTCGCGGGTTTCGCTCTTTAAAAAAAAAAAAATTTGAGTAAATTTCTCTTTTTGTTTAAAAATAAAAATTTATAAATAATTTTTTATATTTTTATTATTAAACTTTTTAATTAAAACATTATAAGTATATAATTTTTTAATAATAATATGATAATTTTATAATTTTTACAAATAAATATATATTTTTTAGTTAAATTATACACTTATCATATTATTATTTAAAAAAATTATATATTTATTATATTTTAATTAAAAAAATTATAATAAAAATATAAAAAACTACATTTAAATTTAACCCTTTTTATAAATTATACTCAACTCCTATAACATAAATAAAACTTCATTTTGATCTCTCAAGTATAAGGTATTTTTTAATGTACTCTTTTATAGAATTATCTTTTTAATTTGGTCTCTTATATATAATTATTCTTTAATTTAGTTTCTCATAAATAAAAATATTATTAATAGTGTCATTCTATCAACATACCGTAAATGAAATTAATAGATTGGATGATATGTAACATATTTTTTGGTAAGTTGTCGTTATTGTCCTTTTGTCAATCTAGTGTTAATTTCACTCACAATAAATTGATATAATGACATTATTAATATCTGCTATATTTGTAATGGACTAGATTAAAAAAATATTCATATATAAAAGCTCAAATTAAAGAGATAATTTTATGATAGACTAAATTTAAAAATATCTCATTTATAAATAACCAAACATGAGGTTTCGGTCCTAATAATATTTTGACATATTTATTATAAAACACTCTTCTTTCAATTCATTTTTCATAAAAGAAGTTAATTTTTTGTTCAGTGATTTTATTTTTAATATAATAACAAAAATAATTAAATTGATATTAAATTCTAATACGAGACTCAAATTTTATTTAAAGGCAACTAAATAATGTTATTTTTTAAAGAAATACATATTGTATTAATTTTGTTGATATAAAATAAATAAAAAAGAAATGAATGTAATTTTTAAAACAATAAATGTAATATTTCCAAATGATAGAAATTAAGGTAATTTACTCAAAGAAGAAGAATAATTATTACATTTTACCCAATAAATTATAAATATAATTGTGATACACAAACTTAAAATATAACACCTTACCTTTGTACCTATGAATTATCACAAAAACTAAAAATATTATCCATATGTTAAATTTAACTTAAAAGCCGTGATAGCTACAAGTAATGCCTTACTAAAGAGAAAATATTTGGGGAAATCTTGTCTCTCCCTCCCTATGTTTGGAAGTTCATCAATCACGAGATGAAAGTGGGAAGTCAAATAATAAACTTACCTTCCCCTTGTTTAGAAGTTTAATATAAAAATGTAAGATTTTTTTTTTTTGAATTATAGTAAAAATGAAGAAATGATTTGTATTAGAGATACTAAATTACAATATAGTCTCTATATACTAATATATGAAAAAATGAAGGGGTTCAAATCATTACTATATTGTGTTGAGAAAATGCATGAAATTACGGAGTTTCAACTTCATAACATATGTTTTTATGTTTCGTTCTGGCACTTTTATTTATAAGTAATATGTTAATATATGAATGTAATCTTAACAAAAAATAAAAGCCAAACGAAAACCAAAGAGTTCCAAAATCATAGAAGAAATGAAATTTAAGATGAAAATTTAAATCTAAAAAATGATAATTCATTTATAATCAGGTTTAATTGTGAGAAAAATACAGCAAAAGTTATTTATTTGAAAAACAAATGTGTTCAACTGTACAATAACAGCCTATTTAGCATGTAGAATGGACAAAGAAATGTAAATAATAATTATTGTTATTATTATTATTTTATGGATGAAAAAAGACTATATAGATAAATAATAATTATATAAGTATAATAGATATTGCATGTAATTATGCAAAAGAATTCTCTTTACATTTTACACAACCAAATGTCCTTAGATTTGAAGTGAAATTTTAAATTTAAAATAAATAATAATAAATTAAGCTATAAAATTTACAATGTCTATTTATAATTTAAATTTATTGTTCCCTTCCTTTACTCCCAACTTGAAAAGGAACAAAAATTAGTATTATGAGAGAAATAGATGGATAGAATTTTGCATTTTTCCCGATCTTTTTTTTTTCATTTTTATAGCTTTCAAAGAAAGGAAAAAGTTTCATTTTTGTTACTTTACGCTCCAAATGACAAAATCAATAGCAAATTTAAAAGCAATGCTTATAGAATTCAGCGCAAAATTAATAGGAATGAAGTTAATTATATTTTAAATTACTAATTAACATGTCAAATTTGTAATTTTAATTTTAATTCAACCATGACCCTTTACCTTAGTTACAAGCATCATGGAGACTATCTTATAATATCCTTCTTCCTATATGACTAATTAAATAATATTTAAGTAATTTAAAATGAATTAATTAATATTTAAAAAAATAATTAGAGACAAAGTGTGACTAAATAAGGAAGATTTAAGGAAATATAAATTCATGAGACATTAAGAAAAATTTCTAAAGCCATTAAGAATTTTATAAGAATTTTTTAGAGATGACAGATCATTTAGGATTTATCTTAAATATTAGATAAAAAGCAATTAAGAGATAAATATTTAGGAAATGAATTTTGGAAACTCCCAAGGCCAAAAGGGGCCTAAAATATTAAAAAAAGTAGTTGAGAAATAAAAATATTTAGATGAAATTTCAAAATCAAAATATAATTATTAAATATTTAGGGCATAAAATCATACTTTCAATCAATGCTAAATTACAATTTTTGACTGGAGCCCAAGTGCGATTTTAGTCTAAGCCAAAATATAACTCTTGCTAAAAAAAAAATACTACACTATTATGAAATCTATCTATTATGGTGAATATTTCTTTAGTTTCTAAACCCCTAAATTCATTAAAAGATATGTTACAATTCTATTTTTTATATGGTTCTTTATATGAATAATCATCTCCTTCAAGAGTTGTAATCATTTGGCTTCAAGAATTGTAACTTTCTTCTCATTTTCTTTAAGAATATGTAACTCTTTGGATATTCATTTCCCACTTTATGTCTTACTTTATGATATATTATTTTACATTTAAGATGTGACCTTTTGGAGTTACAAATTTGTACCTATAAATATGCATCACATTTGCATTGAGAATATAGAATAAAAATTTGATAAGCATTTCTTTTATCCTATATCTACTTTAAATCTTTTCTCTTTTGTCTCTTAAGTTATTTTATAATACGTTATCAGCATAAATTTGCTCTTAATTATTTGAGCAAGAAAAGTAAGATATTTCTATCTTACTTGTTAATTTTTCTATTAGTTTTATTCTATTTGAATTATCATGTCAAATCTTACGAACCTTGAATTTGTGGCTCTTGATCTTTCAAGAAAGAATTATTTATCTTAGATTTTAGATACTGAAATTCATCTTGATGTAATGGGTCTTAAAAATACCATCAAAGAAGGAAACAATGAGTTAATGCAAAATCACACTAAGGCAATAATTTTCTTTTGTCATTATCTCCATGAGGGATTGAAATTTAACTATCTTACGATGAAAGATTCACTTGTACTCTGGAATAGTTTGAAGGAGAAGTATAACTACCAGAAAACTATTATTCTTTTAAATGCTCGTTTATGATTGAATGTATCTACGATTGTAAGATTTTAAATCAATCAGTAAGTATAACTTTGCAATGTTTCGTATTAGCTCTCAATTAAAATTGTGTAAAAAAGTAATTATTGAAAAAGATATGTTAGAGAAAACTTTCTTTACTTTTCATGCCTCTAATATGCTCTTGCAACAACAATATAAAAAAAAAAGAGTTTAAAAAATACTTACAATTAATTCTATACTTTCTTATGACTGAACAAAATAACGAGCTACTAATAAAAATTTATGAAACCCGTCCAACTGGTTCTATTCCATTCCCTGAAGTGAATATGACTATGAATAATAATAATGGACAAAGACATGGTCGTAGTCGTGGTCGTGGTCGTGGACGTGGCCGAGGAAGAAATAATGCTTGTTATCGTAAGAATGTTACTTACTATCAGAAGTGGAATAAAAAAGAAGAAAAATAAGGAAGCACAAATAGACAAAAGAAACATGTGAAGAATTCAGAAAATTCATATTATTGTTGTGGTATGAATAGACATTGGTCATGTACTAGTCATATAGCAAAACATTTTGTTGATCTCTATCAAGCGTCAGTAAAAAAAAAAGGAGAAAGCTATTGAAACCAATTTTGCTAATCTATATGATGATTTTGTCAATGATCCTATAAATGCTACACACTTAGAGGTGTCAAATTTTTTTGTCAATTCATAAAAAAATATTGATGTTTAAAATAAGCTTATATGTTTGTAATTGTTTTTATAATTATAAGTTTATATGAAATTTTAAATATGAGTTTTTCTAATATTTCTTATACTTTTATTTTGTTTAATTTTAGAAAAGATAAACGAAGATATATGCCTCACACATAGTGCAAGTACCCATACGATCTTAAAAGAAAAAAAATATTTTTCTCAAATAAACATGAGTAAAGCTTGCGTCATTACAATTTCTAGTAGTAAAAGATTAATTGAAGGATCTAAAATAGCTATTATCATATTACCGAAAAGAACAAGATTTATTATAAATAATGTTTTATTTTGTTCTAAGTCTCAAATAAATTTGTTAAGTTTTAAAGATATTCGCCGAAATGGATATCATAAGAGATCATGTGTGAAAAAATTAATGAATACCTCTATATCACGAGCATTGTTTCTGGTAAGAAAAATATACTAGAAAAATTACCAGTTTTCTCCTCTGATTTGTACTATACAAAAATTAGTACAATTGAGATATATGCAACTATAAACCAGAAGTTTATAGATTCAAAAATATTTATCATTTGGCATAAACAATTAGGGCATCCTAGAACAATAATAATGTGAAAAATTATTGAGAATTCACATAGGTACCCATTGGAAAACCTGAAAATTTTTCAATCTAAGAAATTCTCATGCACTGCTTTTTCTCAAGGTAAATTAATTATTAAGCCATCATTAACTAAATTTGGAATTGAATCTCTAACTTTTCTAGAAAGTAGACATGGTGACATTTGTGGACCTATTTATCCACCATTTGGACCATTTACATATTTTATAGTATCAATAGATGCATCTAGTAAATGGTCTCATGTATACTTGTTATCAACTTACAACCTGGCATTTGCAAAATTACTTACTCAAATTATTTGATTAAGGGCACAATTTCTAGATTATACTATTAAGTCTATTCAACTTAATAATGATGGAGAATTTTCTTCTCAAACTTTTAATGACTATTGCATGTCAATTGAAATAAACATTGAACATCATATACCTTATATTTATATACAAAATGGTTTAACTAAATCGTTTATTAAATGACTTCAATTAATTGTTAAGCCCTTACTAATTAGAACGAATCTCCTTGTTTCTGCTTGGAGACATGTAATTTTACATATAGCAGTACTTATATATATAAGACCAACAAATTATCATAAATACTATCCTTTACAACAGGCTTATAGTCAAGAATAAAAAAATTTTCATCTTAAAATTTTTAGATGTATAGTATATGTTCTAATAGCTCTACCACAACGTACTAAGATGGGACCTCAACGGAGGTTATAAATATATGTTGGGTATGATTCTCCTTCTATTATAAGATATCTTGAGTCAATGATAGAAGACGTATTTACAACACATTTTGCTGATTGTCATTTTGATGAGTTAGTTTTCCCAATATTAGGGGGAGAAAAATATAAGCAACTGGTTAAAGAAATTATATGGAATAATTTGACATATATTGATCATCGTACAAAACAAAGTGAACTTAAAGTTCAAAAGATAATTCATTTACAAAGTATAGCAAATCAACTGCCAGATACATTTATTGACCTAAAGAAAGTGACAAAGTCACATATATTAGCTGCAAATGCTCTTGTAAGAATTGAAGTCTCTGAAAAAAAAACTGTAACTGAAATAGCTAATGAGTCCAAAGCAAGCCAGAAGCGTGGTAGACCAATCTATTTAAAAGATAAAAATTTCTGCAAAAGGAAAGGAACAATTATTCTTAATGATCCCTTTAAAGAAATTAATACTTCTGAAGAGTCTAAAAACATAATAAATAACATAATTCCAAAAGAAGTTTAAATATCTGAAACTGATAAAAATGAAGAGATCTCAATAAGTTATATTTCTACAGGAAAAAGATTTAATCATAAGGAAATAATTGTCGACAATATTTTTGCATACTTTGTAGCGCTTAATGTTATAAGTAATAATGAGAATCATAAACCTACATCTATCAATGAGTGTCGACGTAGATATGATTGGCTAAAATGGAAAGACATAATTTAAACAGAATTGAAATCACTTGAAAAACGTAAGATTTTTAAGTCCATAGTTCGAACATCTAAAGGTGTAATACTGATTGGGTACAAAATGAGTATTTATACATAAACGAAATGAGAAAAATGAAGTTGTGAAATATAAAGCATGACTTGTTGCACAATGGTTCTCACAAAGACTTAGAATTGATTATGAATTCGTGTATTCTCTTATGGTGGATGCAATCACATTTTGTTATCTTCTTAATATAGCAGTGTATGAAAAACTTAATATGTGTTTTATAGATGTTATTACAGTGTATTTATATGGCTTACTTGATCATAACGTCTATATGAAAATCCAAAAATGATTTAAGATGCTTAAAGTATATAATTCAAAGTCTCGTGAACTTTACTCAATTAAATTGCAAAGATCCTTGTATGGACTAAAATAGTTAGACAAATGTGATATAATTGCCTTAGTGAATATTTATTAAAGAAAGAATATAAGAATGACCATATATGTCTATGTGTTTTCATAAAAAGATCAAATTCAGGATTTGCAATCATCACTATATATATTGATGATTTGAACGTTATTGGAACTCCTAAAGAAACTTCAAATGTAGTAGATTGTTTGAAAAAAGATTTTGAAATGAAAGATCTTGGAAAGTTCCTAAAATATTTTATATGAATAAAAGCACATCCATTATGTACCCCAATGATTGTTTGGTCAATTGATGTAAAAAAAAGATATTTTTTGACCTCAAAATAATAATAATAAATTTCTTGGTCCTAAAATATTATATCTTAGTGCAATTGGTACATTAATATATTTTGCTAATAACACAATACCTGATATAGCTTTTGCTGTAAGCTTGTTAACGAAATTTAGTTCAACTCCAACACGGAGATATTGGACTAAAGTTAAACAAGTTTTTCAATATTTTTTAGGTACTGTTGATATGAGATTGTTATATAGAAATAGATTTAGATTAGAACTCCTAGGATATGCAGATGCTAGATATTTATCTGACCCATACAAAGCTATATCTCAAATAGGTTACATTTTTATAAGTGAAAATATAGCTGTTTCATGGCGTTCCATTAAATAAACACTTGCAGCCACTTCCTCAAATCATGCAAAAATTATAGTTATTCATGAAACAAGTTGAGAATGTATTTAATTGAGATCTATGACTCAACATATCTGAAAAGCATGTGGGTTATCTTCTAGCTAAAAAAACTTCAACTATACTGTATGAAGATAATATGGCATGTATAGCTTAGTTAAAGGAAGATTATATCAAAGGAGATAGAACAAAGTACATTTCACCAAAATTATTTTTCACTCATGATCTTCAAAAGAATGGTAATATTAATGTTCAACAAATTCATTCAAGCAATTCTAGCCGACTTATTCACCAAGGCACTACCAACCTGGACATTTGAAAGATTAGCATATAAAATTAAGATGCATTAGTTCAAAGATATACAGTAATATTGTAAACAATGGGAGTGTACAAGGAACGATATACTCTTTTTCCTTCACTAAGGTTTTTTCCCATTGGTTTTTCTTTAGTAAAGTTTTAATAAGACATATTCCTTGTACAATAAACATCCAAGGGGAAGTGTTATAAATTCATCTATTATGGTGGATGTCCTTTTAGTTTCTAAACTCCCAAATTCATTAAAAGGTATGTTACAATTCCATTCATTATGTAGATGATTATCTCCTTCAAGAATTGTAACCGTTTGGCTTCAATAATTGTAACTCTTCTTCTCATATTTCTTTAAGAATGTGTAACTCTTTAGATATTCATTTTCCACCTTTATGTTCTACTTTATGGTATATTATTTCACATTTAGGATGTGATCTTTTGGAGTTATAAATTTATACCTATAAATATACATCCCATTTGCATTGAGAATGTGGAATGAAAATTTGAGAAGCATTTCTTTTATCCTATATCTACTTTAAATCTGTTCTCTTTTGTCCCTTAAGTTATTTCATAATACGAGATTCTTGAAAAAGAAAAAAAAAAGCCCATCTTATATAAGAAAGGTGAAGATTGAAGGAAATCAATTAAAGAGAGTCATCTAATGATCTACCTTATAGCCATGAGAATGAAAACCTTGGTTGATTGTCTTTTTTTCTTTTTTCCAATCCACATTCGCAAATCATAATCAATCAAGCAAGATTAATGAGTAGATAATGATATAATTTATGTTTTTTTTACCTTGTTGTGCCATATAATAACTTCTCAATTGCCAAAAGTTTATTTAAAGTTTTTTGACTATTTCAAATTTAATGGCTAGTTTTTCCATTCTCTTTGATTGTATGAAAGTTGATTATTAGGAAAGATTATTTTGCTAGATATAGGAACAAGTGCAAAAAATGACTATTGTTGAGTTTGGAGTTGTCCCCCCTATGAACATTGTTATTTCTCTCAATCCAAATTTCACAAATGGCCATAAGAAAAAAAAATTGTAAAGTAAATAAGAGGATATTCAAATACTTCCTTTTTGCTTATCCAATAGTTCAACCATTTATCAAAATCTTGACCTTGAAACATGTCAGCTTTGACAAAAAGTGGGGAGGTAAACTAAATGATAAGTTAACATGTTTTTAGGATAAAGTGCAAAAAATGACTATTGTTAAGTTTGGAGTTGTCCCCCCTATGAACATTGTTATTTCTCTCAATCCAGATTTCACAAATGGCCATAAGAAAAAGAAATTGTAAAGTAAATAAGAGGATATTCAAATACTTCCTTTTTGCTTATCCAATAGTTCAACCATTTATCGAATGTTTTTAGGATAAAGTGCACTGCACTTTATCCTAAAAACATGTTAACTTATCATTTAGTTTTTGGTCAAAGATGACATAGTTCAAGATCAAGATATCAATCCATCCACGAAAGGGACAAACTTAATCAACCATGAGGTGATTATTTTGAAAGATATCAGTAAGTGGAAGTGCATTGTTGATATCCTTTCAGAGGAATAATAGAACTTTCATTGGTAGCAGGATATTCCAAATCTTCTTCCATATTAAGGAATTTTTTATATCAAGAGATTATAACCCCCCTTAATAGAGTAATTACCAGAATTGCTCCCAATCCAAACCAAGTAGTCTTTTGAATTAGTGATAGAAAATGTTTGACCCATAAATTTGATTCTTGACATTAACTGAATATACACTATTATTGACATCATGATTCCATCCTCATAAGAATGTAGAATAAGATCATAGGCGTTTAGATTTTAAAAATTTTGAAATGACTGCATAAGGCATTATAAGTGGTGGTTGATCAATATAGTGGTCCCAAAGCCTACTTTCTAATGAAGATAAGAAGCAATGATAGAATCAATTTTCATGATACCATCCACATCCATTATGCATTTGAATGATTATCAAGAATTCCTTGTAGAGTGTTGTTATAATACTTAACTCAAAGAGTTTTTATGAGAAAAGAATATAGTCTAACTTCCAACATTCTCAAAATGTATTTAGCAAGCAAGACTTCATTAAAAATCTAAACTGGTTTGAACCAAGACCTGCTAGCTTAAAAGGTTAGCAGAGGTGATTCCAATTAGTTAAATACATTCTCTCTTTATTCCCATTGAATCCTAAAAAAAAAAAAAAATGCAACCTTAGCATTAATTGTGAACAAACTTTCTTAGGAACGTTCATACAAGAAAGTTGATAAATAATGAAAGAATTAAGGACAAATTTAATTAAAGTCATTGTTGCTATTTGAGAAAGAAAGTTAACTTTCCAAGCTTGAAGTTTAGAGTCAATTTTTTTTCCTAATATCTCATTATAAACTTAAGTCTTATTCCTTCCAATATCAACCTAGGTGCTAAGGTATTTTTTTAGTCTAAAAGAAAACTTGATGTTGAAAGTGCCAACCAAAAACTTCTTGAATTTATGAGGGGTATTAGAACTAAAGATCAATTTAAATTTATTTTTATTGATATCCTATCTTGATAGAGAACTGTAGAGAGAAAAGGTATCTTTGACTATTTGACAATTGCCAATTAAAACATTCAAAAAGTTAAAAGAATTGGGCCATTCGCATAAATCAAATGGGAGATAGGCTTTACCCCTTTACAAGCTTTGATGCCATTCCAATTATTACTGTGTTGCTCCAAAATCATGTAAGAGAATATTAGCACACAAGATGTACAAATAGGAAGAAATTGGATCACCTCGTTTAGGATCTCTCTTAGGGAAAAAAAAAAAATCAAAGGAGACCCAATAATAAACACCTGGTAAGAAATAATAAAGATGCATTGCATAAATAGCTAGATAAAATTCCTAGGATATTTCATTCGAGTAAGCACTACTTTGATGAAATTCCAAGACAACTTATCATAAGATTTGGCAATGTCAATCTTTAAAGCACACTAGTTTTTTCCTTTCTTTTTGGACTTATAAATTTGTTCCAATGACTTTTGAAACTAGAATGATGTTGCTCGAGATGCGCCTCGCCTTTAAAAAGGCACATTGGTTAGGGGCAATATATTGATTTGAGATACATTTAAGCCTGTCAAAGATAATTTTGGAGATTATTTTATAAACCACACTACAGAAACTAATGAACCTAAAATCTTTCATTGATTATGGATGATCACCTTTTGGGATCTGGGTAGACTTGGTCATCGGTTGCATTCATACAAAAATTTACAAATTTTGTTGGGCATGGTAAAAAAAAAATTAATTTTTTTAATTTTGTTTTATCTTTTTTAAATTTTAAATATTAGATATTTCTATTTTATTATTTGCTAAACTAATTTTTTTATTTTAAATACCAAATAGTCTAAAAAAGATATTGTAAGAAATTTAAACCCCTTGAACACATATGAGATAATAAAATCTCTCATGATAATAGTTTTTTTAATAATATTATTTAGTATTAATTTATTTTATTTGAATTATAATTTATTTCTAATAATGTATTACGCAACAAGTAAGAGTAAAAAATCATAATAATTATATATTATATAATTATTTTATACTTATATCAATAGTTATAAATAGTTTTTCCAATAATATTATTTATTAATAATATATAAAAAATAATTATAATAAAAGGCATGGTTTGGACTTATATTCAAGCTTTTTTAGAATGAGCCCTTTTTTATCAAATTTTTTTTGTTTATATCCATTTTTTTGCCCCAAACCTATTGGGATGAGTGAGTTTTTGGCTTATGATCAAGTATAAGTTAAGGTGATAAATATATTGTTAGGACTTTCTAGAGAAAACCTTTAGATTGTATAGATTGAATCATATTAATAATATCATCTCCAACAAAATCCCTAAAATTTTAAAATAAGTTAAACTTGAAAACTAATTGGGCCTAAAGGCACTTTCAAATTTTAATTAAGACATAGCCTCTTTAATTTCCTATGTGCTAAAAACTTCATTCATGAGGTTCTAATGATTGCTATTAATTTCAAAATGTTAAGGTTGTTTATATGGGCTAAGATTTCTTCCTCAATCAGTTCACCATTTGTTGAGAAAACATTTTGAAAGAAGTTTATTGCAATATTCTTGATGCTGCCAATATTATCAACCCATTCCTCATTTTGGTTTTTAAGCACTACAATCTAATTATTTGATCTTCTTTTATTTGTAAGGATATGAAAATATCTTGTATTCCTCTCTCCTTGGACTAGCCATGATTGCTTTGATTTTTGTGTCCATATCATTTTTTCACACTCATGAAAGAATTCAGATGCTTGTCTGAGGGTTCTATCTTTGGCTTTGAGCAAATATGTAATCTAAGTAAGCACAAAATTAAAATTGAAAATGAAGCATAGCTAAACTTAAAGTTGAACGAATGACCTAATAAAAGAGATTTTCTTATGTTAAAATAAGTGAAAACATACTAAGATTTGCATAGATTGCTAAGGAAGATAAAACAATACATTTGAACTTTCTTAGCATATAAGAGAGGAAGAAGAAAAAGAAGACAAAGGAAAAGCAGAAGGGATTAGTATAGAAGTCCAAAGTCATTATAACTTGAACAAAGTAAGCTGGTGCGAAAGAAGTGAAAAAGAGAGAAAGAGGGAGAAAGAGGAGGCTTTAGCTAGCCTATTTGGTCAGATATCAAGTATGACTCATGTGGTTTTCAAATGTAAAAAATAATATATAGTTAATTTTTTAACTTTTTGTGATAATTTAAGAGATATTATATGTAAATTTTCTTAAGAATTTCAATTTTTGTTATAATTCAAAGTGAAATGTTACATTTGAAACTTTGAGTACCAAAATTGTAGTTAAAGGATATAATGTTCTATTTTAAAGTTTAAGATAAGTTAATAATTTTATCATATATTCACTGTTCTCATAATTTAGTTCTCTAAAGATAAAACTTCTCAATTTACTCTTTAAAATTCCCAAATCAAAATGATCCATTCATTAAGTGATATTAAAGATAGTTATTATCACTTAATAAATTAAATAACATATGGCATTAACATAAATCTATGAGATCATAACTAATGATATAGATTTATTTAAGTGTCACAAACCCTTAAACACCCTTGTTTTATCTAATTTGACAGATAAAATTAATTGTGTAGGTAGATCTATATTTTTTTAGGAAAACATTGCCCAAAAAAATTTCTTTAAAGTTTGGATTACTTACAAATAATTTTTTGAACTTTCAAAATCAACCATTAAATTCTTAACTATTTTTCATTAACCACGTTACTTCAAATAATTTCATAATTAATATGTTAGCATTAAAGGCAAATCGAAACCTGCCACATTAATTATGAGGATTAATTATCTATTTTGAAAATTTAGAAAAACTATTTAAAAGTGATATGAAATAATCTGCATTTTTTATTTTTTTTTCTTTTTTAATTATATACTCGTATTTAAGGATGAAAAAGTTAGACGCGAGAGCGCTGTGAAACCCTAGAAGAGAAAAACGAAAGAGTGAAGTCCTCTGTATATGAAGCTAGAGGGGCGCCGGCGGCGGCGTCCAATATGTAGGGCTGTGATTACAAAGAGAGAGGGCTTGAGTGGGGCTGATTTGGGAGAAGGGATGAACAAGCATAGAGCCTGAAGGTGCCGCCGACACTTTTCCCCGAAAGGGTTTGGCATTGGTATCTCAGACTCTTTGTCTTCCCCTCTGGTTGAATTGGATTTCTCCCACTATGACAGATCTTTCAAAATTTACACTTGATATGAGCCCACCACGCTTCTTCTTTCTTCCTTCTATCCTGGAGTCTCAAAATTTGGGTTCTTTTTTTTTTGGATTTTCCTTTTGGGGATTTTTGGAGATTTGCACTGATTGTTTTTGTGAGAGAAAACACGTAATTAGGGTTTGTTTTCTCGTTGAAGCCTCAGTGCGTACAGAGAAAGCCTGATCAGAACACCTACTTTAGTTGAAGATAACAGGTTTTTTTCAGCAGAAGAAAACTGGTTATTTCTGGGACTTAGTGGGTGTGTTGTGATCAGGCAGCGGCCAGACAACCGTAGGGATGGTATCCACAGATGATGGGTTTCTTTGATCTCATTTGTCTACTGATTCCATCTCATATTTTTTTCTTACTGATATCTTATCTGTTTATTTCTTTTTCTTCAATTTCAGACGACTATCCATTTTTCTGGGATATAATTTGAGGGTCGAGGGCCAAAAAATTTTAAAATCTGTTGCCATGTCATAGAATTTTGCTTTGGTTGATGATTTCAAGAGACTATTGCATTTGTGTTGGTAAAGTTTCGAAGTTAGACAAATGCATTTCGGTTAAAGAAATGATGAAAACAAGCTTGTGGAAATAAGATGACCGTCGTGAAACTGTGAAAGTGCAGAATTTTGAGACTTCTCTCTTTAATTAAAGAGATTGTTGGTAAACAAAAGTGGAAAAAATGTCGGATACCTTCTGGTATCGTTTGCCTTTGCCAAAGCTAAGAGCTAATATTGTGATTCTATGGATAGCAAATCAAAGAATGGAACGGATGATTCATTGTTTAAAAATTTATTCAAGGCTGGAATGGAATGTCAATTGATGGTTTTCAAGACATTTTATTGCCATATAACATTTTAATATGCTTCTTTAAATTGGAAAATCAAAGATAAAATGACCTGTATTTATATCGAAAATGCAAATGTATTTTTATATTCTAATATATTAAATATGTGAGTTTGTTTTATAAGAAAAATATTAAAAAATAATTTATAAACTAATTCATATTATTAAATGTTTCTTTTTTCTTTTTCATTAAATTTAAAATTCACAAACAATGTAACAATAGATAACTTCTCATTCCATTTCATGTACTCTATTTTTTCTCATTCCATTACAATCCTCTTAAATTCCCAAAGCCTAAAGCTGTTAGATTTTACAATCAGAATATCACAGATAACCAAGAACCAGAGATGGAAATTAAAAAGGGGGTAATTCCACTTAACTGGATAATTGAACGATGACTGCTTGTTCCGATCCCTTCAAGCCATTTACCATCAACTCCTGCATTGCCTTTAAAAGGTGGACTGAAATACCAAATATTAAAGTTTTGCTTTTTCTGTTGCTTGGTCAAGCACTCCTAGTCTCCTGCCAATATTCCTTTTGGCAGCAACTCTGTGAAGTTTTAGCTCTCAGATTTACCATCTATTAATCCATCTTCTAGGATAATCCTGGACTCTGAAGCAAACACCGCCACGCTTGCCAATGCCAAAAATAAGCACCGTTTCTTAATGCAGTTCTAGCCCTTCTGGGCCCAAATCCAGAGCAAACTCGTACTTGGGCTCTTGCGTTATTTATTCTGGTACTTCAATGGGATCTCAAGTCATACAACGCATAAGGATGGCTCCAAAAACAGTCATACAATGCTTTGGACCCCGGCCACTTAAAGAAGGGTAATCTAACTCTTGGTTTGATTATAGAAAATACAAGTTGTTATCAAGAAATAAACATCACTTTTTCCTGTTTCGTAATATAAATCATCCTTAATTGATTCTGTGTTTTAATAATGTAGATATTCCTTTTTAGTTTCTAAAGGAAGAAGTTAGGCCAATACATTGAACGCATGGTATCTACTTTAAAACCGATATGTGGAGAACCAAATGCATATTGTCTCTTTCTGCTTTTTCATCTTCCGGTGAAGGCAAGCAATGAAATGAAAATAACAATCAAGAAAATAACTGCATACCCGCATCAGTAAAAGCTATTAAATAAATTTTATATTAGACCTTTAATCCATACAAACACATTCATAAAAAGAGACTGAAGAGTAATAATGAACTATTGACTCTCAGTCTCTCACATAACTATAAGCGTAGCTGCGGGCTCACGAATTTGCAGCCAGCCACTTCAGCTTCTCCCAAATTCCCTTTCACTTTCCACAATCCCTAATACCAAGACCATTGATCCCTCCACTCCCACCCAAAAAACAAAAAGGCACTAAAATAAGTCAAAAAGGTTCCTCGCTGCCTCCACGTACTTTTTTTTTATCGCCGTTTCCCGCGTATCCACATTCCAAGGACAAGGAAAAGAAGAAAAAGACACAAACAGGACTTTATATATTGGCGGGAAATTTCTGAAATCAGACCCTGAAGTTCTTTCCGGTGAAGGTTTGGCCGAATTGCCAGTCGGAAGGGACGATGTTCCAGGAGGTGGAGGTGCGGCGGTCACTGCCTGTGACCCTGAATGACAGTGACTGCCCAACCAGAACGGCGTTCGATTGCCAGTTCTGACCCCAGTTACGGCTCATGCTCATCCACTCCGTCCTCGACCCCTTCACGCCCACTCTCACGATATCCCCTGCACCCGCCACGTTCGTTATCAGAACCAGATTGAAGTAACGGAATCCGTTGATCGTAAACCTTATCCCTCCGCTTTTCCGGCAAGGTACCCTGCACGCCATCACACACAAACACAATCATTACGATATCAACCTCTTTTAAAAAAGTCAACAATGGTAATCGCAGACGAGGTACAAAGTACAACGCATTAGGATCGCAATAGAAGGGATATAAAGATTCGAGATGATTCTAATTCTAATATTTGGTTGGTTTGGGAATCGTGTAATTACGCGGCAGAGGTTTAGGTTTGTCAAAATCTGAGCTAGATTCAGATGAAGGGTCCGGATTCAACCATTGTAGGTGGGGTCAGGGACAATGGCCTGATGCTTTGACTTGGAGGTGGGGCAGAAGGAAGTGATTGCACTTTGACAAATCAACGGTTCTGCTTTTACCAAGAACATAAATTGTACGATTCCTGATCAGTTTTCACATGACTGTACCAACCTTTACTGTCTAGTCTCTACGCACTATAGCAGAGCCTTGCTGCTCCAAAATTTATTATCGCTATTCTGAGTCATAAATTTTGAAACATTAACTAGTATATAAGAATATATATAAAGATTGATTATGACGATCATAATATAAACTTTTTTCAAAAGATTATATTGCGCTCCATATTAATTTGGCAATCTGTATGGTGCAGAAATGATTAAGAGAACAAATTGTGATAGTTAATTCACTCCAAAGACAATATTAACAATGACAATTAGTTTTGAATGAAGTGGGAAGCGAGTAGGGAAGGTACCGGCGGTAAGAGACAGGGACGATGCCGGCGCGGTACTCTGCGATCTTGAGGAACATGGGCATGGCGAGGTCGAAGTGTGGCCTTGGGGGGTTGCACCACCCGCCATTGTCGCTGGGAAGAGCGTAGTTAGGTGGACAAAAGTTGGTGGCCGTCACGAAGATCGACGGGCTACCGGAATGGCACCATTGTGGCTCGCTCCCACACTTGATCTCGAAACAAGCTCCGCAGCTCAACCCATTGTTGAACAGAGCCGTACTCAGCGCCGCCGTGTTCACCCCGTACCCCTGGCTGTACAAGTTCCCATACCCACACGCCCCTCCTGCACACACGCAACAAATCGCAGAATTTAAGGAAACGGGTTTTACTTAATTGACCATTTGAATAGTAAAGCTTATAGCTTTTTCTAGTTCAGGTGAAGAAATGAAGTACCCATGGTTCCGGAGGCATCGCTGCCGCCGTAGAAAGTAGCGTGCGCGTTCTGCCACTCTCCGGTGGTGTAGACGCCGGGAATTCTGGCATCGGTTAGTGTCAGAGAAGCAATGAGGGAAACAATGCCGAAGATAATGAGGAGGGCCATTGTTTTCAATGCTAGCTCTTGAGATTGCAGAGAGTGAGGATATGCTTGGAGGAGAAATACAGAGGAAGGAGTGGTATTTATGGAGGGAGGGGGAGAGTGGGAAAGTGAAAATTCGTGGGACGCAATTATCATCCTTAATTGATGCCTCTTTGTCTCCTTAGGCCGTAAATTACTTTTGCCTTGGGCTGCAAAAGCATATTCTCTGGTTGCATGATATAATTGAGAAAAAAAAAATTATAGATAAATAAAATAAAAAATTATTATTATTTCTTAGTTTTTAAAATTTTATTTAATAATTAAAATAATAATTTGATAAAAAATAATTATTATAAAAATATAATAAATATTATATAAATTGTATAAATAAAATATATTCGCAAAATAACAAACCAAATAAGGAAATGATATTTAGTAATTCGATCAGTTCGATTTTGTTTTGGATGATTATATTAGTTAATTTGATTTAACTTAATTTAATTTTATTTATTTAAAAATATATAAAAATTATAAAACGTTTTTATTTATAAGTATAAGAATATAATTTTAGAAAATTTTATATAAAAATTTTATCTTTTAAGGATTATTTTATAGCTTTTTATTAATAATTATAAAAAATAACTTGAATAACTCAATACTAAATCAAATTGAGAGAACACATTAGACCAATATGAAAATCCAATAAACACCCTTATTTTCCACTAAAAAAGATCAACTTTTCTTTTTTGTTTTTCTCAATCTGACAAATCTAAATGTTATGGCGGTAATGCTGATTACATTCGAAGTTACAGTGATGAACAATTTTGAGGCCTGCCAAAAATAGTGGGGGGAGAGGGAATTGAGTGTAGGGGACAAAAGAGGTTAGGGGACTGATGAAAATCCCTTTGCTTCATTCGCAAGTTGTGCTATTCAGTGACGAGTAAGATCGATCATAGTAACCATCTCTATATTTGAGTTGTTCCTTATTTTTCATGTTTTTTTTTTTTTGAACTTCTTCTTCAGTGTTTCGAGTCGGACTTGTGTCGGAAAGCAAAGCCTTCAAGAGACTAGAGCTGGGATATTTTGTAACGTGATTCAAATTTGATTTACACAATATAACTTGTAAGCCCTGTATTTACAAATTAAATTCAAATTATTACACGTATATTCATATAATATACACCAAATTCTTTCAATGCACAAGTACACTCTAGTATGAAAAATTAATTAATATATGTTAAATTAATCGAAGGAAAGGGTATCACAAAATTTGAACTCGGAAGCACTAAAGGTGTAAAATGGGACAAAGTTGAAAATCAGTCCTAAAATATGATTTATCAACCTTGATTCGCCTCAAAGGCCGAAAAGCAAGAAAACCTTGATTCACTTATACAGGGTGGCAACTTGTAGCTGTCATGTCAGAATATTATACAGGGTGTTAATTTTTTCTTTTTTTCAGCGGTGGATGGTCAAAAGGTTTATCATGTATCCGTCAATTACAACGAACCCAACTGAAATAAATAAAAAATGATTAGATTAAAGTTTATTCATTAGAAAAAATGCGTAATTTTCATTTGAAATTGTGTTCATAAGTCTATACGTGCCTGTCTCCCTTTTTTGACTGGGACTAAAAAAATAAAAAAAAACTGGTCATATTCATAAGACTGCACAGTGAATCACGGGAGGATGGTGTAGCTCACACATGAAAGTCACGATGCGTCAATGCGTTATTCTCAGGGAAAACATTGATCGATTATACACGTTATATGGTATTAAATTACAATTACGAACAAAGTATCTCAAGCCATTTTGAGATTATATTGGAATAAAAAGAATTAATGACGTCACAATTTTATCATGTAAAACTATATTTTTTTTTTTGGCCTATTCGTGAGATTATGAATTAAATTAAGATGTAAGTTTTAAAGAAGAAAAGAGTCAAAAGTAAGGTTGCAAATTCAACGGATGAAGGCGGAGTCGGGGGGACCCACAGTTGGCCGCATTCATCGCGCCACGTATCACGCCGTGCGTTAGCCGTACATTTGGGGCATCCTGTAAATATGGCAAGAATGAGGGTACCCGCTTTTTTCTCTTTTGTTTTGTTTTTTTGTAAAACAAAAGAGGTTAAAAGAAAAAAAGAAAAAAAACACACGCACTATCAGATAAAGACTCAAAAATGTCGGTACTCAAGACGAGCACTGGATTTTGGGAGGAAGATCAAGGTTAATATTTATCAGAGGATCAGCACAGCACATGTATTTGTCCACTTCTTTTTTTTCACTTTTGAAAAGAAATTAAATATAATATTTTATATTTTTGTTATCAAATTTTATAATCAAAATATGATAAATAAGTGTATAACTCTAATTAAACATATATATTTTTTATGTTTTTACTAAATAATTATACATTTGTTGTATTTTAAATAAAAAATTTGATAACAAAAAATATATAAAAGTGTAGCAAAGTTTAATTAATTAATTGTTTATTTATTTCTGCTAAGTTTAGTTTTTGAAATAGATTTCAGTTTCAAGATCAAATTCTTTACTCTCTAAGCATTTCAAAGTTTGCAAGTCTTGCAATAAAAAATATTTTATATAAATTTTTTAAAAAATAATAGTATAGGGGTTCAACTATTACATTTTGACATTCATCCCATAATCTTTTTTTATTTAGATATTTTACAAATATATAATTTAAATTTTTACTGCATAAAATTAAGCAAGTGCCACAAACTAGTTACGAGTGAGAATTTTGATGTTGTGGAAACAAATACAGTGAAAGTAGAGATTCATATTTGCAATCCTGTAAAATTAATTATTTAAAAAATGTCATAATAAAAAAGTACGATTATTTTGTGTATTAAGTCATGCCAGTTCTTGGATTCTGAAGAATTGGAAATGCGAGGAATTTGAATTTTTTTATATTGAGTAAGTAAATATATGATATATATATTTGATAAACAAATTCTACACACATTTACTTTTGTGTGTGTGTGTTTTTTAATATACGATGCATTGTGGAGAATTAATATATGGGAGTGAGTTGGATAAATCGTGCAATCAGGTGCATGAACCAAATCTAAGAGATATGGCACGGAATGAATGTAATCAAGCTGCAGCTCAACAGTACGCACCCACCTATTCACATACACACCATTAGGTGTACATTCACTACTCTTCCTCAATCACGTGATCCCAAAGTTACTTCAAATACTTTTGTCCTTTGTAGGATGCATCATTTAATTTGTCGGTTCATTCATTTCTCTTGCTTTTGTCGTCTCTTTTGCTTGAAGTAGGAAATAAATAAATAAATATATTTATTTGATATATATTTTGTAAAATTTTTAAAAGAATTTTTTTTTATTTTATAAATATGTGAATTAAGAATAATTATTATATTTAATTTATGCAAAATTTATTATATCTTTATTATTATTATTTATTTATTTCAACACTATTTTTAAATAAGAACATCATCATTCCTCTATTATTATTTTCCATTTTTATATTATTTTTTATCAACGAAATATACAAATAAAATGACACTTTAATTCCTTTTTGTATGATATGACAAATAGTCATCTCATTCTATCTTTAATTTCTTTTTATTTTCTTAATTAATAATTCTGTATTCTAAATGGGGCACAATTTTAAGGAAAATCTCATGGCTAGATAGAATGAGAAAAATGGCTGACTTTTACATCTCTACAATAACCTCAGCCCTTGCAATTATCATGAAATTATTAAGAACAAAATCTCGTACTATATAATAATATATAAAATGAATGAATTCCTCATTATAATTGCATTAATATTTTGCATTTAAAACAAATTGAAACACCCTAAATTATGATTTAGGTTTCTAGAGCTTAATTTATTACCATAAAATTTGGAAAAATGAAAAAAAAAATTTATAAAAGTTACTAATAAATCTATATGTTACAGTATCAGTCCTAACTGTCAAAGAAAAGCCCAAAAAAGAAAACTGTCAATCTGAACTATGTTATTTAGGAGAGATGATTAAGTAAATTTATAAAAGATAGTTAAATCAAACTAATTATATTTAACATACTTATATATGTATTTATAATTGCTTTAATTTTTACATATTTTATATATTTTAACACCTTCCGAGGCTTATAGTTAACACTGTCTATATGTGAAAGTGTTTATTATTAAACCTATAGTTCTTCAGCATTGATGGCATTTCACCTATACTAATGATAAATGAACAAATTTGGCAGCAGGAATCTTTTACATCACCAGCCTTCCAGAGGGAGAACTCATTCCACAAATTTGAATGATATGTAGGAAAAGAGTAACGATTTTTTTTTTTTTTTAAGTAAGTTGATGAAAAAATAATAATAATATATAGTAGATACACAGATACACTTCTTAAGTTTATGGGGACATTATTCACTACATATGTATCGATCATTGGCAAAGAAAACCCAAATAAATTTGGGCAATTATCGAATATATTCACGCACAAAATTTAGAGCTTAATATATAGTAAGTATATATATATATATATATATAATTGTATACCTTTCAAAATTTTAAGCCTCTATATATTACTCATTCAAACTGTCTCGAGGTCCAAGTAACTCCCGTAATGCTTTATAAAATTGTTTTGCTAGCTAACAGGATGGCAATTGACAAGGATCTTTTAAAATGTTCTTTTGCTGGGACATAAGGTCAAGTTTTCATATTTAAATTCATGCAAACGAAATTAAAAATTAGCTCGGCATAATTCAATTAGTCTCATATATAATGTTTGCAAGAAATATAATAAGGTTATGTTTAGTAGTATAAAAAGATTTTTAAGTGAATGGAAAGAAAAATATAATAAAATCTTGTAATATAAAATTACATCTAGAATAATATAAAAATAAATGAGAATATCTTTACCAATTTTTATTAATTAGCATAAAATAATAAAAAATTACAATTAAGAATATCAAGTTAAAGATATTTATAATTTTTTATTAGATGACTTTAAATTTTAAAATTATATTAAAAAAATTTTAAAATTAAAAATTTTAATTATATAAAAAAAATTAAACTTCAGAATCTTAAATTAAATTGTTTTATTTTTAAATTTTTTAAAATAATTTTAAAATTTAATGTCATTGACTACAAAATATTACTATTATTTATGACAAAATAGTACTTTAATAATATCCGATAAAGCCTGAAACAGAATCCATCCAACTATTTCATTTCAACATACCAAACACTATTTTATTTTTTTTCCATCTTCCCCTCCCTTGCGTTACCTTCCCTTCCATCATACCACACACACTCTTAAGATTTAAAACTTAGTTCCAATTAGTATGGATGTAACCATATACTGCAATAGCAGTGATTGAAACCCATTGGTGTGATTGGTTCTTGCATAATTAATCGTCACTAATAATTGTACTAAATTTTTTACTTAATAATCTTCGAAGTCTCTATAGATCAAGAATATATAAAATATATTAAATTAATTTCAAAATCGCCTATCTAGGTTTTAATTAGGGAAAAATTAGTGTAATTAATTGCTGTCCTTTAATTCGATATTTTCTACGAATTGTTGACATTCTTTTGCTTTATTATTTATTTGTTTTCAATGTGCAGAATCACCATCAGAACATCAAAATTTGAGATTTTTTCTTTCTGTCAAAAACCCATTCAATTTTTTTCAAACAGGTGTACTGGAATTAGTCTGCAGCATATAATAGATAGACAATTAGTTAAATATAAATCGAGAGACATCATTGTATCTATTATATATCTTTCTGTTTGTGAAAAGTCTCAGTCAAATAGTGGTAGGTAATTCAGTTGGCAAAGACATTAAACCTATTCAAAAGTTGCAATTAATCATTCAAAGATATTCTTTGCCGTTTCTACGAGAAAAGTGAAGACCAAAGCTATCCCCAGAGTTTAGATATTTCCATTTTGTAACAATTTCGGATCTTTATATGTTCTCTAAATTGATTCTAAGTAACTTCTTCAGTTTTCCACCTTCAGTTCAGTTTTCCACCTTCACTACTTGATAAAGATCTAAGAAGAGTACCTTTTTTTTTCCCTAAGCTTTATAGGTTGTCTAAATTCACACACATTGTTTAAATTAGGTTAATAGAAAGCATTGCGATGATAAAATTAATCATTCGAATTAGAACATTAAATAATTTAATAAATTAAAAGTACTTATGTTTTGCTATTTAATTTTCATTATTGTAGATACTCATATGATAGTACCCTAATTTTTTTCAACGCAAGGTGCCCATATCTTATCAAATAGTGATCGCTAGTATATTCAGATCTTATGCATACGTATTGATTCATATGATATAACAGTACTTTTTTATAAAATATAAGATAAAAGGTAATAAAATTCTTACATAAACAACATAAATCAGGCACATGATATTGTAACAATACAATAAGGAAGAGACATAAACTTTAGAAGCTTTAGAATAATATTTACTGCAAGCCATTTGTGATGCAAAGCTGTAATTGAAAACTGGCCTGGTCTTTATAGGACCATGAGGACCCTTTAGCATGCATGCTTGCTTGCTCTGAGTGAAATCAGCAATACTCAAATTTAGGATCTAATTAATATTGAGCTTTACGCAATCCCTATAAAAAGGTCCCAAGTTTACCCTGCAAGCAAGCTAGTAGATTCATGGGGTCATATATATCTTGCAAGTCTTCTTTTTCACTTCCCATGCAGCATGAGCTCAACTTTTCCTGTTCTCTTTTTGAACATAAGCTTCGTCTTAATCATTCATGGGGTCCCCTTTTTGACCCCCTCACTATACTCCACTCACTATCTAACTAAACCTTTTTTTCAAATCAAACTAACTACCAGTTTAACTAACCTACAATGGGGTCTTAAGCCCTTTTATATATATATATATATATAATTCTCATGAATTATAAGCTAATTATAATTTTAATACGCAAATTTTCAAATAAAATACTTTATCTCATAAATTATTATAAAAATGAAATGTTATATATTAGTTAAAACTAACATTTAAAAATCACATAATTTTGAGAGAAAGATAGGTCAAAGATAACACACCAAAGAAAAAATTAAAAAAAAAAAGATAAAAATATAAAATATCACTTGATAAGTTACATGATTTTTATATATTAATTTTAATTGATATGCAATTTTTTCATTTTTTGTGATAATTCAAGAGAATAAAATATTATTTTTAAAATTATGTGTATTAAAATTGTAATAAAATTATAACTCAAGGAGGTTATAAGTAGTTTTGTTTTGTTTTTAAAATAAAAGATGATATTGTTACTAATATTGTAATTAAATTATAATTCAAGAAGATTATAAGTAGTTTAAAAAGGATGATATTCATAATAATTGCTGTTATAATTCCATAGTAAGCTAATTAATTAAGGGGCAAATTTAGTGTTACTCCCAACACTAATCAATTTATTCACATTCTACTTAAAAGGATGCTTGTATGATGGAGTTTTCCCGAGTTAGTGATGACTGTAATTAATATAAGGCGAAGCGGTAGGCGCTGTTTATTAAGTTACTTATTTTAAGCACATTGCGTATAATACACAATCTAACATTATATTGTTATTATTATGAGCCCCAATACACTCTCATCATGTAGCAAAGTAAATTACACATATGAAATGAATTTTCGAAATCGAAAAGAGGTGAGATGATATCCCCAACTTGCTGTGCAAGAGATTTTGAATTTAATTCTTACATTAAGTATGCTGAATATAAATTGTAAGAGAAGATAGAGAAATATTAATAATGTGAGATAATGAGCACTTAAAAAACTTGCATATAAACAACATAGTAATGACTAAAAATAATCAACATGTATACAATCAATATTTTTAATCATCACAAAAATCGTTTCATTAAAGGATGAGATTTTTTTAAAAAAGAAGAAGAAGAGAAAAGCCTGCTGCTAATGCCATAGCTGGCTGAGTTAAGATTTTAAACTGCGAGAGTGGGATCTTAATTTGAGGGATAATTGTATTTCCTTTTTCTTTTCTACAGTTGTTGTAGGATAAATTACTAAGATCTTTTTAAAAAGATATTCAAATTATACTGCTCCTTTTATTATTATAAAAACATATATAAATTTCTCTTGAAATCAAAAGATAATCAAAATTCTACAAGGATATTATTACTTTTTAATTAAAAATAAATTATATTTTTTAAATTTTTATTTCAAATTATTTTATTTTATGTTAAAAATCATAATTTAAATTATTATAAATTTTTAAAAAGTGATTATATTATATTGATAAAATAGATATTTAATATTATTATATTATATAAATAGTAAATGTAAGGATATTTTGGTCAAAATTAATAATTTATTTTTTATCGCAAAAAAAGTTAATATAACACATCTTTGATTTAAAAAAATTATAATTTTTAAAATAGGGAAGAAGAAAGCATCTGCTAAAAAAGAAGAAACTAATCTATCCTTATTGTATTTACAACAAAAATTAATATAAGAAAAAACAAAGAAAAAAAAGAAGAATTAATTGCCTAAAATCAGTCAAAGGTTGTGTTATACTATTTGATGCTTACCCTTATGCACGATAATTATCATCAGCCAACTTTTAAATTCATAATTTTATGAATAAATTAATAATTTAGTACCTATTTTTTTTATAATTTAAAAGTTTAAAGATAAAATTTTTAATTTAGTTTCATAACATTTTTTTCTCTAATTAAAATAGACTCTCGTTTTAATCAAAATCATGATCACTTAATAAATTGGCTAATACTGCATAAATGAAAAGTCACATGACCCTTAACTAATGATTTAGACTTTCTTATATGCTTTTTTTTTTAATCGAATAATGTCATTTGGTCTAATTTTCAAAACCGACTTGGTTAAATAAAATTATAAAAATTAGAAAAATTATACATTTTCAGCAAAAATGACATTTGAATAAGTTTAGATTATCAGTTAATAGTTGAATTTCCATTTATATTATATTGACTAATTTATTAAGTGATTATACATTTGTCTATCATAAGGACCGTTTTGACTGGATAAATTAAAATAATTCTAAAAATAAATTAGGAGAATTTATTTTTAGAAGACTAGAATAAAAAACAGATTTTTTTAATAATTAAATTATTAATTTATTCTAAATAATTTTATTGGTAACTCTCCTTAGATAAGCCCAACAAAACTTTCTTACATATGTTGCTTTCGGCTTTTTATTTTTAATCCCTCTTTGTTTTGGGCCTCTGAACTTGTTTGATTAATTAATGCAATAAATTCTGCTATGCCCATTGACCCTAAAGTGAAGTTTTAAAGGACCAAATAGGAGCCCATACAATGGAGAGTGCATCATGAGCCATTTCTATTCAAACAATCGTTGATGGGCCCCCCAAAAGCCCATGACAAAAACATTTTCAAGCAACAACACGAATTCTTTCGTACAAAAGGGGTGGATCGAACAAAGCAAAGCGACTGGGAAAAGGTCTGGTAATTGCAGATGCTACGCACATATGGTGACGCAACATGTATTTAACAGGTTGGAATTACTGGATCACATCACATGCCACCACTTTCCCTCGTCATCATCATAGGCTTCCACAATATAAAACGAATTCCAGAATGATAGCGATGCTGATGCTGATGTTTATGGTTATGCATGCATATTTCAAAAGAATATATACATACATACATACATACATATATATTCCAATACAGCTACCGCCATTTATGAACGTGGCTATTCCAAACAATTTTCCAGCCTATCCCTACTGTTTGCAAGTCATTTTTAGCTAGGAGACAAAATTTGTCTTCTTTTCTAATACATCTAAATAAGTAAAACACCTTAGAAAATTACTGTGTCATAGTTGTTATTAAGTTTTAAACAAATATCTTATGACGGATTCAAAATTTAAGATTTAGAAATGAATTGAATATACAGAGAAATGCTATATATGGGCAAAGCTTTCGTGCATATGCTTACAAGAAGTTCCATTTGGTGAAAGTTGTGAAGCTTGTTGTGTTTGTCATATTATTAATTAATTAATTCTTCCAAGGTTGCCACACTTGCCGCTCTATATCCAACCTTGTGGATCACGTTACCAACCCTTTCTGCCTTTGTTTTTCTATGACAGATTCATATATATAGCTGGCCAAGCAAAGTCACAGAAAGAGAGAGAGAGAGAGAGAGCAAGAGAGATGCTGCATTCACAAGTAATCACATGCCTTCCTTCAATATCCACTCGAACCTCTAATCTATTCTCTCTCTCTCTCTCTCTCTCTCTCTATATATATATATAGCATTTCAGTCTTCGTGATTAGCTTCTGGTCCAAAGATAAAAAAAAAGAAAGTTTTGGTGATTAGCTATTGGAACTAAATGAAGCCTCCCCAATATTATTCTCCGGCATCCATCTCTCAAAAATTTCTCAAGTGCACTTATTGCATTGTACGAGAGGCTATGCAAAGGGTCAATGAGAATTTTTTGAAATGAATATTACATGTGGTAAAATTTACTAACACATATATACTTTAAGAAGTTATTATTAACTTCTTGTTACATCTGTAACTATCTAAGAATAACTAGGCTTGATACAGTTTTTATTATCTATTTGCATTCTTTAATAAAATTATGACTTGTGTAAAAAAAATTAATTATGTAATGTTAAGTTATAAAAAATAACATTTATGATATTATTATTGAAAAATTGTACACTTATCATATTTTTATTGAAAAATTGATATAAAAAATATAAAGAATTGTATGTAAAATGTTTTCCATCCAAAAACACTTGAGAATTTCCCCTATCTTCACAAAAATATGCTTCACTCACTGCACATCAACATGTTGCTTTTGTTTTATATTGAGTGATTATTCAAATCTTAAGTAGCCAATAATCACCTAATAGATTAGTTTTTTGAATTAGGCTCATTCTTAGCTCATAACGTCAAATAGTTGATCTTTTGAGTTCATTATCGCTTTATGTATATAATATGCCTTGTATACATAAAGAAAATATAGTATGTATTTTATAGCTTATTTTAGTTAGATATATAATATGTCTATTAATAATTATTTATTATTTCTAAACCTAATAAAGAAATAAGCATCACCATCTGATAACAACTTACCAAATTAAACCTAAACTATAAAAAAAAAAAATCAATTATGGTTGTTAATGAAAGATACCTTCCTTCCACTTTCAGCTATGGTTTTGAGATAAAAAGGTAACTGAACCCACCACCAATTCCCTCTTTGGTTTGCATACAAATATTTAATCAATGGAGCCAACTTTTTCACCAACCATATTTTATTAAAAAAAATAAAAAATAAAAGATGGATTAAATAAATATTCATATATTAATTACGTTTTTGATTTGGAAACGGGAAGAATCAGCAATATATAAACGAAACAAATCAATTATTTTTGTTATTATTCAACAACCACTAAGATTATTTTGAAGTTTGTTGCTTTTACTATATTTATTTATTTCTTTCTACAGTCAAAGTCAAAACCAAACATGGCAGCAGCAACTGAAATTGACCCCGTTTCTTCTCTTCTACCATTTATTTTTATAGATCTAAAAAGAAAGAGAAAAGAGGTATCTCTAGGCAATATTTTTCTATTTTTCAAAGGGTTGGGTGTGAGATCTAGAATTAGCACATGAGTTAAACGAGCAACGATTCAAATTCTTTAATTTTGAAGTCTTCGTCAACTATATAGTTACATCCCGCAAATTATCTAATCTAAACTTTTAAATAAGCAAACTAGTAAATTTAAAATTTTCTATATGGATTGCATGTGACTTATTTATTGCCCAATTAATGACGATCTCGAAAATTATTTTATTTTAAAAGGTTAAGTATTTTAAAATATTTGATAATATACATGACTAGTGACTTTTATGGGTTTTTCAAAGATATTAGATGTTAGATAATAATTTAGTTAATTTTTTCCACAAGATGCATTTATTTTAAAAATAAATTTATTTGATTGTTGTTATTAAGTTATTTAATCTCTGATCTCATATATAAGAGACTTTTTTAGAGTTTGATTTAGTCTAAAATATAAAAAATAAACAACTAATATTTGGTATATTAGTTATAATATTTTAATTATATTTTTTATTTAATAAGTTTTTTAAATTATTAATAGCAATTGTCATTAATTTTAAAGAGAAAGTACACATATTAAATAGGGACATTTTTAAAAAATAATTTTTATTTGGAACAAAATTAAAAAGATTAATTACTTTTAATCAACTTTTTTAATCTTTATGAGTTAATTATTTATTTTTTATATATGAGACTGGAAATAATATTTAATATGCTTAAATACATTTTTGGTTCTCTTAATCTTGCAAATTACTAATATTATCCTCCTATTTATTAAAAATAATCCAATTACGTCTAATTCATCAAAAATTGAATGCCAACTTTAAAAATATGTTGACTTGATGTCAGATTGGATATGAATGAACAATATCAAATAAATTAATAGCATCTCAATAGGCAACTGGTTAAGTTAATTTGACATTAAATTTTATATAAAATATGAGATAGAAAGATAAAATTGGATCATTTTAAGAGTAGAAGGACAACGTAGTTAGTTTTTAAATTAAGGAGACTAAATTAAATTTTTTATGAAGCTAGAGGGACACAAAAAAGAAATCATATCATATTCTCCTATCAAAACTAGAGGTGCACATCGGCTCGGTTAGCCCTGAGGGCTCGCCTAACCCGGTCTAATCGAGCCGAGTCGAGTCGGGCTAAAAATATAAAATGGGCAGAACTTTAAATAAAATTATATCGGGTCTGGCCGGGCCACGGATAAAGACAGCCTGCCCAATTTGCTCTAATAGTTATTTTTTTTAGTTATTAATATCTTGTCATCTTATATATATATATATATATATATATATATATATATATATATATATATACATATATATATTTATGTTTATTTTATCTGATTCTCTTTACATGCTGTAATTTTTATTATCTATTTAAATTTTCTCTATTTCTTAATTATTTTTATTATTGATGTGTATGCTTACTGATATTTCTTTTATTGAATAATGAAAATATATGTATTTACCTAAAGCTAATTATGTTAGTATAAGTTATATTTTGCTTGATAATTCTAAGCTATCTTTTTATTATTGATAAAAATATGAAGGTTCCAAAAGCTTATTATTTTGAAATATATGCCTATGAGTCTACAAAAAAATATTTTTATATTAAGTATCAATTCATTAAAAAAAAAAATTTCGGGCAGTTTTATGAAGCTAGAGGGCATAAAAATAAGCCCGATGTCTTAATCGGGTTGGGCATCGGGCATACTAGATGCCCTGCCCGAGCCTGCCCATGAACATCCCTAATCAAAACTTAACATTACAGCTATGCATCACTTTAGCTAAATATTTTAATAAGTAGCATATATTATACAAACATAAACATAATAAACATTGAGGGTAAAAAGTATAATTCTGTAAAAAATGAAAGAAAGAAAAGTGTTTTGTTTCCTTGTTAGAAATTAGAACACATTTTCTGTAGAAAAACTTTATTAATTAAAAATAATAACAATAGAAATTTGTTTAATATAAATCAAATGTTGTAAAAGTGAAATGTTATATATATTTGAAATAAAAAAGTACCATATGTAAATTAATTAAAATTTAAAAGAGTTAAGTGTAATTAATTTATCGTTAAAATGAAAAACAGAACGTTTGACCTGTATTTTTTTCATATAAAAAGCCTTTTGATCATTTCTCTATTGATAAAAAGTCACGTTTATCATATATACAAAAACTTCAGAGTTTAGAATATACAAAGTACTACTGAGCACGATAATTTGCTCAGGGAATCATAAATTAAGCATGGTCTCTTGATTATGATCTTATGAAGGTTTCTCCAATATTCACAATTTAATTATTTACATGAGGTTATGGCTTTTGAAGAAATTCATAATAAAATGTTAAACCAATAAATCTCAAATATATAAAAAAGAAAAAGAAAGAAAAACTATTGAAGATTATATTAACTATATATACAATCTATAATGCTTATGGCTTGTAAGCTTCTCAAACACCATTTTAAAATTGAAAACTTTTTGAACAAAATTTAATGACATCCCCAGGCCTAACATTTTAAAAGAAAAGTATAGATTAAATGTGGACGTGGTAATGTAATTGGTAACCAAACCCCATGACCCGACCCGCAGGACGATATTGCGTTTGACCCGAGAGACGGTGGGAGTAAATGACCGGTTTACCCCGAGGTTAGTGAGGGTGGGGCCCACAGAAATTGCAAACGAAAAGGAAGAGAAACGGATAAAAAACGTCAACTGCAACTGCAAACACGAAATTGGATGTACGCCAACAACTTTGTTGGATTTTGGAAAATATATGACTTAGTTTAATTTGTTAATTTAATTAATTTAATTATTAAAATAATTATTATTTAAGATTATTCAGATTATTAATTATTAATTTAATATATTGAGATAATTAATTTAAATTTTGATTTTTGAAATTTAAAATAAGTTATCATATTCTATTAATTTAAGGATAGGTTATTTATATAAATTATTAAAAAATATTTTTTTATTAGTTGGTTATTTGATTTCTTCTTAAGGAGAAAAAAAAAATACATACAAAGAAAACAATGTATTAGGATATAGCAAAAATTAAGAAAAACACAGATAGTGTAACGAAAAAAAAAAACCACAATTCTTATAATGATTGCAATCCAGATAATGTGAGATAGTAAAATTAAATATTTACTTTTATTATACAAGTAAATACTCAAAATCTTCAAACTTTATTGCCCTTCTTCCTACCACATTATATGTTATCGTAAAGGATAGGGTTTATGTGCAATTTTTTTTAATATTTTTATTCTTAAAATTTTTAATTAAGATATAATAAATATAATTTTTTAATTAAAATATGAAAAATTTATAATTTTATTAAGAAATTGTGTACTTATTTACAAAAGTTATATATTTATTAGATTATTATTGAAAAAATATATTTGTTATGTGTTAATTAAAAAAATAGATTAAAAAATGTAAAAAATTATATATAAGTTTTTTTTACACTATTACTTATGCTTTTTTAATATATAAAACATAAATAATTTTTAATTTTAAAGATAAATTATTCCCCCTTACATTATTCTTTTATTATTATTATTATTATGAAAAATTGCACTATCTTTTTCAACACTAAAGAAGACCTTATAACTAAATTTATTTTGATTAAAGCACTCTTATATTTATAAAATAACTACTTTCTGAAATTTCAAAATTTTAAAATTTATTTCATAAAAATAAATAATTATTGAATTTAAAAATATATTCAAAATAATTTTTAAATAATAATTAATAATATTTGATCTTATTAATAATATATGTATTCAATTATATTTAACCAACATAAGCACAATATATTTTCAATACATATATTAGAATAATCGTTTAAATTTTGTTAAAAAATTACATTTTTATTAAAAAAAATAATATTATATTAGAGGATATTTTAGTCAAAGTATGTTTAACTATAACAACAACTTTTATTTTCAAGAGAAAGTATGTAATTAAATAATTTTTATCGACTCATTTGATATTTAAAAAGTTACAAATAAAAATAAAAAATATATAATTTTGTAGGTGAATAATGATTACTTTTATTTTAAAACTTTATAGAAAAGAATAAATATTAATGAATAATAATTATAATGATATAATAAATATTTTTCAAAATTTTTTTTTTCCACCTCTTACCTATTTGGTTATACACAAGGAAAGGCAATCTTTTTAGTTATTGATTATGTGCAGTGTTTGTTATATTTTTATAATTTTTATTCAATAATTTTTATTTTTTTATTAAAATTTTTAAACAAAGGTATGAAGGATATTTTTCTATAAAATAATTTTTCTATTTTATTTTTAATTTCTTTCCTTTTTATTTTATGAACCAAGCAGGTTGTAAATCAAAGAATAATTTATTTTAACTTTAATGATTTAGTTAAATGCATGTTATGAACAATTCAAGCCTTCAGTCATTGAATTATTTTAAAATTTATTGTAAATACTAATTTATTATTATGCATTAATCTCAACTTTAGTCCCATAGCTTAAAAAACTGGAACGTTCCATGGTTTTCCCTTTGGCTAAGTATATGTGGTGCATGTCCAGTCATTCAGATTTAAAAATATATGAGAAAATTCTCTTTCGATACTTGTGAATGATTTTGGTTTCTTGTTTGGACTGATTTATCTTAAGATTTTATTATTAGTGAGAAAATATTCAAAACAACTTCATATTTATGTATATCAAAACAAAAATAAAATAAATAATAAATAATCACAATAATTACATAAAGATCTTAGAACTAAATTGGTATTTTTATAAATAAAAAAATTAACAAAATTAAAATTTAATAATTATATAAAATAAATTACACTCCCCTTTCTTAAAATATGTTCAAATTATACTGCCTTCTTTTTTTATATATATATATATATGTTCATCTTGTTCAAATTAAATTAATCTTTTTTTGTAATAAAAAATGAGTTACAATTATATATATGTGTTATTAAATATACATTTGACCAATATAAAAATAGTCAATTTTTAATATTTAAAATATATTAAATTTATAATTTTTAATATAAAATAAATAATGCAAAAATAAAACTTTAAAAAATATATAGTTTTTAATGAGTTATATTTTCAATAAGAAATTAATATTATTTTTGAGAATATTTTGATCATATTTTAACTACAAAAAATTTGTATATATTTTAATAATAGAATAAATAATTCTGTAATTTAAATGTAATTTACTCCATCATACATATGCTTGTGAGGATTCCCAACAAGTGACTTAAGTGGTAAGCAAATTTAAACTCAACAATTAAAACTTTTTTGAGATGTCAAAGTCTGAGTCAACAGAAAAAAATTTTAAAAAATGAGCAATCTCTCGATAACTAATATAAAACAATATGCCTGTAGTCATATATTATAAGTTGGATCTACCAATAGATCAATAGTTAGCTTAATAAAAAAGGACATTAGCCAGACCTAATTTCCTATAACGAAAAGAGTTATTTTAATAGTGAGATAATCGTATAGCTTATATTAATATTAACACATATTATTCTGAGAATAGGTATTGTCACTCATATTTGATTTTAAATAAAAAATTAAAAAAATTATTAAATATTTTAAGTTCAAAATTTCTTTTCTAGCCTACTTTATTATTTAATTTTTAAATAGAAAATAAAAGGTATATTTTGTCATCTTTAAAAAAATTGAATTGATACGTACAAAGTAAATATTTTTTGAAACGAACTTTTTAAAATTAAGCACAATTTTATAATTAATCTGATGGTTATAACGTTTATTTTTCATTAAATTAAAAAGATGCAGCCTTTTTGATGCGAACTTATCCTAAAATAAAATTAACACACGTTAAACCAAAAAGAATATGCTTGCTTATTTATGGTGAGGTCAAAAAAAGAAAAAGAAAAAGACAAGGTTGATCCATTTATTTTTCTTTGATTATTTTAATCTTATCTAAAAAAGGAAAAAGATTATTCTAATTTTATCTAAAAAAGAAAAAATTTAATGTTCCCCTTCAAGCATATAAATTTAGTTATTTATATATGAGAAAGACAAAACAGTATTTGTGTGATAATGGCTTGTGACGACTGAATTTCCAATTAAAGAACTGCAAAAAGTTAAATATGTTTTGGATAACTAAACACATTAAAAATTTGAATTTCAAATGTACACGCTTCTATAGATGCATAAATTAACTTAAAACAAAATAGTATAAATAAACGCAATTTTCAAGTATATTTTTCTGAACAACTCCCGTTGAACTGATTCGCGTATTTATATAGTATTTGTTTATTATTATTATTATTATTATTATTATTATTATTATTATTGAGTTAACCCTCGCAGATGTATTATAAAGAATCAAGTAAAAAAGTAAAAATGGAAAAAATTGTACCACTAAGGAAACGTGGGAAGCAATAATGGACACATGGAAGCCGAATCCTAAATGTTTCTGATCTTATCTTATATTTATCTTGAGGTTTCGTACAATGATTGAGCACTCCTCCACGTGGCACGAGCTATCCTCTGTAGAGGGGAAGTTGTGATTAAGAAACAGGAATACGAAGAATATGCTTTGTTTGCTGTTGATAATTGTTAGATATGAAAATTTAAAAAAAATATAAATATAAATAAAATGAAATAATTAAATTGGGTATGATTAAAAAAATTAAAATATTATTTTATTTCCATATCTAATTGAATAAAAATAATATAAAATAAAAAATAATAAAAAATAACTCTGATGTTTTTACTAAAAAATATTATTAAAATAAAAAAATAATGACAACATAGACTCTCTATGATTTAGGCATGGTAATTACTCTGGATTCACATGCATATTATTTTTTTTATTTTACAAAATGTATATCAAATAATATTATTTAATAAATTTCTTTTATTAAAACAGGGCATTAGTGTTAAAAGTATATACTTAATTAAAATATATACTTTTTAATTAAAATATAATAAATATATGATTTTTTTAATATTAACATAATAAATATATATATTTTTATAGATAAATATATTTGATAAGTATATAATTTAATTAGATACTATATATTTATCTATAAAAATATATACTTAGCATATTAATATTAAAAAAAAATATATATATATATATATTATATTTTAATTAAAATATTAATAACAAATATAAAAATGTGGATATAAGTTTTTCTCTCAAAATAAGAATGGTTTAAGAGGGTTTTTGGGGAAACCTGCTATTGGCGGGACATTTATGCCCTTTTACTGGCTCGTCCGGTTTTGTGGTCAAAACCATGAAGGTATAAAGGGTTTAAGGCCACTGTTGCGTGGTTTTTGAATAAGGTGGGTTTTGGTTCTCTGGAACTGTTTTTCTCCTTTCTCAGAGAGAGAAGGAAAAAAGAAAAAAATAAAGAAAATTTAGAAGTAAAAGAACAAAATTTTGGGTGATTAGACTAGATTTCAAATTCCCATAGATCTCTTGCATTTCTGGGCACTTCTCAGATATTGATTTCCAGAGAAAATGGTTTTCCCTGGAAATTTCGTTACATGATCATAATTTAGCTTCGGATCATTGCTCGAATGGCGTTTTTTGAAGAGGTGAGTTAAAACAGAAGGTCTATTGCATGGTTATAAATTTTAAATTTTGGTTTCTCTTTCTCTTTTCCCCTTTGTTCCTTGAGTTCTAACTGCGATCTCATAGTTTTGCCGGTTTTTCTGAAGATTTGGTCTTAATTCTGCATAGCAAGGACAGAATTGTTGTAGCTTGTACCTAAAGATTGTGTTTTTGGGAACAGTTTTCTATGAATTATGGGATTAAGATTCCATAGAGATCCGATCGTGGATGTTAGGCTATTCCTTGACGTGAGCAAGTGGTTCTCTCTATCCGTTTCAGTTTGAGAATTTTGATGTTGTCGTGAACTTCTCTTTTTTTGTTCGATCGGAGTTTCTCCAGATTTTTTCTTTGGTCTTAAACGCAAAATTTTAGAGAGCTCACGAACGTTGAGGATCAGAATTGGGTTGTTAAGTGTTGATCTTACGCGTTTAACGCACAACAACTAGATGCAGTCTACAACTGTTTCTGGTTTGGCTTATGTTGACCTTAAGGATCCCACCGCCATTGAAAGAGCTTGCTTTTTTCCGTTTTGTGTGTAAAATTTAATGCGATTCTTTGTTTACTGACATCTCGATTTGTTTCTTGCGGTTCCTTGGCTGGAGTTTCAGAAAAATGATTTCTGGTCTGTTTGGCACGTGAGCTTTGAAATGATCAATTTTTGGTTTCTAAGATGTGGCTTTGTATCTTTTGTATTTAGTCTGTTTCGATTGTGATATATTACAAAGGGACAGGCATTCGTGATTAAAAGAGCGAAGTTGTCGGAGTTCTTTAAAATTTTGCCTTATTTTTATGTGTTCGTTTGGGGACTGGAATTTAGTGTATCAAAAGGTGGGATAGATAATATGTTAGATTTTATTTTGTTATGTTTTTTCCTTTTTTTTTTTAAACCTTTCTTTTGCTCATCTTTCTTTGATGAATAATATACTTTTAATCTTCCTCTGGCCTCTGTCCTGATATGGGCTGAGAAAGAAAACTGAAATACGAGTCATTAGCTGATGTTATCTACTGGATCTTGTGGTTTTTGCTTTTCTAATATGATGAATAGTGAAATGAACATGATAGATGAGTCTTTTTGAAATTTTATGACAGTGAGGAGGATCCGGTGTACTGATTATTCTGGTTATTCATTAAGCTTTATATGTCTAAGCTATGGTGTTGAAGAAGAGGCTAGATTATGGATTCAATCGCTTTCAGGTTCCCTTTATACCTAGAGCTCCTAGATCTGTAAGAGTAAGTGCTTGCTGCAGTTATGGCATTTGCCTTATGATATTCCATATTTGCACTTTGAAGATTACGCTAATCCCTACAGTTTGATAATTTTCAGAGGAGGGGTCTTTCCAAGAAAGCAGATGAGAATGGTCAAGTTTGTGCTATTGAACTACTGGCATCTTTAGCTGGCAAGTTGTTGCAGGAGAGTGAAAGTTCAGCTTCTAGCAATGCATCTGAAGGAAATCAGCAGCCGGCCTTTGGCCAAGGTGCTGTTGAGCAGGAAAGTCAAGGTGAAGCTAAACCATTAGTAACAGAAGGTGTTCATCATGGAAGTTGTGCAGAAAGTACTTTTATGACTGAGTTAGTCTCAAGAAATTCTAGCCAGAAGTATCTTGTGCAAACTGAGACTGATGCTGTACTAGAAAGCACTTCAGTTACTAATCATGCTGACTGCTGCAAGAAAATTGAACCTGACATTAAGTCTGAAATTTGCAAATGGGAGGATCAAGTTGAACATTATTCTAGTAGATTAGCTGAGGCACCCCAAAATTTTGGGGACTCTTCTAGTAATGGTAATATAAATAATGGTTTTAAAAGGGAACAAGAACCTGGGAATTCAGGCATTGAGGGACCAGGTTTTGCTGATAAATGTAGTTTGAAGGATCCATTGGAATTGTGTGTTAACTCTAGATCAATAATTAACTCAGATAGTAAAGTTAAATCTCCATTCTGTAAAGGAACTTTTGCCAGTAGTTCCTTTTCTAGGTATGGTAATGATAGTAAGTTAGGTTTTAGAGATGATGACGAAAACTTTATTAGGTGCAACAAAATTAGTGCCAAGCCGAGGGCTTTTAGGCCTCCAAAACGAGTTGCACACCGAAGAATCAGGAAGCTCCTGACTTCCAAATACTGGAAGGTTGCTCCAAAGTTGAAGGATTGTGAACTTTCCAGATCTGGTGAGGTTGCTTACAAACTGCCTGCAATGAAATGCTTCATAATTTGTTGCAACGAAATGCTTTGTGTTTTTTCACTGAAAGTAATAAAAATTTGCAGATGTTGGAGTAAAACCTCTTCTTCAGAAGAGGAAGACTTGTTACAGTTTTGAAAGAGGTCCATATGATGCTCTTTTCAAGAGAAGGAAATTCTCTAACCGTGGTTCAGGCCTGACTTCTGATGGTGGATTCAGCAGTGACAGTGTATCTAATTCACTTGAGAAAGGGATGGATAGAGACAACCCTAGCTCATCTTCGAAACAGCATGAATCAAAGGATTCTCACGGTAGTTAATTGTTTGATTTCCAGTCACCTTTTTCGCCTGATTGTTCTCTGCATTTTATAGGGGTTTATGTGCTGTTTTTATCTTCTGAACAGTGAAGTTTAGCATTAAGTCTTTCAAGGTACCAGAGCTTTATATTGAGGTTCCTGAAACTGCAACTGTTGGTTCACTAAAGGTATGAATATAGATATAGCTTTTGTCCTGTTTTAGAAGTAATATAAATGTCTTTAGTAAGCTTCGTCTGCACATTAAAGTGGCTGTATGGTATTCTTTTTTTCTTCACTGTAGGATTCTTCTATTTATAGGCCTGTTCTTGGACTGATTTACTGTGTTATTTAACTATTGGCATTTGTGGTGTGTTTGCTTTCTCTCTCTCCAAAAGTAGGATCTTTTAACTTATAGTCAGTGATTGTGTTGTCTTGGTCTAACTTCTGCATTATTTCTTTTTACAATTTTTTTTCCCTCTCCAGAGGACAGTCATGGAGGCAGTGATGGCTATACTTGGAGGTGGAGTGCGCGTCGGTGTTCTTCTTCAGGGGAAAAAAGTTAGAGACGACACCAGAACTCTTCTGCAAACTGGTTTATCTTGTGAAGAAAATATTGATACCCTTGGTTTCGCATTGGAGCCCGGTTCTTTACAAGATTCTCCATCTGTATGTGTTGCTCATCCTTCTTCTCATTATGAAACATCCCTTTCAAACAGGTGAGGCAAACTTGATGGTAGGGTAATATTATCTCTATTCAATTGCACTTTTAGGTTATTTAGTATGCCTAACAATATTATCATTTGATTACTTGATTCGTCTAGGTCCCCAAGAACTCCTGTCTTAGATTCAGGGATTACTGATGTCTTACACCACTCCCCCTTGTTGACTAATATGGGCAACCTTGTTGAAAGTAACCATGAATCAATTTCTTCTCCCACTGACATGATGACTGACAAAATAGCATCAGATTCCAGAGATCTAGTTGCTGTTCCTGCCAGGACCACAGAACCATTGGCTGTGGTTCCTGTGAGTCAGAAAACTAGGCGCTCTGAGCTTGTACAGCGTCGAACTAGGAGACCCTTCTCAGTGTCCGAGGTAGAAGCACTTGTTCAGGCTGTTGAGAAACTTGGAACTGGAAGGTTTGATGTTTATTTATGCTTTTGCTTCCCCTCCATCATTTAGATAGGAAAATTGGATTGCTTATGTTTACCCTGTGCAGGTGGCGCGATGTTAAGTTGCTTTCTTTTGAAAATGCAGACCATAGGACATATGTAGACTTGAAGGTATATATATATATATATATATATATTTTTTTTTTTTTTTCTTTTTCCCCTTAATAACTAAAAAGATACTACATAAAAGGTGGCGTTTTTAGGGAGTTGATTCATTGCTTCCCTTTATCAGACCTGGTTCACATGACTATTCTTGCCTTTAGGAGAATATTTTGTCTAAGTATTTGCTAGGTTTTCTGTTAAAAATATAGCACTTGGTTATTTTTTTTTACAGTTCAACATTATATGATTTTTTTTTTCCCTAAATAGTCGATTCATGTGTTATGTTTTTATTGGGAAACTTAATAGCAGATAACTAAAAAATTTTACCTTATAATCATTTCTATTTTGAGATTAAAGGTTTTTGTATGGCTTATGTTGGTTTCTACATTGACTTGGCTTGACCTAGGATAAATGGAAAACGTTAGTGCACACTGCAAGAATCTCCCCACAACAAAGGAGGGGAGAGCCGGTGCCTCAGGAGCTGTTGGACAGAGTGTTGGCTGCGCATGCTTTCTGGTCCCAGCATCAAGCCAAGCAGCAACATGGGAGTCATCAAGCTGGAAGTATCAAGATCAAAGAAGCCTCAGCTCCTGAAAGGCTCAGTGTTGGTGAAGGTATCATCCAACCAACTGTGATGATGTAGAAAAAGAAAAGGAATTAATGTTGACAGGAATAGAAGACGAAAGGAAAGCAAGCAACCTTGTACATTTTGATTCATGTAATATTCTCACACCACTATTCATTGCCCGACCCTTTGACTCCATTTGCAGGTTGGCATTTGTAAATGACTTAAATAAGGTTGTTCCAACACCAACTTAAAATTTTTTCTTTTAAATTGTTTATTCTTTTCTTATGAATGTATCTAGAACTGTCTAATAGACATGACAGGGTAACAAGAAACGTTATTCTTTGTTTCTTCTTGTAATGGTAATTCATGTTTCCTGTTTCTTGGTTTGGTTCCTTTCTATTTGTGTTCCGTTTGCCATTGCGATTCTATTTATAGATTTAACTTACCCTTTAGATATTTGTTATTGTATTTTCTAATTGAAATATAATAAATAAACATTACTTATAACTTCTCATTATAAAAAATAATTTTTCATTTATATTCTTCATAGGAATTGCATAGGATGCTATTGGAAAAAAGAAAGTATGGGCGTTATATAGATGAGGTTTGTTACTTTTTCTCTTAGCGCATCTTGTACAATACTTTAAATGATTTTAGAGTTATAATCTTAATATTTAATATTAAATATTAAAAAATTTGATATGACAAATTGAACTAAATGAAGATTGATAATTAATTAAGAAAATCAAATTTGTTAACCCACGTGATCAGATTCAAGCATGTTAGGTAAATGCTTTTGAACACAAATCGTAAAGGGCATAATAGAATATTTTTTAATATTTGATGATGTAGTAGTGTTTTATTGGATGAAGACAAAAGCGTATTTGGCAGGTAGGGGCCGTGGGGAAAGAATATTCCCTATCCTTTGGATCCTTATCCGCACGAAACACCATGTGCGCTAACCATAATTTTTTTTTTAATTTCATTTCCTCCTTTTTATTCTATTCACCTCTATCATTTCATTTTTGGCATTTGGGATGGCAATAAATTTTACTTTTTATAGTTTTATTTAATTTTTAACTTAATTATTATAATTTAAAAATCTATATTTGAATGATTATAAAATTTTAAGTTTACTTCTTTTTCTTACAATTTTGTGAATATATCGTTAAATTTTATTTAAATAATATTTTAACATTTTAAATATATATAATTTATATCAATAAAAAATAAAAATCACTATAAAAAATTAACTTTGTATAATATGTAACATAATTTATATTAAGTAATTTGAGTGAATTAGTTTAAATCATACATATTGAGAATACTAATATGACATAGACATATAATTGATTACGTTACTAGGATTTAACTGTACATTAATAAAAATTTAATTATAATTTTTTAAACTATAAAGATTAAATTAACAAATAAGTAAAATTTTTGGACAAAAAGGAATAAAATTTGAACTTGTTTCATTTAATTAAACTTCTTACCTTTTTTTAAAAAAATATGGCGGACATTTTTTATTTTTTAGACATAAAAAATTCAGTTATAATTTTTTAATAATTATTATAATTTCCTACTCAAATCATAACATACAGTAATATCACCTAATGTTTTTTTTTTTAATTTTAAAAATTCAAGGGAATGTTAAACTGTTAAAACGATGCATTTTTCATGTCTAAATGGTTAATATTTATATGCTGAATTATAGCTTTTAAGTCTAAATGGTTAATGTCCTAGTCAAATTAGTCGTGCTCTATCTTTGTACTCGTCTTTTCTCACAGATAATAATATATCGCAATTTTAAGAACATGAAGTAAGAGCGAATTAAAAATTTTGATACTTAAAAAAGAAAAAAAAACACATCAAAAAGCGGGATCGACTTTATGTACAAAGAAATTTTTAACAATTCATGTTAGATACTATTTATAAAAATATTTTATTTTATATTTGATTAATACTAATTTGTAATTATAATGCTAATTAATTTAACGTTAACTTTTGCTCATGAAAATTATCATTTTGGTAATGTACACTAACTCATTAATACTAATTTGTAATTATAATGCTAATTAATTTAACGTTAACTTTTGCTCATGAAAATTATCATTTTGGTAATGTACACTAACTCATCATACTGTAAAATGTTATTGACTGAAATGGATATATATATATATATATATATATATATATATATATATATATATATATATATATATATATATATATAAAAGTTGATATGATGCAATTAGCAACTTATCTGACGTGTCAAATACGTACATTGTCTGTTGATCCCGTCAAAAGAACTATTCTTAGTTATCATGGTAGCAGCCGGCTTTCTTGTACAGGGAAAACAAGGAACTCGAGAAAGAAAAAGGAAAAATTATATTTTAAAATTTTAAACTAAAGATATTTACTTTAAAATATCTTAAATTTAAAATTATTTTGAAACACCTTAAACAAAAAATTTTAATTAAAAAAATTATATTTTATATTATAAGGAATATAAATCTATTTTACTGATCACCAACTTTTCCATCACATTTTTATTTACTTTTGTTCAAGAAAAACTCCTCATAATTAATTTCAAAATTTGTAACTCTTTAAGATGAATATTTTTAATTTCAAGTCTTAAAATATAATTTTTCAATTAAAAAACAGAAAAGAAAGATTGATGGTCAAAGTAGAAGGTTTCGTTTGATTCAGCCTCACGGAATCCTTCATCTTTATCTCATCCTTTGAATCTTTGGTCACCCCAATATCCCCTTCAAAATCATTAAACTTGTGTGTGTGTGTGTGTATATAGATATATATGTATATATTATAAACTTTTTTGCTTTTCTTTTCTTCTTTTTGTTTTAAAGGAGAAGGTCATAATTGGAAAAGGGTAGCCTTATCCAGTGTCGTATTATAAAACCGATTAAGGAAATTTATTAATTTTGCGCAACCCTTGCTCACAAGTCCATTGTCGTCTAGTCCGGTTTAGGATACCTCGCTTTCACCCAGGCGACCCAGGTTCAAATCCCGGCAATGGAAAAGGTTATCCTCTTATTTTATATACATATTGGGAAAAAATAATTACAACTAATCTAAATAGCTGATGTCCATAATTATCATAAGAACGAAAAATGTAAATAATTTTTCACAATTTAGAGAATTATGCAATTTATTCTTTTTAATTTTAAAAATTGATCAAAAGATGCAAAATTTTTAGTTTTGTATGTTAGAATCTACTTGTTAATTTTTTTTTTCTCTAAAATTTTAACCCTACTTATTCATATAAGCAAAAAAAAATGCATTTAATCTCTCATTACAAGGGACGAAACAACATCTTGTTTGTCATATGTATGTAAAAAAATAAAAATTACAAAAGATGACAAAATTTCTTATTTGGCACTTAAGATGATAGGTTACATATATTTTTATGTTGACTTAACTTTCATGAAAAAATGTTTTAGAGTTGTGGAGAAAAAATAGATTATGTTAAGCAAAACTAAAAGCTTAGAATTCTTTAATCAACTTTTAAAATTATAGAAAATTAATTATACAAATATCTAAAATTAAAGAGAGTCTTTTTCTTTAATTAATATTACCTTCAGATGTTATCAAGAATAGCTTCCCTTCATAACTCAATCATCATGGAATATGTGTACGTTCTAGTGACCAAAGCCCCGTGTATCTTTCACACACTTAAAGGTGCTTTAGTCCATCCTAACATATTCCAAAACCAAAGTGTTTCATCTCCTGCTCCAGTAACTATTATCTGCACGATAAGAATCTCATAGAATTTGATGTCTTATAGACGGAATTATGTCCTTGGCCATTTAAAATCTCGTGTTCTATTTAATACAAATAACATTCAAATATAATGTTAGATACAAACTTTCTTTTTAGGAAAACATTTAAATATAATTTAAATAGTCTAGTTCAAGTACCTTGTTAGCTCACTTAAAATTTGGTTTTTCCATCCTTTTACATTTCAATGTTGAAAAATTTTGGGTATGGCTCATGTTAATTGATTTATTTTTTGTTTTTTTAAATAATGGGCTGGTTAATGATTTATTAAAATAGATTATATATCCAAATAATTAAGTGATGATATGATATTTAGATTTTAATACACATTATAATATAAGTTTAATTAATAGGTAATGAGGTGTAGGTTATTAGATTTTAATAAAACACATAATAAGAGAGTTCAATAAGGTACTGTATAAATATAAACTAAGTTTCCTTTCTAACCTTAATGCTTGAGTTAGTCTCCATTGAAAATCACTATTAAACTCAAAAAAATAGAAAAGAAGACTCATCACATTAGTTTGTAGAATTGATTATACTTTGCTGTAATGACTCATTTAAATATTTTTATGTCACACTTGAAATGTGACCACGTGACGTTAGAAAAAAATTAATTAATTTAATTTTTGAAAACAAAAATCAAATCAAGTAGAGTTGTCATCAAAATTTTAATTTTTAAAAGGTAAAATTTTAAAAAAAAAATTTATTAAAAAATAGTTTACGAATTAGATATGAAATTCAAAAATTAATTGTGAGTGAGAAAAATATTAGATATCCCACAACACTTATTTTTAAAAACGATTACCCTAAGTTAATTGTACAAAATTGATATGGCCTTTATTATATTTTGATCTTTTAACAATCACATGCAAAATAAAAAGAAATTAAAAAAAATATTTATTTACAAGTGCAAATTTAACGTAAAATGAAAACCTAGATATTACATACCTTATAAGAGAGATCCAAATCCAAATAGTTCAACATAGAAACTATGTTTGTCAAATGATATTTTGTTTTGTTTTGTTTTTTTTAATTTTGTGTTTTGTGTTTATTTGTTTGTTTGTTTTTAGTGGAAAGAGAAAGAAAATAAGAATTATTTTTGCTTTTAGCAAACAAAACAACTTTAAAATTAGTTGATGTAGTTTAATTTGCAAAAACTGGATTAACTCTACTTCTTTATTCTTTTCTTTTGTTTTATTTTTTGTTATTTTGTTATGATTTTTATGATACATTTTTTTCAATCTTTTTTTAAAATACTTTTTGATTTTTGATTTTATTGTTTTAATTTAATTTTTTAATTTTTGGTTGCTGATTTTTTTTTTATGTTTACTTTTTTATTTTTGATTTTTTTGATTTTGGTTTGTTTTTCTTTTTTTGGGAATGACTTTCTTGTTTTTTAAAAAAAATTCCTATCTTTTTTTTAATGTAAATTTCATGAAGCATATTTTAATCTCTAATTTTTTTATCCAAAAGAAAATTTGAGAAAAATTCATAAGTTTAAGAAGAAAATTAATTTCTTACTTTTGTTCTTTTTGTTTTGCTTTTTCCCTTTTTTTGAAGGATGAAGCTTATTTGATTTTCCAAAAATTATATATTTTTAATTAATTTTTGAACTCTATTTTTTATTTGAAAAGAAGTAGACTTTACTTTCTAAAAGACTATTTATTTTGTTTTGAAAAGATTTTTCTCTTCTTCTCTTCCTTGAGTTTCAACCACGGCAAGAAGAAAATGGAATTCTTGTTGTTTTATGAATTCATGGCAAGAAAAGATAGAGAATTCATATATATATACATATATAGCTTATGAATTCATGTGATTCAAGAAAATTTTTATTCTTGAAAACTTTTCTATAAATTACAAAACTTTGAATTTCAAGAAGTCATAAAAGAAATTGAAGAGAAAATTTTTAGAAGAAAATAGAAGAAAAACTAAGAAAAAGAAAAGTTTATCTATGTTATGTTTGAATTTATAGTATTTCTTTTCTTCCAATGGCTTTTTCTTACTCTTTTCTCTTTCTTCCTTCTTCTCCTTTGGTCGTGGCTCTCCTCCCTCCTTTCTCTCTTGATTTGGCTGAATGGTAAGTTGTGTGTTGTGTGTGTGTGTGTGTTTTATGTAAATTTTATTTTTAAATGAATGGTTAGGATTGAATATATTTTAAGATGGAAGATCTTGGCCTTTGGATTAAATATTAAGTCTTGAAATGGGAGATTAGATGTGAGCCTTTGGATTAGATGAAGGGTTGGATTTGAGCTTAAAAAATAAAAAAATCTAAGTCATAAGATTATATCAATGGTTAAGATTGTATCTTGTTTTAAGGATGAATATTGGCTGTTGAATTTTAACCATGGTTACTTCCTTGTTTTGCAGGAAGATAACTTTGCATTTATTATTGTTTGAGCAACAGTTATGTCATCTTATATCAGCAATGATATCAGCAGTAACTTTTTTCGTAAAATGTAAAATTTATCAAGATTTGTAAACGTAAGTTAGTGTCATAGCTTCGTAATATGTGTAGTCTCTAGAAAATTCCTTGCACATGGCACCACATCACCATTTTCCCTACTCAAAGCACCACATCAGCACCTTCTTAGATAAATTCTTTGAAAATATCTCCATTTCGCCAATTATCTTTTTGTAAGTTCTTTGTAATATTTTATTTAACCTGCATTCTCTTGATTTTCTGTTATATTTTAATGTTATTTGAGCCAATGTGAGTCCCATTTAAGTTCTTTAGTTATATAATTTGTTATTATTTATTTTCTTAATATTTTATTATTTTAAGGCCTAAATGATCATTTTGTCCCTAGTGGAAGAGTAACAGACAAGTACTTCTATTCATTTTTTGCTTATATCTCCGTTTTAATACCACATTTTTGGATTCCGTTATCACCATCCGGTAGATCTTTCTGCACAGAATCTCCTGAGATAGTTAACTCGATCTTCAAGGTTTAGCTTGTCTCTATATGAGTTCTTAATCGTCTGAGGCCATTCTTCAATCCTAACGACTTTAGAATTTTATAGAAATTTTATAATTTTTTTTTACATTATTTCATAACTATTGATATATACAGTGGGCTAGTTTTTGACTGCTTAACATTCTAAAAAATTTATCAAAGTTCTTCTATATGACAAATGACAATTTTTACCTTTGGATTCTCTGAACCCCTTAAAATCTCAAAAATTCCTATAAGTCCCATTCATCTTATACTTTTCGTATATGAAATTATTATGTTCAAATTCATCTTATTAAAGTTTAATAAATTTATTTTATAAAATACTAAATAATTAAAAAAACCTTAATTTTTAAGGATGTTACACACATTATAATATAAGTTTAATTAGTGTTCACGAATTATTAGATTTTAATGAAATATGTAATAAAAGATTTCAATAAAATACTATATAAAGGTAAACTAAATCCTCTTCCTAACTTCAATGTATGAGTTAGTGTTTATTGAAAATTGCTATTAAACCAAAAATAGTAGTAAAAAAAACTCTGTCAAATCATGCTAGTTTATGGGATTGATTACACTCTATTGCGATGACTCGTTTAAATATTTTTACTTATTTATTTTGATATTTTAAATATCAATGCAAAATCAACATTGAATTGAAAAAAAAAAATCATTTTAACTTGTGCTACAGATATGGATGGTGAGATTATGGTACTTGTTTGTTTGTTTCTTTGCATTTTTTAAATATTAATAAGACATTTATATTATTTTAATTTCAAAGTAGAATATGATGGAATTAGTAGATATATACTACTAAGTCATCACACAACCATCAAAATCGAACATTTTAGTTGACATGGCTAATAACATTTGGCAGGATGCTCATTTTAAATCATCTTTGTCTGTTGCTTAGTAAGAACTTAGGCCCTGTTTGGTAGAGCAATGGAAACTAGAACAGAAATAGATTCCATTATAAAAATGTGTTTGGTATGCGTCAATGAGACAAGATGGAAATGCATGCAAAAAATAGGCACATTGTATACTTTTCGCTCCAAACCACACCATTTTTGCTTGTTACCTTTTAAATAAAAATATTGTGACATTTTTATCCTCTTGTATATTTTAATTTTCTATCCCATTTAGCATTATTCAACTTGTCCGCCCTTAACTCTAAATTTTTTTTGACATGTTATAGCAATGAAAAAAAAATTATATCAATTAAATTCAAAGTTTTTGGCTAAGTCTAACCAATATGTCAATAAAAAATTTTTGAGTGTTTTTTGACTTCAAAATTCCAATTGAATTTCAATCGAAAAATAATGTTTTTTAATTAAATTTCAATTGGAATTGTCTTACCAATCTATCAATAAAAAATTTTCAATGAAAAATCAATTGGAAAATAGTATTTTCCGACTTAATTTGTTCAACCAAAATTTCAATAAAAATTTTTTGATTGATTTTCAGTCCAAATGTTTAATTAATTAATTATATTATTATTTTTACTTTTGAAATAATTTATCATTTTATTATATATATATATATATTTAAATATATTAATAAATTAATAAATATTAAATTAATATATGTAAAATATTAAAATAAATAGTTATATGTAAAAAAAATAGCCAAACAATCTATTTTTGTCATAAGGTAAGGGCATTTTTATCATTTCATTCTTTGTACTCCCCATTTTATTCTACTTTCATCCAACCAAACAATGTAATATAAATATATTACTTTTATTTTTTCACTTTTGCCAAACAAATTTTTTTTTCATTCATCTTTCTATCATCAAAGAATCCACGTACCAAAGGAGGCCTTAAAATGCTTTGATGAATTGGGTTTTAAGATGAAAAAGAATCATAAACTTATGATTGTTCAATTTTGGAAAAGAGTTAGATATATAATATGTACAACATATTTAAGTGATATATTTCACATAGCATGTCTCTCAATATATGTGATTCCACATATATATCTTTCTATTTTTTAAAACTGATATTATTAATTTTTTAAGAAATTAGAAATATCCAAATCTTTGATATACAGGAAAGGAAATGTGGCAATTTGTTTGATATACAGGAAAGGAAATGGAAAAAATGAAAAAGAAAGAAAAAATTGAATAAATAGAATAAAAAATAACTAAAATGTTTTTATTTTAAAATAACAATAAAAGGACATAATAAATATTTGTCAATTCAAAAAAAAATCTTTCTTTCCTTTGAATTCCTAAAACCACATATTAAACATGGCATACTTTATTATTTAAAGTACAGGAGGTAAATAAAAGTAAATTCCCTGTTGTCTTACAGTGAATTAAATTAGGCTTCACCTTCCTCTCTCTTTTTCATTCTAATTGATCTCCTATAATACTGTAGAAAATCTAGATTTGAGGTGAACACAAGCATCCCATTGGAATAGTATATTGAGAAAATCAATCGATAAAATTCAAGTAAAATTCATCTTCCAGTGATGGGGCATCCAAAACTTGCCAAATTGTTAGTTTCAAGTGATTTAAAACCAATATTTATGTTCATATTATTCTTGTCACCTTTCAATTTAGCTACACCCTTAGTTCTTAATTTCATATATTAAATACATTGAAGCGTTTATGAAACAACGATTAAACTCATTCTTATTTTATCTTGATGGTTGCTAGAATTTCATAAACATAAAAAATAGCAAATGCTTCAAAATGGTAGGATCTGCCTCTTTCACGTTTTGAGATCATGGATTGCCGAAGATCCCATAGTAAACAGAAACACAGAGTGAAGAATAATTGCGATTAGCATTGAATCCCGTATTTTTGTACTGTGGGTTTTATGCCAATCTTGAAAATAATTTACACAAAAACAAAAAAGAAATGGCACAAAGTCGAATATAAAAAGGACGGTAGTGTTCTGAAATTGATGAACAGTATCACTTCTTACACATATATAATATATATACATATTTTTTTCTTTATGGCTAAAATTTTAAAGAAATAATTGTCGGAGTTTTTCTATGCCACAAAACTGATCAATTTGGGAAACTGAAAACCTCAAGTCACTTCTCTAGAGGAAAAAGATGCAATTAGGTTTGCCTTCTGTTGGGTATAATTTTATTAAAATAAAAAATGAAAATTGCATTAAGACATATTCGTATGCTTACACGTATGTGCTCTTATCTTTTGTTATGGGTGCAAGAGAGTATGACAAAATGAATGAAGTATATTATGTGTGTCTAGCAGTTAGGTAGAAAAAATGTGTTAGGTGATAAAATCACGTTATGGCAGCTGGATTGTTAGTTATACATCTTACAGTAACATATAAGATATCAATTCCAATTGGAAGATCTTATAGAAATAAGAATGAGAATGAGATTAATGGAATAGAATTTTAGGTCATAATCATATTTGATATGATATATAAATAAATAAGAATATTATTTTAGTTTTATATTTGGTTAGATGTAAATAATCTAAGAATATAAAGCAAAGATGAAAAAATAATCATAAAACTTTTAATAAAAAAGTAATTTAAAATATTAAAGTATTATTTTTTAATTAAAAATAATGTTATTTGAACTACTAATAATAGTAAAAAAATATTAAAATATTCATTTTTAATTAAAAATATAATTTAAATTACCACAAATACCCAAATTGATGAAAGAGATGAATGGCGGCATCGCAGCCGAAGAACACAAGGCTGAGGAATGGTGGCGTCGCTAGCGAGGAACCTGTGGCTGAAGAAGAGGGGGTCGCACAAGAGATAGCAGCCAGGGCAAAGAGAAGGGAAGAATTCTGTTGAATGAGGTTAGATAGTTAGGCTTTGTTGGATGAGGGCAGTTCAGTCATTTTGAATTGATTCCTATGATAGGCTTCTCATTCCATCTGATTTTCCATGGACAATTTGAGGGAAAGGGAAAGAAATCTACAGCCCAATCATGATTTGATAGGATTCTTATTTTTATTCCTTTGTCCATGCTAAGGGATTACTGCCAACCAAACATTGCAAGCGTTTGTGTTGGATTGTCAAAGGGTAAGTTTATTATATCATGTGTTTCTTTCTTTCTATGTGATATACTAGGTTTCTAGTTTTCTTCTCTTAGCACACAAATTCGTGCTTATTATATTAATTTCTTTTTAGGAACAGCAATTTGTTTGATTCAAATGATATTACTAAGGCTCCCTTTGTTTATTGAAAGAATAAATATTATTTAATAATTTTTTAAAAATTATTATTTTTTTTCAAAACAAAAATTCATAAAACTTTTTATTTACATCTAAGCATAGTTGGTAGCAGACAATCAATTTTAAGTAAAAATCTTCTATTGAATAAATCATCTTGAAATTTCATGATACATAAAACTATTAAAAGTATTTCCTTTTTAATAGTATAGTAGTTTTGTTACGCATTTATCTAAGTTCTTGAATGGTATTTAACAACCTATTCCTTAGTTGCTCCTACGAGAACTTACTTAAGGATACCTCCATATCGTTGATTTGAAGCATCTATTTGTACTATTTTCAAGGCTGTTGAATTTAGCTTACCTAAATAAGGAGACTTTTGCCTTTAGCTTCATGGTTTTAACTACGTCTATTATATTTGAATCCCATGTTAAGGGATTCTTTGAAACTAATTCCATGCTAGGGGATTTCACAAACTCTATTGACCTCCTAACGGGTCTGATTCTGATTGTTCCTTGATAAATCTTAAACCCCAGGAACCTTACTTTAGTTTGGAATGATGTCATTTTCTCATTTGAATGCCATAATTGGTATTCTATATTGGGTCAAACTCCTAGAGAGGAATAAGAAGAAGGATAAAAAAGGGTTAGAAGCCTAATTAAGATGAAGGATTAAGACTAAGAATGAGAGAAAGACTTAAAAGAAGTAACTGCAAGATGATTACAATGTAGTAAGAAAAATACCAAAAAAATAAAAGAAGACATATCTTGTATTTTAATTCAAGTATAGGCCTCTTAATAAGATAGAAGGACATGAAAAAAGAAGTAATAGGTGAACTATAAAAAGAAAATGAAAAGAAAAGCAAAAAAGGAACGAGAATAAGGGGCACCTAAATAGGGATTGCTCAAAAAGTAAAAATCCAAGGATTTTAATAAAAGGTTAATTAAAGTAAGTTAATGGTATTTCCTATTATATATGAGTTAGATAAGCTACCCAAAAAACATAAATAAGTCAAAATACTGATGAAACAAAAAACAAGAAAGCCAATAGCATAGTACCATTTGAGCTATTTTATACTGCTCTAAGTCCTTGTAGCTAGGGGTGTTCAAAATCGATTCAAACTAATTGAACCGAACTAAACCGATTGAAACCAAACAAAACTAATTAAAAAGAAAAGCTAAAATTAGTTTTGGACATTCTAAAATCAATCGGTTTGGTTCGGTTCTTAGTTTTATTAAATTTGGTTCGGTTAAAACTAAACCAAATCGAACCAAACTAATATTTTTTTTTGCTTATATTAACTAAGTCCAAATCATTCATAAACCTTTTATCAATAAAAAAATAGTGATTTTTTTTTTCTACTTTACTTACATTTAAATAAGCTTATCAAATAAGCTATCTTAAAAATGTTATTATTTTATTATCTTTACATATGATATTCAATTACAATTGTAGAATAATGAAACATAATTATGAGGGATACTTTTTTTTTTAGAAAAAAAGATATATAATAATTAATTATTTCAACATTATTATTAGTTAGAATGTTAAAAGATGCATTATATTAGAAGTCAAATTTTACATATTACAAGAAATATAATCTCTAAAAAAAAATCATATCACTTTTACACAAAAAAAAAAGCATGAACCAATCCAAACCAAACTAAATAAAAACCAAACCAAACCGATTAGAAGTTAAAACTGACAAAGTCCAAGAAAATGCTAAACCGACAACCTAGGTCCAGTTTAGTTTTAGTCTAAAAGTGAACCAAACCGAACCTATGAATGTAACGTTTGGTTTTCGTTAAATGACAGAAACAGGTACATTTTCAAAGCAAGTCTCTTGAAATGAATTAGTTAAAATTTCAAAAAATTTAAGCAACATTCTAGACTCCTAAAAATGAGAATTCTAACCTCAGACAGAAGGAAAAACAGAGTTAGAATAAAGAAACAAATTTTGATGAAAATCTTAAAAAACATAATGGTATTTTCATAATTTTGAGCAAATTTTGAAATTCACACAAGAGGGCTTTTTAAATAAAAGTTGAGTTCTACAAGGTTTTTAGAGGCCCTGAAAACCATGGGAAGCCCCGGGATAGTTAAATCTCCTTCGGTGGACGTTTTCCAATGTCAGTGTATTTGAACTTTAATGGATCTGTTCGGGAAGGTTTTAGCTTCGATTTGAGTGATTCTAAAAGTATTTTACTAAATTGGGAACCTAAATTTTATAATGCAAAAGATAGTTCTAAAAAAGGAGTTAATTTGAATGAGAAACAAAAATACCAAAAACTAAGAGCAAAATAGGAGTTTTTGAAAAGTGTTTCTTCCTCCCACCTATAAATAGGTGGCACCCCACTCTCACACTCACATAGCTTCATATTTTTCTGCCCAAATTTAGAGAAGAAAGCTAGGGTTTAGGCGCACTAAAGGGAGAGAAGAAGGAGGAGAAATTAAAGGCTTAAGGTATGGTTTCTTCGTAGTTTTTCATGCTTTCTTCCATCCAAACCTCCTCTCTTTCATTCTCTTTCATTTTCTTTGATTAAAATGAAGTTTACAAATCTATTTTAAGGGAGAAATTAAGGGAAAAATTCGGATTTGAAGAGAGGGGCTTGGAGAAAGCAAGATTCAAGTAAGAATAAGCAAGAAAACAAGGTAATTTCTTCTTCCATGGTTGATATCTCTTCCTCCCCTTCCTCCAGCATTTCGCCTCACCTAAGAAACCCGAGGAGAGTTTGGGTGATTTTTAGGAAAAAGGGGGTAGAGATTAAGAATATACAAAGAGAATCAACAAAAAACCATGGAATTTTAAGATGCAATTTCTAGGGTTTCAAGTGTTCCTTCCAAAATCTGATTTGATCTCTTAATTTCCATGCCTAAATGAGAGTTTAAATGAGTTCTTAAGATCCTTGGAAGTCTCCCCATGTACTTCTCCCTTTGAGAAAACAATGAAAACTCCATGGAAGCCATCATGCTTTATTATCTCGGCCAAGAAGGGTTACCATAGTTAGGGAGAGTTTTAAATTTTTCTAAGCCTATTTTTGAGTCATATATGATGAATGAAGATGAGGGGAGGCCTTGGAAAAAAATTAGAAATCATAGGAAGTGAGATGGTGCTTTATGTTCCATAATATGACCTAAAGAAGTAATATGTAGTTAGACTCTTGGTTTTGATTGTGTGATAACTCTAAGAGGCTTAAAAGGAGTCAATAATCATATTTGATAGGAAATAATAGAGTCTAAAATTTATTTGAGAGGTATTGCTTCATTAGGTGTATTTATGGAGCCATAATAAGGGTTATAGATCAAACTAGTATCTAAGCAAGTTGTGTGGTCTTAGAATTAATTCCATGAACTTAAATGGCTTCCATAAATTGTGTTTAGGCCAAGGGAAATTATCCCTACACTTTTGCTTGTGTGTGGTCGAAGGAGGGAGCTTTGATTTAAGAGAAAAAGTGTGTAATTGTATCCAAGGTAGCTCTCTCCACCCTCTCTCATGTATGATTGTTGCTTTACTTGTCTTTGAATGTGTGTATGTGTATTTTTAAGCCATAAAAAGTGTTCTAGCATGACTTTGATTCCATGGTGCCATGATGTTATAATATGCTTTCATATGATGTCTATGATATGTGCTTAGGTTTGCTTGAATGTAGTGAGGCCAAGAATCCTTAGCCATGGTGAGGATGAGCCAAAAACCCTTAAGATTGGTAGAGACAAAGTAAAGAGTCTCCTAAAAGTGAGGTTGACTCCTAAGAGCATGGTTGAGTCCAAGAACTTCTTAAAGAATAGGTGAGACAAGTCCAAAATCCACAAGTAAATGGGTGAGACCAATCCACTTATTTAGCAAGCCTTTGTATGCTATATATGATTTTCTCAAATGATGAAAATGCCTCTTGAATATTTACACATGTCAACATAACCATATATGCATTTATGAGACTTGTTTGCATCTTTTATGTATGATTGAATGGGAGATGAGCTATTGGGATTCTTTGAATCTTATTCCCCCCTCTCCAATGTTCTAACATGTTAGGTGGACCAAGAGAGCAAGGTAATAGAAGCCAACCACCTTGAAGATGAAAGGATGATATTAAAGTGTTTGAATTTTTCTACTTTAAGGCCATACTAATAGCAATTGATGTAATCAATGGTTGTAGATGTACTATGATGTTATGAACATATGTAATTATGATAACATGTCATGTATAAATGGGAGAATATGTTATGTGACCATTAGAATATGATTTGAGTATGTTATGACAATGTGGCTTCTTGAATAGTATTATAGAAATGTGTATAAGTGTGAGTGAGATGGCCAAAATGAGATGTATGAGAGTTGGGACCATTTGGGCAGCCCACACAAGTCCTAATTATGCTTTTAGACTTGTCTAAAAGGTGCCAAACCCTAAGGAAAGCCATTTGGACAATTTGGTATTTTATATGGAGCTAAAATTGACCATAATGGAACCCTATGTCACTTTTTATCCAAATGAGCTCTTCTTGATATGAGATTTGACATGAAATTAGAACTTGTTGAGAGCTTTTTGAGAAGCTAAAGAAAAAAATTTTCTGAGGTCTAGAGAATATTTGATAAATTTTCAAAGTTAAAAAAAATTTTAGTTTTGGTCATGTTATTGTTCACTTAGGTCCAAAAATGAAATTTGTCATACAAGACTTAAATGATGTCTGATTACCATAAAATTTTATAGAAAGAAACTAGAAATTTCCAGTGACTTGTGCCAACTAGAAGCACCTCATTTAATTTCTAGAGAGGGAGATATGAATTTTCAAAAAATCTGTCTAGTATTAGGCGTAACACCATACTTCTAGGACTCAATTCATGCAATTCCCATGCCTCATCTTATGTTTGTTCTATGAAAACAATATAGTGGTATAGGGAGTTATGAATTAAAATACATTTCTCTACGGGTAAAATTTTTCTTTCGAAGTCCTATAGGCTATATGAATGTAGCCATCACATTCTCATACTTAAACATATGAGTATAGCTCATTTCCATCATCAAATTTGGCCTACAACTCGTGGAAAGCAAAGGAACACATAAAATCCATGTTTATATTTTCGGCCAGAATTTCCTCTTTTCTGTCACAAACTTTGGAAAATCATAACTAATTCTAAAAAATTCAAAATCATGAAATTTTGGTCATTATGGAAAGCTTAGGATGTCTAATTCACCATAAAAATACGCCAGGGTCACAAAATTTATCACACAAGACTTTTGACATCCAAGAAGCTACAGAGGTCGCTAGCTACCGGGGCTGTTGTTCAGTTTACTGATACCAGATTCTAAAATTCATAACTAATTCTATAAAAATTGAAATCACACAAATTCAGTCATTATGGAAAGCTACAAATGTCAAATTGATACTAAAAGTAATTCTAGAATGAAACAGATATGTTTAGCCATCTGGAACCTATGGAATAGTAACTGAACTCTGGAGGCGCCACTATTACTGACAGCAAACTTCAAAAATGTGTAACTCTTTGTTGAGACCTCCAAATGTGGTGATCTCAGTGGCCACAGAAATATTATGACCTCTAGTTTATGAATATAAAATTTCATAAGCATTGGACACCATTTGGACATCAGATGACATAGAATTCAAAACTACCAGTATGAACAGTACCCATACCAGAATCCATGAAGAATACTAACTTTGAAAATTCATCAAATATTCCCTAGATCTACAAAAATTATGATCTTTAGCTTCATAGAAAGCTCTCAATGAGACCTAATTTCATGCCAAAGTTTAGATCAAGACTAGCTCATTTGGCCAAAAAGTGATATAGGGTTCCATTATGATCAATTTTGGCTCCATATTGGGTACCAAAATTGCCAAATGGATTTCCCTTAGTCTTGGCACCTTTTGGGCAAGTTTAAAAGATTATTTGAGACTTTTGTGAGCTGCCCAAATGGTTCCAAACCTCATATATCTCATTTTGGCCATTCAACCTACACTTATGCATATTTCCAACAAACTTCCATATTGCACACTATGGCATTACATACTCAAAATAGGTTCTAGAGGTCATACATCATATCCATACATATAAACATCACATAATGGTGTATTTATACATGTCTCAAGGGTCATGGTACTTTTACAACATCATATACATGATGAACCATCATTATGGTTCCAAAATGGCTAAAACCAAGGCATAAGTTTGTCAATCTCCTTCCTTTAATGTTGTTGGCTCCCATTAGCATATCCAATTGGTTCACCTATCATGTTAGATCATTGAAGAGGAGGGGATGAGATTCAAAGAATTCCAATAGCTCATCACCCATTCAATCATACATAATATGTGCAAAGCATGTCTTTTAAATGCATGTATGGAGAAAATAGAAATCATAGACATTTTAAAGGCAACCTTGGCATGTGAATCAATCATACAAGACATTCAAGAGCTCACTAAGTGTTTGAATTGACCTCACACTTCTTCTCGTGGATTTTGGACTTGCCTCACCCATTCTTTGAGCACTTTGGACTCAACTATTCTCTTGGGAGCCCACTTTGCTTTTGGGAGACTCTTTACTTTATTTTAACCAAGCTCAAGGGTTCTTAGCTCATCCTCACCCAAGGGAAGAGTTCTTGGCCTCTCCACACTCAAGCAAACTCATACAAACATCATGTGCTCACTTAAAAACATAACATGGCATCAAGCATCATGGCATATAAAGGCATGCTAGCATACTTTTCAAAGCTTGAAAATACACATACACTCATTCTAAAACAAGCTAAACACACATCCATGCATGAAAGAAGGTGGAGAGAGCTACCTTGTATACAAACACACACTTTTCCTTTAGGATTCAAGCCTCCTCTTTCGGCCACACACTCACAAATTGGTGGAGATGGTTTCTCTTGGCCTAAATACAATATATGGGAGCCAATTAGGTTCATAAAACAATCTTTAAGACCATACAACTTGCTTAAGTACTAGATTGCTCTATAACCCCCATTATGGTCCATATTGGCACCTAATGAAGCAACACCTCTCAAATGACTTCTAGGCCTCATTCTTTTCTTTTAAATATGATTCTTGACTCTTTTTAAGCCTCTTGGAGTCATCACACCATTAAAACAAAAGGCCTAGCACCATGTTGCTTCTTTAGGCCACAATATAAAACCTAAGACACCAAATCACTTTCTATGAGTTCTAAATTTTTTCTAAGGCTTCCCCTCACTTTCATTCATCAAATATGACTCAAGAATGGCCTTAGAAAAATTTGAAACTCTCCCTAGCTAGGAGAACCCATCTAGGTCGAGGTTATAAAGTATATTGGGTTCCATGAAGCTTTCTTTGTTTTTTCAAGGGAAGCAGAATATGGGGAGCCTCTTAGGGATCTTGAGAGCTCATTTAAACTCTTACTTAGGCCTAGGAATCATCATACAAAGTCAGATTTTACAAGGTGCAATTGAAACCCTAGAACTTGCATCTTGAAATCTAATGGTTTTTTGTTAATTCCCTTTGCATATTCTTAATCTCCACAACCTTTTTCCTTAGATTCATGCTTGGTTCTGCCTAAAAATCATCTCCTCCTAGGTTTTTCTCAAGTGGGGCGAAATGGTGGAGAAGGGGACCAAAAATGACAACCATAGGAAGAGAAATTACCTTATTTTCTTGCTTTTTCTCACTTGAATCTTGTGTTCTTTGAGCTCCTCTCTTCAAATCCAAACTTTCCCCTCAATTTCTCCCTTAAAACAGATTTATAAACTTCATTATAATCATAGGAAACAAAGGAGAATGGAGGAGAAGAGGTTTGGAAGAGAAAGAGCATGAAAAACTACTAATTTCCATACCTTAAGCCTTTAATTTCTCCTCCTTTTCTTTCCCTTCTTGTGAGCCTCATCCCCTAGGGTTTTCTTTTGGTTTTAGGTAGAAGATGGTCGTGCATAATGAAGGGAGGAGAAGGGTGCATCATATATATAGGTGGGAATAAGTTACACTTTTCAAAAATTTCCATTTTGCCCTTCATACTTTGCATTTTTGTTTCTCATTCGTTTTAGCTCCTTTTTGAGAACTGTATTTTCCATTATAAAACTTAGGTTCCCAATCAAGAAAAGTGGCTTTGGAATCACTCAAATCGGAGTTAAAATCTTTCTGAACGAATCCGTCAAAGTTTGGGCACACCGACGTTGGAAAACGTCCATCGGAGGGGCTTTAACTGTCCCAGGGCTTTCCATGATTTTTAGAGCCTCTGAGAACCCTAGAGAACTCAAAATTTTCATTTAAAAAGTCCTCCTGTGTGTTTTTCAAAAAGTACCCATATTTACAAAAATGCCACTGGCCTTTTGACAAATATTTCGAATCACTCTGACCTTGATTTTTGGGCAACTCAAGGCGCAAATCCTCATTTTCTAATATTTAAAATTTTATCATAATTTTAGTTGGCCCCAATTCCTTCTATTTCAAGGACTTCCTTTTGTATCTGGCCCATTTCTGCCGTTTACGGAGAAACCGAACATTACGTTTCTCACATTTACAGAAAGGTTGGATGTTACATTAGGCATTTCAACTGACTTCAGGTACTGTTTGATTGGGTTTCGAGTCTGGGCGTGCATGAATTGGTCTGGAGTTATTTTTTCCCTTTAACTAACATCCACTCTTTTCTATATTGGTATCATTTACATGGAGTGAATTTTTGTGGAATTAATTAAATATTTTTGAAATTTGCTACAGAATTTTGTGATAGCACTAGTGGACAGCCTGACCTCTTGACTTTTTCGAATGTCAAATGTCCTATGTGTTGGATGTTATGATCTGGATATATTTTTAGCATGAAGTAGATATGTGTAGCTTTCCATAATAGTCAAGAATGTATGGTTTCAATTTTTCTAAAATTAGTTATGAATTTTCAAAGTTTGTGACAAAAATGAAGAAAATCTGGCTGAATATATATATATATATATGTATGTATTTTATGCTTCACTTTGATTTCCATGAGATGTAGGCCACTTTTGATGATGAAAATGAATTGTATTCATGTAATTAAATATAAGAATGTGATGTATGAGCTCACATGGTCCACGTGACATCGAATGAAATTTTTATACGTGACGCAATACCAAATAATACATTATTTTAATGCTATTTTCTTACCTCTCATATGAATTACATGATATGAGGCATAGAAATACCATAAATTGAGCTAAGAAATTATAGTGTTACAATGAACACTCCTATTTGTAGCCTAGAAAAGTTGGCCTAAGGGTCTTAAGATCTTCAAAAAGAGATTATGTGGCAAAAATTATAGAAAATTTAAGTAAGAATGCAAAAAATTAAAGCACAAAAAAAATGGGATGTAACGGGTATTTTTAAAATTATTTAAAAAATGATTCTTTTAATATTTTATTCAGTCCATTGTCCATCCCTTTCATCCATTTCCATATATGATTATTTTAGTAGCTTCAAGCATTCAGCCATGGCAACTAAGTAGAATGTAATATTTGGTTCTCTGAAAACAAGAGAAAACGTAAGAAACGTAATGTAGGATTTCACCGTAAACAAACAAAATTTACCAAATACAAAAGCAAGTCCCCCGAAATGACTTCGTTAAGGTCCCAAAAAATTTGGAAAGCATTCTAGATTCCTAAAAATAAGAATTCCAGGCTTAGACGGAAAGAAAAACTGAGTTAGGATGGTGAAACAATTTGTGACGAAAATTGATGAAACATAATGGCATTTTTGTAAATAAGTGTAACTTTTAGAAAAACACATAGGAAGGCTTTTTAAATGAAAAATTTGAGTTGCCCAAGGTTCTCAAAGGCCCCAAAAATTATGGGAAGCCCTAAGACTGGTAAAATACCTTCGGTGTACGTTTTCCAATATCGGTGAGCCCAAACTTTGACAGATTTGTTCAGTAAAGTTTTAACTCCAAATTAAGTGATTCCAAAGGCATTTTATTTAAGAACCCAAATTTTATAATGGAAAAGATGGTTCTAAAAAAGGAGCTAAAAAGAAGCCAAAATGAAATTGCCATTACGGAAGGATGAAATTGAAATTTTTGAAAAAGTGTGTTTCTAGAAGCTCCCACACAGTTCTCCCTTTTTCTCCCACCTTCTTAAGCACGACTTCCTCTACCCAAATTACAGAAAATAGTAGCTCCTTGAGGCTCACCAAGAGAGGAAGAAAAAGAGGGAGAAAAAGGCAAGAAATGTATGAAAATCTTAGTTTTTCAAGCACTTTCCTTCACCAAACTCCTCCTCCTTCTCTTCTTCCTTTCCATGGTTTTATTGAGGTTTTTTGTGCTGATTTAAGGTCAGAACAAGAGGGGAAAATTTGGATTTGAAGAGAGAATACCAAGGAAAGTGAGAAACAAGTAAGAAAAACTATGGAAATAAGGTAAAATCTTAATCCTATGGTAGCTACTACTTCCCCCTTCTTTTCCCTATTTCGCCCCATATATGTAGCTGCAAGAGGGCTTGAATTTTGGGTAAAATCAAGGGTGAATTTATGAATTTAAGGGAGGAGAGCAAGAATATGCAAATAAATCTAAGTAAAAGCCATTGATTTTCAAGATAGCAAACCTAGGGTTTCATGAGCTCCCTTAAAAATTTGATTTGATGCAATTGTTCCTAGGCCTAAATGAGTATTTGAATGAGCTCTTGAGATCCCTAGAATGCTCCTCATATGCATCTTCCATCAAAAGAATGAAGCAAACTCACTTGGTGTTCATATAATGCATAGCTTCGGCCTAGGCTAGATGAAGCATAAAAAGGTAGTTTTAATTTGTTCCAAGCTTAGTTTTGAGTCATGTATGATGGAAGAGGATGAGAGGAAGCCTTGGAAAAATTTTAGAAACCATAGAAAGTGAGATGACCTTGTATGTTCCATAATATGGCTTAAAGAAGTAACACCTAGATAGGCTCCTTGAATTGTTTGTGTGATGACTTCAAGAGGTTTAAATGGAGTTAAGAATCATAAATAGATGGAAAGAATGGAGCCAAGATGATGTTCTATTAAGGTTGCTTCATTGAGTGCATTATAGAACCATAAAAGAGCCATAAGAGTCACCTAACTTTTCTAGTGAATGTATGATTTTAGAATTTGATTCAAGAGTGTAATTAGCTTCTATATGATGTGCCTAGGCCAAGAGAAATGATCTCCACCTCTTTGGGTGTGTGAGGTCAAGGGAGAGGACTCAAGGCTCAAGGAAAAAGTGTGTGAATGCAAGCAAGGTAGCTCTCTCCACCTTCTTTCATGCATGAATATGTGCTTACATTGCCTTTGAATGTGTGTATATATGTTTTGAGCTATGAAAAGTATTTTAGTATGAGCTTTTATTCCATGGTACCATGATGATGTCTTATACATTTAAATAATATTTTATATACTTACCTTGGTTTGCTTGAGTGTGGAGAAGCCAAGAACCCTTTAGCCATGGTGAGGATGAGCTAAGAACCCTTAGAATTGATTGAGACAAAATAAAGAGTCTCCCAAGAGTGAGGTTGACTCTCAAGAGTAAGATTGAGTCAAAACCTCTTAAGGAAAATGGATGAGGCAAGTCCAAAATCCATAAGTGAATGGGTGAGGCTAGTTGACTCACTTGGCAAGCCTATGTATGTTATGTATGACTTGTTCAAATGCCAAGAATGTTTCTTGAATGCTCACATGTTTCAATATGCCTATGTATATAATTTCAAGGCTTGTATTGCATACTTTATGTGTAATTGAAAGGGAGATGAGCTATTGAGATTCTTTGAATCTCATTTTCTTCTCTCCAATGTCTTAACATGCTAGGTGAATCGATTGAGCAAGGTAATGGAAGCCACTAAGCCAAGGAGAAGGAGATTGACATCAAAATGTATGAAATGGCCTAATTATGTCTCTCTTGTAGCCACAAACATGGCATATGATGTAATCCTATGATGAAATTGTTATGTAATCATATGAACATATGTAATTACCTAAATGTATAATATATGAATGAAATTTGATGCCAAATGTATGAGATAACATGTTTTAGGTATTGAATGACAAGAGTTAGCATGTGAAATCTTGTGTATATTATGGGGTGAATGAGTGAGTTTGAGAAATCTAGGTTTATGCACCTTTGAAACAAGTTTAGAGAGTCATTTTGGTGCATTCCCATGTGCTCAAGTGGCCACACAAGCTTGGGAAGCAAAATTGGACACTTTGATGCTAGTTGAGACCATAAAAATGACCAAACCAAAAACCTATGACACAAACTGACCAAATGAATGAATCATCCCATGAAATTTGGCAGACATTTACAGATCATTGAGACATTTTTGGAAAGATAAAGTGCAAAAAAATTGAAGCTCTATAGAATTAATTATGAATTTTCAAAGTTATAATTTTTCTGCTATTCTGGTGCATGTACTATTCATATGGTCATTTTTGTGTTCTGTGTCATCTGATAGCCAATGATATCCAATGCTAATGAAATTTTATAATAATAAACTAGTAGTTATAAGCTTTCTGTGGCCACCAAGATCACCTCATTTGGATGTTTGAGCAAAGAGTTATGAATTTTTGAAATTTACTATCAGTATCAGTAGTGCCACTAGACCTCCAACATTGTTCTATCATAATTCAGTTCCTAGATGGTCTTAGCATGGTCTAGAGATATTTTTTTCCTTAAATTAACATCTGTAGCTTCTCAGATTGACTAAATTTGAATGATTTGGATTTGTTTAAAATTAGTTATGAATTTTCAAATTTATGTTAGTAACATGTGATAGTAGCCCAGACAGCTGAGACCTTGGGCATGTGTCGAATGTCAAACATCTTCTACTTGATGTCTCATGACTTGGAACTATTTTTACATAAATTAGACAGCTGTAGTTTTCCATAATGGTAAAGAATGAATGATTTTAATTTTTCTAAAATTAGTTATGATTTTTCAAAGTTTGTAATAGAAAGCATGCAATTCTGGTCGAGGCTACACTATGGAATTTTATGTGTTTCTTCCACTTACATGAGTTCTAGGCCACTTCCTTGGATGGTTTTGAGTTGTATTAGTGTAATTAGATATGAGAATGAGTTTATATAGTCCACAGGACACTGAATGAAAATTCATCCCCTACATGACGCAAATTTATTCATTATTTTTATTGCTATTTCCTTAGGAACTTGTAAAATTATTGGAAATGAGCTTAGATAAGGAATGAGATGAGCTATATAATTATGGTGTTACATAGAAGGAAAGGAGAGAAAATGAAGACAAGACAAAATAGGTAAGAAATAACTCTTATTTTACTTAGCCCCAACTATGAAACTTGTTCTACTATTTAAACTCTTTATTTTGATACTCTTAGAATCTAAAATGGAGGAGTTCCAACTGCTACTTGATGGGAAGGAGTAGAAAATTGGTCAAAGGAATTCGAAGAGCACTAAGAGAGCTTCAAAACGAAGTATAATATGCTATGTTTCAAGCTTTGATTCCTTATGTTCTTGGCCTTGTTTATCACATGTAAAGATAAAAACTCTCTCTTTATGTCTTCTTTAGTGCATTTGCTGAATTAGAGCATGTAGAAATCATTTAGGCCATGAGAATTAAGAGAATTTGCTATAGAAACAAAGAGAAACTATATAGAAGCCTTTATAGACAACTCTTGGTTGCCCCTATCTAAATGGTCCTAGATGAGTTTGTTTTTGTGTTTTAATGAATTTAAGGTCCTTTAGAGAATTATAAAGGCTAGGGGAAGTACTAGTTCAAATTATAAAGGCCAAATGTGGAAGTCAAAAGTTTTAGGTATCTATGAAACCCTGACCTAAGTTGATAAGTATCCATATATGTGGCATTGTATTTGAGGCCTCTAATGAGCTTAGATTAGGTCTAGAAAGCTGTTTAAGAAGTTAGAATAAGCTTTCGATGCATGGAGGGGTGATTTTCAAAAATGACCATAAGGGTACAAATATGCCAAGTATGAGAAATGACTAAAGGAATAGTAGAATGACCATATGAACAGTAAAATGTTAAATTTAGGCTTAAATTAAGATTTTAGTGAAGGAAAACCATAAATTAGGGCTTAGATAAAAGGAAAGTAGAAAAGGCTAACTAGGTAATCAAGTTAAAGTAGTTTCAAGCTCCATTTTAGACTAAGTAAAGAGTAATATGTGTAATATTTGGTTCTCCAAAAACTAGAGAAAACGTGAGAAACATAATGTACGGGTTTTCCGTAAATGAACGAAATTCACCGGATACAAGAGGAAGTCCCCAAGATGATGTAGTTAAGGTCCCAAAAAATTTGGGAAGCATTCTAGACTCCTAAAAATGAGAATCCCAGGCTTAGATAGAAAGAAAAATGGAGTTAGAATAAAGAAATAATTTCTTACGAAAAGCCCACGAAACGTAATGATATTTTCGTAATTTTGAGCAAATTTTGGAATTCACAAAGGAGGAATTTTTAAATGAAAGTTTTGAGTTCTCCAGGGTTCTTAAAGGCCCTAAAAACCATGGAAAGTCCTGGGACAGTTAAAACACCTCCGGTGGATGTTTTTCAATGTCAGTTGACTCAAACTTTGATCGGTTTGTTCGAGAATGTTTTAGCTCCAAATTGAGTGATTCCAAAGGCATTTTATTAAATTAGAAACCTAAATTTATAATGGAAAAGATGATTCTAAAAAAGGAGTTAAAACGAAGGAGAAATGAAAATACAAAATACGAAGGGCAAAATTAGAATTTTTGAAAAAGTCATTTTGCCCTAGCTATATATAGGTGGCACCTCACACTCTCCCTCATTTAGCTTCAGATTTTCCAGCCTCAAGCTAGAAGCAAAACCGTAGGAGAGTGGAGCACCAAGGGAAGATAAGAAGGATGAAAAATTCAAGTCTTTAGGTATGGAAATTTGCTTATTTTTCATGCTTTCTCTCCACCAATCTCTTCTCCTCTTTTTCCCTCTTCTTCTCCATGATTTTTCTAACGTTTTGAGGGCTGTTTTGAAGGAATAATAGAGGGAAATTTTCGGATTTGAATAGAAGAGCTTGGAGAAAGCAAGATTCAAGCCAAACTAACTAAGGAAACAAGGTAAAAATGCATTCTATGGTAGCTAGATTGATGTCCCTTTCTTCTCCATTTCGACCTACACTAAGAACCCTAGGGGGATATGATTTTCAAGCCCAACCAAGCATGATTCTTAGGTATTTGATGGAGAGGAATAAGAATATGCAAAGAAAACCATGAAATATGCATTAGAATTCAAGATGCAAAACCTAAGGTTTCTAGTGCACCTTCCAATTTTTGAAATTATATGATGATTCCTAGGCCTAATTAAGAGTTTAAATGAGTTCTTGAGACATCTAAGATGCTCCCCATAAGCTTCCTCCTTCAAGAAAACAAAGATAACTCTAAAAAAAACCTAAACTTAGGCATGTCTCAGCCAAGGAGGGTTCTAGGTGTGGGGGAGAGTTTTAAATTTTTCTAAGGCCATTCTTGAGTTATATTTGGTGATTGAAAATGAAGGGAGGCCTTAGAAAATTTTTTGAACTCATGGAAAGTGATTTGGTGCCTTAGGTTCCAAATTATGACCTAAAGAAGCAACATGGTGCTAAGACTTTTGTTTTAATGATGTGATGACTCCAAGAGGCTTAAAAGGAGTCAAGAATCATATTTGAAAGGAAAGAATGAGGCCTAGAAATTATTTGTAGGTGTTGCTTCATTAGATGCCAATATGGACTATAATGGGGGTTATAAAGCTAACTAGTATTTAAGTAAGTTGCATGGCCCTAGAAATTATTTTATGAACCTAATTAGCTCCTATAAATTGTATTTAGGTCAAGAGAAACCATCTCCACTAATTTGTGGGTGTGTGGCCAAAAGAGGAAGCTTGAATTTCAAGGAAAAAATGTGTTTGTATATAAGGTAGCTTTCTCCACCTTCTTTTATGCATGGATGTGTATTTAGCTTGTCTTAGAATGTGTGTATGTGTATTTCCAAGCTATGAAAAGTATGCTAGCATGCCTTTATGTACCATGATTCTTAATGCTATGTTATGCTTCTAAATGAATACATGATATTTGTATGAGTTTGCTTGAGTGCGGAGAGGCCAAGAACTCTTCCCTTGGGTGAGGATGAGCTAAGAACCCTTGAGCTTGGTTGAGACAAGGTAAAGAGTCTTTTAAAAGCAAAGTGGGCTCTCAAGAGTATGGTTGAATCCAAAGCTCTTAAAGAATGGGTGAGGCAAGTCCAAGATCTATGAGGAGAAGTGTGAGGCCAATCTAAACACTTGGGGAGCTCTTGAATGTCTTGTATGTTAGTTCATATGCCAAGTTTGCTTTTAAAATGTCCATGACTTCCATCTTTCCATGCATGCATTTGTAAAGCTTGCTTTGCATATATTATGTATGATTGAATGAGAGATGAGCTATTGGAATTCTTTGAATTTCATCCCCTCCTCTCCAATGATCTAACATGCTAGGTGGACTAAGTAATTATGGTGAAGGGAGCTAACAACCATGAAGAGGAAAGATTGACAAACTTATGCATTATTTTGTCCATTTTGGAACCATAATGATGGTTCATAATGTATATGATGTTGTATATATACTATGAACCTTGAGACATTTGTAAATATATTATTATGTGATGTTTAAATGTATGGATATGATGTATGACCTTTAGAACCTATTTTGAGTATGTAATGCCAAAGTGTGCAATATGAAAGTTTGTTGGAAATATGCATAAGTGTGGGTTGAATAGCCAAAATGAGATACATGAAGTTTGGGACCATTTGGGCAACTCACTCAAGTCTCAAATATGTTTTTAGACTTCCCTAAAAGGTGCCAACACCAAGGGAAGACCATTTGGCAAGTTTGATACCTCATATGGAGCTAAATTTGACCATAATGGAACCCTATATCACTTTTTAGCCAAATGAGCTAGTCTTGATCTGAAATTTGGCATGCACTTAGGTCTCATTGAGTAGTTTTTGAAAAGCTAAAGATTATAATTTTTGGAAGTCTATAGAATATTTGATAATTTTTTAAAATTGGAAAAATTTATGGGTTTGGTCTGAGGCATTATTCATTTGGCCCGAAATTATTTTCTGTCACATGAGGCTCAAATGATGTCCAATTGCCACAAAATTTTATACAAAGAAACTAGGAAATCACAGTGACTCATTTCAACTAGAAGCACCTCATTTGGAGGTTTAGAGAGGGAGATATTAATTTTTGAAATTTCTATCCAGTATTAGTAAATTTTCCCAACCAGAAGTACTGTTCCATTGAATTCCAGAGTTTGGGCTTGATGAATTGATCTAAAGATATTTTTCCTCTCTATTTAACATCCACAGTTTTCTAGATTGGTATTATTTATATGGATTGGATTTTTGTGGAATTAATTAGATATTTTCAAAGTTTTCTACAGAATTCTATGATAGTTTCAGATTTCAGTCGGACCTTTAGACCATTTTGGATTTCAAACATCCTGTGTGATGAATGTTGTGACTTGGGAGTATTTTTAGTGTGAAGCATACATCCTAAGATTTCCTGAATGACAAAGGTTGCATCATTTCAATTTTTTTAGATTTAGTTATAATTTTCCAAAATTTACCCAAAAATGAGGCCAATTCTGGTCGAGAATGAGCACCCATTTTCCATGCCCCTTTTCGGTTTCCATGAGTTGTAGGCATATTTTTGTGATGAAAATGAGCTATAATGATGTAATTAAATATGAGAATGCATAGTATGAGCTCAAACGATCCACATGGCACTGAAATGAATTTTTAGATATAATGAAACGCAAATAAAAGCCAATTTCCTTGGCTTTTTCTTATAGGAAATCTATATAATTCATGCTATTATGCCATTCAAAAGTATAAGATGAGCTTATGTTGTTATATTTATTAGTATCAGAGCAAAGTTCTAGGCTCTTTTAGATTGGATTTGGCTTGAGGAAGTAGCATTAGGACTATGTAAAGGCTTGAATGAATAGGTATAGCTTTGTATGAGACATGTCGAGTGTATAAGGATAGGTTGTGGTTTTGTTCATGATGAGTAAGTAATAGAATGGTCTTAGAGTAGTTAGTAGAATCGGGAAAGGTTGGCCTCTAGAGTTGCTTGAGCAGAGCTAAGTTTGAGCAGAGTTGAAGGATCCAATGGTTAGAGCTTGATAAGATGTGATATGATAACTCGCGGGGATCAGTGACAAGCCCTAGATATGAATGTTAAGAATGATCTCATTGATAGGAAGAGGCTTGTTAGAGAGAGTAAGTGAGGCCTAATTCTCCCTGGTAGTTATACTTAGGCCATTCCAAGATGTCCTATTTAATGCAGAGACAAGTAATGATGTAGTGCGGTATGAGATGAGACTGAAGCTGCACAAGACCAGTTTAGAGGGGAATACGAAAGAGAATTATCCCCTAGCCACAACACCCAAATGTCTAGATAAGTATTAGAGTCCGAAAGGTTAATTTTCTCAGGCTAGAGATTGAATTACAAGCTACACCCTTGAGAGCCGGATGGCCCTAAGATGATAAGTAATTACATATGAATGAAGTAAGAGGTAGAATCTTTTAACTTGATGATGGGCTAGATATAGAGGTAGTGAGGCTCGGGTTGGTAGCTAAAGATGAGAATCCAATCCTTGGAAAATAAGCCAATCAGAGGCCGTTAACCACGTCCAATCAGTTACTTTACTGCGGCTAATTATTCCAGGTAGTAGCGAGACAATCCAGAGAGTTCCTCGCCGCAGCCAATTTCGCCGTAGCCAATTAAGAAATTAGCTGTAGCAAATGATATGTTAGCCTCGACGAATGGCACCATGAATGCCTTGTTAGTCATATTCAGGCCAACTTGAGAAAGGAGTCGATAAGGGGTCAGACGACTCACAGAAAGTGGGAATCCCTAGCATAAGTAGAGAAAAGAGTATTGAATGATTATAGAAGATTAATAAGAAATCTGTGGGCCTAGTAAATGAGATTGAGAAAAGAGCTCAGTATAGAGAAAATTAGACACAGAGATGATAAGGTTGTTGAGACTCACCTTTAAGGTGTTAACTCCAACCTAGAATGCTACCCAGTGAGACATTAAATGATAAAATGGTAGTGTAGTCTCAAAACAATGTAAGATAAAGCTACTAATAGTAAGGCACAAAATGAGTAGCCTAGGACGGTGTACCCCATAGGTAACACCTAGAGGTAAATATGAGTAGCCCAGTAACCAAGGTTCAGAAGAGAATGAAGATAGTTAATAAGCTACAGGTCTAATGAGATAGATAGCCTAGGCTAAGCATAAGCTGAAACCTAAGGGAGATGACCAGTAGCATCATTCTCGGCGAGATATGTGAGTGAAAGATTTAGTGAAAGTCTTCTCTGGATCAAAAAAGGAAAGATGAGATAGATAGCCTAGGCTAAGCATAAGCTGAAACCTAAGGGAGATGACCAGTAGTATTGTTTCGGGTGAGATATGTGAATGAAAGGTTTAGTGAAAGTCCTCCCTAGATCGAAAAAGGAAAGATGAGACATCCTCATGTCAGAAAAACCACCTAGTAGTGGTTAGTAGTTTCCCTAGATAGACCCCCTAATTGTAGAGTATAGTGAGCAAAAAAAAGCGAGGAAAAGTTGAGAAACTAATCATAGAAGATATGCCCTCTGTAACACCATAAATTCTAGCTCCTCTTATGCTTTTGAATGCTATAATATCATGAAGCATATAGGATTTCCATAGAAAAGCACGAAAAAATGAGATTATCTTTGCATTGCGTAATATTAAAAATTTCAATTGGTGTTATGTGGACCATGTGAACTCATACTATACATCCTCATATTCAAACAAATCATTACAACTCATTTGCATCCCAAAATCATGCCTACAACTCATGAAAACTGAAATGGAGCATGGGAAATGGGAGTTCATTCTCAGCCAGAATCGGCCTCTTTTCTGAGCAAGCTTTGGAAAATCATAACTAAATTTAGAAAAATCAAAATCATGCAATCTTGCTCATTCTGGAAAGCTTAAGATGTCTAATTCACACTAAAACTACAACCATGTCATATCATCACATAGGACGTTTGACATCTAAAATAGTCCAAAGGTCCGACTAAAATCTGGAACTATCACAGAATTCTGCAGAAACCTTTGAAAATGTCTAATTAATTCCACAAAAATCCAATCCATGCAAATGATACCAATATGGAAAGCTATGGATGTTAAATAGAGAAGAAAAATATCTTTAAATCTGTCCATTAAGCCCAAACTTAGAAATTTAATGGAATAGTACTTCTGGTCGGGAAAATTTATTGATACTAGATAGAAATTAAAAAATTCGTATCTCCCTCTCTAAACTTCCAAATGAGGTGCTTCTAGTGGGTACGAGTCACTATGATTTCCTAGTTTCTCTGTATAAAATTTCATGGCAATTGGACATAATTTAAGGCTTATATGACAAAAAAAAATTTCAGACCAAATGAATAGTGCAGCAGATCAAAACTATAAATTTTGCCAACTTTGAAAAATCATCAAATATTCTGTAGACATCCAAAAATTATGGTCGTTAGCTTCCTAAAAGGCTCTCAATAAGACCTAATTGTATGCCAAATTTCAGATCAAGACTAACTCATTTAGATAAAAAGTGACATAGAGTTCTATTATGGTCAAATTTAGCTCCATATGGGGCACCAAACTTGCCAAATGGCCTTCCCTTGGTTGTGGCACCTTTTGGGTAAGTCTAAAAGTATATTTAAGACTTGTAGGAGCTGCCCAAATGGTCCTAAACCTTATTCATCTCATTTTGGCCATTCAACCCACACTTATGCATATTTCAAACAAATTTTCATATTGCACACTTTGGCATTACATACTCAAAATAGGTTCTAGAGGTCATACATCATATCCATACATTTAAACATTACATAATAGTATATTTACACATGTCTCAAGGTTCATAGTACATATAAAACATCATATACATTATGAACTATCATTATGGTTCCAAAATGGACAAAACAATGTATAAGCTTGTTAATCTTTCCTCTTCATGGTTGTTGGCTCCCTTCACCATAACTACTTGGTCCACCTAGCATGTTAGAACATTGAAGAGGAGGGAATGAGATTCAAAGAATCCCAATAGCTCATCTCCCATTTAATTATATAGAATATGTGCAAAGCAAGCCTTAAAAATGCATGCATGGACACAATGCAATTCATGAGCACTCAAGAAGCATGTTTAACATGTGAACAAGTCATACAAATCATTCAAGAGCTCACCAAGTGTTTAGATTGGCCTCACACTTCTCCTCATAGATTTTGGACTTGCCTCACGCTTTCTTTAAGAGCTTTGGATTCAACCATACTCTTGGGAGCCCACTTTGCTTTTGGGAGACTCTTTATTTTGTCTCAACCAAGTTTAAGGGTTCTTGGCTCATCCTTACCATGGTGAAGAGTTCTTGGCCTCTCTACACTCAAGCAAACTCAAGCAAACATCATACATTCATTTGAAAACATAACATGACATCATGAACTCATGGCATATAAAATCATGCTAGCATACTTTTCATGACTTGAAAATAGACATACACACATTTTAAGACAAGTTAAATACACATCCATGCATAAGAGAAGGTGGAGAGAGCTACCTTGCACATAATCACACACTTTTTCCTTAGATTTCAAGCCTCCTCTTTCGGTCACACACCCACAAGGTTGTGGAGATGGTTTCTCTTGGCCTAGATACAATTTATGGGAGCCAATTAGGTTCATGAAACAATCTTTAAAGCCATACAATTTGCTTAGATGCTAGATTGCTCTATAAGTTCCATTATGGTCTATAAATGCACTTAATGAAGCAACATCTCTCAAATCATTTATAGGCTTTATTCTTTCCTTTCAAATATGATTCTTGACTCCTTTTAAGCCTCTTGGAATCATCACACAATTAAAATAAAGAGCTTATTATCATGTTACTTCTTTAGGTCATAATATGGAACATAAAGCACCATCTCACATTCTATGCTTTCTAAATTTTTTCCAAGGCTTCCTCTTATATTCATTCATCATATATGACTTAAAAATGGGTTTAGAAAAATTTAAAACTATCCCTAGCTATATAAACCCCTTTAGGCTGAGGCTATGGAAGACTTTGGCTTCCATAGAGTTTGCTTTGTTTCTTTGATGGAGGAAGCACATAGGAAGACTTCTAGGAATCTTAGGAGCTCATTTAAACTCTCATTTAGATATAGGAATCAAGGTATCAATTCAGATTTTTCAAGGAACATACGAAACCCTAGACTTTGCATCTTGAATTTCCATGGTTATTTGTTAATTCTCTTTACATATTCTTAATCTCCACACTCTTTTTCCTTAGATTCATGCTTGGTTCTGCCTAAAAATCAAGTCCTCCTAGGGTTTTCTCATGTTAGATGAAATGGAGGAGGAGGAAACCAAAGATGACAACCATAAGAAGAGAAATTACCTTGTTTTCTTGCTTTTTCTCACTTGAATCTTGTGTTCTTTGAGCTCCTCTCTTCAAATCCGAATTTTTCCCTCAATTTCTCATTTAAAATAGATTCATATACTTCATTATAATCATAAGAAATAAAGGAGAATGAAGGAGAAGAGGTTTGGAAGAGAAAGAGCATGAAAAACTACTAATTTCTATACATTAAGCCTTTGATTTCTCTTCCTCTTTACCTTCCTCTTGTGCACCACTCTCCTTAGGGTTTTCCTCTGGTTTTGGGCAGAACTTGGTCGTGCAACGTGAAGGGAGAAGAAGGGTGCATCATATATATAGGTGGGAGGAAGTTACACTTTTCAAAAATTTCAATTTTGCCCTTCATTCTTGGCATTTCTGTTTCTCTTTTGTTTTAGCTCCTTTTTGAGAACCGTCTTTTCTATTATAAAATTTAGGTTTCCAATTGAATAAAATGCCTTTGGAATCACTCAAATTGGAGCGAAAACCTTCCCGAATGAATTGGTCAAGGTTCAGGTCAACTGACATTTGAAAACGTCCACTGGAGGGTTTTAACTGTCTTAGGACTTTCCATAGTTTTCAGGGCCTCTGAGAATTCTGGAGAACTTAAAACTTTTCTTTAAAAAACCCTCTTGTGTAAATTCCAAAAATTACCCAAAATTACAAAAATGCCACGATGTTTCGTAGGCTTTTCGTAAGAAATTGTTTCTTCATTCTAACTCTATTTTTCTTTCTGTCTGAGTCTGGGATTCTCATTTTTAGGAGTCTAGAATGCTTCCTAAATTTTTTGGGACCTTAACTATCTCATTTCGGGAGACTTCTTTTTGCATCCAGTGAATTTCGTTCATTTACAGAGAAATCATAGGTTACATTTCTCACGTTTTCTCTGATTTTCAGAGAATCGGATATTACACCCTCGCTTTAGTAACAACCAAATGTATAGATTAAGCTTAGAAAGGTAAACGGATAGGGGTCTGATAGTTAGTTAGATGAGCTCCCTAATATGAGAATGGTATAGGGTTAAGGCACATGTGTAGTCAAAGGACCCAGTAGAGCATAAGTTTTTAGTAAGGTAGAATTTGGACATTGAGAATACATGTCCTAGATTGGGTCAGTAGAACCCTAAAATTAATATACTATGCTCCTGGAGATAAGGCTAAAGAAATTAAATAGAGAAAAAGCCCAGCTCTGATCCGAAAGTAGAAATAAGCTGAGAGAGATAGATAATGCCTTAGTACCCTTAGGGAAGCTCGAGGGAACTAGAGACTGCCTCTGAAGGTGGGCCTCGTATTATGTAGAAAAAGAGTATAAGCTGAGAGCATTATATGAAATAAAATCCTTCTTACCAAGGGATGGTCTAGCTAAGAGCAGAGTAAGAGTACGAACAAAAAATAGACCCCTTGATGTTACAGAGAGAGATAAGTAGAGGAACCCCAGGAAAAGTGCAGGTGCTCTTGAGCATAGAGAAAACCTGAACTGGCAACAGAAATAGCTAGTAGTGAAACATTCTTGTACCTAAATAAGAAGATAAGAAAGGTAGAATGAGAAGGTATGACAATGTTCAAGCCGATGACATATTAAATTAAGAATAGACATTCAGTTAATGTACTTGAGTACTAAAAAAAGCACACTTGTCCTTAGCGTAGATGCCTTTCTAACATGATAGTGGTCGAAGAAAATAATCGGGCAATGCAGAGAGATCTCGGGATGTAGTAGAGGAAGAATCCTACTTTCCCCAAGTACTCTACGAAAATAAAGCAGATATAAAAAGATAAGAGAGAGGTACTTTAGATTACTGAGAAACTTGTAATATACAGGTGATAGTGGCCTTGAGCTCAGTCATGAGGCGTCTGTGTATTAGTGTTTGATATTCTAGTTTGCTTGCAACAATGGTCATATGATATTAGGCCTGATCAACCTAATAGTAATGTGACTTAAGTGCGTAGCAAACGATGACATCAATCACCAAAGTGTCCCGATAATCGAAGAGTATCCTAACTAGTTAAAGAACGAGATAAGTCAAAAAAGAAAGGTAAAGGGATTCCAATACTATCAGAATAGTAAGGTGAGCATGCAGAAAGGAATCTTTAGTAGAAAGTATTCAGATTTAGTATGCATAGCCCGAGCCCCTTATAGTATATGTAAATGAAATGAATAGGGACCAGTGTATAACCTCTCTCATGCTAGAGATGTTCACCACACTCAGTGTGTGAGATGCCTTAGTGCCAAAATACTTAAAAGCAGAACGTGGGCATAGTGAGAACTATAGGATATGAGAGGAAGGCTAAAACGAGTATATGTAAAGTAAGTAAGCTAATAAAGTAAGAAAAAGAAAGCCTAAGTAAAAAGGGGCTGAAGTGGAAATCTGAGGATCCTATGAAGAGTGATGAATGAAAATTAAAACACTTCCTAGTATTATTATGATGGGATCCTAGAGAATGAGATGACACAGAATCCACTTCGCATGAAAGAGCATGATGTATATATGAGTTTAGCCTAAGCTATTATGAGTGATGGTAATCAGACTTAGTGAGCATGTATTTTACTGTCAGATACAGTGATCTTCGACTTTGACATCTCCCAGAAATGGATTGTAGTAGATCCCAGCATAGCACAACCGGTTGCAGTAGATCCTAGCAGGGCTCTGAGAGGTCGCAGTAGACCTAAGGGTCACATAGATCCCACAGAATTACAAAGAGCCCTAGCCACAATATGATAGATCTCTGGTAGAGATGGCAGCCTGAAATAGTTTTACAGAGTAGTTAGTCTCAGAGACTAGTACAGTTTTTACTAGCTTTTGTCTCAGAGACTAGAGATCTCCTAAGTTTGGTAGACCATTGCCACAGAGATATGAAGGCTTTACTCATATAGTTAAACCACTGACTAGCTCTCTTTAGAGATGAGTATAGTGTATAGGATGAGGAAAACGAGATATTAGCTTCCCATAGTTAGAGCCAGATGAATCGCTACCTAGTAGATAGTAGCCCTGACCGAGGGATAGAGAGATCTTCGCATGCTAGCTTATGCATTAAAAAAGGGATCAGCTGCAGCTTTTATATGAGGTAAGTGGTATAGTATATCTCCAGTAAGCGAAACTGTGAGAATAGCTAGCATCCCATCAGAACCTAGCAATAGTTAGTGGTAATAGCTCTTGAGTGCTAGTATGAGATATATGCTAGGCTAATCAAGATTAAAATAAGGGACTATAAAATGCTATTGTAAGTGAACGAAGGGAGAAAAAGTCCCAACCTACAGAGATAGATGTAATAGTGAAAAAAAAACTGGGATCATTAGTAGCAGAAACTCCTCAAAGGAGTTGTAATCCCAATAAGTAATTGAGATGTGAGGCCTGTGACAGAAAGAATGTGAATTGTAATCATAGGATGAGCTAGTAAGAAAGAACATAGAGATAAACAGTGGATGAAACATGTAAATAAACAGACAGATCGAAACCTCCTGTGGCTCTAATGATCAGAAAAGATGATGAGATGTTATGGGAAGCCATTCAGAGAGGATACGGGAGACGCATTATGAAATATGTTACCTCTCGAGATGTGTAAATGTGTCCACTGAAAGAAACAAACGGGTTAATATTAACCCAATATGATTAGTAAGCTCCCCCAGAATAGGCCTCCAAAGTCAGAAATTGCTTTCCCTTATGAAAGAGAACTAGTTAGTACAGTATAGCAATAGAGCCCTCATTAAAGGCTAATAGTGAAAAATTCCCTGGCCGAGAGAAAATTCGAAAGAATGAAATCACTAAGAAAAGGGTATAGAGCCAGGAAGAAGGGCAAGAACAGAACAGTTAGCCAGAAAAGAAAAGAGTAAGAGAAAGCGTACCCCAAATTTTGAGGATGAAATTTTTTTAAGGGGGAGAAATGTAATATCCAGTTCTCTAAAAATAAAAAAAACATGAGAAACATAACGTACAAGTTCTTCGTAAACGAACACAATTCACCGGACACAAAAGGAAATCCCCCAAGATGATGAAGTTAAGGTCCCAAAAAATTTAGGAAGCATTCTAGACTCCTAAAAATGAGAATCCCAGGCTCAGACGGAAAGAAAAATGGAGCTAGAATAAAGAAACAATTTCTTACGAAAAGCCAACAAAATGTAATGGCATTTTTGTAATTTTGAGCAAATTTTGGAATTCACAAAGGAGGGCTTTTTTAAATGAAAGTTTTGAGTACTCCAGGGTTTTCAGAGGCTCTGAAACTATGAAAAGCCCCATATAGTTAAAACGCTTCCGGTGGATATTTTTCAATGTCAGTTGACTTGAACTTTGACCGATTCATTCAGGAAGATTTTAGCTCCAAATTGAGTGATTCCGAAGGTATTTTATTAAATTAGGAACTTAAATTTTATAATGGAAAAGATGGTTCTAAAAAAGGAGCTAAAACAAAGGAGAAACGAAAATGTAAAGTACAAAGGGCAAAATTGAAATTTTTGAAAAAGTCATTTTGCCCTAATTATATATAGGTGGCGCCTCACACTCTCCCTCATTTAGCTTCAGATTTTCCAGCCTCAAATAAAAGCAAAACCCTAGGAGAGTGGTGCACCAAGGGAAGAGAAGAAGGATGAAAAATTCAAGTCTTTAGGTATGAAAATTTACTTGTTTTTCATGCTTTCTCTCCACTAATCTCTTCTCTTTTTCCCTCTTCTTCTCCATGATTTTTCTGAAGTTTTGAGGGCTGTTTTGAAGGAAGAATAGAGGAGAATTTTTGGATTTGAAGAGAAGAGCTTGGAGAAAGCAAGATTCAAGCCAAACTAACTAAAAAAATAAGGTAAAAATACATTCTATGGTAGCTAGATTGATGTCCCTTTCTTCTCCATTTCGACCTACACTAAGAACCCTTGGGGGATCTAATTTTCAAGCCCAACCAAGCATGATTCTTAGGTATTTGATGGAGAGGAATAAGAATATGCAAAGAAAACTATGAAATAGGCATTAGAATTCAAGAGGCAAAACCTAGAGTTTCTAGTGTACCTTCTAATTTCTGAAATTATATGATGATTCCTAGGCCTAAGTAAGAGTTTAAATGAGTTCTTGAGATATCTAAGATACTCCCCACAAGCTTCCTCCTTCAAGAAAACAAAGACAACTCCAAGAAACCCTAAACCTAGGCATGTCTCGGCCAAGGAGGGTTCTAGGTGTAGGGGAGAGTTTTAAATTTTTCTAAGGCCATTCCTGAGTCATATTTGGTGATTGAAAATGAAGGGAGGCCTTGGAAAAATTTTTAAACTCATGGAAAGTGATTTGGTGCTTTAGGTTCTATATTATGACCTAAAGAAACAACATGGTGCTAGGCCTTTTATTTTAATGATGTGATGACTCCATGAGGCTTAAAAGGAGTCAAAAATCATATTTAAAAGGAAAGAATGAGGCCTAGAAATTATTTGTGGGGTGTTGCTTCATTAGGTGCCAATATGGACTATAATGGGGGTTATAAAGCCAACTAGTGTTTAAGCAAGTTGCATGGCCCTAGAAATTATTTTATGAACTTAATTGGCTCCCATAAATTGTATTTAGGCCAAGAGAAACCATCTCCACCAATTTGTGGGTGTGTGGCCAAAAGAGGGGGTTTGAATTTCAAGGAAAAAGTGTGTGATTGTATACAAGGTAGCTCTCTCTACCTTCTTTCATGCATAGATGTGTATTTAGCTTGTCTCAGAATGTGTGTATGTGTATTTCCAAGCTATGAAAAGTATGCTAGCATTCCTTTATGTACCATGATTCTTGACGCTATGTTATGCTTCCAAATGAATACATGATGTTTGTATGAGTTTACTTGAGTGTGGAAAGGCCAAGAATTCTTCCCTTGGGTAAGGATGAGCCAAGAACCCTTAAACTTGGTTGAGACAAAGTAAAGAGTTTCCCAAAAGCAAAGTAGGCTCTTAAGAGTATGGTTGAGTTTAAAGCTCTTAAAGAATGGGTGAGGCAAGTCCAAGATCCATGAGGAGAAGTATGAGGCCAATTTAAACACTTGGTGAGCTCTTGAATCTCTTGTATGATTAGTTCATATGCTAAGTTTGCTTTTAAAATGTGCATGACTTCTATCTTTCCATGCATGCATTTGTACAGCTTGCTTTGCACATATTATATATGATAATGGATTCTTTGAATCTCATCCCCTCTTCTCTAATGATCTAACATGCTAGGTGGACTAAGTAATTATGGTGAAAGGAGCCAACAACCATAAAGAGGAAAGATTGACAAGCTTATGCATTGTTTTATCTATTTTGGAACCATAATGATGGTTTATAATGTATATGATGTTGTATATGTACTATGAACCTTGAAATATGTGTAAATATATTATTATGTGATGTTTAAATGTATGGATATGATGTATGATCTCTAGAACCTATTTTGAGTATGTAATGCCAAAGTGTGCAATATGGAAGTTTGTTGTAAATATACATAAGTGTGGGTTGAATGGCCAAAATGAGATACATGAGGTTTGGGACCATTTGAGCAACTCATTCAAGTCTCAAATATGCTTTTAGACTTGCCCAAAAGGTGCCAACACCAAGGGAAGACCATTTGGCAAGTTTGGTACCTCATATGGAGCCAAATTTGACTATAATAGAACCCTATATCACTTTTTAGCCAAATAAGCTAGTCTTAATCTAAAATTTGGCATGTAATTAGGTCTCATTGAGAGATATTTGGGAAGCTAAAGGTCATAATTTTTGGAGGTCTATAGAATATTTGATGATTTTTCAAATTTGGCAAAATTTATGGGTTTGGTCTGATGTACTATTCATTTGGTTCGAAATTATTTTCTATCACACGAGGCTCAAATGATATCCAATTGCCTTGAAATTTTATACAAAGAAACTAGGAAATCATAGTGACTCATGTCAACTAGAAGCACTTCATTTGGAGGTCTAGAGAGGGAGATATTAAGTTTTGAAGTTTCTGTCTAGTATCAATAAATTTTTTCGACCAGAAGTACTGTTCTATTAAATTTTGGAGTTTAGGCTTGATGAACTAATTTAGAGATATTTTTTCTCTCTAATTAACATCTACAGTTTTCCAAATTAGTATCATTTGAATAGATTAGATTTTTTTGGAATTAATTGGATATTTTCAAAATTTTTTATAGAATTTTGTAATAGTTTCAAATTTCAGTCAGACCTTTGGACTATTTTGGAGGTCAAACGTCCTGTGTGATGAATGCTATGACTTTGGCATATTTGTAGTGTGATGTAGACATCCTAAGCTTTCCAGAATGACCAAGATTACATGATTTTAATTTTTCTAGATTTTGTTATGATTTTTCAAATTTGCCTAGAAATGAGGCCAATTCTGGCCGAGAATGAACACCCATTTTCCATGCCCCTTTTCGGTTTCCATGAGTTGTAGGCATGTTTTTGTGATGCAAATAAGCTGTAATGATGTAATTAAATATGAAGATGCATAGTATGAGCTCACACGGTCCACGTGACACTAAAATAAATTTTTAGATATGATGAAATGCGAATAAAAACTAATTTCTCTGGCTTATTCTTATGGGAAATCTATGTGATTCATGCTATTATGCCATTCAAAAGTATGAGATGAGCTAGAATTTATGTTATTACAATATGAGTCCTAGAATTATGGTCAATAGGTTGAGAAAGAAAAGTTCTAGAAAGAGAGTCCTAAAGGGCCTATAAAGAGCTAAGAATATATAAATTCATGGCATAACATCACATAAAGCCACATGAAATGGCCTTAGCATTGATCTGAGCATGATATGATATTATAGACCATTAGTGTAGCAATAGGACACAAAGTCAATACCTGGCAAAAAAAGGGAAAGATTAGTAGAAAGAGAAGACTAATAATTGTTGCATTAGGTGTAAGCTTCTATCAAGTAACATTTTGCTCCTTTCTGTCATGCTTTTAATTGTTTGAGTGCTTGGTTGTTTGTATGTCATGTTTGCTTGATATTTGAATGAGTTATATGTGATTTATATAAGTTACTGGCCTAGTAAATGAAGCTTTATCTGATGATAGTTAAGAGAAGAGGACCAAAGAATTGAGCACAACAATTCTTCCTTGTGCTAAGTGAGCCACTTAGGAAAGAGTCTAGTAAGCTTCGCCAAATTCTAGCTTTATGCATCCATATTTTCACATGTTTAGAAAGTTTAGAGGTTAAAAAAAAATGCATACATGTATACATGCATATTTATGTGCTTGAGTGGTTATTGCATGCTAGAGTAGGGATTTTGATATTGAGATTCTTCCTAGAATCTCATCCTATGATTCCACTCACCCTATGCCAAGTAATAGCAATAGAATAGACAAAGGAAAGTTCATAGTGCCTTAAATAAGGGGGTGCCTAATTTAGTGTTACTTTAAATTCCATGTAAATGTGTAACACCATCTCTATATAGTTTTTAACTCATGGAACACTTGGCATATGATACACAAATACATGAAAATAACACTTTTTGGCAATAGTTAATTACATAATTGAAAGTTCATTAATTCATTCTTGGCTTTAAGAACCATGTGGGTTTACCAATAACATTATCCATGCATAACGTATCTATTCATATCAAAAACATCATAATTCATCACACAAACCTTAGATTTTGGACCACATTGCACAATATCAGAATTTTGCTCTTGGGTTCTAAGACCAATTTTCTGATATGAATTTTGGAAATTCATAACTAATCCTAAAAAAATAGAAATCATGAATGCTATAGCTTTTGGAAAAGCTCTAGATGTTAACTTACTATAAAAATAATCTTAGACCAAGACAAAAGTATTTAGCCTATGAAAATCGATGGCACAATAACCTAGGTTGTGCTCTTAGACTGATATGGATCCTAAACTTCCAAAATTCATAACTCTCTCTATACTAATCCAAATTGAGTTCTCTTGGTGGTTATAGAAAGATTATGATGTCTAGTTTATGTTTATAAAATTTTGTAAGCATTAGATTTCATTTGACTCATAAGTAACATAAGAATGCAAAGTGATCATATGAATAGTACCCTTGATAATTTTTGCATAATATGTCTAGTTTATGCTTATAATAAATTCTATAGAGCTCCAAATTGAGTCGTCTTTGACTTTGTGAAAATATCTAGATAAGATCTAGTTTCTTGCTAAATTTAATGCAAAAAATTATCCATTTAGTTAGACTTTGGTTCAGCTCAAGAAAATAGTCAATTTGAAGTCCATAAAGGGATAAAAAGGCACCAAATGGTCTTTTACTCAATCCACAACCATTTGAGCATGTCCAAAAGCATAAACATAGCCTATGAGAGCATCCTAAATGGTTCCTAGTTATTAATATACACATATACATTAAGGCACATGGATGGCAAAAAACTCATATGTATACATTTGGTTCTAAAATGGATTTGTACATCATATTTACATGCTCTTACACATATTTAATAATTTACATCTCATAAACATTAGAGTTACAAAATTTGACATAAAAATGTCTAAAATTCCTATTCCATTGTCAAAGTCCCATGCTTCAAGATGTTTGACTTCCATTTCTTGGTCTACTTGACTCACCTAGACATGGTTAGATGTATATAGGGAAAGAGTGAGATTCAAAGAATTCTAATAGCTCTTTACCCTTTCAAACATATATATATATATATATGATGCATTTACATGTCAAAGAATGCATGCATGCCAAAAACATTTCTCATGAACATACATAATCAATTTTCTTATCATATAAACTCATACATGTCAAATATAGGCTCTAAAGGGTGTTGGTCTAGTCTCACCCAATTTCTTTAGGACTTTTGAATTTGCCTCATCTACTTTCAAGGGGCTTTTGACTTAGTCTCACTCTTTTTTAAACTTTTGGCTTTGTCTCACATATTTTTAGGGACTTTTGGCTCATCCTCACCCATTCTAAGGGACTTTTGGTATAACCATACCTATTTAAGCCACTTTGCATCTAAAATCACATTTCAAGAAGCATAATGGTACCATGACAAGTAATCAATAGCTAGAAACATATCTCATGATTCAAACATATACACAAGCATCCAATGATAAGCAAACATCTAAGGAATGCATGAAAGAAAGGTTAGAGAACAACTTTGAAGCATGAACACAAACTTTTCTCTTTGGTTACTCCTTCCCTTGTTTGGCCATACACATGCAATTAGTGGGACTTGATATACTTGGCCTAAACATATCAAGTGAGGCATAATTCAATCATTAGAACAAGTTCTAGCCTTATACAAACTCTATGCAAGCTTACTTTGTTCTAAGATACCATTATGGTTCTATACAAGACATAATGAAGCAGCCCTTGGGATTCATGATCTTAGCTCCAATTTCTCATTCATTCTAGGTCTCTTGACTCCATTTAGACTCCTTAGAGTTATTACAATTTCAATTTAAGGACTCTAAACTTAAGTTGCTTCTTTATGTCTTAAAATAGAGCCTACACCTCTATCTCATAAACCATGATTCCTAAATTCATGCCAATGCTTCATTTGATGTTCATTAATTATTTTTAGTCCTTTTCTAGCTTTAAAATTAATTAAAACTCTCCCTAGGTACTTGGGCATGCTTAGGCTAAGACATAAGCAAGGAAAGGGACCCATTGAGTTTCATTCATTTTCTTTAGGGAGTTGGCACATGTAAGGCTTAATAAATGTCTTAAGAACTCATATACACTTTTAAACAACTTAAATTTCCATTAAAAGGTCTCATATTTGCCTAGGTACAACAAAATTCCTAAATTCTACAACTTGAATTTTAAAGCTTTTCTTTTAAAGCTAACTACATATTCTTATTTCTCATACTTTAAAACCCTTGTTTCTTCCTTGCTAAGACTAGAAATCATCCCCCCTTTAGTGGTCTAGGGTTGGCCAAAAATTCACCCATGGAGAACAAGGAAGAAGAAGCAAAGGAAGCCTTGGAAGTTACCTTAATTTCACACTTTTTCAAGAGCTCTTTCACTTGCTTATTGTCTTTCCTCCAATTTCTATCCTCCTCTCATTGAACTAGCCATGAATCATCCTTAAATCAATCATCAAAACAATAAAAAAAGAGAGGAGAAAGAGGAGAACAAGATTGATGAAAGAAGAAGCATGAAAAACTATGAAATTTCTTACCTTTTTCCTTAGTTTTTCCTTCCTTCTCTCCTCCCTCTTGGTGTGCCACTTCAAGAAGCTTAGGGTTCTATTTTGGTGTAGAAGAAAATTGGTCAAGGCAGATGGAAGAAGTGAGGCATGATATATATAGGCTAGGGATTCATTTAAGACTTTTCAAAATTTTAATTTTGCCCTTCATTCTTGGTTCTTTTCATTTGAGCTCATTTCAACTCCTTTTCGAGAATTATCTTTCCATTATGAAGTGTAGGTCCTATAATTTATAAAATGCTTTTGGTTTCATCCAAATAGGATTTAAAATTTTTTCGAACAAATCAGTTAAAGTTTAGGTCAACTAACATTCTAAAATAGAAACCAGAAAGATTTTAACCATTTTAGAGGTTCTTATGATTTTTAAGGCCTATAGGAACCCCAAGAAACTCAATTTTTCTATTCAAACATTCCTCTTTTGATTTTTCTAAAAGTTATCCAAAATTACAAAAAATGCCACTAATTTTTGTCTAATTTTATTTAATTATTTCGACTCTAGTCTTTGAGTATCTTAAACCTTGTATCCTTATTTTCAAATTTTCAAATTTTTAGTTTATTTTTTTAATTTTATTTGGCCTCAAATCTTTCTATTCAAGGGACTTCCTTTTATAACTAGTTCATTTTTAACCTTTTTAGATAATATGTATTTGATGATGTAATCCTAATTATGACATTTATTTGATAGACTAGTGAATATATGAATATTTTTAGTAATGTAGTTACTTATTTATGAGTTTATGAGCATACTAATATTCTAGTGACTAATGAGACTAGATCTAAATGCTAATTGATAATTGAGCCCAGTGACTGATAGAATTTAGTATTATGGACCTAAGTCTTATACGGGTAATTGGTCTTCTTAGAAGAGAGGGCTACAGTGCCTGGGCAGCATCTGATTCCTTATTATTATTCTGCCAAATTTTTTAGAATTCTAGAATGCCTAACCATAAGATTCAAGTATGTATATGGACATTAAATGTGATATTTCATTTTTTAGTCATCATAGAATGTTTTGGAAACTAAAAGTAGTTCTAGACTATGGAGACCTACCTTCAGCATTGATTCTAGTCTAGTGTACCATCTAAGTTTACATTAAGAGAGAGTAAGGCACATTTAAGTTCAAGAACTATTCAAAGAGTTTTAATAAAGAAAATTTTAGTACTTATGTAATACCTTGATCTCTTAGCTATTTTACCATGGTCTCATTATCCATCTCAATGCATTTCATATGGATTGAAGCATAATCACATAAAGAAGCCAACATTTCCCATGAAAAAGGCATTAAATTAATGGAATTAATTGTGTTACCTAAGATCCCAATTCCTCATTTTATGCTCCATGAACTATGTAAACTCATCAACATCAATTTCTAGTTATAACACATCCATACAAGTTATAAACATAATAATTGACCTCATTCATTTTGGATTTGAAGCTATATGACACAAAGCTCATGGTTTGCTCTTGGGTTCTAATTTCAATTTTTTGATACAAATTTTGAAAATTCATAACTAATTCTAGTAAAATCAAAATTAAACAAACTATACCATTCTAGAAAGTTGTGGATGTCTACTTTTGACTAAAAATAATTTTAAACTAATGTAGTAGCCTTAAGCTAACAGAAATCAGTGGAACAATAACATAGGTTTGGTTATGTGATTGGTACAATCATGCAACTTCAAAAATTTATATCTCCCTCTAAAAAACTCTAAATAAGGTGATCTTGATGGCTATGGAAAGCTTATGGTGTCTAGTTTATGCTTGTAAAATTTCATGAGCATTGGACTTCATTTGACCCATGACACAGAGAAGCAAATTGACCAAATGAACAGTAACCATACCATTTCTACATAATTTAGCCAACTTTGAAAAATCATAATAAATTCTATAGAGCTTCAAATTAAGTACTCTTTGACTCTATGAAAAGCTCTAGATGAGACCTACTCACTGGTCAAATTTCATGGAAAAGCTCTTTCATTTGGTCATACTTTAATTTAGCCCTTCATTTGGTCAACGTTGAAGTCTAATGCTCTTAAAATTTTACAGACACAAATTAGACACCATAAGCTTTTCATAGCCACTGAGATTACCCTATTTGAAGTTCTGTAATGGGAGATATGAATTTTTGAAGTTGCATGATAGTACCAGTAATGTAGCCTAACCTATGTTAATTTTCCATTGGTTTTTGCTGGCTTAAAGCTACTGCATTGATTTGGAATTATTTTTATTCAAAAGTAGACATCTATAAATTTCCAAAATGGCATGGCTTGCTTAATTTTGATTTTTTTTAGAATTAGTTATGAATTTTTAAAATTTGTATTAGAAAACTGAAATTGGAACCCAAGAGCAAACCATGAGCTTTGTGTGATGTAGCTTCAAAATCGAAATGAATGAGGTCAATTATAATGTGTATGACTTGTATGGATGTGTTATAACTAGAAATTGATGTTGATGAGTTTATATGGTTCATGGAGCATAAAATGAGAAATTGGGATCTTACGTAACAATTAATTCCATTAATTTAATGCCTTTTTCATGGCAAACATTGGCTTCTTTATATGGTTATGCTCTAAGCCGTATGAAATGCATTCAGGTGGATAATGAGACCATGGTAAAATAGCTAAGAGGTCAGGGTATTACATTTATTGGTATCAAAGAAAAGTTCCAGGCTTTTTAGGGATGTTTATGGCTTGAGGATGTGGCGATAAGGCTATATAAAAGCTTGTATAGTTATGAAAAGCCTTGTATAGGACATTTTTGGGTGTCTAAAAGTGGTGTATGTCTATGGTTATGCTAAGCGAGTTAGGGAGTAGTGTTAGTGTAGGCAGTGAACATTAGGAGAGGTTGGCCTCTAGAATTGCTTTAATAAAGTTAAGTGATCCTACAGCTAGAGCTCTATGAGTTATGGTAGCACGCTGGGATCAATGGTAAGTCGTGTGTATGAGTAGTGAGAGATTTCTGTGTGGTTGCTAGAAAAGCTTGCTTAGAGAGATTATGAGAGACCTAATCCTTCCTAATTACCACACCCATACCATTTGGAGATGTTTTGCCTGATGTAGAGTTAGATATTGATGCAACACAATATGAGGTGAAATTGCTGTTATATAAGGCCAACTTAGAGGGGAAATGAGAAAGAGAGTTATTTCCCCTAGCCAAGGCACCCAAATATCTAGATGAATTGGAAGGTTTAAAAAGTTATTCCTTCAAGCCAAAGGCTAGAGTCTATAGGCAACACTTCAAAGAGCCTTGATAGCCCAGATGTACTATTGGGCTATACATGAATAATGTAAGGGGTAGAACCCTTTAGCCTTGATGGTAGGCTGAATACAAAGGTAGATGAGGCTCGAATCATGTAGCCAGAAAGGAAGTACCAGTGATGATGGAGTGTATTGCCATGTGGAAGGCCTTATTAGTTATACTTAAATTCATGTGAGAAATGAACTGTTATGGGGTTAGATAGAGCCCAGAGAATAAGACGCCTGTGTGAGCATGATGAAAGAGAGATAATGACCTATTAGCAGATGTTGAGAATAATTAAGCAATAGATAAGCAGTGGGCTTAGTATATGAGTCTAAGAAAGAAACTAGCTTAGCTGATGAATGAGGCCAAGCATATTTAAGATTGAGTAGTGTAATACCATGATTCTATGACTCATCTCATATCATATGTAGACTTATTTCCATGAAGCACATGAATTCCTCAAGAAAAAGTCATAGAAAAATATAATTAAATTACATTATGTCACGGGTAAATTTTTCATTCAGTGTTCTGTGGGCTATATAGACTCATCCACTTCATTCTCACATTTAAATATACAAATAAAACTTATAACAAGCTCAAGAAGTGGCCTAGAACTCGTGCAAATGGATGGTATACTAAAAAACATAGTGTACAACCTCGGGTAGGATTTCCAGATTTTGTGCCTAAATTTTGAAAAATTATAACTAATTCTAAAAAAATCAAAATCAAACACACTATACCATTATGGAAAGCTACAGATATATAATTTATGTAAAAATAAATCCAAACTACAGCAGGGGCTTCTAGCCTCCAAAAAATGATAGAATAATACCAGAGGTCGACTGTCATTACTAGTACTATCTTCCAATTTCAAAAATTCATATCGCTCTGGTCAGAGGTCTAATTGGGGTGATCTTAGTGGTAATGGAAAGTGCATCATGTCTAATTTATGCCTGTAAAATTTTATAAGTATTAGACATCATTGGCCCCATGAATGACTCAGTCCAAATTTTTAACCATATGAATAGTGTTTGCATTAGTTTAGCAAAAAAATGCCAACTTTGAAAATTAATAATTAATTCCACAAAGCTCAAACTAATTTGGTCTTTAGCTTCTCAAAAAGCTCTAGATAAGATCTATATATCTTTCAAATTTGATGGGCAAATTCATTCATTTGGTTAGATCTTGATATAAGGTTGTGAAATGATCATTTTTTAAGTTTTATAAAGGGTCCAAATGGTCTATTTTGAGCTCAAAGGCAACCATAACCACTTGAGCACGTAGGAATGCACCAAGATGACATTTTAAAATTGTCTCAAAGTGTACAAACCCAGATTTCTCAAACTCATTCATCCACCACATGATATATATAAGAATGCATATGTCTAGTCTTGCCATTCTATACCCAAATCATGCTATATCATGTGTATGTCATTAATTCTCATTCATACATCATATATATAAGTATTTACACATGTTCAAATGATTACATAATAATTCCATCATAGGATTACATTGTATGCCATGTGTATAGCTACAAGAGAGATAAAACTAGGTATTTTAATGTCAAACTCTCATCTCCCAGCTTAGTGGCTTCCATTACCTTGTTCATTTATTCCACCTAGCATGTTAAGACATTGGAGAGGAGGGAATGAGATTCAAAGAATTCTAATAGCTCATCTCTCTTTCAATCATATATAAAGAATGCAAAACAAGTCTTAAAATTGCATGCATGAGCATCATGAAGTGCATGATCATTCAAGAGGCATTCTTGGCACTTGAACAAGTCATATAAAGCATACATAGGCTTGCCAAATAAGTGGATTAGCCTCACCCATCCTTTTATGAATTTTAGAGTTGCCTCACCCATTTTTTCTAAGAGATTTTGACTTAACCTCACTCTTAGGAGACTCTTTACTTTGTTTCAACTAACTTTAAGGGTTTTTGCCTCATCCTTACCATGGCTAAGGGTTCTTGGCTTTACCACACTTAAGCAAATCCAAGCAAACATACTAGGCATCATTTGAAAACATATTACAATATAATGGTACCTTGGAACAAAAGCATATGCTTGAACACTTTTTATGACTTAAAACACACATATACAAATTTAAAGATAAGGTAAGCACACATTCATACATGAGAGAAAGTGGAGAGAGCTTTGTCAAACTTGCATACTTTCTTTCTTGAACTTAGTTCCTCTTCCACAACCACACACTCGCAAAAAAGTAGGATGTGTTTCCCTTGGCTTAGACACATAATATGGAAGCCAATTATACTTTTGAACTAAATTCTAAAGCTACACATTCACTAAAAAAACTAGGTAGCTTATATGGCTCTTTTATCGTTCTATAATACACTTAATGAAGCAACCCAATGGAAATACGATCTTTGCTCCATTCTCTTCATTCATTTATGATTCTTGACTCCTTTTAGGTCTTTTGGAGTCATCACACAATCAAATTAAGGAGCTTAGTTAGGTGTTACTTCTTTAAGCTATAATATCTATGATACCATCTCACTTTCCATAGCTTCTAAAATTTTTTCAAGCCTTCCTCTCATCCTTTTCCATTATATATGACTTACAAATAAGCTTGGAACAAATTAAAACTATCCTTAGGTGCTCTATCTAGCTTAGGCTGAGGTTAGGCTTCAAGGAAGCACTAAATAGATTTGCTTTGTTTTCTTGATGGAAGATGCATATGAGGAGCCTTCTAGGGATCTCAAGAGTTCATCCAAACACTCATTTAAGCCTAGGGATTATTGTAACAAATCAAATTTTTCATTGAGCACTTAAATCACTAATGATGCTATCTTGAAAACTAATGGTTCTTTGTTAATTTTTTTTTGCATATTCTCATTCTCCACACCAAATTTCCTAGGATTCACACTTGGTTCTACCTAAAATCCAATCCCTTTTGGACTTCTCTAAGGTGGCTGAATCTACAAGAGAGGGGGGAGGAAGAAGCTACCATAAAAGTAAGATTTTACCTTGTTTCCTTGGCTCCTTTTGTTTGTTCTTGACTTGTCTTGGCTTCCTTTCCTTAAACACGAATTTTTCCTCTCTGTTTTACCTCCAAAATAGCACCAAAAACTTTAAAAAAACCATAGGGAGAAAGGGGAGAAGGAGGAGAAAAATTTTGCTAAAGAAAGAGCTTGAAATTCCATGAAGTTTCTTACTTTTTCCTTGCCTTTTCTCCCTTCAAAACCTCTTCCCTTGGCACGCCTAAGAGTTGGCTTTCTTCTTTGATTTTAGGGTAGAATTAGGTTAGTTTAGAAGAGGAGAGAAAGGGGGCATGAAAGAAGAAGGGGTTTCTTGAAGTTTCTTTTTCAAAAATTCTAATTTTGCCCTTCGTTCTTGGTAATTTCGTTAAAATTTGTATGGCTATTTTGACTCTAGTTTCAAGGCACTTCTAACCTTGAATCACCATTATTTGAGGTTTAAAATATTATTCTAATTTTATTAGACCTCAAATCACTCTATTTGAGGGACTTCCTTTTGTATCCAATGAATTTCGTGTGTTTATGGAGAAACCATACGTTACGTTTCTCATGTTTTCTCTCATTTTCATAGAACATGATATTACAATAACAACTCTTTTTAAAAGAGCCATGATTCTAGTAAATGATAAAATATAAGGCCTATGATAGAAAGAAATATGATGATGAACTATGGGATGAGCTAATAAGAAAACAAATAAGATTTATATAGTGGACTGAATCTCTAAGTAAGTTAAATAAGCAGACAGAGGTCTCTAATGGTTATTAATGAATAGAGAAAAGTAATGAGATCTTATAGAAAGCCATTAAAAGATAGTATGGGATATTTAATATTAAGTAAGTTGTCTCCCAAGACATATACAAGTAAGTCCATTAGGCGGGAAAGCCAACCCCTATGAATGGGTTAAAACTAGTCAGATGTGCACCAGTAAACTCTCCCAAGAAATAGACTAGAGTTATAAGAGTATATGCAGTGTCATAAATTACTTTCCTTTATGATAAAAGCAAGTTAAATGCTCTGTAGTAATAGCACAAAAAAAGAGAATAAGATATAGTAAACTAGTGACATAAATTCCCTGGTGGAAGAGCTTATTCTCTAAAGTAAGTAAATAGAGCTAGGAAAAAAGGAAAGCAAGGGCCAGTTAATGAGAATATAAGAAAAGCTAGATGAAGTTATACCCATAAATTTCGAGGATGAAATTTATTTAAGGGGGAAAGAAATGTAACATTTGGTTCCTCCATAAATGTGAGAAATGTAATATTCGGTTTCTCCGTAAATATATGAAATGCACCAGATATAAAAGGAAGTCTCCCAAATAGAATGATTTGAGGTCTAATAAAATTACAATAATAATTTAGATCTCAAATAATGAGGATCCAAAGTCAGAGGTATCCTGAAAACGGAGTAAGAATAATTAGACAAAATTTAACAAAGATGTAGTGGCATTGCATTTTCAAAATTTTGGGCATTTTTAGAAAACTCCAAGGAAGGATTTTTAAATAGGAAAAATGAGTTTTTCAAGATTCTTAGAGTCCTTAAAAACCATAGGAACCTCTAGAATGGTTTAAACCCTTTCGGTTTATGTTTTAGAGTATTGGTTGATCCAAACTTTGACCGGTTCGTTCAGGAAGGTTTTAAATCCAATTTGGATGAAACCAAAAGCATTTTATGAATTAAAGGACCTAAATCTTATGATGGAAAATATCGTTCTTAAAAAGGAGTTAAAATGAGCCTCAACGGAGCAAACAGGTATGTTAGGGCAAAATGGTCATTTTGAAAAATTATAAAAAGAGGCTTTTTAAGATTACACCTTATCATTTTCTCCAAGCTTCCATTTTCAGATTTTTAGAGTTATGGCTTGACACTAAGAGGGAAGAAGTTTAAGTTTCTATTTAGGTAAGTAAACGGCCCCGTTTCATCCAACGCCAGTTAGGAAAGTTATTCATTTCTCTAAGTGCTCTCTAATGGTGGTTTTCTTTTCTTGAAAACTTGAAGATTCAAGTTTGACCCAAGCCAAAAAGGCACTCTTTTCAAGAAACCAATCGGTGGAAAATAATCCACGCAAAGAGAGCTTTGTTTTAAGGTAAGACTTTACTTGAAACACTTACAAAATCTTATGTTTCCAAGCGATTTAAGCTTTGGTCTAGAGAGAGAAAGTGAAGAGGAGAGTTTTTCTTCATGTATTCTTAATGGAACCAAGGGTTATGGAGTGTGAGAATTAAGAATATACAAGTAGAATTGAAAAGGAAGCTTTGGAATGCAAGTTATAGAATTTAGGGAATTGGTTGGACCTTGGTAAATATAAAGCTTCCTAATAATAATTTAAGTTGTCTAAGGGTATGAATGAGTTCTCAAGACACCTAGAAACCCTTACATATGCCATTTCCCTAAATGAAATGATGCAAATTCCATGAATGCTCTAAGCTTGGAATCTCAGCCTAACCCACTTCATGCACCTAGAATGGCACTAAATATGATAGAAGAACATTAGTGGAAGCCTTGAAAAAAATTTAGAAGTCATGGAATGTGAGATGGAGGTGTAGGCTCCATAATGTGACATTATAAAGCAACTTATAGCTAGTCTCCTTAAAATGAATGTGTGATGACTCTAAGGATCTAAAGGGAGTCAATAGACCTAAAATGAATGAGAAATGGGAGCTAAGACCATGAATTCTCCTAGTTGCTTCATAAGTCTTGTATGGAAGCATAATGGAGCCATAAAACAAAGTAGCTTCATATAAAGTGTGTATGATGCCAAGGCTTGTTTCCATGAGTGATTTATGTTTCTTTTAATATGTCTAGGCCAAGAGAACTAAGGGCCACCTAATTACAGGGCTTGGCCGAAAAAGGGGAAGAAGAATTTCAAGAGAAAGTGTTGTGTTCTTGCTTCAAGGGAGCTCTTTAACTTTTCTCTCATGCATAGTTTAGATGTTTGATTATCGTTGAGTGCTTGTATGTGTGTTTGAGCCATGAGAAGTGTTTCTAGCCTATGCTTACATGTTATGGTACCATTATGTTTCTTGAAATGTGATTATAGTTGCATCATGGCTTGCATGGGTTTAGTTTAAAAGTCTTTTAGCAAGGGTGAGGATGAGCCAAAAGTCCCTAGAAATGGGTGAGACAAAGCCAAAAGTCTTAAAAAGAGTGAGGCTTAGTCAAAAGTCCCTTGACAATGGATGAGGCAAATCCAAAAGTTCCAAGAAATATAGGTGAGGCTAGACCAATGCCCTTGAGAGCTTATTTTTGTTATGTATGAGTTTATGTGACAAGGAAAATGCCTTATACATGTTAATTAGTTACTTGAATATCATGCTTGCATTCTTTGATGTTTTTTAGTATCCATTATATATGTTTGAAAGGGTTAAGAGCTATTGAGATTCTTTGAATCTCACTCTTCCCCTACACATATCTAACTATGTCTAGGTGGGCCAAGTAGGTAAGGAAATCAACAAGCATGAGAAGTAAGATCTTGACAAATGGATAGAAAAATGAGCTTTTTGTTTATATTTTGATGTCAAACTATGTAATTATGAGATGTATCTATGATGTAGACCCTTGAGCATGTTCTAATATATGTACAAATAGTGTATGTGTAATACTATAATTTTCTAGCTCAATCTATGCTACTTTCATGTCTCAAGTCATGGACCATATGAGGTCATATATCATATTTTTATATTTATTACACAGATACAACTCATTTTTATCATCAAAAGTGCCCTATAACTAGTGAAAAGTAAGGAGACACATAATATTTATATATGCATTTTCAGACAGAATTTCCTCACTTCTGTCACAAATTTTGAAAAATTATAACTAATTCTAAAAAAATTAAATAATCTATTCTTGGCCATTCTGGAAAGCTACACATGTGTACTTTATGTTAAAAATATTTCCAGACCATGAAACATAACACAGAAGAAGTTTGACATTCGAAAATGTCTAGAGATATGGTTGTCTACTGGTGCTGTCATAGGATTTTGTAGCAAACTTCAAAAATATCCAATTAATTCCAAAAGAATTCAATCCATATGAATGATACTAATCTAGAAAGCTATAGATGTTAGCTAAAGGTGAAAAATAACTCCAGATTAGTTTAGACACACCCAGATCTCGAAACCTAATCAAATAGTACCTGACATTAGTTTGAGTGCCTGATACTGGCAGAATTTTAAAAAATTCATATCTCCCTCTCTAGTCATCTAAATGAGGTGGTCCTTATTGGCACAAGTCACTGGAAATTTCTAGTTTCTCCATATAAAATTTTGTAGCAATTAGACATCATTTGCCCTAGGAGTGACAGAATTTAATTTCGAACCAGTGTTACAATACCAATGACCAAAACCAAAAAAATTTCTAACTTCAACAATTAGCCAAATATTTCACAGATCTCCAAAATTTACCTACTTTAGCTTCCTAAAAAGACCTTAATAAGATCTAGATAAATGCCGAATTTCATACCAAGAAGAGTTCATTTAGATAAAAAGTGATATAGCCTCATGAAATGGTCATTTTTGCTCCTTATCAATAGTCACTTTGGTCCAAATGGCCTCCTTTTGAGTTTGGCACCTTTTGGGTAAGTTTAAAAGAATAATTATGACTTGTGGGAACTGTCCAAATGATCCCAAACCCTATGCATCTAAATTTGATCACTCCACATCCAATAATGCACATGTAGCCATAACCACACAAGAGACAATTTCCATGATTTACATTGATTTAATGTCACACATGGGCTACATAATATTCATACATTATGTTACATGTACTCAAGGTCTTACATTACCAAAAATAATATGTACAAAGCTTATTGACATTCCATTACAAGTTAGATTGTAAAATGAACAAAATGTAACCATTCAATGCTTTTGGCTTGCATTTCCTTAGTTTTGAGCACCACCTAGACATTTTAAGAGTAAGAGGGAAAGGGGAGTGAGATTCCAAGGATCTCAATAGCTCACACACACTCATTCACATACATTTAAGGCATACATACATCGATGACACAATTATAAAACATAAGGTATGCAAGGCTACAATTTCATGCCACATCTACACATCAAGATCATTCTCATGCTCTAGGGACTTTTGGTTTTGCCTCATTCCATTCCTAGGGCTTTTAGAGTTGACTCACTCTTGGTTTAGGGACTTTTGACTTAGCCTCACCCTTCCAAAGGGCTTTTAGTCTAGTCTCACCTATACCTTGAAACTTTTGGCACATCCTCACCCACTTTAATTAACTTTTAGTATCACCTCACCCTTATGAGCCAATCTCACATTCAAAGGCATTCAAGAGCACACATTGGTACCAATGTAATTCCATGAGATCATGTGGCATATTACCAAATCATAAGAACACATACAAGCACACAATGACATACATATGCACACAAAAAAGTATGAAGAATAAAGTGAAGAGATACCTTTCAATTTATGCAAGCTTACTTTGCTAATTCCTTCCCCTCCTTGATTTCACAAGAGCACTTAGGTGGTTGATTATTCTCTTGGCCTAGACATCACAAGGAACACACAATCACATAATTGAAGCAAGCCAAGACACTAAAGTAAAGCTTAAACACATACTTGGTTTCATACTTTGCATTATGGTTCCATAATTAGTCTAATGAAGCAACTCTTGGAATTCAATTTCTAGATTTCATTCTCTTGTTATTTCTAGACTTCTTGGACTCATTTAAGGTCCTTGGAGCCATTACACATTCACTTGCACAATTGAAAAACTAAGTTGCTTCACAAAGAACCATTATGGATACCATTGTCCCATCTCCCAATCCATGCTTCCTAAATTTTTTCCAATGTTTTCTCCTATCTTATAACATCATATAAAGTTCCAAACCAAGGCTAGAACAAATTAAAACATCTTCTAGCTGCTTCTTCCTAGCTTGGCCGAGACACCTTCCATAAATGGGGTTTTTGGAGCTTTTGAATTTTCCTTGATGGAAGAGGATTTGGGAGGTTTCTAAGGGTCTTAGGAGCTCAAGGAAACATTCAAATAGCCAAGAAAATGTTCATATAAAATCAGATTTTACAAAACCCTAGAAAATTTTACACTTTCCTAACTTGATTTCTATTGGTTTTTCTTGGAATTTCTTGCCATATTCTACCTTCTTAAAGTCTAAAACCCTTGTTTCCCACTTGGTTTTGGACAGAAAATCCCTCCCCTATATGGTTCTAGTCAAGGCTAAAAATCCCCCAAGGAAGAAGCAACAAGGAGAAGCAACAACAACAAGTTACCTTAGTTTCAAGTTTGCTTCCAAAGCCTTTCTTCCTTGGTTCTCTTTTCCTTGAAAAATTTGAACTACCCCTCTAAGTTTTGGGCCAAAAACAAAACTAAACATCTCAAGAAAATCATAAAAGGAAAGCAAAGAAGGAGGGGAGCAAGGTTAGAGGAAGAAAGAGCATGAAATTCCATGGATTTACCTATCTTTTCCTTGATTTTTCTCCTCCTTTTCTTCCCCTTCTTGTGAGACTAAGAGAGCAGATCATCTTTAGTATTTTGGGCAAAAAATTTCGTGCTTAAAAAGGTGGGAGAAGAATGGAGAAGTGTGTAAGAGTTTTTAGAAACATACTTTTCTAAAAATTCCAATTTCATCCTTGCGTAATGGCAATTTCATTTCGACTTTGTTTTAGCTCTTTTTTGAGAACCGTCTTTTCCATTATAAAATTTAGGTTCCCAATTTAATAAAATACCTTTGGAATCACTTAATTTGGAGCTAAAATCTTACCAAATAACTCCATCAAAGTTCAGGCTTGCCGATGTTGGAAAATGTACACCAGAGGGGCTTTATCAGTCTTGAGGCTTCTTATAGCTTTTGGGGCCTCTGAGAACCTTTAGTAACTCAAAAATTTCATTTAAAAAGCCCTCCTATATGTTTTTTTTTCTAAAAGTTGCACTTATTTATGAAAATGTCATTACATTTCGTCAATTTTTGCCATAAATTGTTTCTCCATTTTAGGTCTATTTTTCTTTCCGTCTGAGCTTAGAATTATCATTTTTAGCAGTCTAGGATTCTACCCAAATTTTTTAGGACATTATCTAGGTCATTTTGAAGGACTTTCTTTTATGCGTTTCATTTTGTCATTTTATAGAAATTACGTTCGTTATAATATGTATCCATGTAGAAGCTAGATGAATGAGAATGTGAGGTTTTGCCACTCCTTTGCCATTATGTGACTTGATGTTCTTGTGTATACGTGGATGTGGTAAGATGAGATTGAGCTCCATGGTGATTTGAATCATTTTACAAGCTTTTATATATGGTGTTCATGCTTTTAAACTTGCCCAAGTGGTTATGAAAAGCAAAAAAGGCCATTTGGTGCCCTGAAAATTGACCAAATGGAGAGCTAAAACAAAGTATGACCAAATGAATGATTTTTTCCATGAAATTTGTCCAGTAAGTAGGTTTCATCTAAGCTTTTCACAGAGTCAAAGAGCACTCAATTTGGAACTCTATAGAATTTATTATGATTTTTCAAAGTTGGCCAAATTATGCAGAAATGGTATGGTTACTATTCATTTGGTTAGTTTGCTTCTCTTTGTCACACGTAGGCCAAATGAAGTCCAATACTCATGAAATCTTACAAGCATAATTGAACACCATAAGCTTTCCATAGCCACTGAGATCACCTTATTTAGAGTTCTATTAAGGGAGATATGAATTTTTGAAGTTCCATGATAGTGCCAGTAATGTAACTTAACCTGTGTTATTGTTCCATTGATTTTTGGTAGCTTAAGGCTACTGTATTGGTTTGGAATTATTTTTAGTCAAAATTAGACATCCACAACTTTCTAAAATGATATGGTTTACTTGATTTTGATTTTTTTAGAATTAGTAATAAATTTCCAAAATTTGTATCAGAAAACTGAAATTGGAACCCAAGAGCGAACCATGAGCTTTGTGTGATGTAGCTTTAAACCTGAAATAAATGAGGTCAGTTATGATGTGTATGACTTGTATGGATGTGTTATAACTAGAAATTGATGTTGATGAGTTTATATGGTTCATGGAGCATAAAATAAAGAACTGGGATCTTACGTAACATAATTAATTCAATTAATTTAATGCCTTTTTCATGGGAAATGTTGGCTTCTTTATATGATTATGCTTCAATCCATATGAAATGCATTGAGATAGATACTGAGACTATGGTAAAATAGCTAAGAGGTCAAGGTATTACAACTTACATGCTTAAGTTTTATGATTCATCACTTGAACTGGCTATTGTGATAATATTATTTGTTTAAACTAGATCCAAGCAAGTATCTAAAGGACTAAAGATCATTAACTAAGGTAACAAGCATAATAAGAAAGGTTTGACAGTTAAAGTTAGTATCAGAGTAGAGGTTTAAGCCTAGTTTAAGTCTAGTTCAAGCCAAGGTTTGGTATTAAGTTAAGGAGTCCTAAGAGAATACTATGTTTGATTAGTTGATTGCTTGCTTAAGTAAGTGATTGAAGAGTATGAAGAGTGATTAAGGGTATAAGGTATGCCTTAGAGTAGAATGAGGTTGTCTAAGGTAAACCATAAAGTAGATTTGAGATGTGTAAGAAGTACTAGTAAGTTTATTTGGAGATTCTAGAGGTAAGAGGAGGTGTTTAAAAGATCAATTGAAATTTATGGTACTTTTTAGTAAAGAGTAATTGGTGAACATTAAGAAGAACAAACCTACTAGGGAATGACAAAGCAAACCTAGTGGTAGTAGTTTTGTAAGTTATTAAGTCTAAGTTAGACTAGTAGCAAGAAGATATATGTTAGTAATAGGCTGCTAAGAGAAGAAATAAGAGGAAGGGTCCTTCTAATTCCTACCATAGTTAGATATTCCTCCTGTGAACCTCTCAAACTCTAATCCACCAATCCTCAGTATATAAGTGCCCTTTTAGAGTTTGTTTGAGCTTGAAAACTGAGAAACAAGTGCCAAAGTAGCTTAGAAAGAGTTGTTCACCTACTTTTGATAGTAAATTAGTACAAAAAGATCTAAGGCTTGGATTATGTAGCTAAAGAAGATGACTAGAGGTGAGGGATGTACCTTAGAATAGGAAAGTATCTTACATGGAGGGCTAGGTCCAAGAAAGAAGTGGACAACTGGTGGATAAGTACAAGAAAGAGAGTTAGAAGTCCCTTAGTAGAAAAGAGATAAGTGATAGAAGAGTAGTAGGCTTAATATATAATCTAAGAAAAAAATTAAGATGCTTTATAATTGAGCCCAATGGTACTTAAGATTGAGTAGAAGTTTAGAGTGATGATATTAGTGCATAGAAGTAGTAAGGATAGTAGAGATTGCCATTAAGGCATTGACTCCATTCTAAATTACAACCCAGTGTGATAGTAGTGGATGGGCTAAGTATAGGCCTAAGATATACAAAGAATGAGATGTTAAGGAGACTAGCATATGATACTTATCCTACAAGAAGAGTTAGACACACTTTAAGGTGTGAGATGCCCTATGAGATATAGAGCACACCAATGATAAAGGCACTTAGGTGTAAGAAATGGGCACAACCAGAGATTGTAGGATAAGAGAGAAAAAAGTTATAGTAAATACATGTAAAATGTGGATTCAGTTTATATCACTTAGTAAAGAAAGAAAAGTGGAGTAAAACAAGTTAGTAAAAGTACAAGAAGAAAGAAGGACATGGTAGAGCTATAGGTGGGTAATGATAATCCGATAGTAGAACTAAGCCGTCATATCCTAAATTTTCCTTAAGTTGTACTATAACTTAAAAAGGGGAGTACAAGGGGATATCATCAAGATTAATAAACTAAACAGACAAGAAAAAATCAAAGGGGAATTCAAGCAAATTTTAAGGAGTTAATCATGACTAATTAGGAGTTAGTGGGCTAATTAAAATTAATAAGGGGAGATATGTTAAAAGACTTCTAAATCATGTAATGGTCGTTCATATAGGAAGAAAAATGGGGGGAAGAAACTTAGAATCATCTAAGAAAAATCAATAACTTCCTTGGGATACAATGCTTTAGCCACCTTACACTAAGACACTAAGACAAACTTTTATTCCATTTGGCATGTCACCCTTCAACTAAATCCATGAAGAAACACATATATATATTCCACACTTGTTACATAGCTGGTGGTTTGGATGATTTAGCAAATGAAAAAAAAAGGGGACAAGCTTACAAACCAATGCCACATTGACATTCCACTATCCATGTTTATATATATAAATATACTTTTTAGTTAGGGTATTGGGTTTCGCGACCATGCAAATTGTGAAGCATTATTAAATGAATGGTTTAATGGATATGGGAACACATGATACATAGATGGCTGGTGGTTTGAGACTTAGAAAAAAGGAATGAACAAATCCTAAATCCATGACACTTTGACCATTCCACCACCTATTTGTATATATATAAATAAGTTTGTGTTGGTCATGTGGCATCCAAAATCCTTTAGCTATGCAAGTCATGGGACCTTATCTAAATATATGGCTTTGATGAGAATTGGAGGAAGAGACATATAGCATGGCCACTGATAGCAAATAGGAATAAATGATTCTTAATTCAATTCCATTATCTCCTTGTCGGTTAGGTGCATAAAGTGGCCGCTTGCAATTTTTTTTAAACTTTGGTTTCAATTATGTTGAGAGCAACCTTGAGAGAAGGAGAAAAGATGCTTCAAGCTTCGGCCATGGAGTTTTGAAAGAGGAAATGTGAGTGATGAATGCATGAGGGTGATTTTAAGAAGTTTCATCAATGATAAGCATAGGAAAAATTGCTCTACTCCTTGGTTGCCTTTACTCTAACTAATTGGAACTCTAAATTATGGCACTTGGTTGTTTGGTTAGCCATGGAAAATTAAAGTGAGGCTATTAGGGAGGTGTAGGAAGAAGCAACAAGTTTTCTTAGAGGTAAAGAATTGAACTTTTCTCTTGAATGGTGTTTTGGCCTAGAGCTAGATTGGAGAAAGATTGAAGTTTTATTGCTATTCTTATTCGTAAGAATTTGCATAATATGGATTCATTAAATTGGGTTTTGAAATAAAGAGGGAGGAGGCAAAACATGTGTGGGCTACGTTAAGATAAAATAGAGACATATATTTATCTATAATAAAATGCACATGCACCTTGTTGCCAGAATTAAGAGAAAAACATTAAGGCAAAGAAGGAAATTGTGGGTGAGCCTAATTACCATTCAAATGATGTTTAGGAGCTGGACTTTAGGATTTTTAATTTATTTTGATGAATTCTAAAGAGATTAAATTTGTAGGGAAGAGAAAATGAAAATTTGAATGATCTTAGATTAGAAATTCTAATTTCTTATTTATTAAAAGAAAGCCATAATATGTGGCACTTAAAATTAGTAATTTCATTGTGTTTTTAAGCTCTGGTCATGGCTTATGTTTAAATAGGGTATTATGTGATTGTAATTGTAGGAAAGGGGCTTTGACAACAAATGGTAGAGAATGAATTGACAGAACCTTGGGATTGACTAAATAAGTAGTTAGCAGCATATTTTGTTTTATTTATATTTCTGCATTGAACTAAATGTGTAAATATGACTATACTATGTTGAATGTTTGGTTGCATTTATATCTACTTCTTGACTGAGGCAGATATCTTGGGTGTTAGTTCCTCAGTTGTTAGCCAATGACCTAAGTATGATAGCGTAACAGATGAATAAGAACTACTATCTAGTAACCAAATGGTTTCTGTATTAAAACTGTGCATCAAATGTGATCTGAATTCTATTTCAGTGTCATTTATATATTATTTAAAGGTGATGTTAACTACTTGGATTATTATCTCATTACAAAACTAACTTTTCTTTTTAGGAGTTAGTTTCTGAAGCTGATAGAGCAAAATCTATAAGGAATAAATAAATGAAATGTTTAACTTACATATTTTCTATGTAATTAGCCTTTGTGAATTTTTTTTGAAATGTAAACAATAATGTACTAGCTTGACTTGAGGATTATGATGTTAACTATATGTGTGTGTGTGTATGAGTTTTATGTTGCAATGATACGAATGTGAGTTTTCATCTGATTGCACTACAGTATCTATCAGGAACATGATGTTGCAAATGGAATCAATCCATATAATTGTTTAAGTATGAAAATGATAGTTAAGGATATCTTATTGACAAGGTTTTCTAATAATCCACAAGATCATAAACTAGGTTGGTAGCATCAGATTACAAGGTTTAAAATCTTGTTGACAAGATTTTCTAGTCGTTTACAAATTTTAAATCATAGCAGTAAACTAGCCTACAAGGTCTTTAATCTTGTTGACAGGATTTTCTAGTAGTCTGCAGGATCTTTTGTAACACTAAAATTTCTAGCTCATCTCATGCCTTTTATTAACTCAATTCCATAAATCATATGAGTTTCCAATGAAAAAGGCAATAAAAATAATAAATATTTTTGTGTTACGTCATATATAAAAATTTCATTCAGTGTCACATGGATCGTGTAAGCTTATACAACATATTCTTATATTTAATTACATGAATACAACTCATTTGCATCATCAAAAGTGGCCTACATTTCAAAAATCACGAAGGGAAGTTTAAAATATGCATATTAAAATTTGGCCAGAATTGGCCCTTTTTTTTTTACCAAATTTTGAAAATTCATAACTAATTTTAAAAGATTGAAATCATGCATTCTTGGCCATTCTAGAAAGATATGGATTTCTACTTCATACTAAAAATATGTTCAGACTATAACATCCATCATAGAAGACATTTGACATCTGAAAAGGTTCAGAGGTCAAACTACCACTGATACTATCACAGATTTTTGTAGCAAATTTCGAAAATGTCCAATTAATTTCAACAAAATCCAATCCATGCAAATGATACCAATCTAAAAAGATGTGGATGTTAGCTAGAGGAAAAAAATAACTCAAGACTAGCTAAGGCATCCCAGATCTTAGAATTCAATGGAATAGTAACTGAGGTCAGGTGAATCTCCTGATACTAGATAAAATTTTTAAAAATTCATATCTCCCTTTCTAGATCTTCAAATGAGGTGCTTCTAGTTGGCACAAGTCACTAGGATTGTCTAGTTTCTTTGTGTAAAATTTTGTGGCAATTAGACATCATTTGAGCGCTGTGTGATAGATTTTATTTTCAGACCAGTATGAACAGTGATATGACCAAAACAAAAAAATTTGCCAAGTTTGGAAATTCATCAAATATTCTATAGACCTCCAAAAATTTTGTTCTTTAACTTCCCAAAAATCTATTAACAAGTTCTAATTGTATGCCAAATCTCAGATCAAGAAGAGCTCATTTGGATAAAAAGTGACGTAGGGATCTATTATAGTCAATTTTGGCTTCATATGGGATACCAAAATGTCCAAATGGCTTTTTTTGGGGTTTGACACCTCTTGGGCAAGTCCAAAAGCATAATTAGGACTTGTGTGAGCTGCCCAAATAGTCTTAACTCTCATGCATCTTATTTTGGCCATCTCATCCACACATATGCATAATTCCATAAATTAATTCAAGAAGCTACATTGCCTATACATACTCTATTTGCATACTAGTAGTCACATGATACATTCTATAACAACCCTATCTTTTAATCACGGTAATGATGGTAAAATACATGATTAATGCTTAATGATCAAGGTTTAGAGTCATTGAAATTAAATACATCATGAAAATTATAGGAGAAATTAGACCTTGATAAGATTAGGTTCATTAACTACTTAACCACAAATGTGAGAATGCATAAAAGAAATTATACTATCATGAGGGGTTTGTGATTCATCCATCCATCAATTTCAACACACAAAACCTCCCACAAGTGTTCCTATATCATTTCCTAGCATTACCATTGAAGAAACTAGGGTTTCTAGGCTAAAGGTAAGAGTTTGGGAGCCTTCGCCGCGACTTAAAATTCTCCTGCCATAGCTAAGTTAGGTACTGAAGCTTAAAAACTAAGTTTTTCAATTTGTGCTGTGGCCTTGACTTTTCCCCTCGTGGCTAAGTTACTCTCAGGAATCTTATTGGGATAAGTTAGACCATCGCCGCGACCAGCTTACGTGGTGCTATGGCAGAAATGCCGCCTGGGACTACTGTTTGAATTCCCACGATTCTCGTTTTGGCGGAGACACGATTGCATCGCGGTAAGGCTAGCTACTGGACACTCCTTACCTAGCTTCCTTGACTTACGCCACGGCAGAACATGTTGCGTCACGGTGAGGTTTCTCTTTGCCACCCTCCTAAGTGATTTTTTTTCGCTTTGAGCCATGTTGAGATTTCTTAAGCCGTAGCGTTCCTTGCCACTGTCACTCTTCAGGCCACTGTGAGGCCTTTCTAGCCGTGGCGTGACTCCCTCCTGTAATTACATCTCCCAAATTTAATCCCATGCACTCCAATTCTCTTCCTAAGAATACCCTAAGACCACTCCCCCTTATTTTATATGACTCTAATGGTATTTATCTGCCTCATTTACCCAGCTATTCTACCATTACTAATTTAAAACTTAAATGTTAATTTCTACTCCGCTAACTACCTTATATCAGCAAGTCCATAGGGTAATAATAGCAAGAATTCATGAACTATTAACAATTAACATTTGATATACATTCCGTTAGAGATTTCATACATCAATGGTTCATATCAACATCTAATGCATCACATAATTATATTTCCAATAGTATACCATACCATAAATTCAGCAAAATTCATACATCAGGTGTTATAAGTTCATACATCTAATACCAAGCTAAGATGAGGCCTAACTCCTCAATAGATACATCATAAGTAATCAAAATATAAGAGCCTACACTTGGCAACATGATTACATGATGATGCTATACAAAGAAGAATACAAAATTTAGCATATACTCTATCTAAATTAGTCTAAGTGTAGCCTTCTCCACGGATGGTTAGAGCTTATAGATTTTCATCCACTTGCTTCCCCTTATCCTTACCCGAAGAGCCTTCACCTGAAAGTATAGTCCCATGAAACAGGGTGAGATGCAAATCTTAGTAACTAAGGAAATGTTCATTTATATAATCCAATTTAATTAACATATATATATGAAACAAAATCAACATTAGAATCATATCAGTTATATCAGCAAAGGAAATGGTTAGGCTGCTATGATTACTATCCTATACTAGCAATCATATTTCCACATGTTAAAGGCCAATAATACCGAGAAAGGCTCATCCATGGCACTCACTCCCCAATAAGCATAACTAGGGCTTAGTACATTTAGGGTCTGATCATAACCTGGTGCCCAATCAAAGTACATGTACTGGTGGCAGCTGCACCACAACTTCACCATAGACTCACAAGGTTCAAACACAATACAATGGATAGCCAACCAATTCATTTAGCATTTCAAATCATTCATGTACAACAAATATGAAATTAAAGCAGATATATGCATGGAATTAATATAGTCCCAGTTACTTCACTTGTAGCCAATTTTCTAAGAGCCAATTGAATGCTACTTCAGCCTATGGACATAAAACCAATCCATTACTATCCCTAATCACAATTTGTATCAGCAAACCCATCACTTAAAGAGTTAAGCTATATAGGACTACTCAGAAACATTTACCCAATTATCACTAAAACCAAATTCGGATTTGGTTGAGCCGACCCCAGAAATCTCAAAATAATACCTCAAATTCTAAGTAAATTCGTATAAAAACAATACTCATATTATAAATCAGCTATAGGGGTCTCAAACTAGCAGAGAAAGCATTAAAATGAAGAGTTTATACTTACCTAATAACACCCTCAGCCCCAACCTACTAAATTTCACCAAGAAAATCCTAAACAATCATATTTCAGATTTTGGGTATAGTGAAAATACTCTAAATGGAAAACCAATTGGGCTAAAATGAAGAGAAAAAGAAAAAGATTAAGTTATACAACTATTACCTTAGTTGAATCTTGCTCTAGAAGTAAGAAATGGTAAAAATATGTTAAGAACCCTAACCTCCCCTTTGGACCTCCGAATTTCCCTTTTGTTTCTTGTGTTTCTGCAGAATAGGGGTGGCTAAGTTAGTTTTTAAGGTTTTAAGTTGGGTCTAATATGGGTCATGGGTTAACCCAAAGGTCAAATACTAAGTGGGTTTTAGATTTAAGCCTTGTTGGGCCAACTTTCATGTGTTGGGCTGCAACATTTTAATTGGGTTTGGCCAACTTTGAAGAACTCAATTGATTTGGATCTGCACAAAGGGTTATTGGGCCATTTATAAAAGTTTATGAAAGTTGGGTTTTGGGTCTCTAATTCATTAAATCAGATTAAGCGCTCCCTAAGTGCTCTCTCTTAGGCCAAGTCTCATATTAAAAGGTTGGGTTTACACCTAAAATGATTGGGCCTCCATTAGTTCCTAACCTTGGCCTACTTAATTTGATTTGGGCCTAGATAGGGTTTCTAAGTCAATTAAATGGCAAACTCATATTAATAGTTTATCTCTTTAAAATTTTTATTCACTTAACTTGTCCAATTATCCCATATTAATTATTCTTCATGAATCTAAATCCATGATTAACACCTTAATTAATTTTAAGGTGTTATATTATAGTACTCTCGACTTACATTCTTTCTCTACATAATAAGAGGCTCACCTTCTTAGGTGGTCTCTAGCTCCCTTGAGCTTCCCTGAGGGTATTAAGGCACTAACTGTCTGTTTCAACTTATTTCTATGTTCGGATCAGAGTTGGACTTTCTCTCTATTCAGCCTCTTTAGCCTCATCCCCAGGAGTATAGTATACTATTTCTAGGGTTCTGCTAACCTAATCTAGAACACGTACTCTCAATATCTAGATTTTTACTAAGAACTTATACTCTATTGGGTGCTCTAATCACTTGCATTTTTAACCCTATATCATTCTTATATTAGGGAGCTTGTTTGACTAATTATTAGACCCTTATCTATTTACTCTTCTAGGCTTAGCTTACTCATCTAATTATGACTAAAGCAAGGGCATCTTTTCTTTAGTTAGTTTCTCAACTTTTTCTTACTTCCCTTTATGATTCAGGGGGTCTATCTAGGGGAATTTACTAACTATAACTGGGTGGTTTCCCTGACTTAGGATATCTTATTTTTCCTTTCTCGATCCAGGGAGAACTTTCACTGAGCCTTTCATTCATATTTCTCACATGGAATGATGCTACTGGTCATCTTCCTCAGGCTTCAGCTTATGCTCAGTCTAGGCTAGCCATTTCATCAGACTCGTAGCTTACTAACTATCCTAATTCTTTTTTGATCCTCTATTATTGGCTACTCATACTTACTTCTAGGTGTTACTTATGAGGTATACCTTTCTAGGCCACTCGCTATGTGCCTCACTGTTGGTAGTCTTATCTTACATTATTTCAAGGCCACACTAACCATCTATCATTCAATGTCTCACAGGGTAGCATCCTAGGTTGGAGTCAACGCCTTAAAGGTGGGTCTTAACAACCTTATCATTCTTATATCTAACTTTTTCTATGTTAAGCTCTTTTCTCAATCTCAACTACTAAGCCCACAGATTTCTTATTAACCTTTTGTGACTATCCATTGTCTTTTTTTCTCTACTTATACTAGGGGTTCCTATTCTGTGTGGATCGACTGATCCCTTATCAGTTTATTCCTCAAGTTAGCTTGAATATGACTAACAAGGCATTCATACTGCCATTCGCTATAGCTAACTAGCCTTAAGTTCACCCTAATTTCCTATTTGAGTATTGGCCGTAGCTAATTTCTTAATTGGTCGCAGCGAGAAATTCTTTGGATTGCCTCGCTGCTATCTAGAATAATTGGCCATGGCTAAGCAACTAATTGGCTATGGCTAATGGCCTCTGATTGGCTTATTTTTTCAGGGATTGGATTTTCATCTTTAGCTACCAACCTGAGCCTCATTACCTTTATATCCAACCCATCATCAAGTTAGAGAGTTCTACATCTGATTTTGTTCATAAATAGCTAACTATCACCTTCGGGCTATCTGGGCTCTAAAAGGTGCAGCTTGTAACTTAACTTTTAGCCTGAGGGAATTAACCTTTTGGGCTCTAATACTTATCTAGACATTTCGGTGTTGTGGTTAGGGGGTAACTCTCTTTCTTATTCCCCTCTAAACTGGTCCTGGGCAGTCGTGGTCTCATCTCATACTGCGCTGCATCACTGCTAGTCTCTGCATTACATGAGACAACTAGGAATGGCCTAAGTATGACTACTAAGGGAATTATGTAACATCCGATTTTCTGAAAAAGAGAGAAAATGTGAGAAACATAATGTACGATTTCTCCATAAACAAATGAAACTCACTGGATACGAAAGAAAGTCCCCCAAGATGATGTAGTTAAGGTTCCAAAAAATTTGAAAAGCATTCTAGACTCTTAAAAATGAGAATCCCAAGCTCAGACGGAAAGAAAAATAGAGTTAGAATAAAGAAACAATTTCTTACGAAAAGCTTACGAAATGTAATGACATTTTTGTAATTTTGAGTAAATTTTGGAATTTACATAAGAAGGCTTTTTAAATGAAAATTTTGAGTTCTCCAGGGTTCTTAGAGGCCCTAAAACTATAGGAAGCCCTGGGACAGTTAAATCCCCTCCGGTGGATGTTTTCTAATGTCGGTGTGCCTAAACTTTAACAGATTCATTCGAAAAGGTTTTAGCTCCGATTTGAGTGATTCCAAAGCCATTTTTCTTGATTGGGAACTAAATTTTATAATGGAAAAAATGGTTCTAAAAAAAGAGCTAAAACGAAGGAGAAACGAAAATGCAAAGTATGAAGGGCAAAATGAGAATTTTTGAAAAAGTCACTTTGCCCTAGCTATATATAGGTGGCACCTCACACTCTCCCTCATTTCACTTCAGAATTTCCAGCCCCAAATCAGAAGCAAAACCCTTGGAGAGTGGCGCACAAAGAGAAGAGAAGAAGGAGAAAAAAATTCAAGACTTTAGGTATGGAATTTTGCTTGTTTTTCATGCTTTCTCTCCACCAATCTCTTCTCCTCTTTTTCCCTCTTCTTCACTATGAATTTTTTGAAGTTTTGAGGGCTGTTTTGAAGGAAGAACAGAGGGGAATTTTCGGATTTGAAGAGAAGAGTTTGGAGAAAGCAAGATTCAAGCCAAACTAACCAAGGAAACAAGGTAAAAATGCATTCAATGGTAGCTATGTTGATGTCTCTTTCTTCTTCATTTCGACCTAGCCTAAGAACCATAGGAAGATCTGATTTTCAAGCCCAACCAAAGATGATTCTTAGGTATTTGATGGAGAGGAATAAGAATATGCAAAGAAAACCATGAAATAGACATTAGAATTCAAGATGCAAAACTTAGGGTTTCAAGTGCACCTTTCAAATTCTAAATTCATGTAACGCTTCCTAGGTTTAAGTTAGAGTATAAATGAGTTCTTGAGATACCAAAGATGCTCCCCACAAGCTTCTCCCTTCAAGAAAACTAAGAGAACTCCAAGAAGCCCAAATAATGCCATAGTCTTAGCCAAGCATGTTCCATGGTGCTAGAGAGAGTTTTAAATTTTTCTAAGGCCATTCTTGAGTCATATTTGATGAATGAAAATGAAGGGAGGCCTTGGAAAAAATTTAGAACTCATGGAAAGTGATTTGGTGTCTTAGGTTCCATATTATGACCTAAAGAAACAACATGGTGCTAGGCCTTTTGTTTTGATAATGTGATGACTCTAAGAGGCTCAAAAGGAGTCAAGAATCATATTTGAAAGGAAAGAATGAGGACTAGAAAGTATTTGAGGGGTTTTGCTTCATTAGGTTCATTTATGGACAATAATGGAGCTTATAGAGCAATCTAGCATCTAAGCAAATTGTATGGTCTTAGAGATTATTTTATGAATCTAATTGGCTCCTATAAATTGTATCTAGGCCAAGAGAAACCATCTCAACCAATTTGTGGGTGTGTGGCCGAAAGAGGAGGCTTGAGTCCAACGAAAAAAGTATGTAATTGTGTGCAAGGTAGCTCTCTCCACCTTCTCTCATGCATGGATGTGTGTTTAGCTTGTTTTAGAATGTGTGTATGTGTATTTTCAAGCTATGAAAAGTATGCTAGCATGCCTTTATATACCATGATGCTTGATGCCATGTTATGTTTTCAAATGATTAAATGATGTTTGTGTGAGTTTGCTTGAGTGTGGAGAGGCCAAGAACTCTTCCCTTGGGCGAAGATGAGCCAAGAATCCTTGAGTTTGGTTTAGACAAAGTAAAGAGTCTCCTAAAAGCAAAGTGGGCTCCTAAGAGTATGGTTGAGTCTAAAGCTCTTAAAGAATGAGTAAGGAAAGTCCAAAATCCATGAGGAGAAGTGTGAGGCAAATCTAAGCATTTGGTGAGCTCTTGAATGTCTTGAATGATTGATTCACATGTCAAGTTTGCTTTTAAAATGTCCATGACTTCTATTTCCTCCATGCATGCATTTATAAAGCTTGCTTTGCACATATTATGTATGATTGAATGGGAAATGAGCTATTGGGATTCTTTGAATCTCATCCCCTTCTTTCCAATGATCTAACATGCTAGGTGGACTAAATAATTATGGTGAAGGGAGCCAATAACCATGAAGAGGAAAGATTGACAAGCTTATGCATGGTTTTGTCCATTTTGGAACCATAATGATGGTTCATATTGTATATGATGTTGTATATGTAGAATGAACCTTTAGACATATGTAAATATACTATTATGTAATGTTTAGAGCCATGGGTATGATGTATGAGCTTTAGAATATAATTTGAGTTTTGAATGTCCAATTATGCATTATGGAAGTTTGATGGAAATATGCATAAGTGTGGGTTGAATAGCTAAAATAAGATGCATGAGGTTTGGAACCATTTGGACAGCTCACACAAGTCTCAAATAAGCTTTTAAATTTGCCCAAAAGGTGCCAAGACTAAGGGAAATCCATTTGGCAATTTTGGTACCCAATATGGAGCCAAAATTGACCATAATAGAACCTTATATCACTTTTTAGTTAGATGAGTTAGTCTTGCTCTAAAATTTGGCATGCTATTAGGTCTCATTGAGATATTTTTGGAAAGCTAAAGGATATACTTTTCGGAGGTCTAGAGAATATTTGATGAATTTTCAAAGTTGGGAAATTTTATGGATTTTGGTATGTGCACTGTTCATACTGGCAGTTTTGTGTTTTGTGTCACCTGATAGTCAAATGATGTCCAATGCTTGTGAAATTTTATAGGCATAAACTAAGGGTCATAAGATTTTTTTGGCCTTAAAGATCACCTCATTTGGAGGTTTGAGCAAAGAGTTATGCATTTTTGAAGTTAGCTGTCAGTAGCAGTGGTGCCCTAGGAGTTCAGTCATTGTTCCATAGGATTCCAATGGCCAAACATATCTGTTTCATTTTGGAGTTATTTTTAGTATCAAGAAACATTTGGATCTTCCTATAATGATTAAATTTTTGTGATTTATATTTTTATAGAATTAGTTATGAATTTTAGAATTTTGTATCAGTAATCTGAATAGTAGCCTAGGCAGCCAGCAACCTTAGTAGATTTTCGGATGTCAAACGTCCTACATGATGAATGTTAGGATCTGAGCATATTTTTAGTGTGAATTAAATATCCTAAGATTTCTAAAATGATCAAGAACATATGTTTTTGATTTTTGTAGATTTAGTTATGATTTTTCAAAGTTTGCCTAGGAAATAGGCCAATTCTGGCAAAAAATAAACTTCCATTTTCCATGCTTCATTTCGATTTCCATTGGTTGTAGACATGTTTTTGGGATGTAAATGAGTTATAATAATGTGATTAAATATAAGGATGCATAGCATGAGCTCATATAGTCCACGTGATACCGAAATAAATTTTTAGATACGACGCAATGCGAAAATAAGTATTATTTCTTTGGCTTTTCCATGGAAAACCATTATGATTCATGATATTATGCCCTTTAGATGTATGAGATGAGCTAGAAATTATGGTGTTACAAATTAGGCCTCATATAATCTCTCTAGCAAGTCTCTTTATATCAACGAAATCATTTCTCTTCATTCATATCTAGGACTTGCCACTGATCTCGACAAGCTATCATATCTCATCAAGCTCTAACTGTCGGATCGCTTAACTTCGTTTCAGCTTAACTCTGCTCAAGTTACCATAGAGGCCACTCTTTCCTAATGTTCACTAGCTACTCTAAGACCATCATACAGCTTACTTATCATGAATAAAGCCACAAACTACTTTCACATGCCCACAATGTCTCATACAAGGTTCTACCTATTCATTCGAGCCTTTACGTTGCCCTAATGCTACATCCTCAAGCCAAATCCACTCCAAAAGAGGCTTGAACTTTACTCTGATACCAATAAAAGTAACACCAAAATTTTTAGCTCATCTCATGCCTTTTATTAACTCAAATCCATGAATTATATAAGTTTCCAATGAAAAAGGCAATAAAAATAATAAATATTTTTGTATTGCGTCGTATATAAAAATTTCATTCAGTATCATGTGGACCGTAGAAGCTCATACAATATATTCTTATATTTAATTACATAAATACAACTCATTTACATTATTAAAAGTGGTCTACATCTCAAAAATCACAAAGGGAAGCTTAAAATATGCATATTAAAATTCGACCAGAATTGGCCCCTTTTCTGACCAAACTTTGAAAATTTATAACTAATTCTAGAAAAATTGAAATAATGTATTCTTAGCCATTATAGAAAGCTATGGATGTATACTTCATACTGAAAATATGTTCAGACTATAATATCCATCACAAAGGATGTTTGACATAAAAAAAAATCCAAAGGTCAAACTGCCACTGATACTATCATAGATTTCTATAGCAAAATGTGAAAATATCCAATTAATTCCACAAAAATCTAATCCATGAAAATGATACAAATATGGAAAGCTATAAATATTAGCTAGAAGGAAAAAATAACTTCAGACTAGCTCAGGTAGCCCAGATCTTGAAATTCAATGGAACAGTAACTGAGGTAGGGTGAAGCACTTGATACTGGATAGAATCTTTAAAAATTCATATCTCCCTCTCTTGATATCTAAATGAGGTGCTTCTAGTGGAAGAAGTCATTGGGATTGTCTAATTTCTTTGTATAAAATTTTGTGATAATTGGACATCATTGGGGCCCTGTGTGATAGATTTCATTTTCGAACCAGTATGAACAGTGACATGACCAAAACCAAAAAATTTTCCAACTTTGGAAATTCATCAAATATTCTGTAGACCTCCAAAAATTTTGTTCTTTAGCTTTGCAAAAAGCTCTCAACAAGGTCTAATTGCATGCTAAATCTTAGATTAAGAAGAGCTCATTTGGATAAAAAGTGATATAGGGTTCCATTATGGTCAATTTTGGCTCCATATGGGATACCAAAATGTCCAAATGACTTTTCTGGGGGTTTGGCACCTCTTGAGAAAATCCAAAAGCATAATTAGGACTTCTGTGAGCTGCCCAAATAGTCCCAACCCTTAGAAATCTCATCTTGGCCATCTAATCAACACATATGCATAATTTCATAGACTAATTCAAGAAGCTACATTGCCCATACATACTCTATTTGCATACTAGTGGTCACATAATACATTCTCCCATTTAAACATAACATATTATCATAATTACATATGTTCCAAAGGCCATAGACCATTTACATCAATAATTTACATCATTAGGCATCATTATGGCTTCAAAGAGCAAAAACCATACATATTGGTGTCAATCTCTTCTCTTCAAGGTGGTTGGCTTCCATTACCTTGTCCACTTAGTCCACCTAGCATGTTAGATCATTGGAGAGGAGGGAATGAGATTCAAAGAATCCCAATAGCTTATCTCCCATTCAATCATACATAATGGATGCAAACAAATCACATAAATGCATGTATGGTCATGTTGACATGTGCACACATTCAAGAAACATTTTCATCATTTGAAAATGTCATACATAGCATACAAAGGCTTGCCAAGCAAGTGGATTGGCCTCACCCAATTTCTTATGGATATTACACTTGCCTTACCCATTCTTTAAGACATTCTTGGATTCAACCATGCTCTTGAGAGCCCATCATATTCTTAGGTGACTCTTTACTTTGTCTCAACTCATCTTAAGGGTTCTTGGCCTCACCACACTCAAGCAAACCCAAGCACACATCATATCATCATTTAGAAGCATAATATGTCATCATGAAATCATGACATATAAAATCATGCTAGCATACTTTTCATGGCTTGAAAATATAAATACACACATTCTAAGACAAGCTAAGCACACATCCATGCATGAGAGAAGGTGGAGAGAGCTTGCTTGTACATAATCACACACTTTTTCTCTTGGAATTCCCTTCCTTGCTTCGGCCACACCCACACAAAAGTGTGGGGAAGATTTCTCTTAGCCTACACACAATTTATGGAAGCCAATTAGGTTCATGAACTCAATTCTAAAGCCATTTAATTTGCATAGACACTAGGTTGGCTTATAACCTCATTATGGTTCCATAATTGCACCTAATGAAGCAACACCCATCAAAGAAATTCTAGGCTCCATTCTTTCCTTTCAAATATAATTCTTGACTCCTTTTAAGCCTCTTGGAGTCATCACACAATCAAAACCAAGAGCCTAACTATATGTTGCTTCTTTAGGTCATATTATGGAATATAAGGCACCATCTCACATTCTATGCTTTTTAAATTTTTCTCAAGGCCTCCTCTCATACTCTCCCATCATACATGATGCAAAACTAAGCTTGAAAGGAATTAAAACACTCCCTAGGTGCATGAACCCTCCTTGGCTAAGGCTATGCTTCCATATGGTACCAATGGAGTTGTTTTAATTTCTTTGATGGGAGAAGCATATGGGAGGCTCTCTTGGTATCTTAGGAACTTATATATACTCTTAGACAACTTAAATTACTAGCTTTGGTGCAACCAAATCCCTAAATTCCATAACTTGCATTCTAAAGCTCCCTTTTCAATTCTGGTTGTATATTCTTAATCCTCACACTCCATAACCTTTGGTTCCATCAAGAATACATAAAGAAAGACTCTCCTCCTCACTTTCTCTCTCTAGACCTAAGCTTAAATGGCTTGAAAACACAAGATTTTGCAAGTGTTTCAAGTGAAGTCTTACCTTAAAATGAAGCTCTCTTCATGTAGATTATTTTCCACCGATTGATTTTTTGAAAAGAGTTCCTTTTTAGCTTGGGTTAGACCTGAATCTTTAAGTTTTCAAAAAAAGAAAACTACCATTAGAGAGCTCTTAGAGAAAGGAACAACTTTCCTAACTGGCGCGGGATGAAATAGGGTCATTTACTTACCTAAATGGAGGCTTAAACTTCTTCTCTCTCTCCCCTCTTAATGTCACATCATTTTTGCCCATTTTTCTGCAAATGGAAGTTTGGAGAAGGTGATGAGGTGTCATCTTACTTAAGAAGCCTCTTTTACAATTTTTCAAAATAACCATTTTGTCCTTACGTGCTTATTTGCTCCATTTAGACTCATTTTAACTTCTTTTTGAGAACCGTCTTTTCTATCATAAAATTTAGGTTCCTAATTAAATAAAATGCTTTTGGAATCACTCAATTTGGAACTAAAACCTTACCGAATGAGCTGGTCAAATTTTGGGTCAATTGGTGTTGGAAAACATCCACTGGGGGATTTAACTGTCTCGGGGCTTCCTTTAGTTCTTAGGACCTCTGAGAACCTTGGAGAACTCAAAACTTTCATTTAAAAAGCCCTCCTATGAGAATTCCAAAAATTTGCTCAAAATGACGAAAATGCCCTTACGTTTCGTCATTTTTTCATTACATTTTGTTTCTTCATTCTAGCTCCGTTTTTCTTTCCTTTTGAGCCTGTGATTCTCATTTTTAGGAGTCTAGAATGCTACCTAAATTTTTTAGGACCTTAACTAAGTCATCTCAGGGACTTCTTTTTGTATTTAGTGAATTTCATACATTAATGGAGAAATCGTACGTTACGTTTTTCACGTTTTCTCTTATTTTCAGAGAACCGAATGTTACATCTTTAATCATGTAGATTGCTATGACTAGTTATTGATTACACTTTAATACTTGATCTAAGGCCTTGTCTACAAGATTTAGACCTTATAGACAATATCCTTAAGTAGGTTTGAGATTTCATAGTATTTGATTATAGATGAAAAAAATAAAAGTATAAATGTTAATTTAGACAACACTAATAGTAATAATGATAATAATAATAAATAATTAACACTTAAGGAAGGAACTTCGTTGCATTATTCTATAGTTTAGCAGAAATCTTTAGGTATAACTATAAAAAGATTAGTGTGACAATTTTTGGTATCAAAGTAATGGTTCAAAAAAATTTGCTCTAAGTAGGACTCTTTATTATAACTTTTATGTGTTAGATACTTTGATGGTGCAATTTTCCTTTAGAAATTGTATGATATGTATATGGAAAATGTTCAATGGGTGTTTGACTTAAATTGTTATTTGCTATATGCATACACTCATGTGTATAATAGGTTAGCATGGCTTCTAAAAGGACTTAAGCTGAGATCTCAGAGGAATTGGTAGAAAATGTACAGTCCATGTCTAGCAAGTTAGAAGAGAAGGTAGTTAAACAAGCTATTATTGCTTAAGCACTTGAGCAAGTACAAGAGGCCTTAGGGAAGAAAGATGAGGATGGAAATATAAAGAATAATCCTGTAGAAGAAGGGGAGAAAGCAGAAAACCATAAGGTACCCTAAGTAAGTAAGCATAAACCTAATCCTATATTACCATTTTTATCTTATTTCCAAAATGCCTATCCCTTGGCATTCTTGGAAGAGTATGATCCTACTAATATGATGACCCTAATTTCTAATTACCATTATTTGACTTAATTATATGGTTAATAATCTAAATTAAGGCTTAAAGTCAATTAATTAAATTAGGAAAAAGTGAGAAAATTTAAACTTTGATATCGTTAAGGTCATCAGCTAAACAACCACAACTAATTGAATGCACAAGTGATCATAAATAGCAATTAAGACCTTGTATTCATCTTACTATGGAGTTCAACTCACAAAACCTTTTATAAATATTTCTAAGTCATTACACAACATTATCATAATGAATCTTAAAGTTTCTAAGTCAAGGTAAAAGTTTAGGGATCTTTTGTTCACATTTCCACGATTATCGCTGCGACAAGTTGGACCCTCACCGCGGCTAGCATCCCTTGCTTCATGGCGACTGACTTGAGTTTCGCTATGGCTAACTTATATAGCACCATGGCTCTCTTCCTAGTATTTGCCTTAAAAAGGCTTCAAATTTTGCTATGGTGAAATACCCTCTGAGCTGCAGTGAATTCAATTCTGTTACCCTTGTGTAAAACTTCACCTTGCATTATGGTGAATTCAAATCTAACTAACCCCTTGGCCGTGGCTTGTGATATTTGGCAGCGGCTCACCTTCTACTGCATTTGTAGTTCCCAAACTCCATTACAAACACTCCAACAGTCTATCTAGTAGTACTCTAAGACCACTTTACATCAATTTATGGGGCTTTCATGGCATTAATCTACCTGATTTATCCAACTTGCCTTACTACTTTAAGACTTAGGGGTTGATTCCTACTCATCAAACTATCAAGCATTAGTAATTTATATACCAAGGATAGCAAGAATGATTCATGACTACTAACAATTATCATCCAATTATAAACTCTAATATAGGTTCCCCGCATTACTAGTTTGAGCCAACAATTAAGGTATCAGAAGATTACATTCTCAATTGATGAATTATATCTCAAAGTTAGCAAGATCTCATATCAAATGTAAACAAGCGCATACATTGAATTCCAAGTTTCATAAAGCCTTTCTCCCTATTAGATACATCATAGTTCACTAAAACAAAAAACTCCTACACCTGCCAATATGATTACATGATGATGTTATACAAAAGAATAACAAAAATTAGTATTTATCCTAAGTCAGGTCAATCCAAGTGCAGCTTCCCCACATATGGATTCAGCTTATGGATGCTCATCTACTTGCTTACCCTTATCCTTACTAGAAGATCCTTCACTTGAAATGGTTAGCCAATGAAATAGGGTAAGATGCAAATTTTAGTAACCAAAGGGAAATTCCATTCATATATTTCAATTTAATTAACATATGTGCATTTAGTCATTAAGCATAAGAAATATCAGTTATATCAGCAAATGAAACAATTAGGCTATCTATGATTACTATCCCATATAACAATCATATTTCTACATGTTGAAGGCCATTTACACTGAGAAAGGTCCATCCACAGCACTAATTCCCTAATATATACAACCTGGGCTCAATGCATACAAGGCTCTAATCACAACTTGGTGCTAGATTGAAAGATGATGCATAGGTGGCAGCCACACCACAACTCCACTATGGACTCACAAGATTATTTCAAATAGCCAACCATTCATTTAGCAATTCAAGATCATACATTTTTTGTAAATATAAAATTAAAGTAGACATATGCATGGAATTAACAATAATCCTAGTTACCTTACTTGTAGATAATTCTTTAAGAGCCAACAAAATACTACTTTATTTTATGGACTCAAAACTAAACCATTACTATCCCTAATCATCATCTATATCAACAAATTCATTACTCAAGGAGTTAAACTACAAAGGACGACTTAAAAAACACTTACCTAACTACTATAAGAACTAAATTCGGATTTGATTGTTTCTATGCCAAAAACTTCAAAATATCATCTCAAACTCTAGGTAAATTCGTACAAAATTAATACCCAAACTATAAATTAACTATAAGGGTCTTTATCTAGTAGAAAAAGTATCAAAATAAGGAGTTTATACTTACCTAACAACACCTCTAGCTCCAACCTCTGAAATTTCACCATGGAAATATCAAACAACAAGTTTCAAATTTTGGGTGTGGGTGAAATGCTTTAAATGAAAACTAATTAGGTCAAATTGAAGAGAAAGAGGAGATGATTAAGTTATATAATAATTACCTTGATTAATTTTAAGTCCAGAAGTGAGAAATGGTGGATTTGTGCCAAGAACCCTAGCCTCTCTCCAAGACCTCCGAATTTTACTTTACCTCTTGTGTTTTTTTTGTAGAGTGAGGAGGAGGCTGAGTGTATTTAAGGTTTAGATAGGTTTAAGTTAGGTTTTGGGCTGACCTAAAGGCCTAACTCCAAGTGGATTTAGACTTTTGGTTAGGTTGGGCCAATGTTTAGGTGTTAAATGGGTTAAATGTAAGTTGGGCCCACACAAGGTAGATATTGGGCTTCTAAAAAAAATGAAATGGGGTCTCCCTAAGGCTAAGATTAGGCTTCTACATTTTGCCCAAGGCATAATTAAGCTAATCTTGAGGCCTAATTGTAAATGTCTAATTTAATTGTGAGCCCAAATAAATCTCCATCCTAATTGAATTTTAAGTTCACATTAATAATTTATTTCTCTATAAGTTCCACCTTTCCTTTCCACTTACTTAATTTTACTACTTACCTAAATTAATCCCCTAATCATCATAATTAGTCTTAATTAATTTTGGAGTGTTACAACTAAGGCTAAAAGGTGGATTATGCAATTAAAAAAGATATTTAGAGTCATGGATTGTACCTAAGAGCAGAAAGCTTTGTTGGCAGCTTATATGCTTGAGGGAAAGGTTAAGTTTGGTAGAGGAGTGTAAAGAGAACTTTGATAGCTAGAGGGACCCTAATCAATTGGGAGACCTTTCAAAGAGTATTTTATGAGAAATATTTTCCCTTTTCAATGAGAAGTAAGAAAGTGACTAAATTCATCAAGTTAGTTCAAGGTGATATGACTGTAGATCAATACGTAACTAAACACATAAAGTTATCTAGGTTTTCTTCTTATATGAAAGACCATGATAATGAGGCCAAGAGTATAGCCAATTTAGAAAAGGGACTTTGGCCAAAGATTAGGGATAGAGTGATCACCTATAGATAAAGAAACTTTAAGGAATTAGTTAAAATTAGTAGGTTGGCAAAAGAGTATTTAGGATGCTGAGGAAGAGAAGAAGAGAGTGCAGTCAAAAAAGAGAGAGAGGGAGAGTAACTTTTTCAAGAAAGAGGGCAGTAGTAAATCTTAGAGTAAGAGAACTAAATAAAGTGGGAACTAATTTAGGGGAAAACAACCAAGCTAGAGTTCTGTAATGAGAATATGTAACAAATGTGGCAAGAACCATGGATACAGCCCTTACAGAGTTGACAATAATTTAGGCTTTAGATGTGATCAGCCAGGCCACTTCTTTTGAGATTGCTCTAACTTAGTAGGAGGCGGCTTAGTTGCCCAGCTTGATCCAAGTTATGATGTTAATTAATAATTGTATTGTAGATGCACATTTTGATTCTAGGGCAACCCATTCATTCATTTCATATGACTATTCTAATAGTTTAGATTTGAGAATTAATATGTTACGTTATCTATATATACTCCTACAAGCAAACATGTTGTTACTTCTCATATTTGTTTAAGCTGTGTTATCTAATTTAACAAACAATCCACTACCCTTAACTTAGTTTATATTCCTATGAGTGGCATTAATCTTATCATTGATTTAGATTGTTTATTTGTAAATAATGCTATTCTCTATTGTTCTCATAAATTGGTTTCTTTGCCTACTTATATTCTTGATTCTTGAACTTCTACTAAACCTTCTTTGTTATCCACTATTAAGCTGAGAGTTATCTTATGAAAGGTTGCTAGGGCTTTTAGTCTTCTTTCCTCTACAAGTTGAGGTTGACAAGTGAATAAGAGATACAATAGTTGTTAGAGATTTTCCTAAAGTATTCCCCACTAAGATTAGTGGTCTTCCTCTTGATAGGGAAACAGAGTTATCCATTGATTTAGTGCCTGATACTAGTCCAATATCTAAAGTGCCCTATAGTATGGCCCTAACTGTGTTAGTTATACTATAAAAGCAAATAGATGAATTATTAGAGAAAGGTTGCATTAGACCCAGTATATCCCTGTGAGGTGCACTACTCCTATTTGTTAAGAAGAAAGACAAGAGTATGAGATTATGTATAGATTATAGGCAATTGAACAAGGCCACCATAAAGAACAAATATTCCTTGCCTAGGATAAATGATCTTTTAGATCAATTAGCAAGAGACTTAGTTTTCTCTAAGATATCTAACCTTAAGATATCGTTAGTTAAAGATCAAGGTTAAGGGCATACCGAAAATAGCCTTCAGGACTAGGTATGGATATTATGAGTTTTTAGTTTTGTCTTTTGGTCTAATCAATGCCCTAGTTATCTTTATGGATTGTATGAATAGAATTTTCAAACGTTATCTAGATTAGTTTGTAATGGTCTTTATAGATGATATTCTTATTTATTCTAATATCTTAAAGGAGTATGAGGGACACTTTAGAACTATTTTTTTTCTACCAATATTAATATCATGCATTCCTTACTTGAACTCAATCTTTATTTTCTTTTTGTTTTGTTTTATAGTTTTTAAAGCTAACTTATGTAAAGAACTAAAAGTTTTGAACTTAAGCCACTTGATCTAGAGATAGAAAGAACCATTAGGAAACTCCTTAAATAAAACTCTCGACTTATACTGAAAACAACCATGGTTGAGGGTAATGAAAATAACAACATAATAGTGATGGATTATGCCACCCAATCATTACAAGGTCTACACTTTAGTATTTGGAGGCTAGTAATTGAAGTAAGCAATTTTGAGCCTAAACTAATTATCCTTCAAATGCTACAAATAGTAGGACAATTTGGGGGGTTTGTCATCTAAATATCCAATTACTCATGTTCTAGGATTTTTGAAAGTGTGTGATTTTTTTTTAAAATGAAGTTAGTGACAATGTTATTAGATTGGGATTGTTCCCACTCTCACCAGAGGATAAGGCCAAGAGCTAGTTCAATTCCTACCTATTAGATCTATTATCACATAGGAAGACTTGGGCTAAAAGTTTTTGACTTGCTATTTTCCTCTAGCAAAGATTGGCCAACTACATAATAACATTACCTCATTTGTGCAAAATTATTCTAAGCCTCTACATTAGGCTTGTGATAGGTTTAAAGAGTTATTAAGGAAGTGTCCCAATCATGGGCTACTGACATGGATTCAAGGGTAAACATTTTATAATGAGCTATTAAGTCAGATGAAGACTATTTTTGATTCTATAGTTGGCGCTAGTCTAATGTGTAATTTAAATATGGAAGATGCTTACAATTTGTTAGAAAGTATGGCATCCATCTTTTTGCAATTGTCATTCGAGAAAACTCCATAGAAAAATGTTACAAGAGTGGATCAATTGAGTGATTATAGCTTCACTGTGTAAGAGGTTTGACAATTTGGGGATGCATCAAGGTTCAACTACTCATTTGACTTTAGTCTAGACTTCTATCATCATTCATGAGCATTGCGGAGAGAGCCACCTTACTAAACAATGCCTATCATGTAATATCTGGTTTCTTAGAAACTAAATTCAAACCGTTAATATGATATAAGAGGACCTTAAAGCAAAGTAAATTGAGGCCAATTAAAGGTAGAATGCTAATTAGACTATCTAAAAATGTGGTTAGAAAACTAAGAATAGCCCAAAAATGTCACCAAAACAACTAAATAGAATGAACCGAACATATAGTGACAAAATTGTAATTTCAGACAACTTTTGAGAAAGTTAAAAGATAAAGTTTTAAATGATAAAATTAAACTCATTAGGGTTTTTAAAGGCTTATAAAACCATAGGAACTATCAAAATTGTTAAAACCCCTCCAGTGAACAATTTAGGTTATCAGTTAACTTAAACTTTGACTAAATCATTTAGAATTGTTTTGCATCCTATAAAATAAAAAAATATTTTTAATAAACTAAAGGACTTAAATTTCATGATGGAAAAGGTAGTTCTCAAAGAGGAATTAAAATGAGCTCAAATAAATGGATTGAAGTTAAGGGACATAACAAGAATTTTATAAATTATTTTAAACCTTTTTTCTCCCTTTTATAACCAACCACGCCACTTGCTTTGCCCATAACTGGCTTAACACCTCTAGAACAAACCAGAAACAAATCTTGGAGGGCATCCAAGTAAAGGAAAAAGGGGAGGAAGAAAAGGCTACGAAGATAAGAATTCTTGCATTTTTTTATGACATATTAGTTACAAATCTTCTTCTCCTCTTTAAATCCTCTCCAATAGTGGTTTTAGCTTCTTGAAAAAAGCACTTTGGTGACTAAACTCTTGAGGAAAGGGGAGAGTTTGAAACAACTAAGTCCATTATAGGAATCTCCATTTGCTAAAGATTGAAATAAGGTATGTTTCTTATAAATGCCAATTTTAGATATATTAATTCTCCTAAACTTAGGCATTTTGATGATTAAATATGGCTTTTTGCATTTTATTAGGTAATATTTGAGTTTATTGGCCATTTTTGTATTTTAGAAATTGATTTGCAAAATTTTGGAATTTTAGTGTATAAATCCTTTTAAATGAAGTTTTGTGAATATTCCTACTTCATCTTTTCCATTGTTTTTGTACAGAATTTAGGCATTTGAATTTAAATATTGGGGAGAAAGGGAAGCTCAGGTGTAGAACATGGCAGAAGGGCTACTCATGTGTTGATTAAGGGCTTCATCCATCTCATTCATCTTCACTTTCGTTGCCACACTTCACCATCACACCAACTCACTCATGCATCATCTTCCATGTAGCATATATCTCCATCCACATCACACATGTTTCTCCTCTCTACTCACATGTATATAGCACTTGATTCTTACATGTAAGCTTCCTTTCACACATGTAGGTAACTCTTTCATTCATATTGATGCACATGTAAACAGTACATTCATCAACACATTGAGGGAGCTGCTCTTTTATGTTTCATGTTTATTAAAACATTAATATGTAAACACATGGGTTGCTTCATTCATTAGGCTGCACACTCATGGTTTGGATAGGATAGAACAACATCTAGGGAGCACGCTTTCATTCACACAAATAATAATCCCTCACACGAGTAAACTCTTCCACACTTACGTGGTCCAAGATACATCCTCACTCACTTGATACACACATTCACGTAAGTCACCCACCAGTTCACACTCACACACATATGCAGAAGAGAGGGGAGCTAGGAAGGAAGAAGTAGGCTCAAGTTTAAAGGAAGAAACACACCCATTTGCATTTCCATAAGGCCACGGGTCTCATGTCAATGCATACAGCCACTGTTTTAAGAGTCCAGATGTAATACTATATTATTTCTAACATTAATCCCTCTCTTGCAAGTAGGAATATGCACTTTATCAAAGAAATCTCAAGAAAATATATTAAAATAATGTATTAAATTATGTTGTGTAGCGGATAAATTTTTCATTTCGCGTCTTCAGGACTCCATGAACTCATCAACAACATTCTCTAATTATTTTCCATACATACAAATCATAAAATTCTCAAAAATTAGCACAAACCATGGATCAAGGGTCAAAACTCCCAAAATTTCTTCATTTCCCACGGCTGTACAGTTTACTGATATAGTTTACTGTCATAAATTTCAAAAATGTCTAATTAATTTAAAAAAATCTAATCCATGCAAATAATACCAATATAAAAAGTTACAGATGCTAGCTAGAGGGAAAAAATAATATCAGACTAGTCCAAGCACGTCTAGACTTCAAAAGCCAATCAAATAGTGACACAGGTATAACTGGATGCCTAACATTGGACAGCAATTTCAAAAATTAATATCTCCCTCTCTAAACATCCAAATGAGGTGCTTCCAATTGGCATAAGTCACTGAGAAGGTCTAGTTTCTCTCTATAATCCTTGAATGTGTGAGTATTTGATTGAGTTCTTAAGACCCCTAAGATACTCCCCATAAGCTTCTTCCTTCAAGAAAACAAAGAAAACTCTATGTAGCCCAAAGGATGCCTATGTCTCGGCCAAAGAGGGTTCTAGTAGTGGGGGAGAGTTTTAAAATTTTCTAAGGCTATTCTTGAGTCATATTTGATAAATGAAAATGAGGGGAGGCTTTGGAAAAAAGTTTAGAACTCCTAGAAATTGATTTAGTACCTTAGTTCTATATTATGACCTAAAGAAGCAACATAATATTAGTCCCTTTGTTTTAATGATGTGATGACTCCAAGAGGCTTAAAAGGAGTCAAGAATCATATTTGAAAGGAAAGAATGAGGCCTAGAAGTCCCTTGAGGGATATTGCTTTATTAAGTGCCTTTATAGATTATAATGGAGCTTATAGAGCAATTTAGAGTTTAAGCAAATTGTGTAGCCTTAGAATATATTTCATGAACCTAATTGGCTCCCATAAATTGTATCTAAGCCAAGAGAAATCATTTCCACCAATTTGTGGGAGTGTGGCCAAAAGATGAGGCTTGAATCCTAAAGGAAAAGTGTGTGAATGCAAGCAAGGTAGCTCTTTTCACCTTCTCTCATGCATGGATGTGTGTTTAGCTTATCTTAAATGTATGTATGTGTATTTTCAAGTCATGAAAAGTATGCTAGCATGATCTTATTTACCATGATTTCATGATGTCATGTTATGTTTTCAAGTGAATGTATGATGTTTCTTGAGTGTGGAGAGGCCAAAAACTCTTTACTATAGTGAGGATGAGCAAAGAACCCTTGAGCTTAGTTGAGACAAAGGAAAGAGTCTCCCAAAAGTAAAATGGGCTCCCAAGAGTATGGTTGAGTCCAAAATCCAAAATCCATGAGGAGAAGTGTGAGGCTAATCCAAACACTTGATGAGCTCTTGAATGATTTATATGGCTTGTTCATATGCTAAGCTTGCTTCTTGAATGCTTATGATTTGTATTACGTCCATGCATGCATTTTTAAGGCTTTCTTTGCATATATTATGTATGATTGAATGAGAGATGAGCTATTGGGATTCTTTGAATCTCATCCCCTCCTCTCCAATGTTCTAACATGCTAGGTGGACCAAGAGAGCAAGGTAATGGAAGCCAACCCCTTGGGAGAAGAGAGTAGGATATTAAAGTCCATGGAATTAGCTACTTTAAAGCCATATGAATGGAAAATTTTGTAATCCATGGTTGTATATGTTCTATGAGGTCATGAATATGTATAAATATGTTGATGTATCATGTATGAATGAGAGATTATGGCATGTGAATACTAGAATGTAAAATGAGTATGAAATGGCTTTTTTTGCTTCTTGAAAGTTTAATGCATTAGAGTGTATGTGGAAGTGGCATGGGTAAATTGAGATGCATGAGGTTTGAAATCCCTTGGAGAGTTCAAACAAGTCATATTCATACTTTAGACTTGCCTAAGAGGAGCCAAACATTGAGAGAAGCCATTTGGACATTTTGGTACTCTATATGGGGCATAAATTTGCTATCTTAGAATCTTATGTCATTTTTGTCCAAATGAGTGCTTCTTGATCTGAGATTTTGCATTTAATTAGAGTTTGTTGAGAGATTTTTAGAAAGCTAAAGAACATAATTTTTGGAGGTCTAGAGAATATTTGATGAATTTTCAAAGTTGGGATTTTTTATGGATTCTAGTATTGCACTGTTCACACTGGCAAATATTTATTCTGTGTCATCTGATGGGCAAATGGTGTCCAATGCTTGTGAAACTTTAAGTCATAAACTAGAGGTCATAAGCTTTCTGTGGCCACTGAGATCACCTCATTTGGAGGTCTGAGCAAAGAGTTATGCATTTTTGAAGTTGGCTGTTAGTAGCAGTAGCGCCCCAGGAGTCCAATCATTGTTCTATAAATTTCCAATGGCTAAACATATTTTTTTTTCATTCTAGAATTATTTTTAGCATAAATTTAACATTTGTAGCTTTCTAGAATGACTAAATGTGTGTGATTTCAATTTTTATAAAATTAGTTATGAATTTTAGAAGTTTGTATCAGCAATCTGAAATAGTAGCCTAGGCAGCAGCCTCAGTAGCTTTTTGAACATCAAACGTCTTTCCCTTAATGATTCATGCATTGAAACTATTTTTTCCATGGGGTAGACATCCAGTGCTTTCTGGAATGGTAAAGTTTGTTGGTTTTTGATTTTTTTAAATTTAGTTATGAATTTTCGAAGTTTGGGCAGAATAAGAAGCAACCGAAATAAAACAAACCCACTTCATGCTCCATTTCGGTTTTCATGAGCTGTGAGCATGATTTTATGATGCAAATAAGTTGTAATGATGTATTGAAATATGAGAATGCATAGCATGAGCTCCCATGGTCCACCTGACACCGAATGGACTTTTTATACATGACGCAACGTAGAAATATTCATTATCTTTATGCTATTTCCTTGATTCTTCCATGAGATGTCTAATGGGAAGCATAAAGATAGCATGAAATGAGTTAGAATATATGGTGTTACACTTATAGTAGTGAGTTTTGATAGTGGAACTTGAGTGATATATATTACCCTTAAACACTTGAGATTTGAGAGTAAATATTAACCCATATGAGAGGCTATGCATTTTTTATTCATTCTTTTCAAATGAAATTGCCATGGAATTTGATTTCTTGATGCAAGTGAAGTCAGCTTGGATTGTTGAAGTGTTGATAAATTGTGATTAGTCTTTAGCTTATGATTTTTACACTTTTCTTTTACATTTTCATTCTCTGCTTGCCATTCCACTAGTCTTTCATTGGATTTTGAGTTTTGCTCAAGAGTGTAAAGATTTAAGTATGGGGGAATTTGATAAATGCCAATTTTAGATATATTATTCCTTCTAAACTTAGGCATTTTGATGATTAAATATGACTTTTTTTCATTTTATTAGGTAATATTTGAGTTTATTGGCCATTTCTGTATTCCAGGAATTGATTTGCAAAAATTTAGAATTTTAGTGTACAAATCCATTTAAATGAATTTTTATGAATATTCCTACTTCATCTTTTCCATTGTTTTTGTACAAAATTTGGGCATTTGAATTTAAATGTTGGGGAGAAAGGGAAGCTCAAGTGCAAAACATGGCAGAAGGGCAGCTCATGTGTTAATTAAGGGCTTTATCCATCTCATTCATCTCCACTCTCGTTGCCACAGCTCACCATCACACCAACTCACTCATGCATCATCTTCCATGTAGCATATATCTCTATCCACATCACACACATTTCTCCTCTCTACTCACATGTATATAACACTTGATTCTTGCATGTAAGATTTCCTTCATACATGTAGGTAACTCTTTCATTCATATTGATGCACATGTGAACAATAGATTCATCAACACATTGAGGGAGCTGCTATTTTATGTTTCATGTTTATTAAAACATCAACATATAAACACATGGGTTGCTTCATTCATTAGGCTGCACACTTATAGCTTGGATAGGACAGAACAACATCTAGGGAGCATGCTTTCACTCATACAAACAACACTTCCTCACACGAGTAAACTCCTCCACACTTACATGGTCTAAGATACATCCTCACCCACTTGATGCACACATTTACGTAAGTTACCCACTAGTTCACACTTACACACACATGCAGAAGAGAGGGAAGCTAGGAAGGAAGAAGTAGGCTCGAGTTTAAAGGAAGAAACACACTTATTTGCATTTCCATAAAGCCACGGGTCTTACGTCAATGCATACAACCACTATTTTAAGAGTCCAGACGTCATTCATGATTCGTCCATGTAAACAAAGCACTAAGTCACACAAATAACACATGTAACACCATATTTATTAAGCTCATCTCACATGATTTTTAGGCTCACTTCCTTGAACTATACAAGTTTCTCAAAGAAAAGCCATTAAAATATTCAATTAAATTGCATTATGTTAGGGTTTAAAAATTCATCTCATGTCTCGTGAACCCTATGAACTTACTAACAACCTTCTCTATTTATTGTCCATCCATACAATTCATAAACATACCAAAACTTCGCATAAGCTATGGATCAAAAGTTGAAAACAAAAAAAAATAACTTATTCATCTCGGGTACAAGGTGGTAGATTTTTGAGGCAGTTTTGAAAAATCATAACTAAATGTAGAAAAATCAAAATCTACTGAATCATAGCTTTCTAGAAAGCTCTAAATGTTAACTTTAAGCAAAAATAATTTCAAACCATGAAAACATCATTAAGATCATGTTTGATAATAGAAAAGTAGCAAAGGTCAGACTGTCCAGCATTTCTGATATAACTTACTGATATAAATTTCAAAAATTTATAACTCATTAATTCTAAGGCCACATATCTTCCTTAAACACTAACTTAGTCTATTAACCTCTTTATGGTTCCAAGAATGCACCTAATGAAGCAACATCCATCAAATGAGTTTTAGGCTCTATTCTTTTCTTTCAAATATGATTCTTAACTCCTTTTAAGACTCTTGGAGTCATCACACAATTAAAATAAAGAGCCTAACTACATGTTACTTTTTTAGGTCATATTATGGAACCTAAGACACTAATTCATTCTCTAGGCCTCCTAAATTTTTCCCAAGGTTTTTCCTCATTTTCATTCATCATATATGACTTAAAAATGGGCTTGAAAGAATTTAAAACATTCCCTAGGTGTATTAACTCCCTTTGGCTGAAACTATGCATCACTTAGCCTCCATGGAAGTTTGCTTTATTTTCTACATGGAAGATGCATATGGGGAGGCTCCTAGGGATCTTGGGAATTTATTTAAACATTCATTTAGGCTTAGAAATAATTACATCAAATTATATTTTTAAGGGAACTCATGCAACCCTAGGTTTGCCACTTTGAAAATCCATGGCCTTTTCTTGAATTTCTTTGCATATTCTTACTCTCCTCTCTTAAATTCATAGAATTCACCCTTGGTTTTCCTCAAAATTCCAGCCCTCCTATGCTTGAGTGAGGAGAAATAGAGAGAAGGAAAGGGGATGAATAGCTACCATAGGATAGAGATTTTACCTTGTTTTCATGACTTTTCTTGCTTATTTCTCACTTTCCTTGTCCTCCTCTCTTCAAACCCGAATTTTCCCCTTAACTTCTCCCTTAAAATAGATCCATATACTTCAATATAATCATAGGAAAGAAAGGGAAATGGAGGAGAAGAGGTTTGCAAGAGAAAGAGCATGAAAAACCAAGAAAATCCATACCTTTCTACCTTGTTTTTCTTCTTCCTTTATCCTCCTCTTAGTGTGCTCCCTTAGGGTTTTCTTCTAGTCTAGGATAGAAACAAGTGTGGCTAAATCAAGAAGAAGATGGGGTGCCTCATATGTGGAGGTGGAGTAAGGAAGACTTTTCAAAAATTCTTATTTTACCCTTCATTCTTGGCATTTTTGTTTCTAACTCTTTTCCATTATAAAATTTAGGTTCCCAATTTTGTAAAATGCCTTTAGAATTACTCAAATTAGAGCTAAAACCTTCTCGAATAAATCTATTAAAGTTCAAGTGTGTCGACATTGGAAAACATCCACTGGAGGGGCTTAGCTATCCCGGGGCTTCCTATGGTTTTTAGTGCCCCTGAGAATCTTGACAAACTCAAAATTTTCATTTGAAAAACTCTCCTGTGTGAATTCTAAAATTTGCTTAAAATGACAAAAATACCTTTACGTTTCATCAACCTTTCGTTCAAATTTGTTTCTTCATTCTAGTTCCTTTTTTCTTTTTGTCTAAGCCTGGGATTCTCATTTTTTGGAGTCTAGAATACTTCCCAAATTCTTTTGTACCTTAACTAAGTCATTTCAGGGGACTTTCTTTTATATCCGATAAATTTTGTTTATTTACGGAGAGACCGTATGTTATGTTTCTCGCGTTTTCTCTCGTTTTTAAAAAATCAGATATTACATTTCTCCCCCTTTAAATAAATTTTGTTCTCAAAATTTGGGGTATACCTTTCTCTTATTCTTTTCTATTCTGGCTAATTGATCTTTTCTTTCCCTTCTTCCTGGCTTTATACGCTTTTCTCAGCGATTTTACTCTTTCAAGTTTCTCTCGACCAGGGGATTTTCATTACTAGCTCTTGGTGAGGGCTCTATCATCATAGGGTATTAGCTAGTTCTTCTCATAAGGGAAAGAAGTTTCTGACTCTGGAAGCCTATCCTGGGAGAGCTTACTAATCACATTGGGTTAGTCTTAACTTGTTTGCAGGGGTTAATGTTTCTTTTAGTGGACTCATTTACACATCTTGGGACTTATTTCATATCAAATCTCCCATGTCCTCTCTCAATGGCTACTCATAGAGTCTCATCTTCTTTTCTGATCATTACAACCATCGAAGGTTTCTGTCTATCTGTTTACTTATTTACATGTACCATCCACTGTTGATCTTTATGTTTTTTTTACTAGCTCATCCTATGATTACAATTCACTTTTCTTTCTGTCACAAGTCTGATATCTCAATTGCTTACTAGGATTACAGCCCTTTTGAGGAGTTTTTTACTTTTAATGATCCCAATTTTTCTGTTTATTACTACATCTGTCTCTGTAAGTCGAGACTTTTTCTCACTTTCTTTGTTCACTTACAGTGGCATTTTATAGTCCCTCATTTCAACACTGATAGGCCTAACATGTGTCTTATGTCGGCATCGAAGAGCTACTACCACTAACTACTACTGAGCTTTGGTTGGACACTAGTTATACTCATAGTTTTGATCACTAGAGGCATACTATACCACTTACCTCATATAAAAATTGCACCTAACCCTTTTTTGAATATATAAGCTAGCATGTGGGGATCTTTTTATCCCTCGATTAGGGCAAATGTCTACTGGGTAGTGGTTTGTCTGGCTCTAACTTTGGAAAGCTAATTTCTTGCTTTCCTTATCCTATACAATATGCTCATCTCTCAAGAGATCTAGTCAATCATCTAACTATCTGAGTAAAGCCTTCAGATCTTTGTGGTAATGGTCTACCAAACTTAAGAGGTCTCTAGTCCTTGAGACAAGAGCTAACTGAAACTGTATTGGTCTCTAAGACTAACTGCTCTATAAAAGCTATCTCAGACTGTCATCTCACCAGAGGGCTATCATGTTATGACTGGGGCTCTTTGTAACTCTGTAGGATCTACTGTGACCCCTGGGTCTACTGCGACCTCTTAGAGCCTGGCTAGGGCCTACTGTGACCCGCTATGCTATACTAAGATCTACTGCGATCTATATCTGGGAGATGTCAAAGCCTAAGATCACTGTATCTAATAGTAAAACATATGCTCACTAAGTCCAGTAACTATTGCTCATACTAGCTGAGGCTAAACTCAAAAGCATATTATACTCTTCGTGCGAAGTGGGTTCTATGTCATCTAATTCTCTAGGATCCCATCATACTGATACTTAGGAACATCTTAATTTTAGTTCATCGCTCCCCATAGGATCTTCAGATTCCCACTTCAGCCTCTTTTGACTTGGGCTTTCTTTTCTTACTCTAACTGTACTCCGTTATTTTTCCTTTCATATCCTGCAATTTCTAACTATACCTACGTTCTGCTTTTAAGTGCCTTGGCACTAGGGCATCTTACACATTGAGTATGGTTAACATCTTTGGCAGGAGAAAGGTTATACACTGGTCCCTATTCATTTCATTTACATATACTATAAGGGACTCAGGCTATGCATACTAGACTCATGCTATCTGAATCTGAATATTTTTTACTAGGGATTCCTCTCTGCATGCTTTCCTCACTATTTTAGTACTCTTGGAATCTATCTACCTTTCTTTCCTGATTCATCTCTCTTTTTAACTAGTTAGGATACTTTTCAATTATCATGACACTTTAGTGATTGATGTCATCGCTTGCTACGTCCTCAAGTCACATTACTATTAAGTTGATCAGGGCCAATATTATGTAACCATTGTTGCAAATAAACCATAACATCAAACACTAATACATGAGTGCCTTATGACTGAGCTCAAAGCCACTATCGCCTGTATATTACAAGTTTCCTAACAATCTAAAGTATTTCTTTTGTACTTTCCTTTATCTACCCTATTCTTGTAGGATACTCAGGGAAAATAGGATTCTTTCTTTACTTCATCTTGAGATCATTTTACATTGTCTGACTATTTTTACTTCAGGCACTATCATGCAACAAGGGCATCTATGCCAAAGATAAGTGTGCTTCCTCAAGTACTTAAGCACATTAATTCGATATTTATTTTCAATCTACTATGTCCTCAGCTTGAACACTGTCATATATTCTTTCTCTTTTTACCTTTCTTATCCTTTTACTTAAGAAAAAGGATATTCTACTACTGGCTATTTCTATTGCCAGTTTAGGTTTCTTTACGCTCAAGAGCACTTGCATTATCTCAGGTTTCTCTACTTGTTCACTTTCTATAACATCAAGGGGGTCTACTTCTTTTTATACTCTTGCTTTGTTTTTAACTAGACCATCCTTTAATAAGAAGAATCCTATTTCAAGTAATCCCAGGGATTACATTCTATGGCACTCTCAGCTTACCTTCTTTCTTTACATAATGTAAGATTTGCCTTCTCAGGAGGTCTCTAGCTTCCCTGAGGGTACTAATGCGCTAGTTGTTCGTCTCAACTTATTTTTACATTTGGATCAGGGCTAGGCTTTCTCTCTGTTTAGCCTCTTTAGCCTCATCCCCAAGAGCATAGCATACTAATTTTAGGATTCTATTAACCCAATCCAAGACACATACTCTGAATGTCCGAACTCTACCTTATTGAAAACTTATGCTGTACTGGGAGTTCTAATCACTCATGTGCCTTAACCCTAAATTATTTTTATATTAGGGAGCTCATTTGACTAACTATCAAACCACTATCTATTTACCTCTTTGGGCTTAGTTTATTCATTTAGTTACTACTAAAGTGAGGGCATCTCTTTTGTAACTAATTTCTCAGTTCTTCCTCGCTTCCTTTATCATTATACTTTACAACTCAGGGGTGTCTATTTAGAGGAATTTACTAACCACTACTGGGTGGTATCCCTGACTCAGAATGTCTCATCTTTCCTTTCTTGATTAAGGGAGAACTTTCACTGAGCCTTTCATTTATATAACTCACCTAGAACGATACTACTAGTCATCTCCTCTAGGCTTTAGCTTATGCTTAGCTTGGGCTAACCATCTCATCTGACCTGTAGCTTACTATAAGCCCTATTAACTTATAAGCTCACGATAACTTAGTGCTTTCTGAACTATCCTCATCCTCTTCTGGGCCTCTGTCACTGGGCTGCTCATACTTACCTCTAAGTGTTACCTATGAGGTACACCTTTCTAGGCCACTCATTATGTGCCTCACTACTAGTAGCCTTATCTTACATAAACTTTTAAGGCTACATTAACATTCTGTCATTTAGTGTCTCCCAGGGTAGCACTTTAGGTTAGAGTCAATGCCTTAGAGGTAGTTCTCAACAACCCCATCATCCTTATGTCTAACTTTCTCTGTGTTGAGCTTTTTCTCAGTCTCAACTACTAGACCTACTGATTTCTTACTAACTTTCTGTGACTATTTACTACTCTTTTTCTCTACTGGTACTAGGAGTTCCTGCTTTTTGTGGGTCGACTAATTCCTTGGCAACTTCTCAGGTTGGCTTGAATATGACCAACAAGGCATTTCATAGTACCATTCGTCGTAGCTAGCACATCATTCACCGTGGCTAATTAGCCTCGGGTTCATCCTAGTTTCTCGTATAAGTATTAGCCGTGGCTAACTTTAATTGGCCGTAGTGAGGAATCCTCTGGATTGCCTCGTTGCTTCCTAGAATAATTGGCTACGGCTAAGTAGTTAATTGGCCGTAGTTAACAGCCTCTAATTGACTTGCTTTTTCATAGATGGGAATTTCATCTTTAGCTACTAACTCGAGCCTCATTGCCTCAATATCTAGCCCATCATCAAAGCTAGAGGGTTCTACCTCTTACTTTATTTATGCATAACTAGCTGTTACCTCTGGGCTGTCAGGCTCAAGGGTGTAACCTATAACTCAAACCTTTGGCCTAAGGGAGTTAACTTTTTGGGCTCTGAAACTTATCTAGACATTTGGGTGTTGTGGCTAGAGGGTGACTCTTTTTCTTACTTCCCCTCTAAACTAATCTTATGTAGCTGCAGTCTCATCTCATACTATGCTGCATCAATACTTGTCTCTACATTAAGTAGGATATCTCGGAATGGTCTGAGTATGACCACCAAGAGACTTAGGCCTCACATACTCTCTCTAGCAAGCCCTTTCATATCAATAAGATCATCATTCATATTTACGGCTTGCCACTGATCTCGGCGAGCCATTATATCTTATAGAGCTTTAGCCGTCGGATCCCTTAGTTCTGCTTAAGCTATTCTAGAGGCTAGCCTTTCCTAATGTCCATTAACTACTCTAAGGCCATCCAATAACTCATTTATCATGAACATAGCCACAAACTACCTTCACACACCCAAAATGTCTCATACAAGGCTCTACATAGCCTTATTGCTACATCCTCAAGCCAAATCTAATCTGAGAGAGCCTGAAACTTTACTCTGATACCAATAAATGTAACACCATAGATTTCTAGCCTTTCTTATGCAAATTCTATGCCTCATGCCATGCACTTCTCAAGGATCACAAGAAAATGACATATAAAATAATGAGTTTTCTTGTGTTGTGCTATGCATAAATTTTTCTTTCAGAGTCCCATGGGCCTCATAGACTCATGTATCATATTCTAATATTTAATTACATAGATACAACTCATTTTTATTATCAAAAGTGGTCTACAACTCGTGCAAGGCAAGGGAATACATAAAATTTCATGAAGTAGCCTCAGCCAGAATTTTTCACTTTCTATCAGAAACTTTGAAATATCATAACTAATTTTAGAAAAATTAAAATCAAGCATTATTTATTATTATGGAAAGCTACACATTTCTAATTTATACTAAAAATATAGTCAGCCCATGAAATATCACACAGAAGACTTTTAACATTCAAAAAAGTTCAGAGGTCCGAATAGTTACTGGTACTGATACAGCTTTCTGCTATAAACTTTAAAAATATCCAATTAATTTTATAAAAATACAATCCATGAAAATGATACCAATTTGGAAAGATAGGGATATTAGCTAGGTGACAAAAATAACGTTTGACCATTTTAGTCACATCCAGAGCTTAAAAACTAATCAAACAATACCTGAGATCTATCTAAACACCTGATACTAGATAGAAACTTCAAAAATTCATATCTCCCTTTATAAGAATCCAAATGAGGTGATTCTAATTTTCAAAAGTCACTGGAAATGTCTAGTTTCTTCCTATAAAATTTTGTGACAATTGGACATTATTTGCCCTTTGAGTGATAGAATTCATTTTTTGATCAGTATGAAGAGTACCTTGACCAATTTTAGAAAATATCCCAATTTTAAAAATTCATCAAATATTCTATAGACCTCCAAAAATTTTGTACTTTAGCTTCCTAAAAGTCTTTGAATAAGTTCTAATTTCATGCCAAATATTAGATCAAGAAGACTTCATTTGGACAAAAAGTGGTATAAGTTTTCAATATGGTCAATTTTACTCCATATTAGATACCAAATGTGTCCAAATGACTTCCCTTGATATTTGACACCTTTTGGGCAAGTTTAAAAGCATGAATATGACTTGTATCAACTGAACAAGTGGTCCCAAATCTCATGCATCTCAATTTGGCTATTCCACTTTCATTTATACATACATTTCCATAATACTAGTTTGCCTTTATATGTCCAAATTGCACATTTCTATACATATAACCTTAGTTCTCATTCATACGTAACATATTCATATAATTACACATGCTCAAGAGGTCATAAGTCATATACAATAATAGGCTACAATATTTGCCAGTTATGTGGCCTTAAAGAAGCAAATTCCATACACTTCAATGTCATACTTTCATCTTTCAAGTGGTTGGCTCCCATTTCTTTGTTTTCTTGGTCCACCTACCATGTTAGGACATTGGAGAGGAGGGAATGAGATTCAAAGAATCTCAATAGCTTATATCCCATTCAACCACATATAAAGTATACAATACAAGCCTTGAAAATGTATGCATGGACATGTTAACATATGTGAGCATTCAAGAAACATTCTTGGCATTTAAACAAGTCATACATAGCATGTATAAGCTTGCCAAGTAAGTGGATTAGTCTCACCCATTCACTTGTGGATTTTAGACTTCCCTCATCCATTTTTTTAAGAGGTTTTTGACTCAACCTTACTCTTAAGAGTTAACCTCATTTTTGGGAGACTCTTTACTTTGTCTCAACCAACCTTAAAGGTTCTTAGCTCATCTTCACCATAGCTAAAGGGTTCTTGACTTCTCCATACTTAAGCAAACTAAGGCAAGTGTAATATCCAGTTCTTTGAAAATGAGAGATGATGTTATGTGACCATTAGAATGTATACTAAGTATGGAGTATGGCAATGGACCAAGTTAAGGGCTGAAATGGCATCTTATCACCAGGATCAAAGATCTTGTCGACAAGATCCTGCAATCTGTAGTGCAATTTCAAAGACTTTATCGACAGGGTTTCCGCCAGCAAGTACAAGGTCTTTTTGTAAAATATGTTAAACTTGTGTGGTTTGGAATTGAGTATGGAGGGCTTTTTAAATGAAAGTTTTGAGTTCTTCAGGGTTCTCAAAGGCCCTAAAAACTATGGGAAGCCCCGGGACAACTAAAACCCCTTCGATAGACGTTTTCCAATGTCAGTGTACTCAAACTTTGACAGATTCATTTAGAAAGCTTTTAGCTCCGATTCGAGTGATTCCAAAGGCATTTTACTAAATTAGGAACCTAAAATTTCTAATGAAAAAGACAGTTCTAAAAAAGGAGCTAAAATGAGTTAAAAACAAAACTACGAAGAACAAAGGACAAGATAGGAATTTTTGAAAAAGTCCTTTTTAAACCTATATATATATGAAGCGTTCTTCTGCACCCCTCATTCAGATCAACCAAACTCTGTCCAAAAACTAGAGAAAGCTCAAGGGAAGGAGGCGTACAAGACTAAGGCAAGGGAAAAGGGAAATTTTCAAGAAAAAGGTAAAAATTATTAGAATTTCCTAGTCTTCTCTTTAGGAAATCTCTTCTCCTCCTTCTCCCCTTTCTCCCTATGGCTTTCTTAGAGTTTTTGGTGCTGTTTTAGGGTCAGACCAAGAGGGGAAATTTTGGATTTGAAGATAGGAGGCTAAAGAAAGTGAGAAGCAAGTGAGAAAATAAGGAAAAACAAGGTAAGTCTCTCATTCCATGGTAGATGCTTCCTCCCCCTTCTTCTCCCTATTTCGCCCCATATATGTAGATGTAAGAGGGCTAGAATTTTGAGGAGAACCATGGGTGAATTCCATCAATTTGAGGGAAGAGAGTAAGAATATGCAAAGAAATCCAAGAAAAAACCATGATTTTGCAAGATAGAAAAGTTAGGGTTTTGATTGCACCTTAAGCTCTATCATGAACCCTAGTCATATTTTATGATGTTTAAGTATTCACATGAGTTCCTAAGACATCAAGAGAGCTTTCTACATGATTCTTCCATCAAAGGAAGCAAGGAAACTCCATTGGTGCCTTATGGAACTATAGCTTCGGTCAAGGAGAGTCCATGCACCTAAGGAGTGTTTTAATTCCTTCCAAGCTTAGTTTTGTATCATGTATGATAGGAGAGTATGAGAGGAAGCCTTGGAAGAAGTTTAGAAGTCATAGATAGCAAGATGGCCTTATATGTTCCATAATATGACTTAAAGAAGCAACACTTAGCTAGGCTCCTAGAATTGAATATATGATGACTCTAAGAGGTTTAAATTGAGTCAAGAATCATGAATGAATAGATAGAATAGAGCCAAAATGATGTTTTCCTAATGTTGCTTTATTAAGTGCATTATGGAATTATAAAAGAGCCTTATGAGTCATCTAGCATTTCTAGTAATTGTGTGGCCTTAGACTTTGCTTCAAGAGTGTAATTACCTTCCATATGATTGTGTCTAGGCCAAGAGAAACTATCTACACCAACTTGTGGGTGTGTGGCTAAAAGAGGAGGCGTGAAAGCTAAGGAAAATGTGTGTTTGTATATAAGGTAACTCTCTCTACCTTCTTTCATGCATGAATCTGTGTTTAGCTTATTTTAAAATGTGTGTATATGTATTTTCAAGCTTTGAAAAGTATGCTAGCATGCCTTTATATGCCATGATGCTTGATGCCATGTTATATTTTTAAATGAATCCATGATGTTTGTATGAGTTTGCTTGAGTGTGGAAAGGCCAAGAACTCTTCCCTTGGGTGAGGATGAGCCAAGAACCCTTGAATTTGGTTGAGACAAAGTAAAGAGTCTCCCAAAAGCAAAGTGGGCTCCCAAGAGTATGGTTGAGTCCAAAGTGCTCAAAGAATGGGTGAGGCAAGTCCAAAATCCATGAGGAGAAGTGTGAGGCTAATCCAAATACTTAGTGAGCTCTTGAATGTCTTGTATGATTGATTCACATGCCAAGGTTACTTTTAAAATGTCTATGATTTCTATCTCCTCCGTGCATGCATTTGTAAAACTTGCTTTGCATATATTATGTATGATTGAATGAGAGATGAGCTATTGGGATTCTTTGAATCTCATCCCCTCCTCTCCAATGTCTTAACATGCTAGGTGAAACAATTGAGCAAGGTATTGGAGGCCAACAAGCTTAGAGGAAGAAGATGGGTATCAAAGTATATGAATATGCCTAGTTTTGCCTTCTTTTTAGCCATATACATGGCATATGATGTAATCTCATGATGAAATTGGTATGTAACCAGATGAACATATGTAAATACCCAAATGTGTAGTGCATAAATGAAATTTGACGCCAAATGTATGAGATAGCATGTTTTGGGTATTGAATGGCAAGTTAAGACTAGATAGATTAGTGTAATAATGGAAGTGGAATGGCCAAATTTAGATGCATATAGTTTGGGACCACTTGGGCAGTTCATGTAAGTCCTATTTATGCTTTTAAACTTGCCCAAGAGGTGCCAAACACCAAGCAAGACCATTTGGGCATACTTGGTCTCTAATATGGATCAAAATTAACCATATTGGAAACCTATACTACTTTTTGCCCAAATGAGCTCTTCTTGATCTGAGATTTGGCATACATCCAGAGCTTGTTGAGAGCTTTTTGGAAGCTAAAGTACAGAATTTTTGGAGGTCTCTAGAATATTGGATGAATTTTCCAAGTTAAGAAATTTTCTGGTTTTGGACTGGTGTACTGTTCACTCAAGTCCGAAAATGAAATCTGTCACTCAAGGGGAAAATGATGTCCAATTGCCACAAAATTTTATAAGGAGAAACTAGGTTCTCCCAGTGACTTATTCCAATAGGAAGAACCCCATTTTCATGTCTAGAGAGGGAGATATGCATTTTTGAAGTTTCTGTCCAGCATCAGGCATCCAAATTGACCCAGGGTACTGTTTGATTTGTTTTTGGTGCCTGGACATGCATGGAATGGTATGAAGTTATTTTTCCCCTCTAGTTGACATCTTTATCTTTCTAGATTGGTATCATTCATATGCATTGGATTTTTTTGGAATTAATTGGATATTTTTAAAATTTTCTGCAGAAGCCTATGACAGTACCAGCAGCCAGTCAGACCTCCATCCATTTTTTATTGTCAAACGTCTTCTTTGTGGCGTTTCATGGTCTGGTTAAATTTTTAGCGTAAAGTAGACATGTGTAGCTTCCTGGAATGGCAAAGAGCACATGATTTCAATTTTTTTATAATTAGTTATGATTTTCTAAAGTTTGTGATAGAAAAGAGGAAATTCTAGCCGAAAATGCAAACATGAATTTTAATGTGTTTCTTTGCTTTCCACAAGTTGTAGACCAAATTTGATGATGAAAATGAGCTATATTCATGTATTTAAGTATGAGAATGTGATAGATGCATTCATATGGCCCACGGGACTCTGAAAGAAAAATTTTACTCGTAGAGAAATATATTTTAATTCATAACTCCCTATGCCACTATATTGTTTCCATAAAATAAACATGAGATAAGGCATGGGAATTACATGAATTGAGTCCTAGAAGTATGGTGTTACATTTATTGGTATCAGAGCAAAGTTCCAGGCTCTCTTGGATTGGATTTGGCTTGAGGATATAGCCATTGGGCTTTGTAAAAGGCTTGTATGACTATAAAAAGTCCTCTATGAGACATTGTGGGTGTGTGAAAGTAGGTTGTGGGCTTTATTCATGATAAGTAACTTGTCGAATGGTCTGAGAGTGATTAGTGGACACCAGGAAGAGTAGCCTCTAAAGTAGCTTGAGCAGAGTTGAGGGATCTGACGGCTAGAGCTTGATGAGATATGATAGCTCACCGGGATTAGTGGCAAGCCCTATATGTGAATGATGAGAAATGATTTATTGATAGGAAGAGGCTTTATGTGAGGCCTAATTCTCCCTGGTCATACTCAGGCCATTCTGAAATAGCTTGCTTAATGCAGAAGGAAGTAGCAATGCAGCGTGGCATCAAATGAGATTGTAGCTACACAGGACCAATTTAGAGGGAAATAAGAAAGAGAGTCACCCCCTAGCCACATCACCCAAATGTCTAGATAAGTATTAGAACCCGAAAGGTTAATTCCCTCAGGCCAAAGGTTTAAGTTACAAGCTACACCCCTTAGGGCCTGACAACCCTGAGATGACAATTAGTTATGCATGAATGAAGCAAGAGGTAGAACCCTCTAGCTTGATGATAGAGGTAATAAGGCTCGGGTTGGTAGCTAAAGATGAAAATCCAATCCATGAAAAAGTAAGTCAATCAGAGACTAGTAGTCGTGGCCAATACTTAGACAGGAAATTAGGGTAAACCCAAGGCTAATTAGCCACAACAAATGACAGTAAGAAATTAGTGGGCCTAGCAGTGAGACTAGGAAAGAACTCAATGTCAAAGAAAGTTAGACACAAGGACAGTAAGGTTGTTGAGACCCGCCTATAAGGTGTTGACTCCAACCTAGAATGTTAACCCTATGAATACGACGATGGGTGATATGATGAGTTTAGGGCCACATAAGCACTGCTAGGAAAAACCTTGTTACTAGGGTTTTAAATTTCTCATGGCAATATATAAAATCTTGTTGCCAAGATCCTAGACCCTGTTGACAGAATATTTATATAGCCTTGAAACTTATATAAGGTAAGGCTACTAGTAGTGGGGCATATAGTGAGTGGCCTCAAAAGGTGTACTGTATCGGTAACACTAAGAGGTATGTATGAGTAGCCCAGTGACAGAGTAAGCTACAGGTCTGAAAAAATGGTTAGTCCAGGCTGAGCAGAAGCTAAAGCTTAGAAGAAATGACCAGTAACATTGCCCAGGTGAGTGAAAGGTTTAGTAAAAGTTCTCCCTGGACCGAGAAAGAAAAGATGAGACATCCTGATGTTAGGGAAACCACCAATAGTGGTTAGTAAATTCCCCTAGCTAGACGCCCCTGAGTCATAAAGTATAATGATAAAGGAAGTGAGGAAGAGCTGAGGAACTAGCTACCGAAGAGATGCCCTTGTTTTAGTTATGAGTAGACGAGTAAACTGAGCTAGAGAGGTAAACGAATAAAGATCTACTAGTTAATTAGTTAGATAAGCTCCCTAATATAAGACTGATATAGGGTTAAGGCACGCGAGTTATTAGAGCACCCAGTAGAGCATAAGTTTTCAGTAAAAGAGAGTTCAGACATTGAGAGTACGTATCCTAGATGGAGTTAGCAGAACCCTAGAAATAGCATAGTGTGCTCCTGGGGATGAGGCTAAAGAGACTGAACAAAGAGAGAAAGCCCAGCTCTGATCCAAATATAGAAATAAGCTCAGACAGATAAGTAGTGCCTTTGTACCCTCAGGGAAGCTCGAGGGAGTTAGAGACTGTCTAAGAGGGCGAGCCTCGTCTTATGTAGAGAAAGAAGGTAAGCCTAGAGAAAGAATGTAAGCCGAGAGTCCTATAGAATGACATTCCTAGGATTTTATGAAATAGAATCCTCCTTACCAAGGGATGGTCTAACTACGAGCAGAGCAAGAGTATGAGTAAAAAGTAGACCCCCCTTGATGTTACAGAGAGTGATGAGTGGAGGAACCCTAGGAAAATACAGGTGCTTTTGAGCGTAAAGAAACCTGAACTGGCAACAGAAATAGCCAGTAGTAGAATATCTTTTTACCTAAGTAAGAGGGTGAGAAAAGTAGAAAGAAAAGATGTGATAATGTTCAAGCCGAGGACACATTAGATTGAAAATAAATATCTAGTTAATGTGCCTCAGTACTTAAGAAAGCACACTTGTCCTTGGCGTATATGCCCTTCTAGCATGATATTGCCCAAAGTATAAATAGTCGGGTGATACCGAGAAATCTCGAGATGTAGTAGAGGAAGAATCCTACTTTCCCCGATTACTTTACGAGAATAGGGCGAAAAGAGAAAAGTAAGAGAGAGGTACTTTAGATTATTGGGAAACTTGTACTATGCAGGCGATAATGCCTGAGCTCAGTCATGAGGTACCCGTAGTGTTTGATGTTGTGGTTTATTTGCAACAGAGGCTACATGATATTAGGTCTGGCCAACCTAGTAGTAATGTGGCTTAAGTGCATAGCAAACAACGACATCAATCACCAAAGTGTCCCGATAATCGAAAGGTATCCTAGTTAGAAGAAGAAATGAGTTAGAAAAGAAAGGTAAAGGGAATTCCAGTAATATCAGAATAGTAAAGAAAGCATATAGAAAGGGGTCCCTAGTAGAGGATGTTTATATTCAGTATGCATAGCTTGAGTCCCTTATGGTATGTATAAAGGAGGGACCGGTGCATAGCCTCTCTCTTGCAAGAGATGTTTACTACACTCAGTGTGTGAGATGCCCTGGTGCCAAGGCACTTAAAAGCAGAACATGGGCATCGTGAGAACTGCAAGATATGAGAGGAGGGCTAAAACGAGTATATGTAAAGTAAATAAGCTAATAGAGTAAGAAAAGAAAGCTCAAATGAAAAAGGGGCTGAAGTGGAAATGTAAAGATCCTATAAGGAGCGATGAATGAAAATTAAAATGCTCTCTAATATTAGTATGACGGGATCCTAGAGAATGAGATGATACAGAACCCACTTCGCACGAAGAGCATGATGTACTTCTGAGTTTAGCCTCAGCTATTATAAGCGATGGTAACTGGACTTAGTGAGCATGTATTTTACTGTCAGATATAGTAATTTTAGGCTCTGACATCTCCCAGAGATGGATCGCAGCAAATCCCAGCATAGCATACCGGGTTGCAGTAAACCCTAGTAGGGCTCTGAGAGGTCGCAGTAGACCCAGGGGTCACAGTAGATCCCACAGAGTTACAGAGAGCCCTAGTCATAGCATGATAGACCTTTGGTAGAGATGACAGCCTGAGATAGTTTTTACAGAACAGTTAATCTCAGAGACCAGTACAGTTTTAGCTAGCCTTTGTCTCAGAGACTACATATCTCTTGAGTCTGGTAGACCGTTGCTACAGAGATACGAAGGCTTTACTTAGACAGTTAGACCACTGACTAGCTCTCTTTAGAGATGAGCATAGTATATGGGATGAAAAAGGCAAGAAATAAGTTTTCCAGAGTTAGAGCCAGATGAACCACTACCTAGCAGACAGTAGCCCTGACCAAGGGATAGAGAGATCCCCACATGCTAGCTTATGTATTTAGAAAAGGGTCAGGTGCAGTTTTTATATGAGTAAGTGGTACAGTATGTCTCTAGTGAGAAAAACTATAAGAGTAGCTAGCATCCCATTAGAGCCTAGCAGTAGTCAGTGGTAGTAGCTCTTGAGTGACAGTATGAGACATATAAGTTTGGCCTATCAGTGTTGAAATGAGGGACTATAAAATGCCACTGCAAGTGAACAAAGAAAGTAAGAAAAGTCCTGGCCTATAAAAACAAATGTAGTAGTAAACAGAGAAATTGAGATCATAAAAGCAGAAACTCCTCAAAGGACTTGTAATCCCAATAAGCACTTGTGATATGAGGTCTATGACAAAAAGAAATGCAAATTTTAATCATGGGATGAGCTAGTAAGAAAGAACGCAGAGATAAATAGTAGACAGAACATGTAAATAAGCAGACAGATAGAAACCTCTGATGGCTCTAATGATTAGAAAAGATGATGAGATGTTATGAGAAGCCATCAGAGAGGATACAAGAGATGTGTAAATGAGTCTACTAAAATAACGTTAATCTTGCGATCGGGTTAACATTAACCCAACATGATTAGTAAGCTTTCTTAGGATAGGCTTCCAGAGTCAGAAATTTCTTTCCCTTATGAGAAAGAACTAGCTAGTATTTTATAGTAGTAGATAAAAGTTCCCTGGCTGCAAGAAAACTTAAAGGAATGAAATCGCTGAGAAAACGTATAGAGCCAAGAAAAAGGGAAAGAAAAGAGCAGTTAGCTAGAAAGGAAAAGAGTAAGATGATAATATACCCCTAAATTTTGAGGACGAAATTTATTTAAGAGGGGAGAAATGTAATATCCGGTTCTTTGAAAATGAGAGATGATGTTATGTGACCATTAGAATGTATATTGAGCATGGAGTATGGCAATGGACTAAGTTAAGGGCTGAAATGGCATCTCATCACCAAGATTGAAGATCTTGTCGACAAGATCCTGCAATCTGTAGTGCAATTTCCAAGACCTTGTCGACGGGGTTTCCGCCAGCAAGTACAAGGTCTTCTCGTAAAATATGTTAAACTTGTGTGGTTTGGAATTGAGTATGGAGGGCTTTTTAAATGAAATTTTTGAGTTCTACGGGGTTCTCAGAGGCCCTAAAAACTATGGAAAGCCCCGGGACAACTAAAACCCCTCCAATAGATGTTTTCCAATGTCAGTGTATTCAAACTTTGATAGATTCATTTGGGAAGCTTTTAGCTCTGATTTGAGTGATTCCAAAGGTATTTTACTAAATTAGGAACCTAAAATTTCTAATGAAAAAGACGGTTCTAAAAAAGGAACTAAAATGAGTAAGAAATGAAACTACGAAGAACAAAGGACAAGATAGGAATTTTTGAAAAAGTCCTTCTTAAACCTATATATATATGAAGCGTTCTTTTGCACCCCTCATTCAGATTGACCAAACTTTGTCCAAAAACCAAAGAAAGCTCAAGGGAAGGAGGCGTACAAGACTAAGGCAAGGGAGAAGGGAAATTTTCAAGAAAAAGGTAAGAATTGTTAGAATTTCCTAGTCTTCTCCTTAGGAAATCTCTTCTCCTCCTTCTCCCCTTTCTCCCTATGGCTTTCTTAGAGTTTTTGGTGCAGTTTTAGGGCTAGACCAAGAGGGGAAATTTTGGATTTGAAGAGAGGAAGCTAAAGAAAGTGAGAAGCAAGTGAGAAAACAAGGAAAAACAAGGTAAATCTCTCATTCCATGGTAGATGCTTCCTCCCCCTTCTTCTCCCTATTTTGCCCCATATATGTAGATGTAAGAAGGCTAGACTTTTGAGGAGAACCAAGGGTGAATTCCATCAATTTGAGGGAAGAGAGCAAGAATATGCAAAGAAATCCAAGCAAAAATCATGATTTTGCAAGATAGAAAAGTTAGAGTTTTGATTGCACCTTAAGCTCTATCATGAATCCTAGCCATATTTTATGATGTTTAAGTGTTCACATGAGTTCCTAAGACATCAAGAGAGCTTCCTACATGATTCTCCCATCAAAGGAAGCAAGGAAACTCCATTGGTGCCTTATGGAACTATAGCTTCGGTCAAGGAGAGTCCATGCACTTAGGGAGTGTTTTAATTCCTTCCAAACTTAGTTTTGTATCATGTATGATGGGAGAGTATGAGAGGAAGCCTTAGAAGAAGTTTAGAAGTCATAGATAGCAAGATGACCTTATATGTTCCATAATATGACTTAAAGAAACAACACCTAGCTAGGCTCTTAGAATTGAATATATGATGACTCCAAGAGGTTTATATGGAGTCAAGAATCATGAATGAATAGATAGAATGGAGCCAAAATGATGTTTTCTTAAGGTTGCTTCATTAAGTGCATTATAGAATCATAAAATAGTCTTATGAGTCATCTAGCCTTTCTAGTAATTATGTGGCCTTAGACTTTGCTTCAAGAGTGTAATTACCTTCCATATGATTGTGTCTAGGCCATGAGAAACTATCTCTACCAACTTGTGGGTGTGTGGCTAAAAGAGGAGGCATGAAAGCTAAGGAAAATGTGTGTCTGTATACAAGGTAGCTCTCTCCACCTTCTCTCATGCATGGATGTGTGTTTAGCTTATTTTAAAATGTGTGTATGTGTATTTTCAAGCTTTGAAAAGTATGCTAGCATGCCTTTATATGTCATGATGCTTGATGCCATGTTATATTTTTAAATGAATTCATGATGTTTGTATGAGTTTACATGAGTGTGGAAAGGCCAAGAACTCTTCCTTTGGGTTAGGATGAGCCAAGAACCCTTGAGCTTAGTTGAGACAATGTAAAGAGTCTCTCAAAAGCAAAGTGGGCTCCCAAGAGTATGGTTGAGTCCAAAGTGCTCAAAGAATGGGTGAGGCAAGTCTAAAATCTATGAGGAGAAGTGTGAGGCCAATCCAAACACTTAGTGAGCTCTTGAATGTCTTGTATGATTGATTCACATGCCAAGGTTGCTTTTAAAATGTCTATGATTTCTATCCCCTCTGTGCATGCATTTGTAAAACTTGCTTTGCACATATTATGTATGATTGAATGGAAGATGAGCTATTGAGATTCTTTGAATCTCATCCCCTCCTCTCCAATGTCTTAACATGCTAGGTGAAACAATTGAGCAAGGTATTGGAGGCCACCAAGCTTAGAGGAAGAAGATGAGTATCAAAGTATATGAATATGCCTAGTTTTGCCTTCTTTTTAGCCATATACATGGCATATGATGTAATCTCATGATGAAATTGGTATGTAACCAGATGAACATATGTAAATACCCAAATGTGTGGTGCATGAATGAAATTTGATGCCAAATGTATGAGATAGCATGTTTTGGGTATTGAATGGCAAGTTTAGTTCTTGAATGACTAGATAGATTAGTGTAATAATGGAAGTGGAATGGCCAACTTTAGATGCATGCAGTTTGGGACCACTTGGGTAGTTCATTTAAGTCCTATTTATGCTTTTAAACTTGCTCAAGAGGTGCCAAACACCAAGCAAGACCATTTAGGCACACTTGGTCTCTAATATGGATTAAAATTGACCATATTGGAAACCTATACCACTTTTTGCCCAAATGAGCTCTTCTTGATCTGAGATTTGGCATACATCTAGAGCTTGTTGAGAGATTTTTAGGAAGGTAAAGTGCAGAATTTTTGGAGGTTTATAGAATATTTGATGAATTTTCCAAGTTAAGAAATTTTCTAGTTTTGGACTGGTGTGCTGTTCACTCAAGTCCGAAAATGAAATCTATCACTCAAGGGGAAAATGATGTCCAATTGCCATAAAATTTTATATGAAGAAACTAGGTGCTCCCATGACTTATGTCAGTAGAAAGCACTAAATTTTCATGTCTAGAGAGGGAGATATGCATTTTTGAAATTTCTGTCCAGCATCAGACATCTAAACTGACCCAGGGTACTGTTTGATTAGTTTTTGGTGCCTGGAAATGCATTGAATGGTATGAAATTATTTTTTCCCTCTAGTTAACATCTGTATGTTTCTATATTGGTATCATTCATGTGCATTGGATTTTTGTGAAATTAATTGGACATTTTTTAAGTTTGCTACAGAAGCTTGTTATAGTACCAGTAGCCAGTCAGACCTCCGTTCGTTTTTGAATGTCAAACGTCTTCTTTGTGGCGTTTCATGGTCTGGTTATATTTTTAGCATAAATTAGACATGTGTAGCTTCCCAGAATGGCAAAAAGCACATAATTTCAATTTTTCTATAATTAGTTATGATTTTCCAGTGACAGAAAAGTGGAAATTTTGGCCGAAAATGCAAACATGAATTTTAATGTGTTCCTTTGCTTTCCACGAGTTGTAGACCAAATTTGATGATGGAAACAAGCTATATTCATGTATTTAAGTATAAGAATGTGATAGATGCATTCATAGGGCTCACGGGACTCCGAAAGAAAAATTTTACTCGTAAAGAAATACATTTTATTCATAACTCCATATGCCACTATATTGTTTCCATAGAACAAATATAAGATGAGGCATGGGAATTGCATGAATTGAGTCCTAGAAGTATGGTGTTATAGCAAGCACATAAAACATCATCATGGTACCATAGAATAAAAGCTTATGCTAAAATACTTTTCATAACTCAAAACATATATGTACACATTCGAAGACAATATAGGCACACATCCATGCATGAGAGAAGGTGGAGAGAGTTACCTTGCTTGCATTTACATGCTTTTTCCTTAAACCTTGAGTCCTCTCCCTTGACCTCACATACCCAAGAAGGTGGAGATCATTTCTCTTGGCCTAAACACAATTTATGGGAGCCAATTAGGTTCATGGAATTAATTCTAAGGCCATACATCTTCCTTAAACACTCACTTGGTCTATTAACCCCTTTATGGTTCCAAGAATGTACCTAATGAAGCAATATCCATCAAATGAGTTCTAGGCTCTATTCTTTTCTTTCAAATATGATTCTTGACTCCTTTTAAGCCTTTTGTATACATCACACAATTAAAACAAATAGCTTAACTACATGTTGCTTCTTTAGGTCATATTATGGAACCTAAGACACTAATTCATTCTTTAGGCTTCCTAAGTTTTTTCCAAGGTTTCTCCTCATTTTCATTCATTATATATGACTAAAAAATGGGCTTGAAAGAATTTAAAACCCTTTAGTTGAAACTATGCATCACTTAGCCTTTATGGAAGTTTGCTTTATTTTCTACATGGAATATGCATATGGGGAGACTCTTAGGGATCTTGAGAACTCATTTGAACATTTATTTAGGCCTAGGAATAATTATATCAAATCATATTTTCAAGGGAACCCATGAAACCTTAGGTTTGCCACCTTGAAAATCCATAGCTTTTTCTTGAATTTCTTTGTATATTCTTACTCTCCTCCCGCAAATTCATAGAATTCACCTTTGGTTTTCCTCAAAATTCTAGCCCTCCTATGGCTTCTCGAGTGGGGTGAAATAAAGAGAAAGAAGGGGGAGGAATAACTACAATAGGATAAAGATTTTACCTTATTTTCATGGCTTTTCTTGCTTGTTTCTCACTTTCCTTGGCCTTCTCTCTTCAAATACAAATTTTCCCTTTAAATTCTTCCTTAAAACAGATCCATATACTTCAATATATTCATAGGAAAGAAAAGGAAATGGAGGAAAAGAGGTTTGCAAGAGAAAGAGCATGAAACACCAAGAAAATCTGTACCTTTCTACTTTGTTTTTCTTCTTCCTTTATCCTCCTCTTAGTGCACCTTATCCCTTAGGGTTTTCTTCTGGTCTATGGTAGAAACAAGTGTGGGTAAATGAAGGGGAAGATGGGGCGCCTCGTGTATATATGTGGAGGAAGAAAGACTTTTCAAAAATTCTCATTTTACCCTTCATTTTTGGCATTTTTGTTTCTAACTCGTTTTAGCTCCTTTTTAAGAATCGTTTTTTTTATTATAAAATTTAGGTTCCCAATTTCATAAAATGCCTTTGAAATCACTTAAATCATAGCTAAAACCTTCCCGAACAAATCTATCAAAGTTTGGATACGCCAATGTTGGAAAACGTCCACTGGAGGGGCTTTAGTTGTCCTGGGGCTTCTCATGGTTTTCAGTGCCCCTTAGAACCGTAGAGAACTTAAAACTTTCATTTAAAAAGCCCTTCTATGTGAATTCCAAAATTTGCTCAAAATGATGAAAATGCCCTTACGTTTCGTTAACTTTTTATTCAAATTTGTTTCTTCATTCTAGCTCCGTTTTTCTTTCCGTCTGAGCCTGGGATTCTCATTTTTAGGAGTATAGAATGCTTTCCAAATTTTTTGGGACTTAACTAAGTTATTTTAGGGGACTTTCTTTTGTATTTGGTAAATTTTTTTCGTTTACGGAGAAACTATACGTTACATTTCTCGAGTTTTCTCTCGTTTTTAGAAAGCTGGATATTATTACATTCTTGGCTTTAGTTTTCTCATATGCATTCTACCATTATGTATGTTTGGTATGTGAATTTGGATAGTGCCATAGCCATATTTTACATTTGAGGATATATTAGAGTGTTATGGGTAAAAACATATTTAATTAGTTTAGTGAAACTTACTTAAAGTGGTATAAGGTCAAATGATAAGAAATTGCACATTTTATGTTGTCACTTGAGGCTACATAGGCTATTTTGCTATCATGAGAGAGTATATCCTTATACAATATTAAGTTTAGTTGGGATTATTTAGTTTATGAGCTTTTAGATTGTATAAATCCATTAACTAAAGATTTTGTGAGAATATATATGTCAAAAGTCTTGGAAAGTAATTTTAGTGTAGCCTTAAGTTAGGAGTTGAGGCAATACATATATCATGGTTCACACATTAGAAAGTTTAGGATCAGGAGAAGCTAATGTCGTAGCTAAACCATTTGAGTCATCGCCAAAAGAGTTACAAAACTAAACCACATCATGACATAAATTGAATAAAAATGGCGAGAGTTGTTACAATAAGCATCCTCATTATGGTGAGACTTGGGTTCTTATGTATAGTGGGGTCCAAGGGAAACCTCATCACAACATGAGTGATTTGGGCTATAGCAAGGATCAAGAATTTTTGTAAATCTTAGCTCCAAACTCAAACTTAGTCATGGCATGGATTCTTTAGGTAGTGGCATAAGTTCTAATTTTTAGTTCCAAAGTTCTAATTTTGATTTAAGCTATGTTGAGAAGTGTTTAAGTTGTGGCATGAGTGTATTCTAATGCTTTTAGAGGCTCCAAAAGCCAACTTAGCCATAGCTAAACCTTTCCAAGTCATGCCTAAATCTAAATCTCCATTTTAGCTATTAAATGTTAGTTTTCACTATGTTAAGGATAAGTAATGACTTCTAAATCAACATAGAGGAGTTTTATGCTATTTAGGACCATTTGTGAATGAGATGGAAGTCTTAAATGAGAAATTAAATTTCCTATAAGTATAAATCTTCTTATTTGTCTGAACAATGATTATTGATGATTAAAAGGTTCAAATTTCTCCATATTTTCATCCATTAATAGACTATTATTCCTATTAGACCCTAAGTACTTGTAATTAAGAGTCTAATTATGCTTAATCAAATTAATTAGGAGTTAGGGTTGTTATATTATACATAGACAACCATAAGCTTCTCACTATACATAAGGGTTCATCATTATAGTATATCATACGTCACTAAATACACAAGTTACAACATAAGCTTCCAATACATAATTCCCAAACTCTAAATCTTCTCATTTTTCTTTTCCTTGCTTGAGGAACTTAAAATGGTTAGTGGAAGGAATATAGGTGAGATTCTAGGGAGAATTTTGTAGTAAATCTCAACCATATCAATGCATATAAGAATGCCATGAGAAAATGCAAAGTATGTGATACAATTTTGTGATTCATATGCATCATGTAACTTAAACACAACTTTTAGCATAAAAACTCATTTCTTATTAAGCCATGGCATTTAAGCTTACTAGATAGGTTCAACTAAGATCAACTCTAGGATAAGGAAGAGCTACTATACTCGATTCCCTACTTTAAAGAGCTAAGAGGCAAAAACATATAATACCCATGCATAAAACTCATGGTAGAAGCCATAGCAAAGCATAGCTCATGAATACATCAAGTAACCACACATGCAAGCATCTTAACTCATCCAAATATTCAGATGCATGCAAGATAGAGAGATATGGCTATTTTGTGGCATTAAGATCCCTAAGCTACCACTACTCCCAATTCCTTCTCCTTTATTTGATCCTTTACCTTAGCCATTCTTGGGTACATACACACCCCACAAGGAGTTGCTTTCGCTCGGCTTACATATAGCAATTGCAAGGCAAAATAAGACATTTGGATTCCCTCTAACTTATAGTACCATTATCAAATCCTATTAGAAGTCAATATGCCATTTTAAGAATTGTTAAAGTCCTTAATAAGTGTAACGTCCGATTTTTGTAAAAATGACAAAAATGAACTAGTTATAAAAGGAAGTCCCCTAAATAAAAAGGTTTGAGGCCAAATAAAATTAGAGCAATAATCTAGATCTTAAATAATGGAATATAAGGCCTAACGTGCCTTAAAAACAGAGCCAGAATAGCTAAACAAAAATTTACAAAAACATAGTAGCATTTTTGTAATTTTGGGCACTTTTTAGAAAACTCATAGGAGGGATTTCTAAATGGGAAAAATAAGTTTCTCAAGGTTCTGAAAAGGCTTTAAAAACTATAGGAACCCTTAGAATAGTTAAAACCCTTTTGGTTTATATTTTAAAATGTCAATTGACCCAAACTTTGACTAATTCATTTAGGAAGGTTTTAAATCCAATTTGAGTAAAACTAAATGAATTTTATAAGTTAAAGGACTAAAATTTTATGATGGAAAAGATGGTTCTAAAAAAGGAGTTGAAATGAGCCTTAAAGGAAAAAACTAAGAGAAAAAGACATAATTGAAATTTTGAAAAGCTTTTAATGAGTTCCTTTGCTATATATTACATGTCCTTCTCCTCCCCTTCACTTCATAGACCTTGTTTCTATCCCAAACTAGAGGAAAGACTAACTAAGTGTGGTGCACAAGAAGAGAGCAAAGGAGGAAGGAAAAGCCTAGGAAAATGGTAAGAAAAGTATGGATTTTTTTACTCATTCCTTCATTAAACTTGTTCTCCACCTTTTCCTCTTTTCCTATAGTTTTAGTGCTTGATTTGGGATTATTTTAGGACTTGTTCAGAGGGAGGAAGTTAGAATTTGAAGGAGAAGCTTGTAGCAAGTGGAAGAACTCTTGAAAAAGTCTTGAAACAAGGTATTTTCCATAGCTTTTTATGCTTCTCTTCCTTGCTCTTCCTCCATGGGAATTTCGGCCAAATAGAGAACACTTAGGAGGGAGGGAGTTTTGACCAAGACCAAGCAAGAAAACTAGGTTTTTGAGTGTGAGAAACAAGTATATGCAATTGAAATTAAAAAAGAAGCATTAGAATTCAAGATGCAAAACCTAGGGACTTAGTTGCACCTTGGCACATATAAAGCTTCTTAGTGGTAATCTTAGTTGTCTAAAAGTGTGTATGAGTTTCTAAGACACCTAGCAAGTCTCACATGTGTCAACTCCTTAAAGAAAATGAAGCAAAATCCATGGGTCTTCTTCCATGCCTATGTCTCGAGAGAGACCACCATGAGCACCTAAGGAGAGTTTTAAAATTTTCTAAGGCTAGAAAGGGATTAAATATGATAGATGACCATCAAAAGAAGCCTTGGAATAAATTTCGAAACCTTGGTTTGTGAGATGGAGGTGTAGGCTCCATTTTAAAACATAAAGAAGCAACTTGTACCTAGGCTCCTTGAAATAAATTTATGATGACTCTAAGGAGTCTAAATAGAGTCAAGAGACTTAGATTGAAGGAGAAAATGGAGCCAAGATCATGAATTCCAATAGTTGCTTCATTGTGTCTTATATGGAACCATAATGGAGTCATATAAGAAAGTAAGCTTCCATAGAGTTTGTATAAAGCTAGAGCTTGTTCCAATAATTGAATCATGTCTCATTTGATGTGTCTAAGCCAAGAGAATCAAGTGTCACCTAGTTGCATGTGCTTAGCTGAAAAGAGGAAGAAGCATTAAAGAGAAAAGTTTGTGATTTTGCTTCAAGGTAAATCTCTAACCTTGTTCTCATGCATTGCTTGGATGTTTATTTGTCTTTGAGTGCTTGTATATATATTTGAACAATGAGAAATGTTCCTAGCCATTGCTTACATGTTATGGTGCCATTATGTTTCTTAAAATATGTTTATGCATGCAATATGGCTTGAATGGGTTTAGTGATGTCAAAAGTCCCTTAGCATGGGTGAAGATAAGCCAAAAGTCCTTAGGAATGGATGAGACAAAGCTAAAAGTCTCAAGAAGATTGAGGCTAAGTCAAAAGCCCTTTGAAAGTGGGTGAGGCAAATCTAAAAGTCCCAAGGAAGATGGGTGAGGCTAGACCAATACCCTTGAGAGCCTATATTTGCTATGTATGAGTTTTTATGACAAGAAAAATACTTTATGTATGTTCAGTAGTAACTTAAATGTCATGCATGCATTCTTTGATATGTAATGCATCCATTATATATATTTGAAAGGGTAAAGAGCTATTGAAATTCTTTGAATCTCACTCTTCCCCATTTTCCATCTAATCATATCTAGGTAAAGTTCAAGAAAGGAAAAATGGCAACGAAGGAGCATCTTGTGCAATACTTTGATATAACATAGCTTTGAATATAATTTGATGTCAAAGTTTGTAAAGATATGATATATATAAGATGTAACTATTTGAACAAGTTTAAATGTATGTATTTATGATGTGTATATCAATATTGAAGCTAAATGAATGCATATGTTGGAGATTGACATCCTAACACCCTTATGATCTTATGTATGAATGCATGTGGTATGGTGAGATTTAGCTCCATGATGATTTGAATCATTTGGCATGATTCCCTAGGCTATGTTTATGCTTTTGGACATGCTTAAGTGGTTGTGGAAAGATGAGAAGAGTATTTAGTACATATGGAACCCATTATAGACTTCAAATTTAACCAAATCTTAAGTTGAACCAAAGTCTAACCAAATAGATGAGTTTTTACATGAAATTTGGTCAGCAAGTAGGTTTCACCTAAAGCTTTTTATAGAGTCAAAGAGCACTCAATTTGGAGCTCCAAAGAATTATGATTTTTCAAAGTTAGTCAAATTATGCATAATTGGTATGTGTACTATTTATATGGTCAGTTTGCTTCTCTGTGTCACATGTGGATCAAATGAAGTCCAATGCTTATGAAATTTTATAAGAATAAACTAGACACCACAAGCGAGCATCTTATTTGGAGCTCTGTAGAGAGAACTAAACTTTTGAAGTTTATGGTCAGTATTAGGATATAGTAGGTACCTCTGGTACTATTTCATTATTTTGTATGGTTTAGATGGTTTTTTTGTGTTCTAGAACTATTTTTAGTTATTATTTAACATCTAGAACTTTTCAAAAAGCTATCATATGTATGATTTTAATTTTTTTAAAATTAGTTATGAATTTTCAAAGTTCATATTAGAAATCTAGAATAGTGAACCCGAGATCAACTTTCTATTTTTTTAGTGCATGGTTCTAAACTCGAGATATATGAGATGAAATGTGATGTTTCTTACTTGTATGGATATGATATTGATGGAAATTGATATTGATGAGTTTACATGGCCACTAAAGCCATGAATCATGAGTATGGCTTCCCAGTTACACGATCATCCATGTATAAAAGCAGATGCTTCTTACAAATGTGCACTAATATACCACATATGTGTTGGGATAGCCTATGTGACCATTGTATGAGAGCTAGGAGGTTAAGGTATTACAATAAGCAACTCTTGGAATTCACTTTCTAGGCTCCAAACTTTTACTTGCTATGAGCCATATAACTCTGATGGAACTCATTTAGGCCATTATATGCTTGATTAAACAAGCCTAAGACTATCTTATTTCCTTAGGTCCATTTGAATCCTAAAATTTTACTTTTCTATTTAGGGCTCTTAAATTCAATCTTATTCATCACATTTAGGCCTCTTAAGACCTTAGAATCCATGAAAACAATTGTTAGGTACTCTCTTTATGGCTTGGCCAAACCCACACCTTGCATATACATATTTGGAAGTTTTGCTTATTGCATGGAGAAATTGATGCGTATGGATTATCCTTAGCTCTTTTCTAGTTTATATATGATCTTAGATGACTTAAAACATCTTCCTTAGATTCCAAAACTTCCAAGGTGCAATTGAAACCCTAGGTGGCCTAACTTGTATTCTATAGCTTTTTACTTGATTCTCTTTGCATCATCTAATTCTCCATATATCAAAACCCCCATTCCTATCAAGTTTCAACTAAAATCAAACTCCCTTTAGGTTGTCCTTATCTAGGCTGAACCAGGACTCACAAGAAACGAAAGGAAAATGCAAGGTTTTCAAATCATATTATACCTTGTTTGATTACTCTTGATATGGTGCTTCTTGTGATGCAATTGGTTGCTACAAAGTCTCTCTTTTCCTTAAATGTTCAGTAACCAAAATACTTCTTTCAAGAAACTAATACCAACATTATAAAAAGCATGAAAAGAGGAGAAGATTTCATAACTAGCATATTACCAAATTCTACTTATAGGGAGGAAGAAGGTTCGTGTGCTACATATAAAGGAAGAGAGATTTTTATAATAATTTTTAAAATACTGATTATATCTTGAAACTTTAATTCTCCCATTTGAGCTCATTTTAAATCATTTTTTAGAATTATTTTTTTTATCATAAAATTAAGGCTCTCTAGTTTATTAAAAGCATTTAGCTTAAAATTTTTGGGATTCAAAACAATCCAAACTGGCTCAGTTAAAGTTTTGGTCAACTGATATCTTAAATCATACACTAGGAGAGTTTTAGGCATTTTGATATTTCCTATGATTTACAAGGGTCCTGAAAAACCTAGTGAGCTCAATTTTAGCATTTAAAACTTTTTTTTTTTTAAATTTTGCGTAAAATTATGACTTTGCTACTGTGTATGGACTTTAATCCATTTAGCCCTTTTGGCTTCAATTTTGGGCCATCCATGGTCTTTTATTCTCATTTTTGGATGTTATAATTAATATTCTATCCCTTCTTTGTAATGTCCTATAATTTAGAAATTCATAGTAATTTCTAAAGAGTGGAATGAATTACTTACGATAGGTCATAGGCCTAACAGAGGCCAATATGAATTATGAGAAACTGAAAATAAAATCATTGATTAATGAATGAAGACCCCAAAATAAAGTGAATTAAAGCTAATTAAGATTAAAATATTAAGTAGAATATCTAAAAATATGGTTAGGAGCCTCAAGATAGCTTGAAATCAGAGCCAAAAAGGCAAAATAGAGGAATCAAAAATGTAGTGGCAAAATCATAATTTGGACAACTTTTAGAAAACTCAAAGGATGGAGCTTTAAATGGGAAAATTAAGTTTTTCAAGGTTCTCAAAGGCCCTAAAAACTATAGGAATCCTTGAAATAGTAAAAACTCTTTTGGTATGTGATTTAGGTTATCGGTTGGCCAAAACTTTAACTGAATAGTTTGGTAAGGTTTTAAATCCAATTTAGGTGAAACCAAAAACATTTTATGAATTATAGAACCTAAATTTTATGATGGAATTGAAATGGAGGGGCATAATGGACATTTTGAAAAATGTTATAAAACCACTTTTTCCTTTCCATATTAGACCAGCACACCTCCTTCAGCCCATAACCAACTCTCTCTAGCTCTGAAATAGAATTTTAGGCATGAGAAAGGAGAAGGAAGAAGCAAGGGAAAGGAAACCTTATATAGGTAATTTTTCATGCAATTTTACTTATCTTGCCTATGTTAATGTTTTTCCCATTCGTCTCTTCTCTTTCTCTATGGTTTTAACATTTTGAAATGATGGAGTTTTGGTTTCAACCCATGGAGGAAAGAGTTTTTAACAAGGAACCAAATACACCAAAATAACTACCATGAAGAGTCTTTCCGATTGATGTATAACTCATGGCATGGAAGAAACTTTTCCCTAGTTCTTTATCACTCCATAAGTTTGGCCAGACCTAGAGTAATTTAGAGGGAGCTAGTTTTTGATAAAATCATAATGGGAAAAGGGTTTTGGAGTATAAAGATTAATATGGAACTAATAGAAACCATAACAAGGCTATAGGTTACAAGTTTCCATACTAAGGATTTCACTTGCACCTTAGGAAATATAAATCTATAAAATGATATTTTAGACTATGTAAGAGTACAATTGAGTTAATAAGAGACTAAAGAACTCATATATGTGACAAATTCCCTAGAAAAGAAAGACAAACTCCATGGGTGGCATTCTTGATGCATGTCTTTGCTAAAGAATATTTCAAATATCTAGGGAGAGTTTTTCTTTATTCCAAAGAGAGAAATGATCTAAATATGAATTATAGACAGACACCAAAGAAACCATTGGTGAATATAGAAGTAATATGTTAAAAGTTGAAAATTTTGGATTCCTTTAGGTATAAAAAAGTAACTTAGTATTTGGCTCCTTAAATTGAGTTTGTGATGACTCTAATGAATTTAAATGGAGTCATGTGATTTAGATTGAGTCATTATACTCTTGTATAGAACCATATGCTTGCCATAAGCTAGAATTAGCTTGTGAATAGTTTATGTAAGGTTAAAGATGGTTCCATTGATGTGTTTATGCCTTGTTTGTTGTGTTTAGGCTAAGCAAACCAAGCCTCCTCCAAGTGTGTGTGTGAGGTCGAACCAAGAACATGAGGGAATCAAAAAGGAATTGTGTTATTTGACCCAAGGTAGCACTTCATCCATTATTGTATGCATTTTGTAATACCATATCTTGTTAGCCTTCCTCATGCAATTCACATGCTCCATAAGATGCATTGCTCAATAGTTGTAAGAAAATGGGATATAAATAATTGATTAAATTTACGTTGCGCTACATATGAAAATTCTATTTGATGTTATGTGGGTCGTATGAGCATATACTATACTTTTTCATATTTAATTACATCAATACAACTCCTTTGCATCACAAAATCATGCCCACAAATCATGGGAACCGAAATAAAACTCAAAATAAGCAAGTCTAGCTTCTACTAGAAATGGCCTCTTTTTTGGTCAAACTTTGAAAAATCATAACTAATTTTAAAAAAACCAAAATCATGTAGTCTTAGTCATTCTGGAATTCTTAGGATGTTTTTTTAACATTGAAAATATGCCTAGACCATATCATGCATCAAAAAGGGCGTTTGACATTCAAAATAGTCCAAAGGTCCGACTGAATTATGGAGTTATCATAAAATTCTGCAAAAGATTTTGAAAATGTTCAATTAATTTCACAAAATCCAATCCATACAAATGATACCAATCTAGAAAGTTGTGGATGTTAACTAGAAAGAAAAAATATTTCCAGACCAATTCAGGTAGCCCAAATCTCTAAATTCAATAGAACAGTAACTTAGGTCGGGTAAGGGTCCTGATACTGGATAGAATGTTTAAAAATTCATATCTCCCTCTCTAGACCACCAAATGAGGTTCTTCTAGTTGGCACAAGTAACTGGGAATGTCTAGTTTTTTTGTATAAAATTTTATGGCAATTGGACATCATGTGCCCCATGAGTGACAGAATTTAACTTTGGACCATTATTACAGTACCAAAGACCAAAACAAAAAAAATTTCTAACTTCAACAATTCACCAAATATTCCACAGACCTCCAAAAATTACCAATGTTAGCTTCTTAAAAATCTCTCAATAAGTTCTAGATGCATGCCAAATTTCAGACCAAGAAGAGCTTATTTGGATAAAAAGTGATATAGCCTTCTAAAATGGTAAGTTTTTACTCTATATGGGTAACCAATTTGTCTAAATGGCTTTCTTAATTGTTTGGCACCTCTTGGGCTAGTTTCAAAGAACAAATATGACTTGTAGAGACTGCCTAAATAGTCCCAAATCTCATGCATCTTATTTTGGTCTCTCAACATCCATTTATGCACTAAACACACATGCCATTCAAGGGTCAAATAACATAATTCTATGGATTTAACACTACATACATTATACACATGGTCTATACATCATGTTACATATGCTCAAGGTTTTACACAACCAAAAATAATATGTACAATGATTCTTGACACTCCATTACAGTTTAAACTATAATTTAAATGAAGTGTAGCCCTTTAGTGTTCTTGGCTTGCATTTCCTTACCTTGGGCACCACCTAGACATTTTAAGCTTGAGAAAGAAAGGGGAGTGAGATTCCAAAAATCTCAATAGCTCACACACCCATTCACACCACATTCAAGGTATACATACATTAAATATATGAATATGCAAGCATAAAGTGTGCAATAAATCCCATTTCATGCAACATCAACATGTCATCACCACTTTCATGTTTTAGGGACTTTTGGTTTAGTCTCACCCCATTTCTAGGACTTTTGGATTTGCCTCACTTTTGGCCTAGGGACTTTTGACTTAGCTTCACCCATTCAAGGGACTTTTGGCCTTGTCTCACCCATGCCAAGAGACTTTTGGCATCTCCTCACCTTCATCAAAGGAACTTTTGGCATCACTTTACCCTTATGAGCTCTTTCCATAACTTTAGTCATTCAAGAAGACATATTAGTACTAATGTAATTTCAAGACATCAAGTGGCATTTTCTCAAATCACAAGAGCATATACAAGCACACAACATATACATATGTACACAAGAATGCAAGAGAATAAGGTAGAGAGCTACCTTTTAATTTATGTAAGTTTACTTTGCCAATTCCTCTCCTTCTTGGTCTCACAAGAGCACTTAAGTGGAGTAGGGTTCTCTTGACCTAGACATCACAAATATCACACAATTATACATTTAAAGCAAGCCAAGACACTAGGTTCACTCTTAAACACACACTTGGTTCCATAATAGGCATATTAGTTCTATAAATGGTCCATTGAAGAAACTCATATAATCCAAGTTCTAGCTCCATTCTTTTATTATTTCTAGGCTTCTTGGACTCATTTAATATCCTTGGAGCCATCACATATTCAATTGCACCATTGGAAGACAAAGTTGCTTATAAGGCACCATTATGGACACTGTTGTCCCATCTCCCAATCTATGGCTCTTAAATTTTTTTCAATGGTTTCTTCTATCTTCTAACATCATATAAAGTCCCAAACCAAGGCTAGAACAAATTAAAACACTCCCTAGCCCTATGAACCCTCCTTGGTCGAAACAAGCACATAATTAGGTTTCTTAGAGTTTCAAATTTTTTCTTGATGGGAGAGCCACTTGGGAAGGTTTCTAGAGGTTTTAGGAGCTCAAGGAAACATTCAAATAGCCAAGGAAACTCTCACACAAAATCAGATTTTACAAAACCCTAAGAAAGCCTACACTTTTCTATATTGATTTCCTTTGGGTTTTACTTGAATCTCTTACCATATTCTTAATCCTTGCACCCTTTTCCCTAGGTTTCTCCCTTGGTTCTGCCCAAAATTCATCTCCTTCTATCCCCGCTTGGGCTGGCTAAAATTACCACAAAGAGGAGCAACCAAGATGAAGCATCAAGAATGGAAAAATACCTTAGTTTCAAGCTTGTTTTCAAAGCTTTTCTTCCTTGGTTTTTTTCTCCTTGGCAAATTCAAATTTTCCCCCTTAGATCTGGACCAAAAATAGAACCAAAACATTCAAAAAAATCCATGACAAGAAAGGAGGAAGAGAGGAGAGTAAGATTGAAGGAAGATAGAGCAAGAAAATCCATGAAATTGCCTAGTTTCTCCTTGGTTTTCTTCCTCTTTTTCTCTTCCTTATTGTGTGCCTAAGAGAGCAGAATAACTTCTGTATTTTGGGCAGAAGATTTCATGCTCAATAAAAGGGAGAAGATGGAAGAAAAGTGTGGAAGTGTTTAGGACATTCTAGAAGCTTTTATTTCTAATTTTGCCCTTCCATAATAGTAATTTTGTTTTGGCTTTGTTATAGCTCCTTTTTTAGAACCGTCTTTTGAATCATAAAATTTAGGCTCCTAATTTAATAAAATGCCTTTGGAATCACTCAATTTAGAGCTAAAATCTTACCAAACGAATCAGTTAAAGTTTGGGTCAACCGACGTTGAAAAATATACACCGGAGGGGCTTTACCAGTCCCAGGGCTTCCCATAGTTTTTGGGGCCTTGAGAACCTTGGGCAACTTAAAACTTTCATTTAAAAATCCCTCCTATGTAGTTTTCCAAAAGTTTCACTTATTTACGAAAATGTTATTACGTTTCGTCAATTTCCATTGCAAATTATTTTTCCATCCTAACTTCATTTTTCTTTCCATCTGAGCCTAGAATTATCATTTTTGGGAGTCTAGGACTCAATCCAAATTTTTGGGAAATTATCTAGATTATTTCAGAGGACTTACTTTTATATGACTCATTTCGTCATTTTACAAAATATACATTCGTTACACATTTCTTAGTTATTTGATTGTCATTGAATACTTGTATGTATGTTTAAATCATGAGACATGCTATTAGCTATTGGTTTGATACTTTGGTACCACTATGCTTCTTGAATTGTCTTTTGAATGTGAGATTGCTCTTCTTGAGAGAGGTTATGCCAAAAGGCCCTTGGATTGGGTAAGGTGAAGCCAAAAGTCCCTAAGAATGAGTAAGACAAAGCCAAAAGTCTCAAGAATGTGTGAAGCTAAGTCATAAGTCCTTAAAAAGTGGGTGAGGCTAATCCAAAAGTTTTAGATAATAGGGTGAGGCTAAACCAAAAATTCTTAGAGATTGATCTTGATCTTGACATATTTATGTGACCTTGAAATATGTTTATGATTGGTTCTTGGAAGCTTTTAATGCATGCTTATGTTCTTTGACATGATTACATGCCATGTATGCTTATTTGAAAGGGTGAAAGAGCTATTAGAATTCAAACCTCCTCTTTTGGCCACACACACACACATAAAAGTGTGAGGAAGGTTTCTCTTAGCCTAAACACAATTTATGGAAGCCAATTAGGTTCATAAAATAAATTCTAAGGCTACACAACTTGCTTAGACACTAGGTTATTCTATATACTCCATTATGGTCCATAAATGCACATAATGAAGTAACACTCCTTAAATAATTTCTAGGATCCATTCTTTCCTTTCAAATATGATTCTTGACTCCTTTTAAGCCTCTTGGAGTCATCACACAATTAAAATAAAGAGTCTAACTACATGTTGTTTCTTTAGGTCATAATATGGAACCTAAAGCACCAATTCACTTTCCATGAGTTCTAAATCTTTTCCAAGGCCTCCCCTTATATTCATTCATCATATATGACACAAAAATAGGCTTAGAAAAATTTAAATCTCTCCCTAGCTATGGAATCTCATTTTGGCTGAGACTATGGAACTTAATGGCTTCCTTGGAATTTGTTTAGTTTTCTTGAAGGAGGAAGCATGTGGGGAGCATCTTAGGGATCTTAAGAGATCATTTAAACTCTTAATTAGGCCTAGGAATCATCATATAAAATCAGATTTGGGAAGGTGCACACAAAACCCTAAAATTTGTATCTTGAAAACTAATGGTTATTTTGTTGTTTCCTTTGCATATTCTTGTTCTTCTCCCTCAAATGCCTAAGATTCATGCTTGGTTGGGCAAAAAAATCAGATCCTCTTATGGCTCCTAGGGTTAGGCGAAATGGAAAAGAAGGGTGGGTAAAGATATCAACCATAGGAAGAAAATGTTACCTAGTTTCCTTATTTATTTTTGCTTGAATCTTGCTTTTTCTAAACTCTTCTCTCCAAATCCAAAATTTCCCTTGAGTTTCTCCCTTGAATTAGATTCATAAACTCCATTTTAATCAAAGGAAACAAAGAAAAAGGGAGGAGAGGAGGTGTGAATGAAGAAAAGCACGAAAAACTACCATGGAAACATACCTTAAGCTTGGATTTTCTTCTTTTCTTTTTCCTCCTTTGGTGCACTTCTCTCCTAGGGTTTTTCTTCTGATTTGGGGCAGAATAATCTGAAGATAAATGAGGGAGAGTGTGAGGTGCCACCTATTTATAGGTAGGAAGAAGTGACTTTTTCAAAAATTCTAATTTTGCTCTTTGTTCTTTGCATTTTCCTTTCTTCTTTATTTAGCTCCTTTTTGAGAATTTTATTTTCCATTATAAAATTTAGGTTCCCAATTTAATAAAATGCCTTTCGAATCACTCAAATCAGAGCTAAAACCTTCCTGAACGAATCCGTCAAAGTTCGGATACACTGACGTTGAAAAATGTCCACCAGAGGGAATTTAATTGTCTTGGGGCTTCCCATAGTTTTTAAGGCCTCTAAGAACCCCAAAGAACTCAAAAATTTCATTTAAAAAGCCCTCCTATGTGAATTTAAAAAAGTGCTCAAAATTATGAAAATGCCATTACATTTCATAGGTTTTTTGTCAAAATTTGTTTCTTCATTCTAGCTCTATTTTTCGTTCCGTTTGAGGCTAGGATTCTCATTTTTAGGAGTATAGAATGTTACTCAAATTTTTTGGGACTTTAACTAATTCATTTAAGGGGACTTGCTTTGAAAATGCCTCTGTTTCTGTCGTTTAATGAAAATCGGATATTACACTTTAGATCAAGCCACCTACTTCTATAGTGCCTTGATACTTCCTTTTCTTGCTATTCATAAACAAGGTTATTAGCATTCACCCAGAGTGTGATGTGAAATACAATATATAAGAAAAGGCTCAAGGAAATCAAACAACAAATATAACTACTAGCGACAAAAAAAGGGGCAAAAAATAAAGAGATAAGTCATCTTACCTTGATAGCAAAATCAAACACTACAGACTTCAAGTAAGAGGAAGCCATTATCTTGGCAACCCAAATCTCTATATGAAGACCTTTTGTGATCAACATATCATGAGCCTCTGATGAAGGTAACACCTCTATAACCTTCTCATAAAGATCAACACAGCTACATGCCTCATAGGTCATTCCTCCTAAGGTACCTTTAAGCCAATTTGCTGTAATGGGACTATGCCTTAAACCTACTTAAACTTAAGTAGCAAAGTAAAAGACCCACTTCCCAAACTCACTGCCTTACTAGCATCTTAGGAATGGCATCCAAGCTACCTTAGGACATTGGAGCCAAAGTAGTTACAACCTTTAAGATACAAGTACTACCCTACCTAGTAAAATTAGCTATCTTGAATTATTTCATTAAAGACTTTAGTCCCTAAAAGGTCATGTCATGCAACCTTCAAAATAAAACTATGTTGGATTAAATTTTATAGTTAGTGGCACAACCTAGGTCATCTCCCTTGAAAATAAAATTCAATATTTAATTGAGTTTTCCAAGTATAAAAGAACTCTACAAATTACCTAATTTAACGGGTTTTGGTCAATTAAACTAAGTAAAATGAGATTGAATTAAAACTCCTAATCATTACCTAATTGCATAAACTATAAGGTGAATGATAGACTTATAACTAGCCTTAGATTCATCCCTTGGTATCCACTATCCTTATCCTAATCCAATTGTCATTAATTCTGCTCTAAGAGTCCTTAATTGTGTTCATGCAATGTATTTTGAGTTAACATAAAAAATTTAAGAGATTAACAATCTAATGTTAAATTGAAACCTCAATCTCCCATCAAATCATTAATTCTTATCATTAGAATCAATGAACACTTAATTCGAGTGATTAATCGATTGATTAGCCTTTGAATTATCATCTGAAGATGTTTAATTAACCAATCAAACTCCATGAAATTCTCAAAAAATAATTAAGCATACCAATTCTCACATGCATTTCATCAAATACCTTGATTGCACATATGAAAAATTATAGAATAATGAAAATTTAACACTAAAATCAATCCAATAATCATTCAAATTACTCTCCTAATCAGTGTCTAACCAGCCACTAATTGTAAACAACACAAATTCCTAATCAAATACAATCTTAACCAAGATAATACAAGAAAGAGAAAAGTGTAGAAAGAGAGAAATTCTTAGCCAAAAATCTATTTATAATCCATGGATTCAAGCTTTTCCAAGTGTCTTCCTCCTAGCTAGCCATAAGAAAGAGATTTATTACTTCATTGAAGGTGGAATAATGGAGGAAATAGGATGGAATGAGGAAATGCAACTACGACATGGATGGGGTGGAGTGAATGTGTGAAAATGACAATGGAATCGAGATGGAATGTGTGTTTTATTCGATAGATTAATCCTCTGGATGAATGGCCCTTCTCACATGTTTTTTTAATCATTTCACATGCTTACAAGTCAGCCTACATTTCATTCCCATGTCATTTTTCACGCTTTTCTTCATCTAGCTGCTCCGTCTTTTCTTCACATTCTACCCTTATGTATTTTAACAAATCATATCCCCCTCTCATGCCTCACTTTCACATGATCTACTACCTTCACAATTAGGAGCTTCATACACTATGCATGTGATTTTCTAATTATTATTGTTCATTAATCCTACTATAGTTCCAAGTCAACCCGTAGCTCCTTCTCTTATACTTCCACATGATTTTCTCTTCTTGATCTTTACATGCTCCTTCTTCTTGCTTGCCACGAGTGTATTTAATTTCTATTCTATTCAACTATCCAACTCTGGCTTCTTTCAGCTTCTTCCCAGCTCACGCTTCTTCTTCACGTGGCTTCTTAATGCTTTTATTCTCAGCTCTGCTACTGCTCACGTGGACTTCTCAATAAAAACCCATAGCAAAATTTTGGTGTTCATTTTTTACTGCTGCCCATGTATGGTTTCACGTGCTTCTTCATGTAAATCTTTTAATAATCATGTGTTCTTTACATGCATTATTCTGTTTCCTTTAGCTTGAGCATCCTTTCAACCTGTAGCTTTTATTCATTCCTTCTCTACAAGCTCAAGTGTGCTTCTTCTCTACGTAGAGCTGTTTCTACGTAAAAACTAGACATGCTTCTACATGTCTTCTTCTCTAGCCCTTCATGATTATCTTCCATGCATTTAAGTACTATTTAGGACTTTCTAACCTGTGACAACTTGTTCCTTCCAACCTAGCCCCCCTCTTTTTCATTTTACTATCCAAAACAGAGGCTACTTCCTTCATTAGCTCCACCTTCTTCCTCTCAAGCTTCTTCATGTCTCGTGTTGCCTCTTGAACCCATTGCCTCTAATGTGCTCATTAATTCTATCGCTACTCCATGTCAACCTGTAGCTCATTTGCTGCTTCATTCACTCGTGTTACTTCCTCTGTTCATGGGATGTTTTGGCTTTATGCATGCAAACAAGAAAGCTAGACGTATGGTTCAAGTAGTTTGTGAGTGAAGCTGGAGCTATGTAATCTACATGGAATGGAGTTATTGGAACTTATGGCTTGCATGAATGATGATTTGTGAGTATGGACTGGTAGCTCGTTCAAGTGCTTCGTGGATATATGGAGTGAAGACGTGTGAGCTATGAAAGGATGGGCCATTACTATATGAGTGTGCTTCTCTCTTGTGACCTTTAGCTAGCTGCCTACGTATAAGTATGTGGAAAGAATGCTTGTGTGTGTGTCTTCCATGTGAAAACAAGGGAGCTGGAACTTGCTTCTTCTCAAAACCCATTGCTCATCATATAACTTCTTTTCTTTATTAATTTCAGCCCTCCAAACCTGTGGCCTGCTTATGCTTAACGTGATTGGACCATGCATGATACTTTGTGGGGTAATGAGTGAAGTTTAAAGCTCCCAAATGTGGAATGTACATGATTAAGATGGATGATGATGATTGTGGTACCCCCTTTTCATTCTCTTAGTTTTAAACTTTATTTTCTAAGAAACTTGTACACTTGAAGCTTCAATTGTCATTGAAAATCTGCATAAATAGTAAGAAAAATTCAATAGGAAGAAAATTCACAAAATTATTAAAAGAAATTTATGCATTAAAACTCAATAATTTTACAAATTAATTCATAAAATGCATAAATGGCTAATGAAATCAAATTCCACCTAATTAAACCCCTAAAGCCATATTTGAACATTAAAATGCCTAAGTTAGGAAGATTAAAATATAGAAAAATAGTCTTCATCTTTGTAACCTCCTATTTTGACTGGGAAGGACAAAAACACTTATATCTATTCTCTCTTTAGTTCAATGCTTGCAACTCTTGAATCTTTATACTTCTTTACCTTTGGCTCAAAAGGGGAGAATATATCTCAAACTCTTCACCCAAGCGCCTCAACTTTATATTAAAGCTACTGACATAGGTACGAGTCATAAAGAGACACAAAAAACTAGGACATTGACAATAGAAAGTTAACTTTCATTACCTTTTAACTTACACAACAGTTCAAATTTTATGAAATCTCTAGCAATTCTAATAGACATGAGTGACCTGTAAGACCATATATTTTTAGCTTCTTTCATACTATATCTATGCCTCACATCAAGCAATTCATGATACCAATAAATGTAATACCATATATTTTTAGCTCCTTTCATACTATATTTATGCCTCACATCAAGCAATTCATATAAGAGGCAAGAAAATGACATTGTTTTAATGCATTTCTTAGCGTTATTTCACATATAAAAATTTCATTTGGTGTCACATGGACCATATGAGCTCAAACATCACATCCTCATATTTAATTACATGAATACTACTCATTTACATCATGAAATATGGCCCACATCTCAAGAATCATGAAGGGAAGCTCAAAACATGCATATTAAAATTTGGCCAGAATTGGCCCCTTTTCTGATCAAACTTTAGAAATTCATAACTAATTCTAAAAAAATCAAAATCATGAATTCTTAGCCATTATGGAAATCTACGGATGTCTACTTCACTCTAAAAATATGTCCAGGCCATCATAGAGGACATTTGATATCTAAAAAGGTCCAGAGGTCAAACTACCTTCTAATGCTATCACAGATTTTTGTAGCAAATTTCAAAAATGTGCAATTAATTGCATAAAAATTCAATCCATGAAAATGATATCAATTTAGAAAGCTGTAGATGTTAGCTAGAGGGGAAAAAATAACTCTAGACCAGCTCAGGCAACCCAAACCTCAAAATTCAATGGAACAATAATAGAGGTTAGCTAAAATCCCTAATACTGGATAAAATGTTCAAAAATTCATATCTCCCTCTTTAGACCTCCAAATGAGGTGCTTCCTATTGGCAAGAGTCACTATGAATGTCTAGTTTCTCCGTATAAAATTTCATGGCAATTGGACATGATTTGAGCCCTGTGTGACAAATTTTATTTTCAAACCAAATGAATAGTGCAATAGACCAAAATCAGAAAAATGGCCAACTTTGAAAATTCATCAAATATTCTGTAGACCTCCAAAAATTATGGTCTTTAGCTTCCCAAAAATCTCTCAACAAGATCTAATTGCATGCCAAATCTCAGATCAAGAAGAGCTCATTTGGCTAAAAATTGCTATAGGGTTCCATTATGGTCAATTTTGGCTCCATATAAGGTACCAAAGTAACCAAATGGCTTTCCCTAAGGTTTGGCACCTTTTGGGCTAGTCTAAAAGTATGATTAAGACTTTTGTAAGCTACCTAAATGGTCCCAACCCTCATACATCTCATTTTGGCCATCTCATTTACACATATGCATAATTCCATAAATTAATTCAAGAAGCTACAAGGCCATAACATGTTCAAATCACATTCTAATGGTTACATAACCTATTCTCTCATTCCTACATGACATATTATCATAATTACATGTATTCATGACATCATGATACATACATATATATCTATGGATTCCATCATTTGCCAATTGTATGGTTTCAAAGTAATAAAATTCAAGCACTTTGTTATCATCTTCTCATCCTCAAGGTGATTGGCTTCCACTACCTTGCTCTCTTGGTCGACCTACCATGTTAGAACATTGGAGAGGAGGGGATGAGATTCAAAGAATCCCAATAGCTCATCTCCCATTCAATCATACATAATGGATGCAAACAAGTATCATAAATGCATGTATGGTCATGTGGATATGTGCAAACATTCAAGAAACATTTTCATCATTTGAGAAAGTCATATATAGCATACAAAGGCTTGCCAAGCAAGTAGATTAGCCTCACCTAATTTCTTGTAGATATTGGACTTGCCTTACCTATTCTTTAATGTATTCTTTGACTCAACCATGCTCTTGGGAGCCCACTTTGCTTTTAGGAGACTCTTTGCTTTGTCTCAACTAATCTTAAGAGTTCTTGGCTCATCCTTACCATGGCTAAGGGTTTTTGGCCTCACCACACTCAAGCAAGCCCAAGCACACATCATAAACATCATATAAAACATAATATGTCATCATAAAACTATGGTATAAGAAATCATCCTATCATACTTTTCATGGCTTGAAAATACACATACACATATTCTAAGACAAGCTAAGTATACATCCATGCATGAGAGAAGATGGAGAGAGCTACCTTGCTTGCATTTTACACACTTTTTCTTTAAGCCTTGAATCCTCTCCCTTGACCTCACACACCCTAAAAGGTGGAGATCATTTCTCTTGGCCTAAACACAATTTATGGAAGCCAATTAGGTTCATGGAATTAATTCTAAGGCCACACAACTTGCTTAGACTCTAGCTTGGTCTATAAACCTCATTATGGTCTATAAATGCACCTAATGAAGCAACACCCCTCAAATAATTTCTAGACTCTATTCTTTCCTTTCAAATATGATTCTTGACACTTTTTAAGCCTCTTGGAGTTATCACACAATTAAAACAAAAAGCCTAATAATATGTTGCTTCTTTAGGTCATAATATGGAACCTAAAGCACCAATTCACTTTCCATGAGTTCTAAATTTTTCCCAAGGCCTCCCCTCATTTTCATTCATCATATATGAGTCAAGAATGGATTTAGAAAAATTTAAAACTCTCCCTAGCTATAAGAATGCCTTTAGGCTGAGGCTATAGAGGAATAATGGCTTCATGGACTTTGCTTTGTTTTCTTGAAGGAGGAAGCATATGGGAAGCCTCTTAGGGATCTTAGTAACTCATTTAAACATTCATTTAGACATAGGAATCAAGGTATCAAATCAGATTTTGCAAGAAACATATGAAATCCTAGACTTTGCATCTTGAATTTCCATGGTTATTTCTTAATTCTCTTTGCATATTATTAATCTCCACACCCCTTTTCCTTAGAATCACCCTTGATTCTACCTAAAAATCAACTCCTCTTAAATCTTCTCAAATGGGGCGAAATGGTGGAGAAAGGGGGCAAAGGGTACCAACCATGGAAGAAGAAAATACCTTATTTTCATGGCTTTTCTCACTTAAATCTTGTGTTCTTTGAGCTCATCTTTTCAAATCCGAATTTTTCCCTCAATTTCTCCCTTAAAATAGATTTGTAAACTTCATTTTAATCAAAGGAAATAAAGGGGGATGAAGGAAAAGAGGTTTGGAAGAGAAAGAGCATGAAAAATCATGAAAATCTATACCTTTCTACCTTGAATTTCTCCTCCTCTTTGCCTCCTTCTTATGCGCCACTCTCCCTAGGGTTTTCCTATGGTTTTGGGCAGAACTTAGTTGTGCATAATGAAGGGAGAAGAAGGGTGCATCATATATATAGGTGAGAGGAAGTTACACTTTTCAAACATGCTCATTTTGCCCTTCGTTCTTGGCATTTTTGTTTCTCCTTCGTTTTAGCTCCTTTTTTAGAACTATCTTTTCCATTATAAAATTTAGGTTCCCAATTTAATAAAATGCTTTTGGAATCACTTAATTTGGAGCTAAAACCTTACTGAACGAACCGGTCAAAGTTCGGGTCAATCAACGTTAGAAAACATCCATCGGTGGAGATTTAACTGTCCCGGGGCTTTCCACGGTTTTTAGGGCCTCTGAGAATCTCGAAGAACTTAAAATTTTCATTTAAAAAGCCCTCCTATGTAAATTCCAAAATTTACTCAAAATTATGAAAATGCCATTACATTATGTAAGCTTTTCATAAGAAATTATTTCTTCATTCTAGCTCTATTTTTCTTTCCATCTGAGCTTGGGATTCTCATTTTTAGGAGTCTAAAATGCTTCCCAAATTTTTCAAGACCATAACTACATCATCTTGGGGGACTTTCTTTTGTATCCAGTGAATTTCATTTGCTTACAGAGAAACTGTACCTTATGTTTCTCACGTTTTCTCTCGTTTTCAGAAAACCAGATATTACATGACCTCAGATTAGAATCACTTAAGGAAAAAGTATCCACAAAAAAGATAACACATTTAAGAATGAAAATAAACAAAAAGTGCAAAAATACATTTAACACATTAAAGGATAATCAGCCCCACCAAAGGGCTTAAACAAATTATCTTGCAATTCTATGACTCTTACAGAGCTCAACCCATAACATATCAATAGAAGACCATTTGTTAATACTTAAAAAACATCATTAGCTTCAGCAAGTAAAGGAGTCTTGATAATAAATCATTTGACAATGTCAAACTCTTGCTTCAACTTAGTAGACTCTTTTATTCCTTTCTTCTTGAAAGGTTATCTCAAACACGAGGAAGACCTAACCACACTTATTCATTCTCAATTTATACATCCTTTACTAGAAAGAATGCATCTTTCCATTCTTTTGGAATCTTACTCATTATTCTTCCTGAAGACATTGTTGTAATCTTTTTGAAGGGAAAAGTAACATTGCCACTTTTAGATACAAGAGAGAAAAGTATAATTGAAAAGCTTCAGTGAAGGTACTACCCCAACCAACCAACAAACCAAGCAAAAACATAATATTTTTCTCAAAGCCAAAGGAAAATGCTTCAAAGAATGTAGGTCATAATACCTCATAATTACTAACAATGGCTCATATATTGAGAAAGGAAGCCCCAAACTTGCTTCATAAGCATAAATATAAAATATAAAAATCATTGCGTAATTCGTCAAGTAGCATTGCCTCCTTTAAGAACAAACATCATAAACTTTAAGGGAAGATGCAAAGCTTTGCCTAATTTGCAAATATGCCTCATGGTATAGCCATAAACCACTTTCTCATCAATACATAAGCAAAATTCATCACCCTCATCAGGATGAGCATCACAAGTACTCTCAATGGCAGAAAATCCTCTTGAACACTCAAAGAAGGAATGGCTGACTTAGAATGTTGCTTATTGTGAGAGTCTTTATTACTTATGCTAAACACTTCATTGACTCTATGAGATGGAGTTAAGCTAAATGATTCTTCAACAGAAATCATTTTTTAATAGAACACTCACAGTAAGAGTGAAGGAATGATAAACACAAAATTGTTAAATCTATAGAAAGAGGAAGGAGGTTTAAAATCATGCCATTTTTGTCTCTACAAATGAGCCCCAACTATATGGGTAAGCCAAGTTGTAAGAATCAAGGCCAAAAAAGGAAATACAGTAGGAAAATCTAAAAACCACCTTTCTAAATTAAGGGTAAGAAAAAAAAGAAGGAAAAAGTGGAAGTTGAAAGGACCCACAATAAACATGATAAGGCACAATAAGCAGGGAAAAAGTGCACGTCAAGCCATAAAAAACCTATAAGTAATGTGCGCTTAACCGTTCCAATATAGATATTATGCCTACGACCCAAAAAAAAAGCCCATAGTCACATAGATAAAATAGAAAAAGCCACAGCAATAAACAAAACATCAAGGCATGCAACTAAGCCATTTATAAATCATTGAGGTACAAAATCTGCAATCTCTGCTTGAGCCTTGGTGTAGCAATGGTATAAGAAATAATATTCCTAATGGCATGGTACAAGCTTAGCTTTTCATAAGCTATAGTAGCTTTGACCACTGTAATGACCAACCCATCATCATAAGCCTCACTCTTACTCACCTTAACACCTACTTTCAACTTGGCCTTGATGCTAGCCCTTCTTTCTCACTTCAACCTTAATTCTAGGCTCAACTCTAGCCATAATTGCAAGCCTCAAATGATGGAGTACCATGGAGCTCATACGACCACCATCAAGGAGACAATGCATGGCCTAACTATGAAGGAAAGCTTGGATAAGTTGCTGAACATGTGGGACGTGATGTGGAGCATGATATTGGAGCTAAACAAAATTCATCTAGTAAAGCCTAAAAATTCAAGCCCAATGTGTCTAAAGATCCATTACAAGATATTGGAGGCCTATTGACAAGAGCAAGATCCAAAGCTATGAAAAAAGCTCTTAATTGTTTGATCCATGAATTGCAAGATTTAGAGCCCATTAATAAGAATCGGATGGTTGCCCAAAAAGCTCTAAATAGTATATTAATATGCTCCCAAGTAGTCCAAGATTTGGCTAGAGTTGAAGGCCTAAAAGGAATCTTATTGGAAGAGCCGACTTAAAGCCTCATGTGACTAGCATGCGATCATTAATTTCTAGACCATATAGAAAGTTTCTATTTTAGTTGTTTCAATAAGGCCATATGATCAAAACTTATGCTTGAAGATTAAGTTAGTTTCCTTCCTTTTATTTAGTTGCTTAAAACTTACAAATTAAGTTATTATCTTTTAGGAAGTTTTAGTTAGATTTTATCACCGTTTGAATGGCATCATTCTTAACTCATTTTGTTTCTAATTTCTTGTGAAAGATGATGCCATTAATAAGATAGTAATTTAGAAAGTTTTTAGAGTCTAATTACCTATAAAAGGGCCTCATATGTACTCAGAATAGGAAGATGAATAAGAATTTCATTTTTTTCACATTGTGTGAGAATTTATCCTATTTTCTTTGTGTTCTTGTGAGAATGCTTAACTTATCAAAGGAGTAGTCTTCCTTTGTGGCATTTTGAGGCTAGGGTTCTAAGAGACAGGTTCTCTTAAGGTTTCACCTTTGAGCAACATCTTTTATCCCTATTTCTTTTGGTGTTTCAATTTTTTATTTATTACTAGCCGGTCTCACGGTAAGATTCAGATTGTGTAAGGTTCTTAGAGCAAGTCTCTAAAGGGTCTCACATCATCAAATTAATCTGAATTTGGGCTTGTAAAACACCCTGGGCTTCTGCCATTTCTTCATCTCTTTTTTAGTGAATCTCTTTGTAGATGTTCCTCAATTTGATTGCCTCAACCTCCAAAGTCACTGTAACACCCCAAAATTAATTAAGGTGTTAATCATGGATTTAGACTAATTAAGGATAATTATTATAGAATAATTGGGTAAGCTATATGAATGTGAATTTATAGAGAAATAAGTTATTAATATGGGCTTAAGATTTCAATTAGATTAAAGCTTAATTTGGGCTCAAAATTAATTTGAGTAAGCCATGGGTAAGGATTTATGGAGGTCCAATGATTTTAGGTGCAAACCCAACTCCTTATCATGAGACTTAGGCCAAGAGAGATCATATAGCAATGACCCAATCTGATTTAGTGAAAGAGAGGCTCAAGACCTAATTCACATGAGCCCTTATAGTTGGCCCAACACACATTATGCAGACCCAAGTTGGATTGACTCTTAGAACTTGACCTAACCTAATTAAATTTCTGCAGTCCAACTCATGGAATAAGGCCCAACAAGCATAAAAATCTAAGCCCATGATGTGACGACCCTAATTTCTATTCATGCTAATTAAGGTTAAACACGCGATTAATCATCATAGGTTATGAAAATGTGGAAAAATTTAAACCTTGATATGATTAGAGTCATCAATCATACGATTTCATACACTTATGTTCATAAGGTAATTAAACATCCATTTATAAGCCTTGATTCTATTACTCATCGATTATAACTAACCCTAATGACTCTAGATCATCCTTGGTGATTAACATATGAAAAACTGAGGTTTTCTAGTTAATATAAGTGTTCCAGCATGTTAGCCGCGGCCAATTCCCTCCTGTTTTACCCCTTTCTTCATCACTAATTTCGCCTCTCGATATTGGCCGCGGCCAATTCCTCCCTTCGCCACGGCCAATTCCTCTCTGGAATGCCGGGGATGTTTTCCTAAAAGTTTGCCACGGCGAATTCCTCTCTGGCACTCTCCCTGGGCAACTTCGCCTCTATTGGCCGCGGCCAACTCACTTTTAGCAGCGGTGAAGTACCTTCTGGTCTTATACTCCGAAAATCTAGACTTATACTCTTCTTTCTCCCTCCAATCTCATCCTAGGGCTCCTCCACCTTAATTGCGGGGCTCAAATAGCCTTCATTAGCCTAATTTATCTGGCTAATCTCTCCTCTCTAATTCAAGACTCAATAGTCAATTTCTTTTCTCTAATTATCCTATATCAACAAGTCCAGGGAATAATAACAACACCAATCATGCACCATTGACATTTAACATTAGATACACTTTCCATTATTATCCAATTACAATCATAAGGTTCAATTCCATGATAATCAAATTACATATACAATCCCTATGCTTGGCAACTTATGATGCAATGTAGCAATGATACAAACCTAGCAACTTAGTTACAACATAATATGACAAGACTCCCAAACCTATGTGCTACCAAACCATTTAATAAGCTTCCATTAACTTTCTCCTTGCCACTAAGAGGTCCGGTCCCTGAAAATGTTAGCCCACAACGGGGTGAGATATACAATCTCAGTAACCAAGATAATTCCATCATATATTCCAGTTTAATTACCATAAATGCATGAAGCAAAAATCAACATGTGAATCATATAAATCATATCAATGAATGAAGCAATTAGGCTATCATGATTACTATCCCATACTAGCAATCATTTTATCACATGTTAAAGGCCATTAACACCAGGAGAGGCCCGTCCACGGCACCTACTCCCCATTGAGCACAACTAGGGCTCAGTACATCTGGGGTTGATCATACCCGGTGCTCGATCGTAGCACATACACGGGTGGCAGCCGCACCACAGCTCCACCATGGACTCACAAGGTCCAATCATCATACAATAGATAGCCAACCAATTCATTCAACATTTCAAATAATTCATATATAGCAAGTATGAAATTTAAACCGACATATGTATGGAATTAATGTCAACCCCGGTTACCTCACTTGTAGACAACTTGCAATAGCTACCAATGGTACAGAGTATTCTTATAATCATAGCACCAGATAATTACTACTCTAATTCATCATTAACGGTTACAACAAATACCCAAGAAATTTTAAATGCTATTAACTACCTTAAGAATATTTACCCAACCACCACAAATCCTAAATTCGGAGTTTGGTGTCCTCTACCACAGATCTCAATATTCCACCCCAAAATCATAAGCAAATTCGTATAAAATTAATACCCATAATATAAATCAGCTATGAGGGTCTCAAACCAACAAAGAAAGCATCAAAATGGGGGGTTTAAACTCACCTAATACCAGCCCTAACCTCAACCCACGAATTTCACCAAGAAAATCCCCAAACACCCACATTTCAGATTTTGAGTATGATGAAAACTCTCCAAATGAAAAACTAATTGGACCAAATTAAAGAGAAAGATGAGGGGATTAAGTTGTATAACTATTACCTTGGCTAAATCTTGCTCCAAATGTGAGAAAATGTGGAATCAAGCCAAGAACCCTAGCCTCTCCTCCTCACCTCCGAATTTCTCTTGTATTTTTGTGTTTTACTGAATGGGGAAGTGGCTGGTCAGCTTTTAGGGTTTTAGGTGGGTTTAAGTTGGGTCAAGGGGCTGGGTCATGGGTTGCTCTAAGTCCAAATCCAATTGGGTTTCAAATTTTGCTTATTGGGTCAGTTTTCAATGGTTGGGCTGCAGAATTTCATTGGGCCAGTCTTTTATACATTGGGTTGCTGAAGTTTAATAGGTTTTTGGCCTAATTTGAACGGTTCAAGGGTTTGGGTCTGCACCTAATTCATTGGGCCTCCATTAGCCTCTTATCATGATTCATTAATTTGGGCCTAGGTGAAGTTTCTATCTCAATTAATTCTCAAGCCCATATTAATAATTTATCTATCTAAAATCCCTATTTACTTAACTTGCCTAATCATTCCATATTAATTATTCTTAATTAATCTTAATCCATGATTAATACCTTAATTAATTTCGGGGTGTTACATTCTCCCCTCCTTTTAGAAATTTTGTCCTCAAAATTAGACATATCTCACTCAAATAATGCAGGATAATCCTTCCTCCTTGCTTCTTCTATTTCCCAAGTTGTTTCATCTGGAGTAAGTCCCTTCCATACTACCTTTACCAGGAGGATGTCCTTATTACGCAGCTGTTTGACTTTTGAGTCCACAATCCTTTCCGGTTTAACCACATAAGACAAATCATCTTGTAAATGCACATTCTCATGCTCAATGACATGCAAAGGGTCCGGGTGGTACTTTTTCAGTTAGGACACATGGAACACATCATGCAATCTGGCCAGATTTGGAGGTAAAGCAACTCTATAGGCCACGGGTCCTATGCTTTTAAGGATTTGGAAAGGACCAAGATAACGAGGACTGAGCTTTCTTGTCCTGATAGACCGTCCTACCCCTGTCACCGGAGTAGCCTTAAGGAACACATGGTCTCCTACCTCAAATTCTAAGGGTCTCCTCCTCTTATCTGCATAACTCTTTTGCCTACTCTGGGCAGCCAACAATTTCTTTCTGATGAGCTCTATCTGGTGGGTGGTTTGGTCCACTATGTCTGGACCTAAGAGACTCCTCTCACCCAACTCTACCCAACACAAGGGTGACCGACACTTCCTCCCATAAAGTGCTTCAAATGGTGCCATTTAGATACTAGAATGATAACTATTATTATAAGCAAATTTAGCTAAAGGCAAGTACACATCCCAACTCCCTTTCAATTCTAGCACACTAGCTCTCAGCATGTCCTCAAGGGTTTGAATGGTCATCTCAGTCTGTCCATCAGACTAAGGATGATAGGTAGTGCTAAAGTTAAGACTAGTACCCAAAGCTTCTTGTAGAGACCGCCAAAATTTTGATGTGAATCTTGGGTCTCTATCTGACACAATGCTATTAGGGACACCATGTAACCTTACAATCTCCCGAACATACAGCTGAGCTAGTCTATCAAGAGGATAAGTAGCTCTAATAGGTAGAAAGTGGGCAGACTTCGTCAACCTATCCACAATCACCCAAATAGTATCATAGCCCGAGGACGTTCTAGGCAAACCCATCATAAAATCCATGGATATACTATCCCATTTCCATTCCGGAATCTCTAAAGGGTGTAACAAACCTACAGGTCTTTGGTGTTCAATCTTAACCCTCTGACAAATTAGACATCTAGCAACAAACTCTGCTATGTCCGACTTCATCCCAGGCCACCAAAAGCTTTTCTTAAGATCCCTATACATCTTAGTGGTGCCTGGATGAACGGTATACTGACTCTTATGAGCTTCTGATAACACTATGTTTCTCAACTCTTCATCCTTGGGTATGCATACTCTACCTTGGTATCTCACCACCCCATCTCCTGATGATGGTTTATTATAGATAACCTGATCACTTTCCCTCAGGGGTAACCAACATAGGAAAATCCTTAATAGATCTCTTGCCTCTCCCTCTTTTTTTTCTTGTTTTTTTTTTCTTGCACTTGCAAAAGCATTACCACAATTACATACATGTGACTCTAAAGGTTACCATGATCAATAGATCCTAATGTCTCATTTTAATTCTCAGTTACTACAAGTTTTAGTAATCAACTTAATGGCATCTATACTCATTTGATGTCAATTAAACATCTCTTTGGGTTTTATGTCATTATATAGTCCCAAAGGGCTGTGCTTTCGTATCTTCTACCCCTAACTAAGATATTTTCGTACAAGTATAGTTATTCTTCAACTAGTACACCTTTTTACCCCCTTTTTTTTCTAGTTTGGAAATTCCTAATATTTCCCGAAAGAGTAATGAAATAATATCTTATCAACAAAGTTTAAGATCCTATCAACAAGATCTTGTATTCATTAATGTAAAATCTGAGACCTTGTCAATAAGGTTCTCTGAGTGCAAGTACAAGGTCTTTTGACCATATGTTATAGCATACAATATGAGATGGTATGATAGTTATATCCTTACACAATGGCCTATGCCAACCATAACTGACTCTTTCACTCCCTTAAAAGTTCTTAGGCCTCAATTTCACGCCTAACTATTGGGAGTTAAATTAACATAATAATGAGACTTAATAAGTCTTTTCATTATTAAACATTCCCTAATTATCATTAGATCAAGTAGGGATTCCCAGTGAGAGAACTCAAGTGTCATTTACCACTAGTGTTTCACCCTTCCTCGTCAATCATTATACTAAGGTTTTATTGTAATATCATAAGTTAATTGCACCGCTGCCACCTCTCATTCATTTCCCAGAGTTATTATCTTAGATTAGGGAGTCCTCTTTCAAGATTAGGGAGTTTTACTACTACAGCAATCATTAGTCCATCTTGAATTCCCAATGTTACCTCTGCCCCCTTAATCACGCCACACGTGATACATGACAATAGAATTACCAGTGGTGGAATTTAGGGTTTACCTTTTTAATATTAGCAGACAATGCTTTGTTGTGGCCATACACATGCTCATCACCCCGTGGTGACTATATCTCAACCACTTGTACTCGCACAGGTACAATTTTATTCTCTTTTTAGGTGGGTCTTTACCATTAAGATCTCCTCTTTACCTTCTAGGAAGAAAGTCTACTAAGCCTAGTTTGACGCCAATTTAGTGGTTGAAATTCATCAAATCATATGATGAGCAACATGCCCCGCATGCCCTTAGCACCGAAGCACCGATAAATGAGCACGTCCCACGTGCCTCTAGCACCAGAGTGCTGTAGAATCTTATCTTACACTCCCCGAGTGTATCATGCACATAAAGTGCCTCTAACTACCACCCAAATGCACATCAACACATAGCATAAGTAAACTAAATTACACAAGAGACAACATGCACAAGCACCCCGTGCCGGTGCACCTCACCTTTATCACGCTAAAGGGTTGTCTTTCATCTTGTCATAATCTTTCTTTTTGCCTTAGTACACTAAGGGAGGAGCCTTAAAGCTCTTAAGATTCCTTTCAGAATATCATCTCCCTTAATCTCTTGCTTTAAAGTCACTATACACATTTAGAAATGGATTCGACAATCCTAAGGTTTTTCTTGTCCTCTTTCTTATCATTATTCACTAAAGATGGCTTACTCACTCTAATAGTTTGAATAAAACTATTTGAAACATTCTTTAGCTCTTATCGCCCTTATTCATTAGGCCAAATTGTGGTAGCTAGGATCGAGTAATTGTATTCTTTATTAACTGGGACCCAGCAAGTGGGTTAGGACCTCTGTACCTATAAAGTTTCAACTTTGGGGACCCTTTGAAGTCTACATAATCCTAACTCATTATGGATTGTACATCACTTTATATATTTAATCAATCACACTTATTTACTACACACTAGTTCCATTATCAATTTCCTGATTACAAGTAAGGTCTACATCTTACCCTTTCGTAAAGTTCTTATAACTAGTTAAGTGTTTTACTCCATACCATTGCCTTTTAAGTTCTCAACATCACTCTAGGTGGCCCTTGAAAAGCTTAGAATTTCACTTAGGTAAAGAATTGCTACTCTTGTTGTGATCAGTTGACTACTTTGATAGGCCAGTCAATTGGTCGGCCGTACCCAATTGGCTTGCTTAGTAAATGGCGGTCAATTGGTCATAAGCGCTATTAGTAGCTTTGTTCATCATCCTTATCAGTTACTTGGTCTCATTCATTCAGCCAACTGGTGCCTCACAGCGAGTGACTGGTGCATCTATTGCGTAGCTAGTTGGCAACAAGCCTCAACCAGTTATTTATCTAGACTGAGACTAATAACCCAATCTCTGAAGGAAAGAAGGGCAAAATTCTACTCTTTTCATTGGCATTAACAACCTCAAGTCTCAAAATTAGCATTACTAAAGTGTTATGAGGTAAGATCTAACTATACTCCATTATTCTCCAAGGTATACTTATTGTAAAAGGTGATGCTCTAAATAAAATTCAAGAAACAGTCATTTCAATCAAGTATTACAAGCCTTATCTCATCATTCATCTGTACTTCTTTCCAGCACATAAAGCATATCAATTATATGTTTGCCTAATTAGCTATTCTCATGAGCTAATACCATGCCAAATATGCATCATGATTGCCAAGCTTCTAGTCATAGAATTTAAATTAGAACAGTTGTCCTGAACTATTGCTCTGACACCAACTGTGACGACCCTAATTTCTATTCATGCTAACTAAGGTTAAACACGCGATTAATCATCATAGGTTATGAAAATGTGGAAAAATTTAAACCTTGATGTGATTAGAGTTATCAATCATACGATTTCATACACTTATGTTCATAAGGGAATTAAACATCCATTTATAAGCCTTGATTCTATTACTCATCGATTATAACTCACCCTACTAGATCATCCTTGGTGATTAACATATGAAAAACTGAGGTTTTCTAGTTAATATAAGTGTTCTAGCATGTTAGCCGTGGCCAAATTACCCTTCGCCGTGGCTAATTCCCTCCTGTTTTACCCCTTTCTTCATCACTAATTTCGCCTCTCGATATTGGCCACGGCCAATTCCTCCCTTTGCCGCGGCCAATTCCTCTCTGGAATGCCGGGGACGTTTTCCTAAAAGTTCGCCGCGGCCAATTCCTTAATTCGCCACGGCGAATTCCTCTCTGGCACTCTCCTTGGGCAACTTCGCCTCTATTGGCCGCGGCCAACTCACTTTTAGCCGCGGCGAAGTACCTTCTGGTCCTACACTCCGAAAATCTGGACTTATACTCTTCTTTCTCCCTCCAATCTCACCCTAGGGCTCCTCCACCTTAATTGCGGGGCTTAAATAGCCTTCATTAGCCTAATTTATCTGGCTAATCTCTCCTCTCTAATTCAAGACTCAATGGTCAATTTCTTTTCTTTAATTACCCGATATCAGCAAGTCTAGGGAATAATAACAACACCAATCATGCACCATTGACATTTAACATTAGATACACTTTCCATTATTATCCAATTACAATCATAAGGTTCAATTCCATGATAATCAAATTACATATACAATCCCTATGCTTGGCAACTCATGATGCAATGTAGCAATGATACAAACCTAGCAACTTAGTTACAACATAATATGACAAGGCTCCCAAACTTATGTTCTACCAAACCATTTAATAAGCTTCCATTAACTTTCTCCTTGCCACTAAGAGGTCCGGTCCCTGAAAATGTTAGAAACAATGGGGTGAGATATACAATCTCAGTAACCAAGATAATTCCATCATATATTCCAGTTTAATTACCATAAATGCATGAAGCAAAAATCAACATGTGAATCATATAAATCATATCAATGAATGAAGCAATTAGGCTATCATGATTACTATCCCATACTAGCAATCATTTTATCACATGTTAAAGGCCATTAACACCGGGAGAGGCCCGTCCAGGGCACCCACTCCCCATTGAGCACAACTAGGGCTCAGTGCATCTGGGGTTGATCATACCCGGTGCTCGATCGTAGCACATACACGGGTGGCAGCCGCACCACAGCTCCACCATGGACTCACAAGGTCCAATCATCATACAATAGATAACCAACCAATTCATTCAACATTTCAAATCATTCATATACAGCAAGTATGAAATTTAAACCGACATATGCATGGAATTAATGTCAACCCCGGTTACCTCACTTGTAGACAACTTGCAACAGCCACCAATGGTACAGAGTATTCCTATAATCATAGCACCAGATAATTACTACTCTAATTCATCATTAACGGTTACAACAAGTACCCAAGAAATTTTAAATGCTATTAACTACCTTAAGAATATTTACCCAGCCACCACAAATCCTAAATTCGGAGTTTGGTGTCCTCTACCACAGATCTCAATATTCCACCCCAAAATCCTAAGCAAATTCGTATAAAATTAATACCCATAATATAAATCAGCTATGAGGGTCTCAAACCAACAAAGAAAGCATCAAAATGGGGGGTTTAAACTCACCTAATACCAGCCCTAACCTCAACCTACGAATTTCACTAAGAAAATCTCCAAACACCCACATTTCAGATTTTGGGTATGATGAAAACTCTCCAAATGAAAAACTAATCAGACCAAATTAAAGAGAAAGATGAGGGGATTAAGTTATATAACTATTACCTTGGCTAAATCTTGCTCCAAATGTGAGAAAATGTGGAATCAAGCCAAGAACTCTAGCCTCTCCTCCTCACCTCCGAATTTCTCTTGTATTTTTGTGTTTTGCTGAATGGGGAAGTGGCTGGTCAGCTTTTAGGGTTTTAGGTGGGTTTACGTTGGGTCAAGGGGCTGGGTCATGGGTTGCTCCAAGTCCAAATCCAATTGGGTTTCAAATTTTGCTTATTGGGTCAGTTTTCAATGGTTGGGCTGCAGAATTTCATTGGGCCAGTCTTTTATACATTGGGTTGCTGAAGTTTAATAGGTTTTGGGCCTAATTTGAAGGGTTCAAGGGTTTAGGTCTGCACCTAATTCATTGGGCCTCCATTAGCCTCTTATCATGATTCATTAATTTGGGCCTAGGTGAAGTTTCTATCTCAATTAATTCTCAAGCCCATATTAATAATTTATCTATCTAAAATCCCTATTTACTTAACTTGCTCAATCATCCCATATTAATTATTCTTAATTAATCTTAATCCATGATTAATACTTTAATTAATTTCGGGATGTTACACATGAGGATTTGGGCCTTTGGGTTAACCAACAACCTATTTGAGACCCAACTTAAACACAACTAAACCCTAAATACACTTAGCCTCCTCCCCATTCTGCAGAAAAAACATAAGAGATAAAGCAAAATTTAGAGGTTTAGAGGGAGGCTAGGGTTTTTCCATATTCCTCTACCATTTCTCACTTTTAGAGAAAGATTTAGCCAAGGTAATATATATAAAATATGTCCCTCTCATTCTCCTCTTCATTTTGGTTTAATTAGTTTGTCATTTTGAGAATTTTTCATCTCTTCTTAAGATGAAATATAGTTCTTGAATGATTGTTGCAAGATTTTCAGAGTTGGAGGTTAGAGGGATGATTAGGTAAGCATTTTCCTCTCATTTTATATATTATCTTGCTGGAAAATGGCCCTAAGGATTGATTTTCATAATGGGTTCTGCTATTGTGTGAAATTACAAGGAGATGAAGGTGAACAAGTAAAATTTCTGGGCTTGATGACTCAAATTTGAATTTTGGAATTTTCCATAGTGAGTTCTTGATAGTTGAGGCTCAACTCAATCTATTTGACCTCTTAGGTATATAGGTAAGTGTTCCCTCTTCTCTTGTGCAGTATATATATAGAATTTTCATCATTTGGACTGACTTTTGGTGTATGGCTTTTACATGTGCGAAAATGGAGATGTTATGAGTGACCCATTGTGAGTTCTTATTGTTATGACTTTGAATTGGTACAGTAGACCCTTAGGAAGCTTGGGTAAGAAGTTCTTAATGTGCTATTGTTAAGATTAATTTGTAGATAGGGAAATTCTTTACTAATGGTAGTTGAATAATGATGATTATGCTTATGTTAGGCTTGGTGTGCTTTGAATCATGATGGTAGCTAGAGGATGAGTAATTGGCTTTATTGACGTAACTGGGGTTACTTTCTTAATTCTATGTATATGCACATGTTAATCTAATGTTTACTACATATGTTTGATTTTGAAATGCTAAATGATTAGTTGACTACTTGAATTGTTATTGTGATTGGACCTTGTGAGTCCATGGTGGAGCTGTGGTGCGACTGCCACCCGTGCATGTGTTTCAATCGAGTACTGGGTTGTGATCAGACCCCAGATGCACTGAGCCCTAGTTGTACTTACTATGGAGTAGGTGTCATGGATGGACCTCTCCCGATATTATTGGGCATCAACATGTTATGTATGATTGCTAGTATGGGACAGTAGTCATTGGTAGCTCAACTAGTTCATTTGTAAATTGAATTGATGGTTCTGGTATTGATGATATGAAATTGCATTATATTGATTAATTTGTACATATATATGGAATTTGCCTCTTGTACTAAGATTATATATCTCACTCCGATTGTGGGCTAACATTTTCAGGGATCTAACCTTTTAGTGGCAAGGAGAAAATTAATAGAAGCTTATTATATGGTTTAGTAATAGGTAGGTTTGGAAACCTTATTAGATTATATTTGTATAACTAGACTACTAGCTTTATGTAATTACCACATTGCATCATGAATTGCCAAGCACAGGGACTGTAATCATTTGATACATCAGATGTCAACTTAAACTAATGATGTATGAAAATGTGAGTAGTGCATGAACTCTTTGCTGTCATTGATCTATGAACTCATTGGTTTATGGTGGCTAGAGGATTAAAGATCCACATTTAAGTTTTGAATGGGTAATAATAGATGTGTTAGGTAGATTAGGTAAAAGAAAGACAATAAATCTTCACAAATTAAGTTAAAGTGGCCTAGAGTGTTGCTAGAGAGGGAATTGGAGAGTATGAGATGAAATCTTAGGAGTTATAGGAACAGAAGGGAATTAGCCGCAGCCAAAATTTAATTGGCCTCGGCTAAATGGTAACAGAGGGTAATTGGCCACAGCCAACATTTAATTGGCCTCGACCAAATGTGGCAAAGCTGCCAGGGAAGAAGACAGAAAGCAATTGCCACAGCGAACAGTGAGGTTAGCTACGGCTAAGTCTGAGAGGCAGGTCTGGGGGTGTTCTAGAAGGTATTTGGCCTCGGCAAAATGTGCAAAATTTGTGAAGGTGTAAGGAGTTGAACTCGAGAGTAATTGGGCGCAGCACGAGGGAATTTAGCTGCGGTGAAGGTGCTTAATTTCTCATATTCACCTAGAAATCTTAGTTTCTCTTATGGTAATGCTATAGAATGATCTAGAAACACTTGTAGAAGGATTTTGTGAGTTGGAATTGATGGATGGAAGAATCAAAGGCTTCTCATTGATAATTAAATTTACTTACACATTCGAATAATTATGGTTGTCTAGTTAATGACCTTAATAACATTAACGTTTCAAATTTTCTCACTTTTTCCTAATGTAATTAATCTTAATGACTTCAAATTTTGATTTATGATTATTAATTACGCCTTTAACCTTAATTACTATAATTTGAAGTTAGGGTCGTTATAATCACTATCTTCTTCTCCTAGTTTCAAAGGAACTAGAAACAAGGAAAATACTCAATAGTGGTACAACATTAACATCATCATTCCCAAGCCATTCCTCTGTCAGACATTTACCCTTATAAAGTTGTGCCCTACTATCACCAAGAGCCCCTAACCTTGCCATTGCAAGAACAACATCAGGCATAAACTTCATGCAAGGAAAATCAATCACCCTAGCCAAGCTACAGCCTTGCTCAATCCTTCTAGGCAAGTAACCTTGTCTATGTCCTCTTACAAAGCTACATAAGTTACAAGACACATTAACTTAAAAAGAAAATTATAAACTACATATAAAGTCAAATGATGAGTTGATAAGAACACCCCCATGAGTAGTTAGTTGAAAATTACCTTAGCATGATGACACTAGTCATTAACAAGACTACATTGGAAGTCATAAACGTTAGAGGAATAATGTTAACAACAAAACTGTAATCCACCTCTAGCACAAGCTTAGGGATATGACCCAAATTATTCTCTAGAAATTCATAAAGATCCACTGCTATAGCCTTAGCAATGCTCTCTTGAAAGATAGAGAAACCATCATAAATAACTAAGTCCTACATGATTAGGAACCAATTTATCTAGTTTGTGCCCACCTAGTAGCAAGAGTGAAAAGACTTTTCATTGTCAACCACAAACTGACAACAAAAAAGGAATTAAAACAAGGCAACAGAAAGTTGCACCCTCATAGGCTTGAAAAAATCTAACTTAATGGCATATGCAAATAAGTGATAATCTCTTAAAAGTCAAGATTCAGCAGAAACCAAAAACCCTTACAAAACAAAATTCTTCAAAAATCACAAAAGTTGTAGCATCATTTTCAATGTGAAAAATGTTATAACCTTAGAAGAAGCACCCAAAAGGAAACTAGGAGGAACCTTGTAATCTCTTCTCAATTGGTCCATGTTAGAATCGATAAGCTCACTCTTAAATTCCCTAAAATGGGGAATAGTAGAAGACCCCTTCTTTTTAACTTTGCCCTTAGATTTCATCATAGACTCATTAATGATAAAGAATTGCAAGAGTAAAGAAAGTAGAGGAGAAAGGAAAACTAAGGAAGAAAGGGAAACAAACAATTAGGTAATGTCTGAAGAACCACCCATCCTAAATATACAAAAAGACAACCATCTAAGACATAGTCACCAAAACAAGGACACGTGGCAAAAGTTCACAAACATAGCATTGAAAATCAAGAAGAAAAGGAAATGAAGAATGTCCCCAACTTAAGTCCACCTAATCTCAAATTAGAATTAAAGGAAGATGGTAGGGTAAGGACAACCTTGGTAGCATTAACTTCATCCTTCCTTGCATGATGACGAACTCTAACCGAACCATCAAGAAATAACTTCACGAAAGCATGCAAGCCCCTAATCTTGCTTGCAAAATAAGCGTAAGGAAAACATCTCCAAGGTGTAAGATCTCTCCAACTTTGATTCAAATGAATTGCAAGCCTAGAACTTGAATAGAGTTTTATTTTTTTTTTTTTTAAAAAAAGACATTTCCCATTGTAGAAAAAAGGAAGAGCCTTGAAAAAGCCCTCCACTTGAGGCATGAACTCCCCCTAAACTTCACCATCACCTTGGTGTTGCCCTAAACTATAAAAGGTAGCAAAGATGTGAACCATAGCCCCAACACAATAAGACAAAATTCATGATCATTGCAATAGCAAACAAAATCAACTATGTTAATGACAAGTTGAGCTCAATCAAAACCGTCCTAATGAAAGGATAAGGAGGGAATCAAAGCCCATAAAAGTTATGATCCTCATACACACATCACATTGCCTCAGAGCCAATGTCTAAAGGAGCAAGGAAACCCTCTTACAAAGATATGCAATAATAAGAAGGAATGATAAACTCCTATAAAACCTTTAGATCCTCTTTTGTCATCTTAGAATGCACAGAATAAGCCAATGACAAAGTGCAACAAGGCCTTGTAGCAAGACTTGTCATCGCAGAAAAACATTAAAAGGACAAGCAAATTCCTTTATAGAAGGAGAAATACTACAATCATTCTCACCAGAAATCCCAATTGTCACCAAGAGGATACAAGTGACACAACTACCTAAAATTTTGAAATAGGAAACTTAAAAGGACACTACTTTAACCCTACTTAGCTCAAGACTTCGCTACAAACTTAGGGGTAAGTTTATGGGAACCTTATAGGCATATTAATTCCACAAACCCTAAATAATCTAGCCCATATTGCCAAGGTCCACAAGACAAATGAGACATCATGAAACTCTAGAATCAAATAATAGCTAATACTAATCTTTAGGTATATAAGACACAAATCATAAACCAAAAGGACAAGACTCTTACAATTAGTAGATATCCTTAAAAAATGATCACCTCATTCCAAGCATATACAACATATACTGATAGCTACAAACAACTCATGGTTCTCCTCTCAACCAACAGAGAAAAACGATTATATTTCATGCAAAAACTAAGAAATATGAAATTTTCGGATTGGGCTAGACTTTCTCATTCTTTCTTTGACACTCTCTTGACACCAACAAATATAATTCAAAACTCACATAATACTATTAGTGATATATATATACATATACATACTCAGTTTAATCCAACAACTTGTAGATTGGCAATACAAATGGCTTGCATTTAGATTTTTGAAAATAAAATAAATGAAATGACAAAAAGAAACCCCCATTCCAAAATGCCAAATCTAAAATCAATTTGGCCCTTTGATAAATGAAACTCAGGACAATTTGGATCCCCTTAATTAAGCTCCATCTTCAATGCTCAATTGTTGAGATTTAAATCATTTGACCTGAACTATCTAAATTTTAAATTTATTATTATTATTTTTTTTAATTTTAACCATCATTTTTTTAAGTTTGTAATTAAAAGATTATTTTTATTTGTATCTTACTTTTTTTAAAAAGATAAAGTAATAATAAATTAAAAAATATGATATTTGGACCCAAAACCCCGCAATTAAATAACGGAGAGGAAACTCAATTAAAGGGATCCGAATTGCACTCGGGACCATTCGGAATGGTAGTCTGGTAGCAGTAAATATACTATTATTACTGTGTTCTAAGCATTGATTTCAAAATTGGACTGGACTGGCCGGTTCGACCGGTTCGACCAGGACCGGTCCCTGGTCCAGTCCGGTTGAGTTGAAAAACCGAGACAATCAAAGAACCGTTAAAAAACCGGTCAAGAACTGGTAAAAATCGGTGAAAACCGGATTGGAAAAACCGGTTGAACTAGTCCGAAGCAATTTTTTTTTTAATTTTTTCTTATATAATAGAATAATTCATTTTAAATAATTTTGACAAATTAAAAATAGAAGATAATAAAAAAGATGAGAGAGTTGAAATATAAATTTTAAAAAAAAAAAAAGAAAAAAAATATAAGAGAAATAAAATATGCATAATTAATTATTTTTTATACTTGCTTTTTATTATGTATTTTCTAATAACATTTCTCTTAAATATCAAGAAACTTAGCTAAAATTATTATTTATTATTTTATTTTTTAATAATAAGTAGAATCTTAATATAATTTAGAAATTCTAAAAATTTAATATTAAATATTCTTAATTTTTAATCATAGATAATTTTTACTTTAAACTAAATATTAATTTTGGTAATATCTTAAGAAATATTGAATTAGTAATCAAATGTTTAAAATTTATTAATATTTATTTGTTATATTAAAATTTTAATACATAAAATTTTTTAAAATAATATATTTAATTATTATCAATTCGACCACGGTTCAACCAATGAATCGTGAATCAATATCTCTATCGGTTCAATTACCAGTCCAATTTTAAAAATATTGGTTCTAAGATTCGTTTAACTTTCTCTGACCGAAAAAGGAGTCGTTTAACATAAATGGCGAGGGTACTGAAACGACATCGTTGCAGGGTTTGGTAGCGTTTTCAAGACAAGTTAGGAGCCGACCCTCGAACCAGAAGACATCCGCACATTCTCTTGCAAGGTTTGAGGATGATAGCTAAAGCCAATCTCATCTCCTGCAACTTCTCCACTTCACCATCTCTTGCTCTCACGAACCCAAAATCGAAAATTCCACTTCAAACACACAAGCCTCAACTGAAGGTTTTTCCTTACAGGATAACATCAGGGTCACTTAGTGTTTTCAAACCTCTTGATGTTAAAACCTCGCTATCATCATTTCAGAGCAAGGGTTGTCTCCACATCTGTTATAATTCCTTGAACCGTCAGAATTTAGAAGATCCAGAATTGACGAAAGAAAGTGAGCTTGGTGGGAATGGGAATGGCGGGGAGGGAAAAGACTGGACTAAGTCAATTTTGCTGTTTTTGTTGTGGGGTGGACTCATGTACTATGTTTTCTTTCTCACTCCAAACCAGACCCCGGTAAGTTGAACTGTATTTATGTTTATAACTTACAAATTACCCAAGTGTTTTGTACAATTACATGTTCCCATAGAGTGTAGAAATTTCCGGTATCTTGAATGCATATAATTCGAATGGCAAAATCATATGAATGTTAGATACTTAGGAATCTATTATCTCCGCATTATTCACTCTGTGTATATTTGTAGGTAGTATTAGTTAAGTAGGTATTCTAATCTCGTGCTTTTAAACTCATTTATAAGATTTTTGGATGAGATATATAGTTAAAATTCAAGTTTCTCATGTTTATTATTCATCGAATTTGAAAATTTTATTTTATTTTTTTATATCTCAAACTTGTATTTAGTTTCAAATATTTTGAGAAGTACTTTTTTAAATTATCATGCTAATCAAAGAAATTCATAAATACTAGAGAATAACAACAGGGTACGGAACGTTAATGCTATCTAGCTTGCTTTGCTTTGGAGCAGCTGTTTCATTTGATAGTGTAGAAAACGCAATGGTAGCATCTTTTTGTTCTTCAAGTTCATCACATTGATCATTGTTGAACCACAATTACTTCAAAATTTTTTGAAAGAATACACTTTAGACTAGTTGGATCCTACTTGACCAGCTTGTTTGGAACTAATGGAACATCTTCAAGAGTTCTCTATACCTTTTGCACCTCCTATGAGACCATTAAAGTGGCCTTTATGATATCTCTTTCTCCCCTTCCTCTCCTATGATTTTGTTTTAACTTTTTTTTGCAGTCAAGGGACATGTATTTCTTGAAAAAGCTACTGAATTTGATAGGAGGTGATGGTTTCAGAATGAATGAAGTGCTTGTATCATTGTGGTACATAATGGGATTGTGGCCCTTGGTATATAGCATGATGCTGCTTCCTACAGGAAGAAGGTAATTCTCTCATATTTAATTATTTCTCTCACTGATGTAGTTTCAGCATCATGTATCCAAGTTCTTGTGCTTTGGTGAAAATTATTAGATCAAATGGACGAGTAATGATTCAGGGCTAGTGTGGCATATGGTTTGTCTGATTCAATATGCTGAATCCATTAAATGACGGACTTTTCTTCCTCTCACCTTCCCTTTTTAGTTTACTGGCAAAAAGAAAACAGTGACAGCCATCACTGGATTTCAACTCCATGATCTCACATCCCACCTTGTTTAAGGGGAAGTTCAATAAGATTTTCTTATGTTATAATGAGTTTTACATGCTACCATAAGCAGCAGAGCCACTGCAACAACCCATTATAACATAGCAATTGTATATAGAAAATGATGAATTTGTATTTCACATTCCTGCCTATCCTGTTCAACAATTTCTGAGGCTGATTTGATCTCTACTATTTGTTGTTTCTGCAGCTCAAAAAGCAATATTCCTGTTTGGCCCTTCCTGGTACTTTCATGTTTTGGTGGTGCATATGCTCTTCTTCCCTATTTTGTACTTTGGAAACCACCACCACCTCCTGCTGAAGAAACTGAGCTTAAAACCTGGCCATTGAATGTTCTGGAATCAAAAGTAACTGCTGGGGTAAGTGCCCATCTTCACTTGAGTTTGCAAGCCAATTTTTTCAGTGTGGCAAGTGGGGATCTCTTTAATCTAATTAAGGGTGCCCTTGGTTGGGTATTTTAGTTCAGGTTCCTGCCTTAAGAGAAAACAACTCACCCAGTTGCTGTTGCATGCTTAATTTTGGAGGAGACATGAAATATTTATGTTCAAAGCACCCTTACATATATATATATATATATATAAAATGCTGACCTCACTTGTGTGTGGAGGCTAGCAATCTCCACATAGGGTGTTTTGACCAAAAGCACCATCCCTCTTTCATTTAAAGACACACAACAAATGCAAGATTATTCAATTGAGGGTCCTAGAAATTTTTGTTTTGAGCAAATGACCTAAATACCACAACCTTTATTATGACCCAAATTCCACATCCTATGTGGAGATTGTTAACCTCTACTCAACTAGAGAGGATGCTGACATTCCCTGTATATATTTGGCTGCACAAAAATTATCAAAATCATGCTTTCTCTTATTTCCATATACATAAAGGGGAAATGACCATCAAATTCCACAACTAAGGTTGCAAATTGCATGTTGTGCACTATAACAATTATAATCGTATGCCCTAAGCCAAAATTCCTACTGATCCTGTGAAAAATATACAAAATTGTGAATGCAACAAATCAATTGCCTTTGTTGCAACAAACCAACCAAGGTGGCTTGGGTTAGTTTAAGTCTGAGAGCCTACACACATGATCAGCAAGCACTAATGATCCACTGCTGCACTGGTGATCGCAACTTACTTATAATTAAAGCAATTCACAGACTATATGGCATCATCACTTAGAGTCCTAGTCAATTTTATTTTTGTTTGAGTATGTGACTTAACTAAATTGCACATCAGATATTGCTTGCTGCAGGGCTAGCCATCATCACATATGCAGGTTTAGCTGGTGGGGAAGTGTGGAAAGAATTTTATCAGTACTTCAGGGAAAGCAAATTTGTAAGTTCATGCCCTAGTTCTGTCAACAGAGATTAGCTTCCCTACAATCAATTATAAAATGGACAACTGCGGGTTATTTCCATAAATGTACCATTAAACCCTTTGGATTAGTCATATCTTCACCTGCCGCCATGGACTTTTCCTATCTTACAGTACTTGTATCTTTGATAAATTCTAAAATCATGCAGTTTGGTCAATAGTTGTTAGTCTTTTGGAACCTGGTCATCATATGCCAAGGTTTTGGTTAAACTGAATATAGGTCATGATCAGTATATTCTCATTTTAAAATTTTTGCTTCATTTACCATTTTCATTTATGCATATTTATTCTTTTAAGTTTCAAACTTCACAATACAGACTGTTTGGGTGCTAAACCACTGGGATTTCATATTGCAGATCCATGTTACATGCATTGATTTTACTCTGCTTTCTTCATTTGCGCCATTTTGGGTTTACAACGACATGACTGCTCGGAAATGGTATGTTGCTCAGCGTCTTTTTACTTCTACACACTGAGATCGTAAATAGATAGAGGGTCTATCAAGCATAAATGTTAATGTTAGGTTTAACGTGCAGGTTTGACAAAGGTTCTTGGCTTCTTCCTCTATCACTGGTACCATTTCTGGGTCCTGCTTTATACCTTTTCCTGCGGCCTTCGCTGTCAAAAATGGCGAGTCCTACGACTGAGGCAGATTAAATTCAGCTTGTTAGCATTTCGTGTGATTACTGCCAATGAATGGTAGTACACATTTTTCATGCTGTGAGAATTGAAGTTGATTGTGATTCTGTGAGCCCGATTCAGAAAAGCCAGTACCATTCCACACAGCGCACTGCAGAGCTACAGCGACTTACACCACCTAATGAGATTCGTCACATTAAGCATTAATCATCTAATCAGATAGAAACTACGGGCTTGCCTGGTTATATTCAGTTTTTTATTTTGAGACCTAGTTTTGTATAATAATTTTTAGAATTGCTTTTAAAGACCAAAAGACCCCCAAAAAAAATTATCTATTTGGATAATTTGTTTTGGAGATAATTTCGAAATTAAAAAAATCTTAAATTTGAACTAACATTACCCAGTTAATGAAAACAAAACATCTCCCTCAGGTTTATTGTCCTACATAGACACATCCATTAACAAGGTGTGAGTACGGATTTTGTGGATTTGAATCTTCCTCGTTTATTTTACAAAATAGACCGTTCCAATATTAGAGAGATGTTCAATGGGGGATCTTCAAACATTGAGGAGGTTCCTACTCGAGATTTATAACTCAAAAGATTTCACGCAATTTCTCTCTTTAGGAGAAAAAAAAAAAAAGAGATCGATCCCTTCTTTCACACTTTGAAAGGACTCTTATGACCCGTAGTGCTGCAATGGAAGCAGAATAGCAAAGTAAGCTGGTTGATCGACGCCATCCTCCTAGTGAGTTTCGCACTTAACTATAGTTTGGCACCCGTGTCTTTGATCTCCTCTTCTGTCCCTTTTTCCATTACTTATTTCCAAGATCTCCTTTGTAGCCCCAAAAAGCAATAGACCTTAAAGAAACAAAAAAATTCTTTGCTAGTGCTCATCACGCACCATATTCTCGAGCGGTGACAAATAAGGCATAGCCGTATGGCTATTTCAAGTATACACATGGAAGGCAACCTGACATGTCAGATAAATAGTGAATACCACACTATGTTCATAGTTAAAACACAGAATCTCTTTAAATCATATCGTCACCTGACTGATAACATAAACAAAAACAACGTACGAAACATGAATCGTCCGAGTGAAAAGAATTACTCTCTTTCTGTTGAATAAAATTACTTGGGATCACTTAAACTAAACCTACGAAACATGAAACGTCCGTGTGAAAAGCTTGGCTCAAGAATTACTCTCTTCCTGTTGAATAAAATTACTTGGGATCATTTAGTATCAACGCATATGTCCCAGCAAGCGCGCACATATCTTGCTCCAAGGGCAAGAATTCCACATTCACAAGGCAATCCCAGAGTTACAAGTCTCAACAGGCAAGGCTTGGGTGCAGAACAGACTTCAGTATACCAGATAGCTTACAAAAAGTGAAACAACGAGCAGACAAATGATTAGCTAGCATCAATAGGGAGGTTGTAAGATTGATAAATTATAAAATAAAATCATATATTACGTGAAGTTGTACATGCAGATAATGCATTTGATAAAAAGAGAAAAAAAGAAAAGAAAAAGAGAGAGGTGGGGGGAAGAAGCCTAGACAAATATTTCAGGAATATAACTGTTGAAGATCATCTTTGAATTTGGCTTTCAGCTGTTCTCTCTTTATCTTGAGAGCAGCAGTGACTAATCCAGATTCAGGTGTCCATGGATCTGGCAGTAACTTAATCTTTGCAGGAAACTCAGTTTTGCCCAGTTTTGTAGCTTTTGCAACCTGAAAAGAATTAAAATGAAAATGAGTCACCTGCGATGTCAAGAACACAAAATGATTATTTATAGTTTCGTGGATTTAATTACACATTCTACAAAGCTTATCCTTTAACATCACTTCAAATGGAAATAATGCCTTGTTACAGCAGGGGCACATCAACCAGAAGAACATGAGCCCAAAGGGATATTCCTCTTTGACACAGAAATTAGGCTGTGCAAGTGTAGAAACACTTCTTACTCAGCATACAAAGTTAATCAATATAATTCTACACGCTTTCTGAATGTAGCCTATTTAAGAAAACAGTTCTTTAACACCACGTATTTTCTACTCAGCATGAATGAGATATTGGGAAGGCAATATGCATCAACCTAGAATCACACCCCATATACAATTATTGATGTTCTAGACAAAGAGAAGGAAAAGAAAACGTGATAAACTTAAAGGATACAAATATAATTTGAAGAACTATGAAGGATGCAGACTCATTATCTTGTAACAAAGTGGTTATGATGTCAATGAAAAAATGTGGTATTTTTTTTTTAAAAAACATGTTACTATATGTGGTTATGCTAATGAAAATTAAAATTGTGGTGACTTCTCTTCACTCTTTATTTATTTCATTTTTTTTGCACCTGTTATCATTTTGCTTGTCCTTCAAACTCATTCTCTAGAAGTAATAAGTGGCCCAAAGTCAAGAAAAAAGAGATGTGCTATGCCAGTTCCCCCAACGGTTTTTGTTCAAGATCAATCAATATATAAGTGAAAACTTCTCTACAAGTTAAAGTGCAACCCTTTCAAAAAATTTGAATTTTATCTTAATTTTATCTGCCATTGTTCTAAGCAAGCTTTACACAGTTTAATATGAATTGAGTACACATTCCTTTTATATATATATATATATATATATATTTCATCTATTTCAACAGGCAAATCAATTAAGGAAAAGCACACTGAGATATCTAGAATTCGTGTATGATGATATGAGTTTACCAAAATTTGCAATGAGAATCCCCTAATCATGTTTAACAAGTGGTATGTACATTCTGACAAATCATAGATTCACATTTAACTAACCTTGGAAAGGGACTCCTGAACCTCAGTGATAGTTTCAGGTTTATCACACAGCTCAGGAAAATCTTTGTATGCAATACCAGCTTGCTGGGCCCATTTCTCCAAAGTCTGCCGTGAAGGAACAATAAGAGCCACGCAATAATTGTGAAAGGGATCTGCATAAACCATAATGTTATCCACATAACTACATGTTGATAGAGCTGCCTCAACCTGCAATGAAGTTGGAACAGAACACAATTTAAGATCCAGATAAATTTTCTGTCAGCCTTTTGTTAGTACTTCATCCAGAATGATGAGGTAAAGTTTGAGTCACCTTCCCAAGAGAGATATACTCTCCATGTTGAAGTTTGACAATATCCTTCTTTCTATCTATAATTTCAAGACACCCATCAGCATGGAATCTTCCAATATCACCAGTATAAAACCAGCGCATGCCTTTCTCGCCTACCTGTACCGAATTCACAATTGCAAGTGCTGCTTTTAAGATGCAAGAACAGATTCAGGAGTTATTCAAGAAAATTTTTAAAAGGTAAGACATACATACAACCATAAGTTTTGAAGCTTACCTTGAACACCTCATTGGTTTTTTCAGGATTCTTAAAGTAGCCAGCTGTCACACTGAATCCCCCAACTACAATCTCTCCTCGTGGCATTGGTTTATCTGATGTCATATACCCACCTTGTTCCCAAGAAACAAGCTACACATTCAGATTGAAGAACTAAGTCAATTATTTCCCCATGTACAGATGGAGAGGTGCCAATTTTATGTTCCATTATAATTTAGAAATAAGTAATTTCTAATTTCTGACAAGGTACCAACTTCTTACTAAACTTGGCAGAAAAAGAAATTTTCATTGTGATTACAACCCAGAACAAAATAAGTAATCTCCTTTGAAAAGTAAGTATGGTCTTGATATTCACTAAATTGAATTATCATTGACAAATAGATATATGGCGTACCTTAATGTAGCAACAAGGAAGAGGAGGACCAACACGTCCCACACTGTTGTCATCAAACTCAGAGAAGGAAGCCCCAGCAAATGTTTCAGTCAAGCCATATGCTTGACCAATGGGAGCCCTGTTGACACATAATCATAGAAAACTTTAACCTCATTTGGATAAAAGATGCACAAATCATAAATAATACAAGCATATCAGAATATGATTAATGGAAGGTAATCCAAAGGACTAATCCATCATATAAGGCAGTAAGCAAAGAATAAAAAAAGAGATTTTATGCTGCCATTGCAGTCATAAAAAAGTTGTGTTCTATAAATTACTAATATTCATATATCTAACATCCCCTAGAATAAGCCTAAGGTGAAATGTATCTCCATTCTTGATGTTATCCTATCAACTTGTTATTCAAGCAAACCTTAGGCTGGCAACATGATAAAACTGACAAAGTAAACCATCAATACAATAGTTGGTTTTGTCTTCATAAACCACCAAAACAATTCTGCTGAAAGACCAAGGACTACATTAAGGACACAAACATAACATGAGAAAATAACAAAACTAAAGGATACTAGCTACTGGGGAAAAAATGGCATAAAAGCAAATTCATGATGTGTAACCAGTCAATGAATTAGTGAACCCAAAAGTTTAAGCTATTGGGTAAAGACTCAAGAATGGCTTTTATCTCTTACAATGCCCTTACCATGAAATCCCTTTGATCCCAAAGAATGGACAAAGCACAAATTGGAATACCTGCTAGGCCGCTACCTTGTGATCTGTTGAAAGACCTATCAGTTGTTAAAGGATAACTGATACCAAGTAACAGGGAGGGTAACTCAAGAATGGCTTTTATCCCTTATACTGCCCTTACCATGAAATCCCTTTTGATCCAGAAGAATGGAAGCACAAATCACAATTACCTGCTACCCTATGATCTGTTAAAAGGCCTATCAATTGTTTTAGGATAAGTGTCACCAAGTAAGAGGAGGGCTAGAGGATTATCTCTTAATAAAGCATAGCTATGCCATTGGATTACCTTCTAGTTTTTTTCTTAAGATAGCTATTGTATAGAGATTCATGTTCATGCTTTACGAATCATAATCCAATGTTTGGTATCCATTGTTGATGTAAATAAAAAGGAAGGATGAAATCAGGGAGATGACATACACTCAGACACATACTTGGGTATTTGAACAAACACACAAAGATGACTAGTGTTCATTCCAAGTATTATGTAGTATATATGAGGGGGAAAAAAATTAAAGCCATTACCCCATGCAGATATTAATAAACTGCTGTGAGTCCGCAGATAGAGGGGCTCCACAGCAAAGCATCATCCGGATTTTGCCTCCAAGTAAGGTGCGAATTTTTTTGAAGACAATGATATCCCACAACATTTTCTCCAACCCCCAGGCTCCTAGCCAGCTTCCCTTTACAGCATCAAGTCGGCGTTTGTATGCAATCTGAAAAAGATTCTTCACAAGCGCTCCCTTCTCCTCAACCTAAAGTACATCATAGAAAAGAGTAAATAAGAGAATAATATAACCACTGTTATAAAGCTATGAATATGCAGGGAAGAAAAACAGAGCTAGCAAATAGTGACAATCAAATTAAAACCTTTTTCACAACTCCATCTCGAATGCAATCAAGAATAGCTGGTACTGATGCCAAAAGGGTGGGCTTTAACACAGTAGCATCTCCCTATACTAGATGTGTCCGTCAAAGTCAAAGGAGAGCTATAACCAATTGCAACACCCACAGACAGCATAACAGACTGGACAACCACAATAGTTTAGAAATAATAATGTCAACTTTTTTAGGAGCTAAAAAGAAATTACCTACCTCTGCGGCCAATTCAAAAACATGAGCAAGGGGCAAGTATGCCAAGTACACATCCTTTGTACCCAGGTTTGGAATCACTGGTATAACAGCTGCTGTAGTGGCTACAACGTTTCCATGAGTAATCATGACTCCCTGCGTGGTTACAGACAGTTAAAAAGATAACATGGTTACAGACAGTTTAAAACATTGTATGAAAGGGAAATGCAATTTTTTTCAGACATCAGGCTGCTGAGACATTTAATGAGTATGATTCAGGACAAAACATTTTGCATACACATGCAGTAAACTGGGTGTAACATACAGATACTAGCTTTTTCTATTTTTATTAATGAGCCTAAATTTTATTAATTTAGCATTTAATTAATTTATAGTAAGCATAAGTGAAAGAATTTGCTAACATGGATAAACTTTAGACTTAATAGATTAAGACTTCCTAACTTGAAGCTAAGGGTAATTCCAATATGTATATGTATAACCTACCTACCCCACTATCTTATACTTAAATGATTACCACTCACAACTTCCCTCATCTTCAGCCACTTCATGCATTCTGCAATTATATATATATATATATATATATATGTATCCCAATTACAACACACATACATATCTTCAGCCATTTCAATCCCCTTAGGCAATCACAATTTGAAGGATTAAACTTAAATATAGTTGCTAATATAAGTGTTATCAAGTTCTTCAATTAAATATGACAAGTATATTATTTTTAAATAATATTATGACAAATGTATAATTTAATCGGAAAAACATACAATTTGCTACAAAAAGCAAACACTTGCCATAGTATTGTTGGAGAATTATAAACTCATCATGAGGACATAAGCAACTACATATAAGTTTTTTTTCAAATTGAATTATATACATTAGGCTACCTACTCACTAATAATATATGATAGCCCCACTATGTCTTCGGATGTCCATCTTACATACACACCAAACCAACACAAATACATATTCTAATTAGAAGTATATATTAGACTACCTACCATACTTAACCCATCTCAATTCTTTCTTGTTGGCCAAAAGTATAGAGAGAGTAGGAGTGAGAGAAAGTGACGAAGGAAACCTCCATTGAAGAAGAACAAGAAAGCTTGCATGGTCCACTTCCTTTGCTCCATTGCTTTAGTGAGTGAAGAAGAAATTGCTCTATCCCTCCTAAGCTTTCTAATGAGCTAACTATTGTAGCATTGGATTGATGTTGTAGGAAGAGGAAATTTCAAGATAAGAGAGTGAATTCATTGTTGAGAAGAGGAAGAAGAAGGGAAATTCGTGGTAAGGTTTTCCTCTCTCTCTCTCGTTCCTAAATTTTGGTCAAAACACACACAATTCATCACTTCTTCTAATTCATATGGTTGGCCAAAAATGAGAGTAGAAGTGTGAGATAAGGAAAACTTGTTGTATGAACTAGACTAGTTGGAAATTTGGTACTTTTCTTAAGGTGATTTGCTTAGAATTGGAATGTTGTTTTTTGTCGTATACTAGGCATTATTTTGGATTGGCTTAGATAACTTCTTTGGAGAAGAAAGCGAAGGTGTTAGAGGAAGAGAAGGCAATTGACAAACTAAGGTAGGTAGTATTCTTATTTAAACACGAACTTGTGCATAAATGTGACAATGATGAAACTCCGCTGTTTTATTTATATTCAATGGGTATTACACACCAAATGAGCTCAATCTCAGGGAATGAGCTGATTATAGAAGCTAGATAAGGAAAAGAAAAAGAAAGCTAGAAAGAAAATTGGTTCCTTGATATTCAAGAGGTCAAAGTCTCTCCTCGGCCAATTCCAGAATTCTTGCCTACTCACTCCCATGTATTACCCACCAAATGAGCTCAATCTCAGGGAATGAGCTGATTATAGAAGCTAGATAAGGAAAAGAAAAAGAAAGCTAGAAAGAAAATTGGTTCCTTGATATTCAAGAGGTCAAAGTCTCTCCTCGGCCAATTCCAGAATTCTTGCCTACTCACTCCCATGCTAGCTCATGCCCCAAATACCCTGAACCACCCTCCATTCTCTCTCTTACAGTGCACTCCCCCATCCCACTACACGTAATAGTTATTTTGGGACACTTCACCCCTTACCCCTCCTTTTTCCCTTTTATTTCTATTCCTTCTACTAGAAGTGTGAGTGACCCAGGGCCCATTATTTCAATTGGGTCCATTAGACTATTTGTTGTTATTGTGAATTGCTATGTGTGATTGGATTGGTTTATTTGTACATGATTGTTGAGAGGGATAAAGAGCCCACTAGAGCTCTCCCTTGACATAGATAAGAGCCAGGTAGAGCTAATTGATATGGGAGTTTATGTCAAGTAGAACTCCTCCCCAAGTTGGCGCCCATCAACTAAGAAAATACTCCCCTACAAGTAAGGGATTGCAATGGGAAAGAAACCAATTCAAAGATCCAAGTAGAGATTTTATACATAGCATGTTTCGTTAAAGTATAAGTCCATATTTTGCTCATGTTGTTGATACATTCTTCCATGAAAGCAATACTAGGTATTGGGATTTTATATCTCATTACTTTGTTTTGCCTAAAACTAACTTTGCAGGTGATAAAATAAGGCTACATGAGAGGAAGGGTTGTGGCATGGTGTTTTGATGTATAAAACTGTTGTACAACATCTAGATTATGTATATTTTGATGTAAAGCTTCTGTATGGCTGTGCACAAATGTAAATGTAATAGCATAGTTTTTTTGGTATGATAATAGACTAGATAGCATGTATGATTCAGCAGAATTTCTTATTCTGCACTTGGTCTGTAAATGCAGATGAATGCAATGTTAGGGGCTGTTTTCGTGGCTGGAATTTGTAAGCCATGCTCTTAGAAGGTGTAACACCCCAACTCATGAGAGATTAAAATAAGAGTGAGGATGGAGTTAAGTGCATGATTCAAATTGGGAATTAGTTAGTTAATAGAAGTAAAACACTTAGTAATTTAATCTGCCTTTTGATGTCAATAAGTCAATGCCAATAACTGTCCTCCCCTTGATTTAACTTATTCATCATCTCATAATGCCAACACATTGCCATTTCGAACTCAAAACAAGAAAATAAGAGATAGCTCAGGACCTCAGCATCCATGGTGCCATGAAGAGGGAGATGAAATCTTGAGCTTTGACTAAGGTGCATTTACAAAAGTTGCCATTTGGGAAGGACTTGTAGGAAAGGAAGAAAATTAGATTTTTGAATTGTAAGTGAATACCTTGAGTTTGAATGGAAGTTTGAAGTTAAAATACTGATTCTTTATCTTTTGCTTTGTTGGTTTAAAAAGTGTTATCAAGTGGAAGAAAGAATTGCCTTGTTGAAAGAGAAGGCTTGTAAAGCTAATCATTGAGGTAAGTACTCAGAAAATGGAACATTAGACTTTTGTTCATTAAAAGTAATAGCATGGATAGAAATTCATGACTACATGTTGTGTGTTTAGATTTAGATATTCTTGTTGGTTGTTATAAGCTTTGCCTTGCTGGTCAAATAGCTAAAAGTGCAGAGAGTGGCTTCTCAAGTAGTTGCTTACCTTTCTCGGTGTATTATGTTTGAATTAATACATGCTTTGCATGTTTTATAAGTTTTAATTGCTTATGAGTTGATATGGGTGAGAAGGCTATTCCTCACCACATAGTGATGATGTGTATGCTTGAAATCAGGTGAAAAGGCTATTCCTCCTCCTCACACCATATTGATAAAGATAGGATAAAGTATGGGCAAGAAAGCTATTTCTCCACATAGTTTGATGAACATGCATGAAAACGGGCCTTTTTGCACCATGGAGATGGTGATGATGTATGGTCTGGGATTCTCATGATAATTAGCCATATGAGTTATATGAAAATATGAGTTTCTTGATGTTCATGAAATGCATAAGTACGAGAAGCATGATGTTTATATGAGAACCTTGCTTGCAATCAAATATGCTATATTTAATATTGATGTATATTTGCATGCCAAGTCATAGTTGCTTGAAAAATATGTCTTGAAAGGTAATGTAACTATTGGAATATCTATCTCACCCCTTCAGGGGAACTTCACATTATTTTCAAGAGAAAGTACTTCCAAGAGACCAGAGAAATAAGCTGAAGCTTGAGCATGGTTATAGGAAGAGTGCAGGAGGTTGTTTATGATGACTTTTATATACATAGTTTCTTTTCTTTTTTTGTTGGGGAATTATATGACTCACATGTACTATCATGGCAATAAGGCCCATTTTTGGGATTTAAAGCATGTACATGGATGAATGCTAAGATAGGATACTTTTAGTAAAGCTCTATATATATTTTTGATGTAAATAGATAATTTAATGCTGTATCTTTTTTGAATGATGTATATAGTAGAATACATGCTTTGAAGAAGTTAATTTGGTCCTAGGATGTATGAAATGACAAATTATAATTTTAACAGCCCATATGGTTATGAAAGGGGTACTAAATGGCCATTTTCAGAATTTGTCATGTTTTTGAGGTTTTTTGGGTTTGAATAGCTTAAACATGTTAGTTATAATATATTAGAATAGATATGGCAATGAGTAGGACTAATTTTCCCAATTTGGGACATAAGTCCCAATAAGAGGATTAAAGAGGTTTGGTAAGGTCACTATAATCATTTGGCATGTTTTTCAAGATTTTCCACTTTGAGCAAGTTTCATTTAGTGAACTAGAGTGAGTAGAAGTGATTTGGAGTCAATTAGAATTAAATTGCAAAGTTTGGATATGTGAAATCCAAGATACAGGCCATTTTGGATGCTAGTCATTGTAAAAGTGCTAAATTGAAGTTTAGGATAGTGATATTTTGATTGAGGACCCATGGTTAAGATTTTTGAACCCTAACAATTTGTATTAGGTATTTAAAAGTTTGCTCCAAGTGGTTTGGAAGTCTATGGAGTGGTAGAATACATTTTGAACACACCGCTTGTGAATTCAAAATCCTAATTCTACTGGTTTTGTTTTATGTGCTGTCATTTTTTTTTTGGTTGGAGTTGCATAGGGCCTGTGCTATGTATTAAACTTGATATTCTTCATAGTTTTGAGGAGTTATAGGTTGGGACATATTTAAATAGGCACTTATGACTTGTTAGAAGAGGTTTGGGAGCTTGTGGCCTTGTGTAATGGATTTTTAGATTGCAACTTGCTCACTTGAATCACCACATTTACTATCATTTTTGCTGTTACTGCTATCTCAGTTTGTAGGGGCATTTTTGGCCAAGCTTTAAAGTGGCTTACGTGCTCTAATGGTGAATTTAGGTATCTAAGAAAGTGGATAGAAGTCCTAGGTTGAAACCATGAAGAAATGGTTATGTTTAGGCCTAATTTTATAGTTTTAAATTGTACATTTTTCTGTTATTTGCTGTCATGGCTGTCATGGTGCAAATGTAAGGTTTACATTGTGCAAATTCTGTTTTAATGGACAAAGGGCTGGTTGGTGATGATGAATAGATTTTTATGGGAGTTTAAAACATGTTAAGAGCATTTTGTAGCAATGGGAGTGGAAATAAGAGATTTAGCTAAGTCAATTGCACATGCGCAGTCCCTATACTGCTGTAATAAGCTTATTAAGTAAATTTTCTGGTTTTTCAAGGATGTCCCATTCTTTTTGTGTTATGTAGTGAATGGTAACTTCAATTCCAACCTCCAAACACATCTTTAACCATTCATAGATGGTTCTTATGCATCATTTTTGGGTTCAGTTTTAGGAGTTGCCAAGAAGTATTAATTAGCAAGTCTTAAGTAATTAAATTAGGACTAAGAAGGGTCTTAAGGATAGGATAAGAATCAGATCTAAGAGCCTACTTGTAAAATAAATTTTAGCATTCAATATAACCCACTTGACCCATAGTAAGCCTCAATTTGAAGATGGCCATAATTGAGTTATACTTGAGCTTTTTGAGGAAATTAAGAAAATTAGTAGCTATCCATGGTGTAGAACTCTAAGTTAGTATCCATAGAGCAGACTTTAGCTTAGGAACTTTCCTTTCTAGCTAGCTTGTGATGTAGAACCAAGGAAATTGAATTTAAGGACACCACAACAAAGAGAAAATAAGTTATAGCAAATCATTACTCTTCAGTTAAATAGTTTAGTTTCTAATTGCTAATTAATAGTATGACTAATTCAAGGTTTGAATTGGCTCAATTATTTTTGAACTTAGGAAATGACTCATGTTTCCACTAGAATTCCTTCAAGATATTTAGTCTAAGCTCTACTAGAGGATAGTTTGACAGAATGTATGCGATGATGTGCAAAGTTTGATAGTAAAAAGCAGAGGAATTCTCGACAGATTTGAGCATATTACTTGTGGGTGGTGAAACAGGTATCAAATGACTTTAATTCTCTGTGAAATTTGGTATGCATACATTTTGGTTCCTTAAGATACATTCTGGAAAATTTCACAGCAATCAAATGATGGAAACCTCAGAATAGCTCATGTTACCTCCTCCCAAAACAGAGCAAAATGGAAGGATGAATCACAAAATATAAATTACAGCAGAAAGAGAAAAGAAAACAAATGCAATGAAAGCTAAAACCCCTCTGGCATTCGAGAGGCCAGAGAACTTTCCCAATTCTCACTGAAAACTTCCTTCCCTTACCTTCTGGTACTCCCCCGATAATAAACCCCTCACACACACACACCCTACCAGATTCTCTCTCCTTGTTCACACATCTCATGAGGTCAGAGTTAGTTATTCCTAGGTAATTCCCCCTTTTGCCCCTCTTCTGCCACCTCACCACATTCATGGGCCTCATTCTTTCTTTCTTTCTTTTTCTCCCGTAAACTCTCCCACTCATAATGTTGGGTCCATCATCAAAACAGGGCAGTTTTAGAACTTTAATAAATTAAAGGGGTAAATAGTGGAGCTTTCACTTAAAATTTTTATGGCATGTAAAAGGTAAAATCTGGTAAGTTTCATGAATTTTAGCAGGTTTGGGTCCCCAATTAAAATGAAAACCGGAAGACAGGGTAAAAAGAGATGAAACAGAACAGGGTAGAGTTTGGTTTTGGTTAATGAAGGAATTAGAAGCTAAAATTTTTATAGTAGTTAGAGGACACATAGAACTTTGATTTTGGAAATTTTTAGCATCTTTTGAGCATGGTAACTATTCCTTTAATTTCATTCAAAACAGGTCAGAATTAAGGAATTACCTAAGAGAAGCACAAACCTTCTCTAAAACTTGATGGTGGTCTTAAAAGTAACTTAGCATGTTATTTGGTTAATTTGCTAGACTTCTTAATTATCATATGTAGAAATCCTTGTCCACATAATAAGTATTGGAGGTTTTAATTAAGACTTAGTCCTTAGGAATTAAGACTTAAGCTCAAAAGGACTCCTTATTCATAATTTTAAAATCCATTGACCCTAGATAGATAGTTAATCAACCCTATCCACTACAGTGGAGAGCACATAAGAGATTTAAAATTACATAAAAGGCTGCCAGAACCAAAAATGAAGAATGCACAAACCTTTGGTAGACCTGTACTACCACTTGTGTACATGACAAGTGCAATACTTTCCTTGGAAGGTAGGCTTGGTTGAACAGGGCCTTCTTTCCCAAGCTTCTCAACTTCACTAAAAGATGCAATTGTCCACTTGCTCAAAGTTCCAGAGGAATCATCATTTGCTTTGCTATCATCTTCGAAGTAAATTACATTTTGGATAAATGTTAGTCTTGAGCTTATAGCATCTAACTTTGTCAACTGCTTGGAGTCACAGATCAGGGTAGATACTTGAGTCTGTTGATATTCCAAAGCTTCAAGTGAGTACTTGCAATACCACTTTTGATTATTATACTGTTTGTTTTAAATACAATTTTTTTTTCTCTAGTTATATAGTCATAGTCATTTCCATACCTCATTAAGTGAGTGGATCAGGGCATCCTCCCCTAGAGAAGCATAAATAGTAACAACTGTTATATTCTGCCGGAAGCAACCCTGCAATTAAGCAAGAATTTTATTAAGATATGTGAATGCAGAACCAATAACCCTAGAAGAAGTGAGATGACACAATGAAATGAAGATGGTAGAGCAAACTGACCTGAAGAGCAATGAGCCACTCGGCTCGGGTATCAGAGAAAATGGCAATACGGCTATCTTTGTTATTACCCAATTTAATAAGCCCAGATGCAAAGTTGGACACACGAGCAAATGCCTCTTCATAAGTCTGCCATTCATAATTTCCTAAATGGAGCTTCTCAAACTGTCTACCATCACTTGATGAAACTAACTCCTTTTCAATTATCTTCCTCGTTCCAAGAAATCGATTTTTGGAGTGTTTCTTACATGATTGCTCAAATAAGTGAGCCACAGTTGTAGCTCCTTCCCAAGGAACTTCAACCAACTGTGTCTTTTGAGCATTACGTACTGCATATCCTGCCTCACCACCAACGTCTACCAGAACACCTCTTACCTTTCCTCTCTTCTTTCCCATGAACGAAGCCGAGAGCAAGATAGGTATAAGTATGCCTATAACTATAGCAGTCAGAGCTCCATGTTCTCCATAATCTTTCCAAGTAGATAAGTTGCTGACATTTAGATTTTTTAGCCATGACAAATTCAAGAAACTACCCCCTGGATCCTCCATATTGTCTATCGTTGATATAATGATCCTTATTAGTCAGAACAAAAACTTAAATACCTGAATTAAAAGAAAAGAGTAATGATTATAGAGTGGCAGAAATAAACAAAAGAAAGTATGGATATCCGTTATTGGTGAAGTGATGGAAATACTATAACCCTTTTGGTACAAAAATATGAAACACCTATTCAACCAGTGAAACAATCGTAACAGAATAGCATTGCCACTAACGCTTGTTCTAGTTCTTAAAACTTATCAAACTTTCAGGAAATTGAAATTGCTTATCATGCATATTATCAGAAGATGAAAAAGAAAGTATAATCTTCTTGCAACTTATATGCCAAATAGAAACCCAAATGATCTTGATTCATAATAAATTTAAAATCAAATTAAAAATAATTTTATGAAATGAGTATTCACAATTAAAGAGAGCATATATCTGAATATTTGACAGTCTTTTTTCTCTTCTGAAAAGAATTTAATTTCTTACTTTTTGCCATGCTATGCTTTCAATAATACCATAAGTTTAAGCTTAAGAGTCAGCAACTAAAAACACAGATTTGAATTATTAAACACCACTTTTTCACATATAGATGAATCAAAATGTTATAATTCATTTAGCTGGTCTATCGCCAAAAGAAAAAAAGAATTACACAGGTAAATTGCAAAATTTGTTTCATAGGCGTAAGGACAGAATTTAAAATAGAAATAAAAGATGGACCACAATTTAAGATAAAAGACACAGGTATATTTCGGGTGATTTCAAATAAAAATTAAATACTTAAAAGTATGTAGGCAACAGACAGATAAAGAAACAAACGAAACAAACAAAACAAAACAAACAAACAAACATGAAAACAAAATTAAAAAGAATATAGACGTCATAATCTAGAAGTTCATTACATTTTTCTCTGGGTTAAAAACAATAGAAGTTCAGAGGAAAGAGAATTATTATGATCAAAGTGAGCACCTAAAACATGAGACAAACGGAAAAAATACAGGATCAACTTGGTCAAAACCCAGATGGAAGAAGGAGAAGGACTCGGGAGGGGAAAAAAAGTCAATCAATCAATCACTCATGAAAAGAAAAGCAGCGAGATTCGTATCATTCAAACATCAGCCAGTAAGACATACCCAGAAGACGATCAACAATCTCAAAAACATGTGACGTCCTCTAATAAAATTATTCCTTTCCAAAGGGCTCAGATACGGAAAAGCAATAAAGGTAGAAGCAAATGACATAAAAGTAACGTGAAGAAAATTAATTATTGAGAAGCAATAAAATGATAGAATTCGGATGTGACAAATCCGAATTTGAAGCAAATTTATTTTTTTAAAAAAATCATACGAATTCAAATTGAACTTTAATTTAGAATTCAAAATAATTTTTTTAAAGTTTTATAAAATTTAAAAATGTGGGATTCGAATTGTATGGAAGTAAATTTTTTTAAATTTAATAAAAAATTAAATTGATAGATTTTGAACTTTTAATAATTTTTTATTATATAATAAAAAAGATTTAATTGAGAACAAACAAATTAAAAAAGATATTTATTTATTTAAATAATTTTATTTATTAAAATATTAATAAATATAACAATTATATAAAATAAAAAAATGATGTATGTATGAATAAATTAGTTTGATTTAAATTAACATCTAAAAAATAATATCAAAAGCTTTAAGTATAAAAAATAAAATATTAATTAAAAAGTAATAAGCATTTGAAGTTAAATTGGTAATAATGTAATTTTTAAAAAAAAAAAAGTGGTATGCTTTAATATAATTTTAATATAATATTTTAATTTAAAGTGAATTTAATAGTATAAAATTATTTATCAAATTTTTTTGAGTTTATTTTATTTAAATAAAAAAAATTATGCTAGATCCCTTTTAAATTATAATATATTATATTTTATAATTTTACTGCAATAGGTAGTTAAAATATTTTATGAAATTTTTGTCATAAATATTTTATTAGTTGTTAAATTTTGATTTGATAATTGTTTAATGAAATTAACGTAATATTTGGTTGATTAAATTAACTTAAGATATATTTAATATTTTGTAAAATTTGATTTACAATTTTGGGATGGAAAAAAAAGTAAATGAAACATAACATTAAACAAACAAATTATGTAAGATTTGGTACAAAAATTACAAAAAATTATAAATATATCTAAAGTAAATGACTTCCTGTACCACAACGAGGTCTTCTCCTTTCACGGCGTGGTCGTTGTTGCTTTAATTCTTCTAGTTCTTGTTGCTCTTGTACTGTGGGATTTGTATTTAAATCTAAAGATGGGGAATGAATTGGGGGAATCGGTTGATGCGGCGTCATAAATCCTGATTGCGATGATCCTCCTGGCTCAAAGGAATAACTAGGATGTGCCACATTAAACGCTGAGGTATCAAACAAGAACTCAGCAAATGATCCAAAAGAGCCAGAAGAAGGCGAGGGTTGCATGTAAGAGGAGGGACCTACTCTACTAATGTCGCCAAACTGACCTGGGAGTATAGGAGAAGATGGACCAGGAACACCCATATCTTGTTGCACTAAAGTTGGAATATATGGAGATACACCAGGATTATCGAGGCAAATGTCTTATTGTAATGGGTCTTGCTGTTGCTGGTTACTTCCTCCAATAATGGGCTGCTGGGTTGACAGGTAACCTTGACGTCTCTTTCCTGGTCGACCTATCTGAATCTGAGGTCTAGGAAGATCTGGTGCTTAGTCAGCGGGTTGAGAAAATAGTGAGAATCGTTGCTCACCGAGAGCACATAATATATTGCTAGAGTCTCGACCGACAATATCACAAAAATCCGCAGGTAAAGGATCCTGTAAGTGCATCCTATAAAGCCCCTCAGCTAAGTCAGCCTAATAAAACAAAAAATAAGTAGTTAAATAAAGATATGTAATAAATTTTAAAGACAATGACGATAAAGTTGATAAATTATAGAAAACTATACCGCATATCCAGTAGCAGCACTGGACCTCTGAATCCATCGACGCGTGCGTTGCCAATACCATCGCATATATTCAGATGTGCGCTCAAAAGGCTCCTCAGTGACAAGGGACTGGGACACAGTATCTCGCCATCCATACCATTGTTGGATGAAAATGCTATGTTCAGACACCCAGTTAGTCTGAGTTCTTCCTCGAAGTTGTAAATTATGGAGAGAGTCTAATCTAACAGGTTTTTGAGGAATTGGTTGATGGCGACCAAATTGTCGTAAGACGCGATCTGGATGATGCCATTCTATGATCCAGAAGCATATAAGTGGCACAGATGCAATCCAAAGATCAGGGGAAATAAAACAATACCCTGGAATCAATTCCCGCACCGCTTGTGACTGGTATGGGCGCCACACAATTTGAAAATGATATCAGAAAGAATAATAAGTAAACCATCAATAGTAAAGAAATGATGAATATTATGAGTTAAAGTTGGGCACACACCTCATCATCCCTCATTGCATCCAACAAAGCTCTATATAATCGGAGGGCTCTAACACTGGGGCGTGGAGGTCGTCCAACATTCCGCCATCTGGTATAATGAACAAACATATTATGTAATCAAATGTGATAAATAAAGCCAACATAATTAAATTAAATTAACCATGTTAAAATGAATTATAATTTATACCTAAAACCAAGAGGTGGAAAAATAGGATATTCCTCAATCTGAAAGTCAGGAGTAGGCAGTATCTCGGGTGCAAGTATAGGAAATCTATCCCATGTCCACAAATGTAATAACGTCAAGCATCCAGCGATACCAGAATCATTCTTATATGTTGCATTACAGAGCTCACGATAAAGATAAGCCAATACTGCTGATCCCCAACTACATCGACCAGCCTGCTCAAAATTATCTAGTAAGGGCAAATATATTAGGTAAACTCGATAACTAGATCTATCTGGCATTAACCACCCTCCAATCATACGAAGTATATAGGCACGGATAAATCGACGCACTGTCTCATCATCTGCATCATCTGCTAGTTGTGCGAAGTTTTGTGCTAACCAAGCAATGGACAATCGCTGTCCATCAATTTGATCAGCCGGTGGTGTAATTCCTAAAAGCCATTGACACACTTCTGGCCAATTGAAACCTGTCCCACCCACAACGGGGTCTCCATCGATCGGTAGCCCTAATTGCAATGCTACATCCTCAAGAGTGATCGTGCACTCTCCTCTAGTAGTGTGAAATGTATGTGTCTCAGGATGCCACCGCTCTACTAGTGCACTCACTAGTGATGTATCGTACTCGAATTGTCCGACTCGCGCAATACCATAAAAACTAAATTGCCGCAAATAATCGACAATGGCCAAAGGTGGATCACCTAAGCGATCATCGTGTAGAACTCGTCGAGGACGAAGTATCCGATCATCCTGCAGATAAAGATAAGTTATATATCTAAATTAGTAAATGAAACATGAACTAACAATAAATCTTTTATCTTACCTCGCCATCCCAGATAGCCTGTGAGATATGTCGCTCCTGTAAGTATAGAAGTGATGCATCCTCTGGACCTGGATCAATGGGTTGACCAACTCTAGCCATGGTAGCTATAAGAAAAAATAATACAATTGGCCCAATATTTATCTAAAAAAACATAAACGATTGATAAAAAAAACTTATCATACAAAAAAGATACTCAATTCTATTTCAAATTACCAGCATAAATGTTACCAACATAAATGTACATAGAAAATAAGTCATTTTTCATATTTATAAATAATTACAACTTTTATTGATATTCTATTAACGGGCAACATTACGATGTGGGCATGAGGAACGATTATGACCGGTTTGTCTACAGAGGCTACATTTACTTGATTGTGACGAGGCTCTGAAATCCATTTCATTTCGATAACGAGTCGAACGAGGTCGGCCTCGCTCTCGAAGCATTGATAGATCAGGAATTAACTTCGGACCACTTGGTTGCGGCCAATATTCTTGTCCTCCAATGGGTTGGAACATATTGCTATATGCATTACGCATTGTTTCTAGTGAAATACAGGGTCTACATACTGAAATGGCTCAAGAGCTGCAGCAGCACATGCCGCAAAAGCATGCTGGCATGGGATTTTTCTACTTGAAATCCACCGCAATCACATATGCGCTCAATCAAATTAACCCTACAGCAACGGTTATATTGGCTATTCATTTGGTCAGATGGCTCTTCGACCTCGAATAATGCAGCTTCTCGATTGAACATGCGCAAGCACACGAGTGGGAGTGCTGCACATTGACAGCTATTCTCTTCATCAGAGTTTGAGAGTAAACTTGACTTGCATTCAGTTGAGCATTGATCTGTTGGGAGCGTTGGACAAAATACTGGCTAACCCGATAATATGTTGCTTTTGCTATGCCTGATATAGGTAAGGATCTGACCCCCTTCAAGACACCATTCATGCACTCTGCTAGGTTCGTTGTCATGTGGCCGTATCGTCGACCATGTACATCATACGCACGAGTCCACTGTTCTTTGGGTATTTCGGCAATCCATCTAGCTGCTTCTTCATGTATGACCGCTATTTCAGCTAGCTTCTCATCAACATACCGACGCTCATATGCATAACCTGTGTATCATGATTAACATATCTATTATTATTTGTTAATCATCTATGACATATATAACTAGATAGGGAGAAAAAATATACCAATATTTTTTAATTTTTGTTTTAAATCAGATGACCTATAATGCGTGTGAAGGTTGCTTGCCACATGACGAAGACAAAAAACATGATACCCATAGGGTGGTTGCCAACCCGTCTGTGGATTACTGATGGCAGATAAAATTGATGGATGTCTATATGATATTAAGCAAATGCCACGCTGTCTAGGCACAACTCGTCTGCGCAAGTTATACAAGAACCATGTCCAGGCTGATTGAGTCTCCCCTTCAACGACCGCGAAGGCGAGGGGAACAATATGACGGTCACCATCCTGTGCCATTGCCATTAATAATGTCCCCTTGTATTTGCCATATAAGAAGGTGCCATCAACTTGAATCATTGGTTTAAGATACTCAAATGCATCTATACAAGGTTTAAATGCCCAAAATACCCTCTTAAATACTGCAACTGGCTCACTAGTAGAGGCACTCTCTGAAACTTGATTCATCATAAATTCAACATACAAGCCGGGCATAGACTGCTGTACTGCAGCCATCCACCGAGGTAATGTAGCATAGGAACTCTCCTAATTACCAAAAGCAATAGCAGCAGCTTTATGTTTTGCTCTCCACGCTTTTCTATAAGAGATAGTGTAACCAAACACGCTCTTCATCCGCTCGATTATCTGGCTAATAGGAACATCAGGGATCTCTATCACCATTGCTCCAATGCATGATGAGATAACATCAGAATCTAATTTTGGATGATCTTGTGATAGGACTGAAGACAAACATGTATGTGGACCTCCATATCTCGTAATCTGCCATAATGAACCATTCCCTTTGCCTTTATTACATGCTCTAACCCGCCATCTACAGTTCTTGCCATAATTCACGCATCGACATTCTTCATACTTGTTACTGATCAAATATTTCTTAAAATTATGGTGCGCCCTCACAGAATAAAGTTTCACAGCAAGTCGTAGCGCTTTTTGATTTGAATATCTTAATCCAACCGATAGCTCTTGATTGTTCAATTGTGTTTGATTGCCCACCTCTTCGAATTCATCACCTTGTGTTAAGGCCAAATTAACCTGTTGGAAGAACACAGCTGCAGGGTCAACATATTCAGATACTGGTTCAACATCAAAGGCTTCTTCATCATCACCTTCACTGTCATACCCATCATCATCATCGTCATCGGTCTCACTGTTATCATCTTCATTGTCATTGTTATAATCAGGGTCAAGTTTTGCATCATATTCATCTTCATTTTCAAAGTCTTCCAATACATTTTCTTCTGAGTTTGGTGGAGAAAGAGGTGCGTCATACCCAATTGGTGGATAAGAGGAACTTGGTTGAGAACTACCCGCTATTGGCACCATTTGATAAGTTGTTGATCGATAGAGTAGATCAGGTGAAGGTAGCATTTCATTCACTGGGTTTGGCTGAAATTCAATGCTCAAGTGCCTATCAATACTTGAAATGTTCGCATATATCTCAATTGAATTCAGTTGTGATGGGAAACGTGAGTGTGATTGCCACATTCTCTGTACATCACTATCATCTTCTAACATAATTGCTTGGTACCATGTTGGATTTACTGTCGTCGGAAGCCTATATACCACATTAGATACAATTTGGTTGGAAGGAAGGCATAGCTTTTGACTGACAGCTTCTTTCAACTCTTCCAATGTGATATCAGTGCTAACTGTTATATATTTTGACATTGCACACTGGAATGTCGCACCCTGTGCACTGTCATAAATTCTTCCATTTGCATAAATGCAAATAATCTCATTTCTCCTGGCCATTTTGTTCCCCTCAAATATCCTAATTACAAATATACTACACATAGTTATATTTGTAACCTACTTTAACGAATACAATTGTACATTTCTTACTAATATAAAATTTTCATTTAATTCTTATACAATAATTTACAGAAAAAAATTAAAGTTTTCTTAAAAGCATAATTCTTTAAAAGATCGAAATTATTTATAACTTGGATAAAGATAAATATATGACTTCCATGACAAAAATATAATAATTAGAATAAAACTTTAATGATTAAGTCACTTAAATCATATCTCTCTTTTTATCAATAAATTAATAACTTGATTAAACAAAATTTTATACAATATTCCCTACAAATCAAAATATATAAATGTAAAATTCATATTTAAATTCAACTCATAAAAAGAAAGAAAGCTAATAAACAATAGAAATTTAGGTGTTACAAAAAAAATAGACATTAAAAAATTTAAAATTTATTTTTTTCAAATAGAATAAATTATAAATATTTTTTAAAGTTTTATTGAAATTATATGGACATCCTCCTTATTTTTAAAATATAAAATTAGAGAGCTGACCAGCCTTTATACCCTAAAACTTTCAAAGCCTAAAACTGTACAAAATCATCAACTGATGAAAATTAAAAATTAAAGCTATTTGGGGCCAACTTACTACTTAAATCAGTCATCAATGAATTGTCAACAAAAAATAAAATTGTACTCGTATATGTTTTTAGACTTAATTACTCTTTAATTTAATTAGATTCTTACAATTTAAATAATTTTAAATTTAGTATATGTTATTATATTTTTGTCCATATTTTGTTTTATATATCACATAATTTTATTTCTTTATCTATATTTTCTTATTATAAATTATACATATTTAAAATCTGAAGACAATATATAATTAGTTATATCAATAAAATTTAATAGAATATTTATGAAATTTTAATAAACATAAAGCTTATTAAAATTAAAAAATTTTCCCTTATTTCTGAACTATTTAAATTATTATCCTCTAATATTATTTTTTCATTATTAATATTAATATAAAGCAAAGATAATATCAATTTTTTAAATAATTACTGACACATATATTTTTATATTTTTTATTGCATTAATTTATTTCTTAAATTTTAACATAAAATTTTTCACAATTATTCATCAAATATTTAAATTTTTTCCTTTTTTCTTTGTACCTTACTCATCGAAATAAAATATATATATATATATTATACTTATACATGTCCATTTTCTTACTAATATAAAGTATTCTTATTTTTTTTCTAACCATCTAAAATTTTCTCTCCTTTTTTGTTTATTAATAATTATTATTTCATATTTTCTTTCTCTACAAAATTTCTTGTTCTAATCATTACTTCCAATTTTCCTAGATCTTTTATTTTTTCACTATTAAAATTAAAAATTGTGCACTTCTTTTTGAACTATTTAAATTACTTTTCTCTAATATTATTTTTTATTATTAATATTAATATAAAGCAAAAATAAAATTAATTTTTTAAATAATCATCAAAGCATATATTTTTATTTCTTTCCACTATATAAATTTATTTCTTAAATTTTAACATAAAATTTTTTTAATTATTCATCAAATATTTAACTTTCTTCCTTCTTTCTTTGTACCCTACGCATTGAAATAAAATATATTTGTTTTTAACATCTATATAAGTTCATTTCCTTATTAATATAACATATTCCTATTTTTTCTTCTAACCATCTAAAATTTTATCTTCTTTATCATTTAATTTATTTCAAATAATTATCATTGTATATTTTATTTCTCTACAAAATTTTTTATTGTAATAATTACTTCTATTTTTCTTAGTCATCTTATTTTAGTTTTTCTATTCCAACCTTACTTTTTAATATCTTTATAGTTATAAATACATTTATTTTATAATATTTTTTGTTTCATTTTTACTTATTTACCAATTTCTTCCTTCTTCTTCTATTTTTCTTTTTTCTATGGCTAGTTTCCATTATCATGCCTAAAAAAAAACACAACTATAATTAAAAAAATTATAATAAATAAACAACCAAACAATCATTAATATACAATTATATATTATTACATAAAAAATTAACAAAAATTTATACATTTTATGATACAACAAATATTATTATCATAAAAAATATGTATCAACAAATAACATTTCTCTCTTGCTACCTAACAAATATTATATTAAAAAAAATTTATAACTATATTTTAGCTGTTAACTTTAACATACCTTGATTTTTGTTATGAAATGCTGAAAATTTTGAGAGTCCTTCTTCTTTCTCTTTGCTCTGAAGCAAAACTAAAGCTAAAATGGGGAATAGCAAATTAATTTTCACTTATATCTCTCAACTTCTTGCAAGAATGGACGGAGAAGGAGGAGGAAAAGAGGTAAAAGAAGTGAAGTAAATGAAGAGTTTCATGTTTATTTATAGCCAAATTACAGAGGACATTTTCGTAATTTTATTATAATATTGTATATTATTTTATTTTTTGGCCAATCAGAATTCAATAAAATTTATTAAAACCAATCAAAATTTGCCACATGTCTCCAAAACAGTAATTTTTATCTTTCTCAAAAGTTATATCCGTGACCGGTCAATGATCGATCATGTCAATAGGCTGCAACCTACACTGAATTCGGACGCATGAAGTCCGAATTCAGAAAACTCTGAATTCGGACTCTGTGCATCCGAATTCAGAAGTAATTGTATTTGTTAACTGTGTCAGACTTTCAAATTTGGAGGGGCTATGTCCGAATTCAGTTTTTTTATTATGTCTGAGGCAATTAATTCTTATCAAGTTGCTTTTCGTACAATAAATTACTTTTTTGTTTCTTCTCTGTCAAATAACGCATTCCAAAGTGATCACAAGTAACAACCACATCCACAGAAGGAATTCATTACTAAATACCAAATTGATCAAAACCACGGCAACAATTTCATCACCAATCACAACAAAGATAAAATGATAACAACGAGAGATGCATATCGAACAATACCTTTCAGGGGCACGATGCAAATGCTTACAGGATATTATCTCTCCGTAACACAGAGGCTGTGTGTACAAAAGCGTTTTGTAATCTGGTATGTTCTTGGGAAAGAAGACACGTGTGAGCGTCGACTCTAGGTGAGGATGAATCCTGCCACGTGTCAAAAAGCTTGTGACGTGAGAAGACACGTGACAATGGAGTTGACGCACTGAGGTAAGACACGTGACATGTTGTGTCATGCGAAACAAATTTGCGAGAAAAGGAAAAATATGAAAGGAGTGCATTTGCATACACGCTGTGGCAGGCACACGCCTCAATCTCGCCACGGATGGAGGCAAGAATTGCAATAATGTTGCATGACGAATATCAATGCTTGTCCATTTTTTTTAATTATATCAATAATTGAATTCTTGAAAGTTGCTTTTTTCCTCTTTTAGTAAATGAAAATTAGTGTTGTATTAATTAGTTTTAAAAAAGTAGAAACAGTTTTCTCTCATTCAGATGATCGAATTTATTAAGCTTTTTTTTTTTCGGAAAGCACAAGATTGAAACTCTTTTTAATAAAAGCAGAAATAAAAAATAATTTTTGAAACAAAAATACTTCTACTTAAAATTACTAATTATCATAATTATCTGATACTTTTTTTCTTATTTTTTTAAATATAAGTAATTTTAAATAATTTGACAATAAAAGCAATTCTTTTGACAAATTTGTCAAACATAATAATATTGATAAAAATACTCATGAAATGATTTTGTTATATAAAAACATTTTTATAATATTTTTTATGAAATTTTATTTAAGCAAATAATTTTAAAATAAATCAAAATGCAAAGCAATGAGGCCCTAACTTGTATGGAGCTTCTGCTGAATTGAGCTATTTGGACTTCAAATCTCAAGCTTGATGTACTGTTAAATCTTAGATTGATTCAAGTTTCAATTTGTGATGGCAAATGCTTAGTTACATTTTTTTTTCTTTGATTTGAAAGAAGGCTGATGACTTCGGAAAGAAGAGAATAAGCTTTTATTGGAACCTTGCATTTTGTAAATATTATAAGGGAAAATTAGAAAGAAGGATCCAAATTTTACAAAAAATTATAATAAGGACTCTTAAAAATCTAAATTATTTTTAAGGACCAAAGGGCCTAATTTTATATTTAGAGAGACAAAAATATCCGTTGTTGCTTTGTCGGTGAATCAACACTTAAAACCAATGCTTTTCTCTTTCTCCTTTGCTTTCATCGACAACAACTTCTCCTTGCTCTCGTTAATAGCAACTTCTTTCTTCAAAGCTAATTATCGGCAAGTTCTGCTTTCAATCCTTGAAGTTATCAACACTACCTTGTGCAGTTACTCTTCTTTTAAGCACTTTGTGTCTTTCTCTTGCTTGGCAAAAAGAACATAACAATCTTTTATATTTTAAGTGGAAGTTGCACCATTTCAATTTGTGTTTTGCAACTTGAATAGAATCACCAAAAATTGTAGGCATTTTATAGAGCTAGACTTTGGTGTTTTGGAGCGTTTTTGAACTTTAGAATCTACTTCTTCCAAAAAACAAAGCAAAGTTACGAGGGAAGCATGGTGAGTCTATAGATTTGCTTCTCATCCATTGTTGAATTTCTTAATATGCTTCTTTTCCATTACTTTTGTTGAATTTCATTCTTATAATTCCATTGCTTCTATTCCATTTGTTGATAATATGATCTTTGCACTACTTGTTGATAATATGGGGTTGTTGTGGATAACACTTGTGTTAAGAATACACTAGACAATACATTGACTTTTATATACACACAAAGTGTTTGAGTAATTGCCTCATATAAGTTTTAAACATTATTCTTTATTTTTTAAGTATATGATTCTGATTTACATATACAATGAATTATAGAAGAAAGGCCCTTGATTTACAAGATTCAGAGTAATTGCCTCATAGAAGTTTTAACCTAAACTTGGTAGTAATAAGTCTAAAACTCAATTGTAAAGCATGGTCCCTAAAACTCAATGATAAATATCTTTAAATCAAATAGTAACATCCCTAATCTTGGTAATAATTAGTCTAACTCTTTTAAGTTGTATTGTCAAAGTGTGAAAGATCTAAAGAAGGCAAAATTAAGTTAATATTGATTCTAAAATTATGTATGTATTTTCAACACTCTAAAATTTCTAAGAATGATATAAAGAATGTTAATTATGCATACTTTCGGCGAGAAAAGGAGGAATTATAACATCCCAAAATTAATTAAGGTGTTAATAATGTATTTGAAATAATTAGATAAACTATATGAATGAAAATTTATAGAGAAATAAAGTTATTAATATAGGTTTAAGTTTTCAATTGGGTTAAAGCTTAATTTGGGCCTAAAATTTATTTTAGTAAGCCATGGATAAGAATTTATGGAGGTCCAATGATTCTAGATGCAAGCCTAACTCCTTATCATGAGACTTGGGCCAAGAGAAATCACCTAGCAATAGCCCAATCTGATTTAGTGAAATAGAGGCCCAAGACCCAATTTACATGAGCTCTTATAATTAGCTTAACACACATTATGTAGACCCAAGTTGGATTGACTCTTGGAAGTTGGCTTAACCTAATCAAATTTTTGTAGCCCAACTCATGAAATAAGGCCCAACAAGTATAAAAATTAGAACCCATGAGGATTTGGGCTTTCGGGTCAACCCACAACCTATTTTTGACCCAACTTAAACACAACTAAACCCTAAATACATTTAGCCTCCTCCCCATTCTGCAGAAAAAATACAAAAGGCAAAGCAAAATTCGGAGGTTGAGAGGGAGGCTAGGGTTTTTCAGCATTCTTCCACTATTTCTCACTTCCAGAGGAAGATTTGGCCAAGGTAATCTATATAAAACATGTCCCTCTCATTCTTTTCTTCATTTTGGTCTGATTAGTTTTTGGTTTTGAGCATTTTCATCTCCTTCTCAAATTTGAAATTTAGTGTTTGGGTGTTTCCTTGTAAGATTTTCAGAGCTAGAAGTTAAAGGGGTGATTGGGTAAGCATTTCCTTTTCATTTTGTATATTATTATGTTGGAAAGTGTCCTCAAGGATTGATTTTCATAATGGGTTCTGTTATTGTGTAAAATTATAAGGAGATGAAGGTAAAACAATGAAAATTCTGGGCTTAATGACTAAAATCTGAATTTGAGAATGTTCTATGGTGTGTTCTTGGTAGTTGAGGCTCAACCCAGTCCATTTAAACCCTTAGATGTATCGGTAAGTGGTTTCTCTCCTTTTATAAGACGTATGTACTAAATTCCCATATTTGGATTGACTTTTGGTGCATGGTTTGTGCACGTGCGAAAATGGAGTTATGGGGAGCAAATCATGATGAACTTTGATGTATGGACCCTAAATTAGTGTAATAGATCATTCGGAAGCTTGGGTAAGAAGCTCTCAATAAACTCTTATTAAGATTAATCTATGGATAAGAAAATTCCTAATTAATGATAATTAAATGATGATGATTATGCTTATGTTAGGCCTGGTGTGCTTTGAATCATGATGGTAGCTAGAGGCAGAGTAATTGGCTTCATTGAGATAACTGGGGTTATTTTCCTAATTCCATGTATATGCTCATGTTAATCTGCTATTTGTTACACATGCTTAATTTTGAAATGCTAAATAACTGGTTGACTACTTGATTGTTATTGTAATTGGACCTTGTGAGTCCATGGTGGAGCTGTGGTACGGCTGTCACCTGTGCATGTGCTTCGATCAAGCACCGGGTTGTGATCAGACCCCAGATGCACTGAGTCCTGGTTATGCTCATTATGGAATAGGTGCCGTGGACGGACTTCTCCTGGTGTTATTGGCCATTAACATATTGTGTATGATTACTAGTATGGGACAGTAGTCATTGGTAGCTCAACTAGTTCGTTTGCAAATTAAATTGATGATTCTAGTATTGATAATAGGAAATTACATTGTATTGATTAATCTATACATATATATAGAATTTGCCTTTTTTTACTGAGATTGTATATCTCACCCCGTTGTAGGCTAACATTTTCAAGGACCGGACCTCTTATTGGCAAGGAGAAAATTAATGGAAGCTTATTAAATGGTTTGGTAGCACATAGGTTTGGGAGCCTTGTCAAATTGTATTGTAACTAGATTGCTAGTTTTGTATCATTGCTACATTGCATCATGAGTTGCCAAGTATAGGGACTGTATATGTAATTTAATTATCATGGGATTGAATATTATGATTATAATTGGCTAACAATGGATAAGTGATTTGATCTTGTATGAACATTAAGCATTGATCCCATGCACCTTGTGATCAAAATACATTTGCTGTCATTGATCTATGAACTCACTGGTTTATGGTGGCTAGAGGGTTAAGGATCCACATTTGGATTTTAAATAGGTAATGATAGATGTGTTAGGTAGATTAGGTAAAAGAAAGACACTAAATCTTCATAAACTAAGTTAAAGTGGCTTAGAGTGTTGTTAGAGGGGAAATTGGAGAGCATAAGATGAAATCTTGAGAGTTATAGGGACAGTAGGGACTTGGCCGCGACCAACATTTAATTGGCTCGGCCAAATGATAACATAGGAGAATTGGCCGCAACGAATAGTGACGTTAGCCGCGGCTAAGTCTAAAAAGCAGATTTGAGGGTGTTCCAGAGGGTATTTAGCCGTGGCAAAAGGGATATTTGGCCGCGGTGAAATGAGTGAAAATTGTGAAGGTGTAAGGAGTTGAACCTGAGAGTAATTGGCCGCGGCGCAAGGGAATTTAACCGCGGTGAAAGTGCTTTATTTCTCATAATCACCTAGAAACCTTAGTTTCTCTTAAGATAATGCTAGGGAATGATCTAGAAATACTTGTAGGAGGATTTTATGAGTTGGGAATTGATGGATGGGAGAATCAAAGGCTCCTCATTGATAATTAAATTCACTTGCACATTCGAATAATTGTGGTTGTCTAGCTAATGACCCTAACAACATTAAAGTTTCAAATTTCCTCACTTTTTCCAAATGTAATTAATCTTAATGACTTCAAACCTTGATTTATGATTATTAATTACGTCTTTAACCTTAATTACTATAATTTTAAGTTAGGGTTGTTACAGGAATAATTCACCTTTAGGACTATTGTGTATACTTCATCTATTATACTCATAAAAGCAATTACAATTGCTCTAGTTACTAATGTATACATTTCATCTATCATACTCTTAAGTTTGTTTTACACTTAAAAGATGTGTATTCAATTAGAAATGAAAGACAAGGTCAAAATCTATATGTTTAAAAATGAATGTGTGAACTATTAGCAAAAGGTGAGTATAGAAATTATAATGATCTTGATGTCCTAATTTGATTATATAAAGCAACTTATACAATAAGCACAATGCAATTTCAAATCATTTTCATAGATTGTGGGTAATATAAACTATAACTTCTAATATTTTCTATGGATTTACCTAAATACCTTGTAATTCTTTATGATATATAAGTAATTTCCTAAAATTATAGCAGTTAAGTAGAAATGATCCTAAAATATAGTAAAAAATTTTCTAAAAATTAGTTCTGAAATATAGAGATAACTCATTTATTATTAATACCATTCCCTCTTGCTTTTATGTCAAGTTTTCACTTTTTCTTAATTTCTTAATTAAATTTTTATAGACGACTTCTAGCTTGCATGTATCTTCTATTCATTCTCAATTATGCTTAGATATAAAGAATCTTGTTCATTCTCAATTTTCTATGTTTTTATTATAAAGAACTTTCCATTGTTGTGACTTCAAGAAAATCATTGATGAAGCATAGAAAGATATTATTGGTGTTTTCATTAGTTGTTTATGGTGGTAGCTGTATGGTATTGATTTTGTAACTATAAGGATAGAGCATCATGAAAGCTAAGAATCAATTCTCACACAAATGCAAATTAGGACTATAGAAGTTCACGTGATGGCTTTTGTCTATTCACTAACATGGTTGTGTTTTATGATAATCCACTTAAGAGTTAATTATGCGTCTATTTTCATTTGTGGGGAATTGAAATCTAAATGGGAGGTCTTACCATGCCTACCTATACTCTAGTATGAGCTTCTCTTTCAATTATCCATGCTTTAATGTTTATGACTCATATGTAAATGGTTGTGGTTTTCAGCAACAGTTGGATGAGTTTCATGTCCAACCTATGTAGAGCTTGGTTAACCATCCACTCAACAAGTGTCATGTTGATGTAATGGCTTCTGCACTAGTAACAAACTAAAGGAAGCGAAAGAGAATGTAGTGATTAATTTATTATTTCATCCATTTCATTTGGTATCATTATAGTTATTAACAAAAAAGATCCAGATGTGAGTATTATAGAAAAATTGTTTGAAATATTGTATGGTTACAATTATAATAATATTATACTGTTCAAAGTTCTTTGAAGTTCTTTTTTATGTTAACAAATTCAATATTTACTTGTTAATATGGTCACTAACCTTCTAGTAATACCCACTTTCTATAAGTAATGGTAATTATCCTTTTGAGTAGTAATTTTCTTCTAAAAAAGGTAATAATGATCAACATGCATAATAGTAAATTTTCTTAAAATCCAATAAGTAATGTCATTAAACCTAGTAGTTGTGGTCCTAAAAATCAATTACTCTACAAGGACCTAAAAATGATAGTAAATTTCTTGAAGTCCAATGGCAACATTCCTAATCCTGATAGTAATGGCCATAAAACTCAATAATAACTATACTTTGCAAGATCCTTAAACATAGTAATAAATTTTCTTAAATTTAGTAGTAATATTCCTAAACTTGATAGTAATGCACTTAAAACTCAATGGTAAAACACGGTCTTTAAAACCTAGTATTAAATTTTCTCAAGTCCAGTTGTAACATCTTTAAACCTAGTAATAATGGTCTTAAAATTCAATAGTAAGTATACTCTGCAAGGTTCCTAAACATAATAGTAAATTTCCTTAAATTCAGTAGTAATAAACCTAAACTTCATAGTAACATGCATAAAACTCAATAGTAAAATATGGTCCCTAAAACATAGTGGCTTTTTATTGTTTCTGAAAATCACAACCATTTACATATGAGTCATCTTCTTGGTCCTCTACTTCAATAAGAAAGATAAGTGGGTTTTCATTTTGTTAGATCTCTTTTACAATTTTATCAGTTGAGGTCTTGATGGGCATAAATGAAAAACTAATGGAATAAATACATTAGCATCTCTCAATTTATGATGAAATGAAAGGAAGAAAGATGAAGAAATAAGGAAACGAAGATCAGGACCATTACTATCAAGTTCATGTGTAATGGTACACTACAATAGGCATACTATTGAGTTTTATAACCCTTACAACCAAGTTTAGGGATGTTACTACTGAATTTAATGAAATTTATTATCATGTGTTAGGGACCTTGCAAAGTATAGTTACTATTAAGCTTTAGGATCATCACTACTTAATTTAAAAGTGTTATTATTAGACTTTAAGAAATTTACTATCATGTTTAGAGTCTTTGTAGAGTAATTGAGTTTTAAAATCGTAACTATCAACTTTAATGATATTACTTACTAGATTCTAAGAAAATTTACTATTATGCATGTTAACCATTATTAAATATCTTTAGAGAAAAATTACTATGCAAAAAGATAGATACCGTTACTTATAAGAAAGTAGTCATTAATAGAAGGTTAGCGACTGCGTTGATAAGTAAATATTGAATTTGTTAGCACAAAAAAGAACTTGAAGGAACTTTGAACAACATAATACTATTATTATAAAGGAAAAATTACAATGTAGGACCCATATCATCAAATATTTATAATGAAGGATCTTAAAAATCAAAATTATTTTCAAGGACTATAATTATATCAAGTTTTAGGAGATTTTACTACCAGTTTTAGGAGATTTACTATTGGATATAGGAAAGTTACTAAACTTTCCTGTACTCAATAGTAAATCCCCTACAACTGGTAATAAAATCCCTTAAAGCCTCATGGTAATGATAGTCCTTACTGGTAATTTTAACTTTTTAGGTCCTTCATTGTAAATATTTGATGATATGGGTCCTTCATTGTAATTTTTCCTATTATAAATGTAACTATATAATATTTCAAACAATTTTTTTACAATGTTCATATCTAGATCTTTTTTATTAGTAACATAATGATATAAAACCAAATGGATAAAATAATGAATTAATTACTACATTCTCTTTTGCTTCCTTTGGTTTGTTGCCGGTGCAGAGGCCATTACATCAAGACAACACTTGTTGAGTGGATGGTTAACCAAGTCCCATACAAGTTGGACACAAAACTCATCCAATTGTTCTTAAAAATTGCAACCATTTATATATAAGTCACAAACATTAGAGTGTAATAGATAATTAAATAAAAATCTCATATTACAATATAGGTAAACGTGATGAGATCTCTATAATTCAACTACATTGATTGATGGATATGTGACATGAAGAAATTCTTAAGATTATTTGTTCCCTATCAACATGACAATCTGGAACTTAAAATATTACAAAATTAAAGCATTTACATATAATTTAGGTACCAAAAAATACTAGTTCTAATCAAGTTAGGTTATACCCAAATTTGATAACTAAATACTAAATTTCTCATGTAAGGCTAATAACCAACCATTATAATTGACTAGCATCCACCTTCCTCTGTTTTGAAATGTATCTTTTAAACTATAACAATCTCAATATTTCACATCCAATTGCCATTAAATACATTCATTTAATCACTAATAAAGTGAATAATTGAATTCTTATCTTATATGCTCACTTCGAAGTTCCAATCACATGCTTTTTCAATCTAAATTTGTTGGTTCTACACTCAAAGAAAATTAAATAGAAGCATTTTGCTTGGCCTATGATCTATAGAAATTAAGGAGCTAAATAGTTAAATTTAAAAATAAATAAATAAATGTAAGTAAATACTGCTTAATTACATAAAATTGAAGAGAAAAACTAATAATTGCCTTTTTTACCACGTTGAACATTTGATGTGAAGGACTAATTATCATTTTTTATATAATTCCATTAGCATTATTAAGATATATATATATATATGCCTATAAGATAATATCTAAATTTAATAATTAAATTCAAACTTCATCAAAACATCGTATTTTTTGTCTATCAGATAATATTTAAATATAATAATTAAGGATTTGATATATATATATATATAATTCTTAATATTTAATAATAATGATCCAAAGCAATGAATAATATGAAAAATTGCTATATTTAAAAATTAAACTTTACAAATACTAGCTAGCTATGATAATCTATTTTGAGATGAGATTCCATATTAATCTTTCTACATTTGAATAAGATTCATATGAGTATTTCATTTTAAGGGAAGTTAAATAATAAACTAGAATAAGCAACTCATAAGTTTTTTTCCCCTTAAAAAAGAGAGTGTTTGGATACATAGTTGTTGACTTGATTACAAAGCCCTTCAACCTTATCTCATCAGAGGTTATCATTGTAAAAATGAAGTATTAATTTTACAAGTAGTAAAATGCATATGCATGCATAAGAGATGACTTTGAAGAAGTGTAGTGATCATCAAGGTCAAATGAAAAGAAACCAAAGGTTATCAACGTAAAAAAGAAATATTACATTTATAAAAGAAATCAAGTTTAGGGACTATGTTAAGAATCAAGTTTTACTATTAAGTTTAAATAAAAAAGAAATCAAGGTCAAATCTTTAGGGACTGTGTTTTACTATTAAAATTTGGGTCCTTTACTTCCAAGTTTAGGTATATTATTATTGTAGTTAAGGGATTTTACCATCATTTTTAGCAATTTCGTATAGCATACTTACTATTGAGTTTTAGAACTCGTTACTACTAGGTTTAGAGACATTATCATGGATTCAAGGAAATTTACTACTCACATTTGAGGGATTGTGCTTCATTATCAAATTTTAGGCCCATTACTATTAGATTTAGGTGTGTTACTACTAGATTAAAGGAGATTTACTTATCCCAAATTTAGTATGACTATGAAAGTTTTAAAGAAGTTAGGAAAAATCTATAATAGAATATTAGTCACTTAAAGCCAAAAGTCAACAATTGGATATCTAAAATTCTAAGCCCAGAATCTCTATAGTTTATACCTTCGATTGTGGTCTTTCATTGCCTAGATTCCCAGACTAACAATAGCTAGACATATTTGGAATACAAAGTAAAGACATGTAAATCACTAACATTTTATTAGGAAGGAAATAATGAAGCTTATGAACAAGTAGTTTTGCTCACCGTCGATTACCATAGTCAAAGATGATGCTATAATAAGTTGCCCTAACTGTCACCATGGTGGAGACTGAATCTAAACTTGAACAAATTTGCAGAGCACACCAAGATAAAGAGAAGGAGAAGTCTTACAAGCAATGGAAAAATTGTCAAATGAGAGTTCTTGCGAGTAAGGGAGAAACAATCGAAAGAGGGGTCTGGTGAGCAAGGTACAAATCGTCAATGGTGGAGCAACCGTCGATAGAGAGATTCAAGCCATGGTATTGGGCAATGGAGAGTCGAAGAGAAGGAGAGATGCGTTGATAGAGAGAACCAGAGTAACGTTATGTTTTATTAGGGTATTTCAGTCTTTCCAATAATCAATTTAGCTCCTTTGATCTTTAAAAATAATTTAGATTTTTAAGGTCCCTCATTATAGTTTTGTAGAGTTTGGATCTTTCTTTCTAATTTTCCCATATTGCAATCCCTTGTTTACTTAACTAGATTTTTATTGGTTAAAAGTGAGAGGTTAGTTGGCTAGGGGGTAGGATAAGGTTTATTTTGTCTACAAAGTGTTAGGAAATTGCATCTTTTATGCTATTTTGATTCTTTTCTTTAAAAAGGGTTTGATTCTACGAGATAAAATTTATGATATTTTTTGTTAGTTAAATTGAAAACACACACACACACAGATAATTGAAAGTTAGTTTTAATTTTATACCACATCAGATGGTAGTTATTCTTCATGTTGATCTAATATAGATTTTAATTCAATTGATTAATTTAATTAATTCAATGAATAAAACAATTAGGATGATTAATTATTATTTAATAATTAATTTTGAATCTTGAAACTTGAAATTTGAGAATGGTTATCAGTATCTTATCTTATTTCTTCTTAAGAGATATAAAAAGGACTAGGGCAACATTTTAACACTAAAATAAACATAAGAGAAAAGCACAAAGAGCAAGAGAACAAGTTTCCTCTAGGGTTTGGGTGCACTTGTTGTTAATAAAAACTACGCAAAGTCGATCAAGTGATTTTTGTAAATCGTGAAAGCTAATGATCAAAGTAGAGTATCAATAAAAGTAAGAATCCTATCAAGTACAAAATTCTTCTGCAACAAATTTTATTTTGATTTCAATTTTGAAAATATTTTTCCTTACATTGGTATTAGAGCATTAGGTCTAGATATGCTCTTTCTAAATTTGAGAATGGATGGTACCTAGTTTAAGCTTTTTAGACAACCTTGATCATTATTGGTAAAATAATGTAAACACTATTGATAAGCATGATTTTTATATATTTTATTCTCCTTAACTTAAGCTTTTTAATAGTTAAAAAAGGCTTAATAGATTTAGTTAGTGGATAATTGAGTTCATTGGCCATTACTTGCACTTTAGAAATTTATTTGCAAACTTTTGAATTTTAATACTTAAATTTCATTGAAATATTTTCTTTGTGAATTCTTCTTACTTAATATTTTGTCTTGTTTTATTTTGCATCATTTTATTTTGCAAGTTTTAATGGGAAAAGGAATTTAAAACAAAGTTTAAATTGGTGGCACGTGAAAGGCTCTACATACTTCTTATACATGTCCAAGATGTATACGTTCAGTTCCATCACATTCGATCACATATCCCACAATCATATTAAGAGGCAGAATGTGGAAAATGAAGCTCGAGTGAGGAGACTTGTCAGCTCACGTGGAGTAGAATAAAGAAGCAGGGAGCTAAATGAAGAAAGCACATATTCATGCAGCTTATGCAGCTTCAGCTCACTAATATGGTTTAAGAGGAGAGCAACTTCACTCTTTATACAAATGGGTTAGCAAGAGTAGATGTGGCTAAAATAGAGGAACAAAAAGCCACGTGCATGTGAGAAAAATGGAGAGGAAGCTCATAAGGGAATGAAGGAATAAGGTGGAGCTGAGTTGAAAGAGAAGCTATGGTTTTAAAAGAATAAAGAATGTAGAGCATGTGATGAGCTTGGGTGAGTGAAGAAGAAGCCATGAGTCAACTCGTGTGAAAAAAAGAAACAACATGTTAGGCCACACGAAGAAGAAACAAACGAGGAAGCAAGCTCCAGCTTGCTTGTTCTCATATGGAAGACACACTCACAAGCTGCTACACAAGGATATACACATAAACTAGAAGTTAGAGCTATGGGGATGAAGTAAACCATACATCCAGCTCTCTTGTTTGCATGCAGAAGCCACTCATTTAAGCTACGGGTTAGGGGAGATGAAGCTAAGAAAACAAACACACTACAACGCAGCTACATGAGAAAAGAACTAGACGTGGAACAACAGCTGAAGAATGGGCTTCACATTAAAGTAAATGAGAAGAAGCTCATGTGGAGAGCATGATTAAAGCAGAGTTATGTGAAGAAGCTTACATGAATAGAAGCTTTAGATTGAGAGTAGAAGGAGCAGCAAATGACACAGGTTCATGAAAAGAAGAAGAAAGCAGCTACATGATGAAGGAAACATGAGTTGAACAAGTCATAAGGAAGATACATGCATGCAGATTCTAACATAGAAATCTGACGTAAAAAATCAAAAGCTCATGGAAAGAGACTTGATAAACACATATTTTATCTATTTTTATCCTCCTAACTTAGTCATTTTAATAATCAAATGTAGCTTAATGCATGCAATTGAATGGAAATTGATTTTAATAGTCACTTTTGCACTTTAGGAATTAAATTGTAAAATTCTTGAATTTTATTACATGAATTCCTTTTAAATAATTTTGTTGGTATTCCTACTTAACACTTTCCATTCTTTTGTGTAGATTTTAATGGGCTTTGAAGACAATCATGAAAGCCACGTGAACAGTAAACAAGAAGGAGAAAATGAAGAGAAACAGCCACTGGTTTGGGAGGTCCATGAGAGAACACACACATGCAGAAACAGAGACATAAGCTACAGGTTTCACGTGGGAGGAAGCATCAAAAGAGGAAGAAGACAGTAGCTAAAGAATAGAGTTGAGTCTTACGTGGTTGTGAACAGGGAAGAAGCAAAACACAAATTAGTAGCCAACGTGAAGAATGAAGAAGGGAAACAAAGCCATGCATGCAGAGCAGAACAAAACAGAAGCTAAACTCGAGGGCTGTGTTAAATGAAGGGAGCAACAAGTTAAAGTCTGGTTTGAAAGAGGAATGACAGCAACTTACAACTCGAGCAACAAACAAACCAGCAGCTAACGTAGAACGAATGAGGAACACACGAAGCAGCACGAGCAGAGCAACGCTGGGCAGAAACGCAAAAGAAGCATGGCTGGTGCTGAGGAAAAGAGGACGTGATTTTTCAGCGCTAGAATAACGAGCTGTGAGCTAGGAAGAACAACGTGGAAGAGCTGCATGATTCGAAGAGTAGCCACGTTCTGGTTGCATGAAGATGCTGGATTAAAACGTGAAAAGAAGAAACAGGCAAAGAGGTTCATGTGGAATATAAAATAAAGTGGGGCCCATCTCATGCATAATAGCTTCAGGCAAATGGAACAAAAGCTGAGCACGTGAATTGATAAATGAATAGCACGTGAAAGGGAGCAGAAATACACAACCAGACGTTACATTTGGGGGAAGCTATTGATCATCACGTCATTCACGCCATTCATTCGCGCAGCCCGGCCCATTCAACATATATAATACACGACGCCATTCACGAAGCCCTAGCCGTAAAACCCCATACCCTACGCCTCCATTCACATAACCATCCATCTCTCCATTCCATTCTCTTCATCTCCATTCCATCGTAATATGAAGATCTAATTTCCATCTTGAGGCTAGCAAGGGAGGAAGCTCTTGGCTAAAACTTGAATCCTTGGAGAAGAAGCAGAATTTTGGCTAAGATTCCTTGATTTTCCTACACTTTTTCTTTTTCTGTACAATCTTGGTTAAGTTGTATTTGATTAGGAATTTGTGTAATTAATTGGTGGCTGGTTAGACACTGATTAGGAAACCTTTTTTGTTGATTAATTGGTTGGATTTAAATATGATTTTTCATTATTCTCTCTAATCTCCCATGTATGCCACGAAGGTGTTCGATGAAATACATGAGTGAGGTTATGTGCTTAAATGTCTATTTGAGAATTCCTTAGTGTTTAGTTGGTTAATTAAACATTTTTTGGATGATGAATCAGAAGATAATTAATTAGTTAATCAATCAAATTAGATGTTCATTGATCTTAAAGACAAGAGTTAACGGTTTAATGCGGGATTGAGGTCTCAATTCAATATTAGATTGTTAATCTCTTGATTCTTGTGTGGTAACTCAAGATAACTTGTAATGAGTATAATTAGGAATTCTTAAGCCAGAATTAATCACAATTGGAATAGGATAAGGATAGTGGATACCAAGAGACAATTCCTAAGCTAGTCACAAGCCATTATCATTTACAATTCACACAATTAGGCAGAATTTAGGAATTTTGATTCAATTTAGTTTTAGGATAGTTTAATTCATTCAAAAATCCCCCAAACTAGATAGTTCTAGGATCTTAGAACACTTAGAGAACCTAATTGAACATTGAATTCCAATTCCAAGGGAGATGACCTAGGTTGTGCCACTTGCTATATTTTTAGATCAACCTAGTTTTATTTTGAGGGTTGCACGACAAGCCCGTCAAAATTTGGCGCCGTTGCCGGGGATTTGGAGTCTCAATTGTTCGAGAAAGTTTTCTAAGTGTTTTTGTTTTGTTTTATCTTTATTTTAGTTCTGTTTTGATTTGATTTTCGTTCTGTTTTGAACTTGGAATTGGTTAATTTCGGTGTTGCGCGTTAAGTGTCCTGGTTGCTGGAATTTTCGTTCAAAGTGTCTAGAAAATTCTCATACTTTGTTTTTCAAGGTTTTTAGGTGTTTTGAGCAAAAGTAATAGAAAAGCTATTAGGTGCACCATGTTTTGGCCAAATTCCAACATTTGAGGCACTTTTTCTAATTTTTTAGTATTTTCTAGAATTTTTTAGGAATTTTTCAATTTTTCTCGATTTATCTTCTTTAATTTTTGTGAGTTTGTTTTGTGTCATTAGGCTCTGTTTTAGAGTGTTTTTCATTTTTAGGAACTTCCTATCTTCATTTGATTTGATTTTCTTAATTTTGAGTTAATTTTAGTTATAGTTGTTTGTGATTTTGCTTTGTGCTAAAAGTAATTGTACTTCTCATTTTATTTTTGCTTTTAAATGGATCCCTATTATTCTAATCAAGGTGTTTATGATCCTTATGCAAATGATAGGATTTCCAAAAAGTTGGATAATCTCAATACAATGCTTCAAGGCTTGCTTGAACAACAAAGACAAGAACAGCAAGCCCAACAATACCAACAATTCCAACCACCATGCTATCAACCACACCACAATCCATATGAAGTTCACCCCAACTATCAAACATACCATAACCCATATGAGATTCACCCAAATTACCACCATCATCATGAGCCATATCATACCTTCCATAGGCAAGAGCCACAATATCATCTTTACAATTACTATGAGGGGTACATGCAACAAGAGCCCCAGAGGGAACCAAGTTTGGAAGAGAGGATGATAGAGCATTTAAAGGCCTATAATCTTCGAATCCAACAAAGGGATGCCGAACATCTTCAATTCAAACAAGAACATGAACGGTGGTATCTCGAAATGCAACAAAGGCTTGACAACATGATGAAGGATTCGGGAATTCAATTGAATCAACCAACTTCAAGTGCTATTGAATTGACTGAAGAGCAAATTAGAAAGGAACGCATAGAGGAGGAAGAGTCCTATTCATTGGGTAATATCCTTCCATCTTCTAATGTTTTACAATTTATTGGAACAAACTCTAGTTTGCTTGATAGCACTGTGATTCCTAATGCATATAATGTTGTTGATTCTGAATTACATGATGATGATGTTGTTGATGAGGAAATAATTGTTGAATCTCCTGATATGATTGATTGTGGTAGCTCATTGAACAAAATTGACACATTTTATGATGTTCATGAATCCTTGTGTACTGATGCACTTGGTATGTCTACACCTAGCTGTGATCTTAGTGATAATTCTATTTCTGAGCCTGTTAATGATGAATCTCTTGAGTCTAGGGTAGTAGATAAGTGTGGGGGTGACTTAGAATATAATGATCATGCTATTCTTGGTGTGGGATTAGTTGATAAGTCTGTTGATGATGCACCTATTGAGTTTAGAGACAACATGCCATCTGGATCATGTGACATAACTGATTTGGATGCATTTCTTGATTCTATGTGTGTTGAATCTACTATATGTGATGAATACTCTCAGATTAATTCTTCCATTGAGACTAGTGAATCCATCACATATACTGATCATTATGATTCCTCACTAGCATGTCATGATGTGACTGATGAAATGGTAGATGTAGCATGTAAAAATGATATAGACATTGAATTTGTTAAGCAGCTTGTTGTTGATGAATCAGACTCTAATTTGAAATGCTTGTGTGATGAATTGCATACATGTCCTATATGTGCTGAGATAAATGAGTTTCTGAAGTCTGATAAGTCTGTTGAATCCATGGAATCCTTTGCCTGCACTGAAATGATTGATGAGACTAATTCCACTGATCATACTAGTTTTGATGATAGTATGCATAGTGATACTGCTAATGTTAAAAATCCTATCGATGCTTGTACTATTGTTGATACTAGTGGGAGACTTGATTTTGCTGTTGGTCATTGTTTAGAATCTTGTGAGCCTACTGATGTCTCTTTGGTCAGGGAAGATGTTATTTCTCTTATGGAGAGTCCAAAACAGATTCCTGAAGTTGTTGAGCTAATTCCTAGCAAGCCACAGACTCTCCAAGCTGATAAAAAGCAACTGCCAGATACCTTAGAGGACTTAAACTTAAAAGGCTGTGAGAAGTTGCAATTAGATTTTTCTGTGGATGTAGTGACTCTTACTGATGAGAGTCCAATAGATTTCATTGGTTTTGATAGAATTTTAGGAAGTTTAGAGTTTAAATTTTCTTTCTTTAGTTTTAATTGTCCAAAATTTGATTTTTCTTCTTTTCCTGCTTTTGAATTTGCTGAATATGACTTTCCTAGACTACTGATGGTTGAGGAAGTCCATGAGTCAACACTACATGACCAATCAAAATGTTTCAAAGTAGTGAGACTTAAAATTCTTGAATTAAGAAGGAATAAAGTTGTTTTGATTTTGGTTTTCGATACTTATGATTAGTTAGTCTTTAATAAAGTTCTTTGTAGCTTAGGATGTAGTTTTCTTTGTCTTTTCCATATTACAGTTTGTTTTGTTTCTGTTTTGTAGGAAATAAATTGCAAACCAGCTACAAGGGAATCTTAGCCACCCTTGATATCTCCATATTCAAGTTCATCCAGTTGTATACTTTCCCTTTCTACTCTTTATATTGTATTGTTTATCTATTTACTGGACTGGTGCTGGCATTGAGGACAATGCAATATTTAAGTGTGGGGGAGAGAGTCATTTCATTCCGTCCATCTTTTCTTTATTTTGAAAAAAAAAAAAAACTAAAAATTTTTTAGAAAATTTTTGAAAAATAGCGTGATTTGTCTTCAATTTTTCTGTAAAAGTTGCAAGTTGAGATGATTATAGCTTGGATTCACTTAAACATGATAAGTGATGAATCTTGTGTCTTGATTTAAGTGAAGTGGCAATGAATTTGATTTCAATGAATTGTTTGATAGCCATTAGCTGGTGAGAATTTGAGCCTTAATTGTTCAATTCTAGTGTGTATTCACCTATCTTTGTTTCACTCTAGAACTTGTCTTGATTCTTTGTTGAGACCACATTTGCATTTGCATGCATAAAAATGATAAGGCATTCATTTCTATTTCAGCTAGTTAGCCAAAAAGCCAACCATACATGCATCTTTATCCGTTGTTTTAGCCACTTTGGGCTTGTATTTTCTTTTCTTATTAAACCATAGCCAAAAAAAAAAAAAAAATTTTTCACTTTGTTTTAAGATGCCTTAAGGACATTAAGAAGCATCACATCTAAATAGGATAGGTGAAAGTGTGATTTGCATCCATTAAGGCCATTGTTAGTCAAAGAATTTGTTCTAGAAAAAAAAATGCAAAGAAAGAAAAGAATAGAAAAAAAAAAAGCAAAAGAAAAGAAATGAAAAAAAAAAAGAAAAAGAAAAAGAAAAGGAAGCCATAGAAAGTAAAAAAAAAAAAGTGTTTCAAATTGGGTTTATAGTTGCTGTTCTAGTGAAAAATAAGGCCTTGAATGCACATTTTTCCCTATCCTAAATCTTCATTGATTGCTTTTGAGATCCTAAGGTGTCTATTTGTTGTTTGTTTTTCCCTTTATTTTTGTTATCCATTCATTTCATCTTCCCTAACCCCATTACAACCCTTAATAAAGTCCTCTTGATTTGTGTATCGCATTTGGCATGGGTGGTGGAGATTTAGAAGCTTGACAAGCTTATGGTAGTGAATCTTGATGGGTGAAGTTTGAGTGATTCATATTGCCTAAACACTTGAGAGTTGAGAGTAAACACCAATCCATGTGAGAGGCTATACATTTCAATTCATTCTTTTCAAATAAATTGCCATGGAACTTAATTCTTGATACAAGTGAAATTAGCTTTGATTGTTGAAGTAATGAAAAGTTGTGATTAGTCTCTAACTTGCGATTTTTACACTTTCTTTTCCATTTTCTTTTTCCACATGCCATTCTTCTAGCTGGGTGTTTCAAATTCACTCTTTTAACTTGGATTTTAAGCTTTGCCCAGGAGTGCAAAGGTTTAAGTGTGGGGGAATTTGATAAACACATATTTTATCTATTTTTATCCTCCTAACTTAGTCATTTTAATAATCAAATGTAGCTTAATACATGCAATTGAATGGAAATTGATTTTAATAGTCACTTTTGCACTTTAGGAATTAAATTGTAAAATTCTTGAATTTTATTACATGAATTCCTTTTAAATAATTTTGTGGGTATTCCTACTTAACACTTTCCATTCTTTTTTGTAGATTTTAATGGGCTTTGAAGACAATCATGAAAGCCACGTGAACAGTAAACAAGAAGGAGAAAATGAAGAGAAACAGCCACTGGTTTGGGAGGTCCATGAGAGAACACACACATGCAGAAACAGAGACACAAGCTACAGGTTTCACGTGGGAGGAAGCATCAAAAGAGGAAGAAGACAGCAACTAAAGAATAGAGTTGAGTCTTACGTGGTTGTGAACAGGGAAGAAGCAAAACACGAATCAGTAGCCAACGTGAAGAATGAAGAAGGGAAACAAAGCCATGCATGCAGAGCAGAACAAAACAGAAGCTAAACTCGAGGGCTGTGTTAAATGAAGGGAGCAACAAGTTAAAGTCTGGTTTGAAAGAGGAATGACAGCAACTTACAACTCGAGCAACAAACAAACCAGCAGCTAACGTAGAACGAATGAGGAACACACGAAGCAGCACGAGCAGAGCAACGCTGGGCAGAAACGCAAAAGAAGCATGGCTGGTGCTGAGGAAAAGAGGACGTGATTTTTCAGCGCTAGAATAACGAGCTGTGAGCTAGGAAGAACAACGTGGAAGAGCTGCATGATTCGAAGAGTAGCCACGTTCTGGTTGCATGAAGATGCTGGATTAAAACGTGAAAAGAAGAAACAGGCAAAGAGGTTCATGTGGAATATAAAATAAAGTGGGGCCCATCTCATGCATAATAGCTTCAGGCAAATGGAACAAAAGCTGAGCACGTGAATTGATAAATGAATAGCACGTGAAATGGAGCAGAAATACACAACCAGACGTTACATTTGGGGGAAGCTATTGATCATCACGTCATTCACGCCATTCATTCGCGCAGCCCGGCCCATTCAACATATATAATACACGACGCCATTCACGAAGCCCTAGCCGTAAAACCCCATACCCTACGCCTCCATTCACATAACCATCCATCTCTCCATTCCATTCTCTTCATCTCAATTCCATCGTAATATGAAGATCTAATTTCCATCTTGAGGCTAGCAAGGGAGGAAGCTCTTGGCTAAAACTTGAATCCTTGGAGAAGAAGCAGAATTTTGGCTAAGATTCCTTGATTTTCCTACACTTTTTCTTTTTCTGTACAATCTTGGTTAAGTTGTATTTGATTAGGAATTTGTGTAATTAATTGGTGGCTGGTTAGACACTGATTAGGAAACCTTTTTTGTTGATTAATTGGTTGGATTTAAATATGATTTTTCATTATTCTCTCTAATCTCCCATGTATGCCACGAAGGTGTTCGATGAAATACATGAGTGAGGTTATGTGCTTAAATGTCTATTTGAGAATTCCTTAGTGTTTAGTTGGTTAATTAAACATTTTTTGGATGATGAATCAGAAGATAATTAATTAGTTAATTAATCAAATTAGATGTTCATTGATCTTAAAGACAAGAGTTAACGGTTTAATGCGGGATTGAGGTCTCAATTCAATATTAGATTGTTAATCTCTTGATTCTTGTGTGGTAACTCAAGATAACTTGTAATGAGCATAATTAGGAATTCTTAAGCCAGAATTAATCACAATTGGAATAGGATAAGGATAGTGGATACCAAGAGACAATTCCTAAGCTAGTCACAAGCCATTATCATTTACAATTCACACAATTAGGTAGAATTTAGGAATTTTGATTCAATTTAGTTTTAGGATAGTTTAATTCATTCAAAAATCCCCCAAACTAGATAGTTCTAGGATCTTAGAACACTTAGAGAACCTAATTGAACATTGAATTCCAATTCCAAGGGAGATGACCTAGGTTGTGCCACTTGCTATATTTTTAGATCAACCTAGTTTTATTTTGAGGGTTGCACGACAAGCCCGTCAAGACTCGTGTGAATGATTCAAGAAGCTATGGGTTGGAAGGAAGGAAGAAAAAGGAGCTCATGGTAGAGAAAGAAAACGAGAAGCAAAGAAGCTGATGTGGAAATCATGTAAGGCAACAAGCTTATAAGGAGAAATTTAAATAACAATTAATGTGGATTTGCATAAGTTTGACTTGGAGAGCAGCACATGTGAAGAATAAACTGAAGCATGTGATTCATTAAGGGGCAGAATGCGTGAGAGACTCAAGGAAAAGAGGCTGGGCATGTGAAATGATTAATGAAACATATGAGGGAGGCTAAAGGCAATAGCATAATCCATCGTCATTCCATCACGCCACAAGAATCCATCCATTCCATTCGAATACACAGAAAGCAAATCTATCCTTCGTCTACTCCATTCTATGCTAGTAGCCATCTTCATCAATTTTCCTCCATTCCTCCATTCCAATGAAGCTCTAATCTCCATCTGTGGCTAGCTTGGAAAAGGATCTTGGTTTGAAGCTTGAATCTATAGAGAGATCAAAGGAATTTTGGCTAAGAATTTCTACTTTCTTACACTTTATCTTTTTCTTATACATGCTTGGTTGAGATGTATTTGATTGAGATTTATGTAATTGTAATTAGTAGCTAGTTAGACACTAATTAGGAAACTTTTTTGTTGATTAATTTATTAGATTAAACACTGAATTTTGCATTTTCCTTTAATTTCTCATGTATGCCATGAAGGTGTTCGATGAAATGCATGAGTGAAATTATGTGCTTAATTGTTTGATTTGAGGATTCCTTGGAGTTTGATTGATTAATCAAACATCTTAGGGTGTTAATTCAAAGGCTAATTGATTAATTAATTATTTAATTCAAGTGTTCATTGATCTTAAAAACAAGAATTGACAATTTGATATGGGATTAAGGTTTCAATTCAACAATAAATTGTTAGTCCCTTAATTCTTACGTGGTAACTCAAGATAATTTGTATTGGACATAAATAAGGACTTTTAGACTAGAATTAATCATAATTGGATTAGGATAAGGTTAGTGGATACCAAGGGATGAATCCAAAGCTGGTCACAAGTCTATCATTCAACCATAATTCATACAATTAGGTAGTTAGTCATTTTAATTCAATTTCAATTTACTTAGTTTAATTAGATTAAAAAACCCCCTTAATTTAAGTTGTTATAGGATCCTTTAACACTTAAAAAACCTAATTAAATATTAAATTCCATTTCCAAAGGAGATGACCTAGGTTGTGTCTTATATTACATATAATTTTCAATCTAGTTTTATTTTGAGGGTTGAGCGACAAAACTCGTCAACTATGTTAGGTCTTGAGTTTTACAACAAATAATACTTATAGGTTGTAAAACATTTGGTTAAAATTTAGTATTAAACATATAACTCATTAGAGAAAAATTGAATTTTTATGTTATGTAAAAACGTGTTCAAGGATCTAACTTTTTAGGCTAAGCATTCTCTCCTTAGGCTACCATAATGTGTGAGCTATATGGTTGGAAAGTTCATTCTACAAGCTATTAATGGTATATATTGTGCATGATTTGGACAAGAAACAAAAACATATGAGGCCTCAAAGTCAGTGGTTTGGTTACAAGTTTTCTTAAAATTTTGGAAAAACTAAGAAGCTGGAAGTTGAAGATGACTTAGCAGCCCACGCATGGGTGTGGCACATGTGGCTCACCCCAGCCTCACATTGGCCAACTAAGCATTCCAATAGAAAGAGGAAGTAAAGAAAAGACCAATGGTGTAAGCCGCATGACCCACAAATGCCTAGAAGGTGGCAAATGGACTTCCCTTTTTAATTTTAATTTTCCCATAATTTTTTGAGGCAAAGGCCTTCTATCAATGTGTATGGCTTCCTTTTTTGGGGTTTGCTTAAGTATGGAGAGGCCAAGAACTCTTCACCATGGTAAGGACGAGCCAAGAACCCTTAAGATTAGTTGAGATAAAGTAAAGAGTCTCTCAAAAGCAAAGTGGGCTCCCAAGAGTATGGTTGAGTCCAAAGCTTTTAAAGAATGGGTGTGACAAATCCAAATCCATGAGGAGAAGTGTGAGGCCAATCCAAACACTTGGTGAGCTCTTGAATATTTTGTATGACTTGGTCACATGCCAAACTTGCTTCTTGAATGTTTATGACTTTCATGATATCCATGCATGCATTTTTAAGGCTTGTTTTACATATATTATGTATGATTGAATGAAAGATGAGCTACTGGAATTCTTTGAATCTCATTCCCTCCTCTCTAATAATCTCACATGCTAGGTGGACCAAGTGGATATGCTAATGGGAGCTAACAACATTGAAAGGAGAAGAGTGACATCCATATGTTTAGCATTTACCTTTTGGAAACCATAATGATGTATATGATTGTTCTAAATGACTTATGACCTTTGAGACATATGTAATTATGATATTATATGATGTAGAAATGAAATTATATGTTATGTGAGTGATGGAATGTGAATTGAGTATGTTTGGCAAAGATAGCTTCATGAATGAGTTTATTGAAATATGCATATGTGTGGATGAAAAGGCCAAAATGAGATGTATAGGGTTTGGGACCATTTGAGCAGCTCACACAAGTCTTAAATGTGCTTTTAGACTTGCCCAAAAGGTGCCAAAACCAAAGGAAAGCCATTTGGCAATTTTGGTATCCTATATGGAGCCAAAATTAACCATAATGGAATCCTATATCACTTTTTGGCCAAATGAGTTATTCTTGGTTTGAGATTTGGCATGCAATTAGGTCTTATTAAGAGCTTTTAGGCAGCTAAAGATCATAATTTTTAGAGGTCTATAGAATATTTGATGATTTTTCAAAGTTAAAAATTTTTCTAGTTTTTATCTGTTGCACTATTCATTTTGTCTAAAAATGAATTCTGTCACACGAGGCTCAAATGATGTCCAATTGCCATGAAATTTTATATAGAGAAATTAGGCATTCACATGACTCATTCTAACTGGAAGCACCTCATTTGGACGTCTGGAGAGGAAGATATGAATTTTTTAACATTCGGTCCAGTATCAGTAATTTTGCCTGACCTAAGTTACTATTCTATTAAATTTTGAGGTCTGGGCTTGATGAACTGGTCTGGAGATATTTTTTCTCTCTAGCTAACATCCATAACTTTACATATTGGTATCATTTGTATGGATTGGATTTTTTTAAAATTAATTGGACATTTTCAAATATTTCTACAAAATTTTATGACTGTTCCAGAATGTAGTCTAATCTCTAGACCATTTTAGTATCTTAAGCTTGGTTTTCTTCCTCCTCCTTCTTCCTCTCTTGGGTGCCTCTCCCTTAGGGTTTTGCTTCTAATTTGGGGCTGGAAAATCTAAAGAGAAATGAAGGCAAGTGTGAGGCACCACCTATATATAGGTAGGGAAAAGTGACTTTTTCAAAAATTCTAATTTTTACCTTTATACTTTGCATTTTCATTTCTCCTTTGTTTTAGCTCCTTTTTTAGAACCGTATCTTTCATTATAAAATTTAGGTTTCCAATTAAGAAAAATGCCTTTGGAATCACTCAAATCGGAGCTAAAACCTTTCTGAATGAATCAGTCAAAGTTCAGGTCAACTGACATTGGAAAAATCTCACCGGAGGGTTTTTATCGATCCCGGGGCTTCCCATAGTTTTCAGGGCCTCTGAAAACCCCAGAAAACTCAAAACTTTCATTTAAAAAGCTCTTCTATATGTTTTCCAAAAAGTCCACTTATTTATGAAAATGCCACTCCACTATTCTCCTCATTTGGCCAACTTTCTTTCTGCCCTAAAAGAGAAGTGAGATCAAGAGAGAGAAGTGCACAAGAGAAGGGAAGAGGAAGAGGAAAAACAAGGCAAGAAAAGGTATGATTTTTATGGAATTTCTTAGTCTTCTCTTTAGTAAACTTGCTATCCTACTTCTCCTCTTTCTTTTAATGGATTTTTTGATGTTTTTTGTGCTATTTTGAGGTTGGACCAGAGGGAAGGATTTCAAAATTAGAGAAGAGAATCCAAGCAAAAGAAAGAGCATCCAAGAAAGGCTAGGAAACCAAGATAGTTTTGCTACTTTCATGCTTGCTCTTCCTTGTTCTTCTTCTTGTGTGTTTCATATAATACCATATATTTTTAGCTCATATCACATGGCTAAGGGTTCTTGGCCTCACCACACTCAAGCAAACCAAGCAAACATTATATGAAAACATATTGTAATATCATGGCACCATGGAATCAAAGTCATGCTAAAACACTTTTCATGGCTTAAAAATACACATACATACATTCAAAGATAAGTAAAGCAAACAATCATGCATGAGAAAAAGGAGGAATGAGCTACTGTGGAAGCAATTGAACACTTTTTCTCTTAAATCAAGGCTCCCTCCTTCGGCCACACACACATAAAAGTGTGAGGATGATTTCTCTTGGCCTAAACACAATTTATGGAAGCCAATTAGGTACATGGAATTAATTTTAAGGCTACACAACTTGTTTAGACACAGAAGGAGAAATCAAGGCAAAATGGTATGATTTCTTAGTAGTTTTCAATGCTTTCTTCCATCCAAATCTCCTGTCCTCCATTCTCATTTGTTTCCTTTGATAAAAATGAAGTTTACACATCTATTTTAAGGGAGAAATTAAGGGGAAATTTTGTATTTAAAGAGAGGAGCTTGGAGAAGATAAGATTAAAGTGAAAAAAAGCAAGAAAACAAGGTAATTTCTTCTTCCATATTTGATATCCCTTCCTCCCCTTCCTCTACCATTTCACCCCACTTAAGAGACCCTAGGAGGAATTGGTTTTTAGAGAGAACCAAGGGTGATTCTTAAGAAAAAGGGTGTAGAGATTAAGAATATGCAAAGAGAATTGGCAAAAAACCATGAAATTTCAAGATGTAATTTCTAGGGTTTCAAGTGTTCCTTCCAAAATCTGATTTGATCTTTTAATTCCTATGTCTAAATAAGTGTTTGAATGAGCTTCTAAGATCCCTTGAAGTCTCCCCATGTGCTTCCTCCCTTGAAAAAATAAAGAAAAGTCCATGGAGCCTAAAACCTAACATATGTTCGGCCAAGAGAGGTTCTTATATCTAAGGAGAGTTTTAAATTTTTCTAAACCCATTTTTAAGTCATATATGATGAATAAATATGAGAGGAAGCCTTGTGAAAAATGTAAGAAGCTTAGAGAATAAGTTGGTACTTTATGTTCCATAATATGACCTAAAGAAACAACATGTAGTTAGGCTCTAATGACTTCAAGAGGTTTAAAAAGAGTCAAGAATCATATTTGAAAGGAAAGAATGGAGCCTAGAATTTATTTGAAGAGTGTTACTTTATTAGGTGCATTTATAAAACCATAATTCCACAGCAACAACACCAAAAACTTGCTATGATCAAATACATCTATGCATGCAAGTGTATGCATCGAACAAATAATATAGAATGAGTCAAGTATCATACAAAAAATTGATTGATGAACTTCACCAATTACTAAAATTAACACTCTTACTAAAATCAAACTAATTATGATTAAGTGAAATAAAAATTAATTAAAAATACAAAAAATAAAAATAAATGTGCAAACTAATATGGGTAAATTCAATAAGCAAGAAAACCTAAGATTATTAATCCTCTTAGTATTCCTTAGAAACCCAATTACATATCTTTTACTTGCTTTTAATAATATTAATTTTATTAGACTAGGACTCCTATTACACTATAAATATCTTCCCAATTACCTACCAGTTTTTATTTAGTCAATTCCTCAATTCTTTATGAAAGTTGACTAACCACAAATTACACACAAATCCTAATTTTAACTACACAAGGCTAGTAGGTATATCCCTATCTTATTAATGCATTGCGAAAAAGCATCCCTTACCTCCTTTTCTTGTTGCAATTTGCGACAATTGTTGACCACTACTAAATGATTAAGTAGCAGTTGGCTAGCCACAATCATTGCAACCATGGATACTTAATTTGCAATTGTTATTTTTCAACCATGGAAATAACCACTGCCAATTGATAGCAAAAGTTATAATGCATTTGGTGGCAATTTCACTCGGTGTAAATGGAGTGAGTTGGTTAGTTACTTTGTGTGTTTTGCCCTAGTTATTGTGCCTCTTATTGGTGGTTTAAAAACCAATTTGCAGTGGTTTTGTAAAACACTTTGCTATGGATTTTAGTTAACCACCAATAACTTTTAACATTTAGTTTACATTTAGCGACAGTTGGAAACCCGCCACTAATAATGATGTATTTTTTTTTTCTTTTCTGTATTATTTATATTTATATTACATACATGCCTAAATTATATATATATATATATATATATATATATATATATGAGATGCATATCTAATTATACATCATTAGAATTATTTATAACGTTATCAACCATTACTAAATCAAATCATAGATTTAGTTTAATTGTCAAAGAAAAATATAATTAGCAGATTTGTCACTTTTACACACTAAAAAAAAAACACTACAAATCATGCATAATGTTTAATAAACATCTAAAATTAAAAAACACTACAAGTTTACGAAATATCCTAAAATAAAAAATAGAATCATTCTCTAATTATCTTGTGCATGGCTTGAAAAGGATAAAGAACATAGATCACAAACATTTCTCTAAGAGAAAAAAAGATTTAAGTATATATGTATATATATGCATTTAATAAGGCATAACACTATGGCCAATTTTAACGTGTTAAATCATACATCAAATCCAAGTCCTCATACGGTGAAGAAAACTCAAAAAAAAAATTTTCCTTAAAAAAAATAAGTGCTAAAAAATACACATAATAAAAGAAACAGATTCATGACATAATGATTACTCATAAGTTACAAAATAGTAGAAGAGATTGGATCTTTGCCTTATCCAATCATTGCAGTAATCTGTATCTACATTTGAAACCATCTTTTCATGATGTAAAATTAAAATTTTTATCCCAGATTATTTGAAAACTCCTTAACAAAACAAACTTCTAAGGCACAAATTTTAAGCCCTTATCAATTAATATGACAGTATATTGGCATGTTTAATATATTTCCTACTTAACCTCCCTATCCATTGGGAATATTCCCTGTCATTTATTCATGATGACAAGAATACGATGCATGATAGGCAATATCTATTATTATAAGAGGAAAGCTGAATCTTAAAAAGAAAAAAATAACATAAAATAAAACTGAACTACTTATTTTGGACCCCTAGGAGAGCGACTTGCTAAATGCCCAGACAATGATCCTGGTTAGTGTTCTGGTAATCCACTTTTCTAGGGGGGAAAACAGTGAATCACATACAAACCGCCTTCACTAGGGCATCTCTACAAATTTTACTAAATTGCATGAGTCAAAAGATAATTATTTTAAAATAACCAGTTTAAAATGTTGTAATCATCATTTTTCAGCCATTGAATTTTTTCAGTGGTTAAGATTAAGCCACTTGGTATATTGGCACGAAATAATCACACAAGATTGAATTCTATCCATCCACCCTGCATTCAAGGTTTTTTATCGATTTTTTCTCACTTTTGTTCATTTTTTTTCAAATACTGGTTTATTTTGGGGCTTTATGTTGGTGAGTGTGGAGAGGGGCAAGTGCCGGAAAAGATTCTCCCCATTTCCTGTACACACCAAAAACTAGATGAAAAGACAAGTGAGAGTACCAACTTGTGACCCTAAGTGTTAAAAAAAATTCTTCGGCTAGAATTTTAAAATAATAAATCAATCTGAATTGGTTGCAGCATAACTCTGAATTCAAGCAATCAGAATTGCCAGAATCGCGTGACATAGTTAACACCACTGACCAGTGGGAATCATTCCATCGAGTTATTATGTTAGACGTACAAAAAATGCTCATAATATCATTATTTATGCTATTCTATCCCATTTTGCAGTTTAATAATAATGCAGTCAATATCATAAACATATCAATGGTGCTTCATTGCCATTAGAACATTAGAATTTCAAAATTTTGCTTTATGTAATTGCTCCCTATAGCCAGCCTAAAGAGAAATGTAAAGCAGAAAATGGGCAATATAGCTATGCTTTGTATCAAGTATTATTAGCATTCGCAAGTGCTTATTAAATGAGTTGATTAGAGGTTTGATAGCATTGGCACCTAAAAAATTCGATCAAAACTATATTCTACAAGTTTACACAATCATCAATTGATCAGAGGACTTTTTATTTTGTCACCTCCTTCAAGCAAATCATATATTAGAATTTCAAAACTAGCCTCAAAAGTTTTTTATAGACTGATATGATGTAATGAAGTTGTACAAACAAATTTAGAATAGGAATCAAGTTGTATATTACCATCATCAAATTGTAATAAAGTTGTACATTTCTATTGAAATAAAGTAGTGTATGTCTTTCTTCTTTTGCAATAAAGGTGTACATTTCTTTTCTAGCTTTTAGGTCATTTATTGATATGTTGAACATAGAAAAACATATACTACTCATCACAATAATGTCAACATGTATTACATTACAAAACGCATATTTGTACTATAATGACTCTATATTGATCCATCATTTTGGATTTCTAAAATCTATAACATCACCATAGAGGCTTGGTACTATAGGTGATTGTATAGGATGATTAAGTGGTATCTATATTCTATAGAAACAAAATCAAATCATTAAAAATATAAACCAAGCCAAAAATTAGTTCTTCCTCCCACTTGCCTATTTATCAACTCAAACGAGAATCTTTATTGAAAACAAGATTCATTTACTAACTTAATCTTATAGGCCTAAACCTCAGACACTTTATATTGAGATGCCAACACATGGGTGATTTTTGGGAGATAAAGTTTATAATTATGTTCTTTTACAAACTTATGCACTTTAAAATTTTCACCCATGTCTGTGACTCCTATCTCTAATAAACAATTAGTTTTGGTCATTGATTAAGGACTGATGGTTAGATAATCTCCTTTGTCTTTGCATCAAACTCCTTGTTTGTAACAAACAAATCTACAAGTCAACATGAAACCATCTTTCTTTCTCTTATTGGTGTATAGTTTCCTAATGCCAAATTTAACTCTCTCCCTATAATCAACCAAGAATTTCTAAGCTGCCCTTAAGGTATCAAATATCATCCTTGCTTTAGGCTTTAAGTCAATATCAAAATTAACATTTTTTACTAACAAACAACTAGATACACTTATTTCCCTAAAAGTCATACTACAAATTTATTTTAGAACAACATACATAATTTTGAAGCAAGCTTATATAAAAATTGCCTAACACTTACGTGGTGTAAAATAAGCTTTGTAAAGTCACCGATGATCTTCAAAGTCCTTGTATAAGTCTCTCAAATGGTCTCAAGAAAAAAAATATAATTCAAAAGAAGTTTCTTAAACTTAGTATTCTATTAATTTATATTTATGACTGAATTATAATGAACAAAAATCAAACAATACATAAGTTAAGCATTAAAATATTCACATCATTCTAAGACAAGCCCTGTTTGATAATCTATTTCATCTTAGTAAACTCCTATTATCCAAGAATGCTAATTTAAAAGCAATGCTAATTTAAAAGAGTGCCCACTTACACTTTAAATGTCAAGATAGTTTCCCAAGTGACCAACTAAGGATCATGGTCAACCATTTTTTGGTTTTCTTAAATATGACACTAATTTTAGGTATTACATGCCCTAATGATGATGTATCAATAATAAATAGAGGCAAGTAACTTAATGCATTGTATGATATGATGAAATAAATATGGCCTAGCCACTTAATACAAGGCTTTTTTATCATTTTCACAAATCAAAGTCAAGTATACCATATAGCATAGAGGCAATTGCTACATCAAAACTATATTGCAAAATTTTATATTATACAAGCCATCATAATACAACTACAAATGATGATAAACTTTATATTGCTCTTTAAACAAAGAAACAAAAGAGAGAGAAAAAGACACAGAGAGAGAGAGATCATAAGCTTTACATTAACAGTGTTCCATATCATACAAGAAGAAAAACTAAGCTTCTCATACCCCAAATAAATGTCTAAACTAAAAGGGTGTAATATCTAGTTCCTCTAAAAATGTGAGAAACATAATGTCCGGTTTCTTTATAAACATACGTAATTCACCATATATAAAAAAAGTCCCCCAAATAGAATGATTTGATGTCTAATAAAATTAAAGTAATAATCCAAATCTTAAATAATGAGAATCCAAGGCCAATGGTGCCCTAAAAATAGAGCCAAAATAATCAAACAAAATTCAACAAAGATGTAATGGTATTTTTGTAATTTTAGGCACTTTTTGGAAAACTTATACGAAGAATTTTTAAATTAAAAAATTGAGTTACTCGAGATTCTTAGAGGCCTTAAAAACTATAAAAACTCCTAGAATGATTCAAACTCCTCCGATTTATGATTTAGAATGTCAATTGACTTGAACTTTAACCCTTTCATTTGGGAAGGTTTTATATCTAATTTGAGTGATTCCAAAGACATTTTATAAATTAGAGAACTTGAGTTTTATGATAAAAAAGACAGTTCTTGAAAAGGAGTTACAATGAGCCTAAAACAAAAAAAGCCAAAAAGATAATACATAAATATAATTTTTATGAACAATTTTTAAGACACATGGCCTTATATGTAGCGTCTCTTTCTTCTTCTCCTTGGAATCAACTTAGTTGCTACCCAAAACAAAGAGAGAGAGCAAGGGAGAGAGGAGCACAAAGGTGGGGAAAAAGGAGAAGAGAACCAAGGCCAAAAGGTGAGCAAATTCTTGAAATTTCATACTCTTTCCTTTGGCAAACTTGTTCTCCTCCCTCTCATCTTCCATGGTTTTAGTATGTGATTTGGTTCTATTTTGAGCCATGTTTAGAAAGGAAAAGTTTGAAATTTAAGAGAGGAACCAAAGCAAAGCAGTGGACTCTTGAGAAAAGCTATAAGTCAAGGTAAATTCATTGTTTTTTATGTTTCTTCTCCCTTGCTCCCATGTGTGTGAGTTTTGGCCACTCCTAGGACAGCCAAGAGGAAATTGTTTTTGAACCAAACCAAGAGTGAAACCTAGGATTTAGAGTATGGGAAACAAGAATATGTATAGAAATCTAAGAAAGAACCATTGATTTGCAAGATGTCTAGCCTAGGGTTTCACTTGCACCTTGGTTTGTAGAAAGCTTTCTATTCATAATTTAAGGTTTCTAAGAGTTCTTATGAGTCCCTAAGATATCAAGGAAGCCTCCCACATGCATCTCCCATCAAAGAAAGCAAAACAATTTCCATTGGTGCCAAAGGAAGCATAGTCTCAGCCTAAACTAGAAGTAGCACCTAAGGAGTGTTTTAAATTTTTCTAAGCCTAGATTCGCATCATATATGATGAGAGAATATGAGAGGAAGCCTTAGATAAATTTTAGAATCCATGGATAATGAGATAGAGGTGTAGGTTCCATAATGTAGCATAATGAAGCAACTCCTAGCTAGGCTCCTTAAAATGAGTATGTGATGGCTCCAAGGAGTCTAAATGGAGTCAAGAAACCTAAAATGAAAGAGAAAATGGAGTAAGATCATGAATTCTCATAGTTGCTTCATTAGTTCCCTTATGGAAACATGTTGGAGTCTTGGAATGAAGTAGGCTTCCATAGAAAATGTGTGATGCTAGAGTTTCATTTAATGATCTAAATATGTCCTACTTGATGTGTTTAAGCCAAGAGAACTTAGTGCCTCCAAGTTTCAAGGCTTGGCCAAAAAGAGGGAGGAAGATTTCAAAGGAAAAGTATGAAACCTTGGCTCAAAGATAGCTCTCTCTCCTTTCTCTCGTGCATTCTTGGATGCTTTCGTGTCTTTAGATGTGTGTATATATGATTATGCTCTGCAAAATGTTTCTAGCAAATGTTTACATGTCATGGTACCATGATGCCTTTGTTATGTTTTTAAAAGATGCTTTTATGAATGTGTTTTGGCTTGCATGAACTTGGTGAAGCCAAAAATCCCTTAGCAAGGGTGAGGATGAGCCAAAATTTCCTAAAAATGGGTGAGACAAAGTCAAAAGTCTCTCAAAGAGTGAGGCTTAGTCAAAAGTCCCTTGAAAGTGGATGAGGTAAGTCTAAAAGTTCCAAAGAGAATGGGTGAGGCTAAACCATGGTCTTGGCAAACCTATGTATGAGGAATATGTTTTCTTGAATGAGAAAAATGTTTTATGTATGTTCATGAATTGCTAGATTGCCATGCATTCATTTTTAGACTTGAAGTCACATTTATTATGTATAATTGAAAAGGGTGATGAGCTATTAGGATTCCAAAAATCTCACTTCTCCCTCCCTATTGCCTAAACATGTCTAGGTGGACCAAGTGAGTAAAGAACCAAGTGAGTAAAGAGATGGAAGCCACTACACTTGAAGGCAAGATGATTGACAAAAGAGTTGCTAAATGCTTGTGTTGTAACCATTTTATTGTCAAATGATGTAATTCCATTATGTATATGATGTATGACCTCTTGAACACATGTATACACATGGATATATGATATATGATGAGAATTGGTAGCTTATGAATGAGATTTAATGTTTTTGCCAATGAGATGCATTGATGCACTTGTAAGATCTCATGTATGTGGGTAAGTGGGTGAGTGATTTTGTGATGAATGGATATTTGAGCCCCTTAGACATATTTAGAGGACTATTTTTATGCTTTGCCACGTGCTTAAGTGGTCTTGGAAAAGGTAGAAGCCAAAATGGTCCATAATTGACCCTTTAGGAGACATAAAAGTATCATTTTGCAACCCTATGTCACAAACTGACTAAATGGACAATTTTTCCTATGAAATTCGGCATGCATATAGATCTTATCTAGAGCTTTTTGGAAAGCTAAAAACTAAATTATTTGGAACTCTAGAGAATTAATTATGAATTTCCAAAATTGGCAAAAAACTACTAAAATGATCCAAACACTGTTCATATGGTCAGTTTTGTCTCCTGTGTCATCTTAGAGCCAAATGTTATCCAATACTCATAAACTTTTACAGGCATAAATTAGGAATGATAAGCTTTTTGGGGCCACCAAGATCACTCCATTTGGAGTTCTGTGGAGGGAGATATGAATTTTTGAAATTAGTAATCAGTGCCAATAATGTAGCAGTACCTCTGGTACTATTCCATCAATTCCGTGGGGCAAATGCTTTTTTTTAATTTGAAAATATTTTTATCCTCTAGTTGACATCCACAACTTTCAAGAATGGTATAATTTTCTAAGTTTTGATTTTTCTAGAATTAGTTATGAAATTTTGAAATTTATATCGGTAACTTGTGATAGAAAACCTGGGCAGTTGAACCTTTGGTGCTTTTCTGTTGTCAGTCGTGGTCCATCTAGTGTTGTCATGGTTTGGAGTGATTTTCAACCTATATTGGACATCCAGAGCTTTCCAAAAAACTATTATTTACTTGATTTTGATTTTTTAAAATTTAATTATGAATTTTCACAGTTGATGATAGAAACTTAAACCCTAGAGCCAGAGACTGATCTTGTACTTTTAAGTGTATATGTCCCAAGCTCGGGCAAAATGGAACATTTTGGGATGGTTTTGGCTGGTATACATATATTTGGAATAGAAAATAATATGGATGAGTTCATATGACCCATGAAATGTGAAATGAAAATTTTAAGCCCTATGTAATGCAAAATAATCTATTATTTTAATTGAATTTCTTGAAGAACTTTTGCTATTTCAAGGAAATGGAACTAAGACATGAAAAGGAAAAGCCAAAGTAATATGGTATTACAGAGGGAATCTGTAAGAGAGAGACAATTTCCCTCCAATTGATGTATTCTCCTTGCTACTGAGAGTGAAAATTGGCACCAAATGAGATAACGAAATCTGAAAGAAAAAAACATAGAAAGCAGAGCTTGTTTACACTAAAAATTTTCAGCCTCCGTAACTTATATAGCTATACCAAAATGCAGCATTTTAGGATTAGGATTTTGTTTCATTTCAGACTTCTTCATCTCCACCATTCAAGCCATCAACGTCTCTAAGTATACCACATCTCACTATTTCATTTGAAGCGCATTGTGTTGTCATTGCTCTAAATTAAGTCGCTCCACTCCCATGTCAAATGCACCATTTTGATGATTGAAACAGTGCATTTTGATGTCTTCAAGTGATGCGCCTCCATCTACTCCGTTTGCTCGATCCAACAGCCACAATGTATTTCAGAGGCACAGACTTCAGGAAATCCAAACATAAACAAGAGAAGGCATGCTCATGCTTAAGTCTCAATTTTTAGCTTCTTCAGCATCGAAAATTTCAAACTTGATTTAATTCAATTGTTAATTAATCCATGAGGATGCAATGGAAAGGGCCTTTTTTTTAACTATATTTCTAAAAGTTGACTTTTTCTTTTAAAAAAAACGGAACTGTTTTTTATTAGATCTATTTTTTTAGAATTTTTTTGGCACACTAAAAATTACTAGTGAGAATAAATTATTCTAAAACCATTGATCAAGGTGCAATGATACGTGCAAAATTTTCTTTTAGCCCTACACCAACATGATATAGTGTATCATGTGCAGTGAAAGAGAAAATAAAAACATCTATAGAGTCTACTCACTTTCTTCTCAGCCATTGCTCTCTTTCTTCACTTCTCTCTCTATATTATTTATTCTTTAAATCAAGAAAATCTAAACTTGAATTTGAATAAGGGCAATATATTCTAAAAGACAAGCAAAAACTCACAATGATTAGGCATCTCAATCAAGAATTTTTTTTTTTTTTGGAGAAAGGTTAACTATAGCTCTTGACGTGGAGAAAATTTTAAGTTTTAAACTCACATAGCATATATAATTAAATATTTTTATTTAATTTTTTTAATTAGTAAACTATAGTTTTAAAATAAATTTAATTATAAAAATGCACAGAGATTTTCGTATTAAAAGTTTGAAACTATGTTTGGAATATTTTGATTTGCATAGATATAGATTGAGAAAATTGAGGGTTGCCATTGACTCTATATAGTATTTGCCTAATTGGTGTGCAAAGTAAAGAGTGTCTATAGTTAAAGATTTCAAATTGAAAATATTTATAAAAATATTAAATTTTAAAATTATTCTTAAAGATTCAAAAATAGATAAATTTAAACTGTGTATGAAACAATTTGAAATCTCAAATTAAAATTTTTTATCTTTGAATCCTTCAAAATAATTTTAAATTTTAATATTTTTTAATATAAATATTTTTAACTTAAAATTCTTAACTATAATTTTCCCATCTTTTTACATTGGACAAGGCGCAAGCGACATAGAAAAGCACGTGACCATTTCGAGAAAGAACAAATAATTGGTAATTACAAGAAATGAATGGTTGGACCACCTTTAAAGAGAATACAGAAACATTAAACTGTATATGTAATATAGGAAGAAATCAAGTAGTGGACCACATGTTTTATATTTCAATATATTATATTAATTTTTTTAATTCAATTAAATTATACATAATATCTCTTTTGTTATAAAAATTAAAGTAAATTACTTTCTTATTTTCTTGAACGATATTTAAATTAGATAACCCTTTTCTTTTATTATAAAAATATATATAATCCTCTAAAGTTAAAGTATGCCAATATATACCTTCAAGTATAATGTTAATTTCTATCATTAATGATATAAATTATTAAAAATATATGTTTTTCAGGCTCTTACTATATGTTATTGATTTTGTGTTGAAAACTAAAAATTGAATTATTTTAAATTTAAAAATTATTTATTTTAATACTAGTTAGATTTTTATATTATATAAATAATAGATATCAAAGTATTTTTTTTCAAAATGTGTAATTATAGCTCATCTATTGCTACAGGGGAGGTTAATGTGGTGCATCATTTGATTTTATAAAAGGAGAATTATAAAAGAGGACCCAAAATTACAAAAAAAAAAATTTAAAGACCTATTATCACTGGGTTTAACTATTTGTTGTTAAAACCAGTAGTAATCAATCTTAAAATAATAGTAACAGGTCATTATGAGTAATTTTTCTCAAGTCTGGGTCCTTCAATATAATTCTCCTTTTTATAAAAGGAGAATATAAATTTTCAAAATAAATAAAAAGGCTATGTAATTTAGACATCTTTTAAGAGGAAAGGAATGTCTTTTATATATATATATAGTAAGCTTAAAAAATTAAAATAAAAAAAATCTTTGTTGTAAAAAGTTCTACATTAGTTTGACAACATCTTTAGAAACATGCCTATTGAGATATTGGTATCATCATAATATTAGCATAACTGAATTGAATACACAAATGCCAATGATCATCTCAGAGAATTTGAAGAAACACAGGAACTTGTAAGTTTGATGTAATTAACCTATGATGAAAAGCAAAAAAAGTTAGAAAAGTTAATGAAAATAATAAAGGAGCCAGTATAACATTCTAAAGCAAAATGAACTGAATATAATGTCAAGCTACCTTTTAAAAAAATCTAAGTCTTATATTGAAGTTATTTATCCATCCAAAACTTGTAAGACCTTAAAAAATTTTATTTTATTTAGGTCCCTATTAGCTTAAGAATTTAGAGTATAATTAAGGTAAATTATAAAAGTAAAATAAAATAAACTACTTTGGGAAGGGAAGGAGTGGTATAATGAGTTGTAGCAAGTTTAGGAGTTTTAAATTTCTTTAAGAAGTTGATGGGAGTGTTTTAAGGGCTATATTAAATCATTTTGATCTTGTAGGGGGGCCAAAATCTAAGTTTTTCAAAGAAAAATTAAAATAATTCAAAATAACTTATATTTTTCTTTCCACTTCCTCTCCCCTAACACATTGAAGCTCTCAACTGTGGGTCTCTCCTTTTCTTCCATCTCCTTCATTCTTCCTCCTCTCAAACCTCTCCATTCTTTTCATTCTTTCTCTCCTCCCTTCCCTTTCAATCTTCTTCCTCCTAGTTATTTATCCACTGTGCGCCGCCTCTTCATGTAGTGGCAACAATTTTTTTCCCTCCTTCTATTGCAATAGCAATGTATTAGCGAAGAAGATGTGGGGGTTTTGAGCTCCATATGAGTTGCTTCCATTTTCCTTTGTTTCTCCCTTGATTTTTAGGTAAAGAACCATTTCTTCTCTTCATTATTACTACTAGAGTTTAGATTATGCCTCAATGAATTGAATCTATGAAACTTGCTTCATTCTTGCATCTGAAATAGGGAGAGGGTTCAGCTAGAGTTTGGTCTAAAAATAGAGAAATTTAAGCCTTCCTATATTGTTAACCACTCAATTTTTCCTTATTCTTAACTTTCTCAAGTTGGATGAAAGTGTTCTAATTTCTTTCTTGTGACTATCTAGGGAAGGTTTATGTTGAGAAGTTTTTTGAGATGGTAAATTAGTGTGTTAAATAGATTTAGAGGCTTTTATAAGCATAAGGTTCAAGAGGAATTTTCAAACTTGCAACTTGGCTTATTTTATTGTACAGATTATGTTGGCTTTAAGGTCTAGGGTAAAGGAAGACAACTTGAACAAATTTTAAGAATGGAAGTTTTAATTATATAGCTTGTGAATCGTAAGAGAATTTAAGAACTAAGAAAGGAAATTATATTGATGTTGTAACTTTAAAGGGTAAAGGGTGTAGTAAAATAAGTTAGGAAACTTATGTTAATTACGACCTAATTGTAGGTCTAAGTAGGAATGTCTTATTGTAGCATATAGAAGTTACATTTTAAAGAGAGATAATAACAAGTAAGATTAATTTGACCCTATGCCATTTAATATGTTACCTAGTGACATAAATTGTTATGGGTATTTTAAGAGGTTTTGGAGACAATCCCATATCAAGTGCTTAGTCAGATTAAAGCCTAAAAGAATTTATGGTATCACTGTATGCTATGAGTAGCTAATACTTGCTATATTCTTGCTATAAGTAAACTGTACTACTTGTTCCTTTAAGCCAATGGAATGGCAATTATGATTTCGCTACCTTGCGCCTAAAAGATAAACTTTCTTTTATGAAAAAGATTATGACCCTCGTTAAAGTTGCATTAATTATTATTATTATTTTTGAAATTGAATATCAATTATTGTTATTTAGATATCTTGCTTGTTATAACACCTTATATTTCTAGCTTATTTTATCACATATCTATACTTTACATCATACATTCCATCAAGGAGCAAGAAAAAGGAGATTAAAATAATGTATTTTCTAACGTTGCATCGCAAATAAAAATTTCATTCGATGTCACGTGGACCATGTGACCTCATACATCACATTCTCATATTTAATGACATGAATAGAACTCATTTGTATCATCAAAAGTGTCCTACATCTCGTGGAAACTAAAGGGAAGCATAAAATACATATATATTTTTTCGGCCAAATTTTCCTCATTTCTATCACAAATTTTGTAAAATCATAACTAATTCTATAAATATCAAAATCATGCATTCTTGGCTATTTTGGAAAGTTACACATGTCTATTTTATGCTAAAAATAATTCTAGACCATGAAACACAACATAGAAGATGTATGACATTCAAAATGGTCCAGAGGTCTAGCTGTCCACTGGTGCTGTCACAAAATTCTGCAACAAACTTCAAAAATATCTAATTAATTCCACAAAAATCCAATCTATGAAAATGATACCAATATGGAAAGATGTGGATGTTAGCTAAATGAAAAAAATAACTCCAAACCAATTCTGGCATACCCAGACCTCAAAACCTAATCAAATAGTACCTGAGGTCATTTGGAGCACTTAGTACTAGACAAAATCTTTAAAAATTCATATCTCCCTCTCTAGACCTCCAAATGAGGTGATTCTGCACAAGTCACTTAGAATGTCTAGTTTCTCCATATAAAATTTCTTAGCAATTGGACATCATTTGAGCCTTGTGTGATAGATTTCATTTTTGGACCTGAGTGAATAGTGACATGACCAAAATCAGAATTTTTGCTAACTTTGAAAATTTATCAAATATTCTGTAGATCTTCAAAAATTGTGTTTTTTATCTTCCCAAAAATCTCTCAATAAGCTCTAATTTTATGCCAAATCTCAGATGAAGAAAAGCTCATTTGGAGAAAAAGTGATATAGGATTCCAATATAGTCAATTTTAGCTCTATATAGGATACCAAAATGTCCAAATGGCTTTCCTTGGGATTTGGCACCTCTTAGGCAAGTCTACAAGCATACTTGTGTGAGCTACCCAAATGGTCCCAAACCTCATTCCTCTCAATTTGGCCATCTCACTTGCATTTATACATGCTTGCATCAAACTTTCAAAAAGCATAATTTGCCATTACATACACAAATTACATTCTAGCATTCACATAATATATCTTTTCATTTATACATCACATATTAATATAATTATACATGTTAAAGAGGTCACAAACTATATACAACAATGGGTTACATCATTTGACATCAATATGGCCTTAAAGAACAAAAATTCCAACACTTTAGTGTCATGCTTTCATTTCTCATGTGGTTGGCTTCCATTCCCTTGGTCTCTTAGTCCACCTAGCATGTTAGAACATTGGAAAGGAGGGGATGAGATTCAAATAATCCCAATAGCTCATCTCCCATTCAATTATACATAAAAAAAAGCAAAACAAGTCTTACAAATGCATGCATGGCATATGGGTATGTGTAATCATTCAAGAAGTAATTTCAACACTTGACCAAGTTATACATAGTATACAAAGGTTTGTCAAGTAAGTGGATTAGCCTCACCCAATTACTTGTGAATGTTGGACTTGCTTCACCTATTCTTTAAGAGGTTTTTAGACTCAACCATACTTTTAGGAGTTAACCTCACTTTTAGGAAACTCTTTACTTTGTCTCAACCAATTTTAAGGATTCTTGGCTCATTCTCACCATGGCTAAGGGTTCTTGGCCTCACCATACTCAAGCAAACCAAAACAAACATCATGAATATCATATAGAAACATAATGCATCATCATGGTACCATGGAGTAAGAGCTCATGCTAGAACATTTTTCATGGTTTAAAATACACATACACACATTCAAAGATAAGTAAAGCAAATAATCATGCATGAAAAAAGGTGGAGATAGCTACCTTGAAAGCAAACACATACTTTTTCTCTTAAATTAATGCTCCTTTTCTCGGCCTCACACACACAAAGGTGTAGGAATAATTTTGCTTGGCCTAAACACAATTTATGAAAGCTAATTAGGCTCATGAAATTAATTCTAAGGCCATACAAATTGCTTAAACTCTAACTTGACCTATAAACACTTTTATGGCTCCAAAAATGTACCTAATGAAGCAACACCCGTCAAATAAATTTTAGGATCCACTCTTTCCTTTCAAATATGATTCTTGACTCTTTTTAAGCCTCTTGGAGTCATCACACAATCAAAACTAAGAGCATAACTACATGTTGCTTCTTTAGGTCATATTATAGAATATAAGGCACCATCTCACTTTCTATGGTTTTTAAATTTTTTTTCAAGGCTTTCCTTTATATTCATTTATCATATATGACTCAAAAATGGGTTTAAAAAAATTTAAAACTCTCCCTAGCTACCCTAACCTCTATTGGTCGAGACAATGGAGGGTTTTGCTCTCCATGGACTTTGCTTTGTTTCCTTGATGGAGGAAGCACATAGGGAGATTTCTAAGGATCTTAGGAGCTCATTCAAACACTTATTTAGGCATAAGAATTAAGAGATTAAATCAGATCTTGGAAGGATCACTTGAACCCTAGAAATTGCATCTTGAAATTCCATTATTTTTTGTTAATTCTCTTTGCATATTCTTAATCTCCACACTCTTTTTCTTAAGAATCACCCTTGGTTTTGCCTAAAAACCAAGTCCTCCTAGGGTTTCTTGAGTGGGGCAAAATGGTGGAGGAAGAGGAGCAAGGGGTAGCAACCATGGAATAAAAAATTATCTTATTTTCTTGCTTTTTCTCACTTGAATCTTATCTTCTTTCGGCTCCTCTTTTCAAATATGAATGTTTCCCTTAATTTCTCCCTCAAAATAGATTTATAAGCTTCATTATAATCAAAGGAAACAAAGGAGAATGGAGGAAAAGAGGTTTGGATGGAAGAAAGCATAGAAAACTACCAAGAATTCATACCTTTTTGCCTGGATTTCTCCTTCTTCTTCTCTCCCTTTGGTGTGCCTAAACCCTAGCTCTCTCCTCTGAATTAGGGCAAAAACAATTGTGTCTAAATGAGTGAGGAGGTGGGGCACCACTTATATATAGGTGGGAGAAAGAAACACTTTTCAAAAATTCCCATTTTGTGTGACGACCCTAACTTCTAATCATTGTAATTAAGGTCAAATACGGGATTAATAATCAAAAATTGGGGTTACGAGACATTATGACTAATTTTGTTCAGAAAATTCAAGGAAATTTAAATTTTAATGTTATTAGAGTCATTAACCATATAATTATAAGCACTCATGTACTTCAGGGAAACAAACATTCATTTATAAGTCTTTGATTCTATTACCCATTAATTCCAACTCACAAGAATCTTCTCCTAATGTTTCTAAGTAATCCCTTGGGGCTACCATATAAAAAATCAAGATTTCTAGGTTAAAATGAAAGTTTGAGACCATTAGCTGTGGCTAAATGTCCTTGCGTCACGACCAATTACTTTTAGGTTTACTCCTTATTTTCACAGATTTCGCTGCAGCTAGACCTTCACTGTGGCTAACCTACATGGCGCCGCGGTGAGGAAACCTCCTAGAACCTACCTCACTTGCCTCTCACTATTGGTCACGACTAATTTCCCCTTTCGCCGCGGCTAATTCCTCTGTGGAACACCCGACAAATTCTCACAAAAGTTTACAGCAGCCAATTCCCATTTAGCCGCAGCAAATTACCCTCTGGACGACTCCAATTTTGCCTCTCTCATTTTGTCGCGGCTAATTCCACTTTCACCGAGGTGAATTGCTCTCTGGTACTTTCCTTGGGTAATTTCACCTCTATTAGCCACGGCTAATAATATTTTGGCCGTGACGAAATGCCTTTTGATCTTACAACTCCTAAAATCTTGTCTCATACTCTCCACTCTCTCTCCAATAACACCCTAAGGCCACTCTACCTTAATTTATGCAACTCTAATGGTATTTATATACCTTATTTATTCAGCTATTCTACCAATACTACTCATCCAACTACCATATGTCAACAAATTCATAGATTAATAATAGTAGAATTTCATAAGCTTCCAACAATTATCATTTAAATATGCATTCCCTTAAAGATTTTATGCATCATTGATTCAAATAAACAATCTCATATATCCCATGATGGCATTCCCAATAGTAAACCATATTATGAATTCAATAAAGTTCATACATCAGATACCATAAATTCATACATCCAAAACCAAGCTATATTGAGATTTAACTCCTTAATAAATACATTCCAACTAATCAAAATATAAACGTCAACACTTGGCAATATGAATATATGATGATACTACATTAAAGATTAACAAAATTGCATCTACTCTACTCAGATTAGCCCAAGTGTAGCTTCCTCCACACATTGCTAGAGCTTATAGATTTTCATCCACTTACTTCCCCTTATCTTTACCCGAAGGACCTTCACCTGAAAGTATAATCCCATGAAATGGGGTGAGATGCAAATTTCAGTAACCAAGGCAAATTTCATTCATATTTTCCAATTTAATCAATATATATGCATGATTTCACATAAGCATCAGAAAACATACCAGTCATACCAGTAAATGAAATAATTAGGCTATCATAATTACTATCCCATACTAGCAATTATATTTCCACATATTAAAGGCCAATAACACCGGGAGAAGCTCGTCCACGGCTCCTACTCCCCATTGAGCACAATCAAGGCTTAGTATATCTAGGGTCTAATCATAACCCGGTATCTGATAGAAGCATATGCACGAGTGGCAGCTGCACCACAGCTCCATCATGGACTCACAGGTCCAATCACAATACAATAGATAGCCAACTAATTCATTCAGCATTTCAAATTATTCATGCACCGAAAATATGAAATTAAAGCAGATATATGCATGAAATTAATATAATCCCAGTTACCTCACTTGTAGCCAATCCTCTAAGAGTCAATTGAATGTTACTTCAGCCTATGGACACAAAACCAAGTTATTACTACCCCTAATCACAATTTGTATAAGCAAACCTATCACTTAAAAATTTAAGCTATATAAGACTACTCAGAAACACTTACCCAATTACCACTAAAACCAAATTCGGATTCAGTTGAGCCTACCACAAAAACCTCAAAATAACACGTCAAATTTTGAGTAAATTCGCACAAAAATAATACCCATATTATAAATCAACTATAGGGGTCTTAAACTAGCAAAGAAAGTATCAAAATGGAGAGTTTACACTTACCTAATAACACCCTCAGCCCCAACCTACGAAATTTTACCAAGAAAATCCCAAACAACAACATTTCAGATTTTAGGTATGGTGAAAATACCCTAAATGAAAAACCAATCAGGCCAAAATGAAGAGAAAGAAAGGGGGATTAAGTTATATAACTATTACTTTAGCTGAATCTTACTCTAAAAGTGGGAAATGGTGGATTTCTTGCCCCAAACCCTAGTCTCCCTTCAAACCTCTGAATTTCTCTTTTGTGTTTCAGTAAAATGGGGAAGGGGCTGAAGTGTTTAGGGTTTTAGTTGGGTAGAAGTTGGGTCTAATGTGGGGCATGGGCTGATCCAAGGGTCTAATGGCAAGTGGGTTTTGATTTAAACCTTGTCGGACTAGCTTCAATGTGTTGGGTTGCAAACATTTAATTGGGTTAGACCAAATTTGAAGGACTACATTGATTTAAGTCTGCTCAAGGGTTATTGAGCCAATTACAAGGGTTTATACAAGTTAGGTCTTAGGTTTCTAATTCATTAAATTGAATTGGGTCATCACTAGGTGCTATCTCTTAAGCCAAGCCTCACAATAAGGGTTGGGTCTGCACCTAAAATTATTGGGCCTCCATTAGTCCCTAACCCTGACCTATTTAATTTAATTTGGGCTTAGATGGAGTTTATAACTCAATTAAACTTCAAACTCATATTAATTATTTATCTCTCTAAAATTTTTTATTTACCTAACTTGCCTAATTATTCCATATTAATTATTCTTAATTAACCCAAATCTATGATTAACACCTTAATTAATTTTGGGGTGTTACATTTTACTTTTCATTTTTGGCATTTTCATTTCTACTTTGTTTTAGCTTCTTTTTAAGAATCTTTTGTTCTATTATAAAATTTAGGTTTTTAATTTAGTGAAATGCTTTTGGAATCACTCAAATCGGAGCTAAAATCTCCCCGAACAAATTCGTCAAAGTTCGGGTACACCGACATTAGAAAATATCCACCGGAGGGGATTCAACTATTTTGGAGCTTCCCATGGTTTTCAGGGTCTTTTAGAACCCCGAGAAACTCAAAAATTTCTTTTAAAAAGTCCTCCTATGTAAATTCTAAAAATTACTCAAAATTATGAAAATGCCATTACGTTTTATAAAATTTTCGTCAAAATTTATTTTTTTATTCTAGCTCCATTTTTCTCTTTGTTTGAGCCTAGAATTCTCATTTTTAGGAGTTTAGAATATTACTCAAATTTTTTAGGACCTTAACTAATTCATTTCAAGGGACTTGCTTTGAAAATGCGCTCGTTTCTATCGTTTAATGAAAATCGGACATTACACTTGTGCACTAATTAATTATATATAAATATTAGGGTAACTACTAATTCAAATTTTTTTACCCATTCTTTTAAGTGCATGTTAATGTTAAAACTGGAAGGCGATCTATTACAAAACCTTGTAGCTAATAACAATAGTTGTTAACCTTAGTGTGCCTCGATATGAATCCCAGCTAACAAGGGTGTTGCTAGCTTCGTGTGTTGGCTACTACACATAGATCTATTTGAACTATTAAGCGTAAGCTACCCCTCTACATAATTACTTTCCTGAGGTCTAAGGCCACTTTCGTTTAAGAATGGATTAGTGGTGAGAATCCATGCTTTGCGTCTGTTTGATTTGGTTTTGTTTAGACGTGTCGATTGCATTTTCTAGGGATGATTTTTATAAAGGATGGTATATGCACATTATTGAATTTAATTGTTATAAATGAGGAAAATAAATTTAATGAATACCATGTTATTGCTTATGTTTTCAATATCAATTTCAATCTTGAAGGTAGACTATTTTTTATAATTTGTTTTTCTATCATAGTTAATATTACCTACTCATTGAGACTCAAAGTCATTCCCTTAAATTTCTTTTCTTCATAGATAGTAGTGTGAGTCCAGAACCGACCTCAACAGCATAGGAATGACCACTCCATATTGTTAAGCCTTACGTGGTTTTGCTAGGGCCTTCTTTTGTGAATGTACTCTTGAAGTCGTAATTAGATATATTGCTTCTTAGTTGTAGCTTTACTTATGCACAGGCTGGGTCCCCACTATTATTTGTTATTGTTTAGTGCTTCAGGTTGAGAGCAAAGTTCTCTTGATTGTTTTGGTTAGTGATTTGACTATTTGTAGTAATTTAGGATAGTCTTATGTTAAGGAAAGAATCTATCAAAATTTATATAAAAAGTTAGATTAACTAATATGTAGTCAATCCTTTTATGATATCGTGTGAAACTTTCAATGAAGAAAAACATCCACAAGTTTTTAAAAATTTGTATTACCTTATTGTCACACCTTTTATGCTTATAATTCTAGTTGATAGAAGGCTTATAAGTGCAACTTTCAACTTGTAGTCTATGTCGGTTATGCCCTATTCAAGGATGTAACAAAACCATTGTCAGAAAAGCATCCCCTTGAACCATACATAAATTAAAACTTCATGCATACGTCGATGTTTTAGTCCTTGGTGATAACCAACACATAACCTTCCATCATTCCACTTTTGGCAAACCTTGCACTAAAGAAGGGACATCTAGTTTGTGACATTATGCCTATGAATTCAAAACATCATATTGCACATAAGCAAGATGAGATTGCAAAACTAATCATTACAATAGCTTAGTCACAACCATCTGGATAACATGTGGATTCTCAAACACTAACCTATTGCAACAATACCAAATGAGATATAACACAAGTAATATCACCATTGTATACTCTTCCACTTGATGCATAACTTGAGCAATTTGAGAGAAATAAATCTGAAGCCATTCTAAAGGGTAAAGTTGATCTACCTTTAAAGACAATGGGGATCCAAACCAAACAGCTTGTAAGAATTGAATAAAGTTAAAAATGCATCATGTTTTATAATTTATTCATATTGAATGTTGAAAAATTTCAATCATTCAACCAAAATCACCATTGCACTCTTTCAAGGGAAAACTCCAAAGATGTTACCCCTATAAACATATTTACAAAAATTCATTTAAGTGCCAAGATATTCTTTTCCACTTTATTTGGTTAAATTACCTTAGCCTAGCTAGAACTCTATTTATACACCAGTCATAACCTACTTTACACATTGGAGTTTAGTTTGTTCACTACTTCATTCCTACTCCTGCTTAACACTATCTAGGCTATTATCTAAAATTTTATAATTGATTCACTTTACAATTTTTCTAAGTTCAATTCAACACAAGACGTTGTTGATTTAATTACTTTATTACTTAATTAATCCTTATTCTTGTATAAGTTTCACTTTTACTTGTTCCTTAATTTCTTACTATGAAACTTAACACTTCACTTGCCAACTACCTCAATTTTAACTCACCATATGACAGTTAATTTAGTTACCTCATTACTTAGCAATTCCTTACTTTCACGTATTGGGACACCAAATAACAAAGTTTAGGCTTTAAGGCTTGCCAAATTATCTTTTTTATTTATTTATTTTTAATTATTTTTAATTATCATCATCATTATTTGTTCATTTATTTTTAACATTGACCTTAATTATTTCTTAATTAATTTATTGCTTACGGTAAATTCTTAATTCAAGCTCCAATATTCTTGATTTTATATTTCAAATCACTTAGCCTTAATAAATAAAACAAAAAATATGAAGTGGATTAACCTTACGGTGGCGTAACAATTTAGGAAGTGGATTAATCTCTCCTAGTCATAAATGGAAATCAAGCCACAAGAGAACACTTACCAACGCGTCTTGGAACCTAGAACCCCTTTTCCACTCCTTCAACAATGCATCTTCACTAGAAATTCTTCTCAAAAGTTCAAGACCCGCACTAGGACTGAAAACAGAATTTATAAGTAAAGGCCCAGTTCTCTGGGCTGCTAAAAGTATAGAAGAAGAAGATTAAACTTTTAAAATTTCCAATCCATGGAGGAATTTATAAGCTTGCCTGATTGTTAGAATTTCAAGTCAACTGAAATAAAGCTTTGGAAAATAAAGAGAAAGAGAGCAAAGGCAAGGCTCAAATCGTGTATCACAGAACAAAGCACAAAACAGGGGAGCAAAAGTGCAGAACAGAGGAGGAAGGAACGCTGAACTTCTTAACAAAATAGTAGAAACCCAGATAGTGAAAACACTTACTTTTGAAAACGAAATTTGATACTAAAACGAGTGAAGAGTCTTTGGGAGTGATAGTAGAATCAGTTGAGCAGAAGTTCCGAAGATCCCGCGGACCGAGTAGACGCAAGACTGGAAACTTCAAGGGAAGAGGAGTGATGACGCTAATGCAGAAAAATACCAGAAAAGGACTACATTGCCGCTGATGCACTGGCTCAAAATTAAGAACAATGGCTATGAAGTAGCAACAACCCTTAAGGACGAACCAGAAAGAAAAAGAAGGAAGATGGAACCAGGTCCGAAGCTTCGAATGACAGCGATGCGGGGGCAAACTGAGGAAGAAATGCAGCGAACGAAAATGAGGCATGGGAAGGAGGAGACTTACATGATCATAGTAGAAAGAGGGAAGAGGATCAAAGACGCAGAGTCAGGACAGGGAGTGACACACCAAAAGATGCAGTAAGGAGAAGTATAGGAAGTGTACGAAAGAAGCTGAGAAACACGTGTTCAATTTCAAGGAAAAAAAAAATTCTGGGGCTTTGTTAGCAAAATTAAAAATATGAAGGCCTAGAACATAATTTATAACATATGGTCACCTAGTCACTTAACAACATAAAGGGGAAACAAAATGCATTCTACCATCCAGCAAAGAAAAGTAGAGAAGGGAATGGAAGAGAAAAAGAAAGAAAAAAATAACGACATGCATGGCTTCACATAGGCTAGTAGGACACAGGCTATAGGGATTTTAGACAATTCTTATATGACCACTAGAGGTATGGTCAAGGCTTCAATCTTATTTTTTCCTAATGGATTTAAATTGGCCTCATATTTAATGTTTCAATTTACTTGAGGTAAATAATTATTTAAATTAATTCTTTCTTTCTAATCGAAGCTTTAAGCTCCAAAAATAATTCTAATTCAAAATAATTTAATTTAATTTACTCAAGTCTCATTATATCCCATTGGGATTATTACATTCTGTTCCCTTTAAAAAAATTCAGTCCCCAAGACTCACTCAATATTGATTACATCTACTAGCATTACGTTATGTGACAAAGACGCATACACAAACAGCTTACATAGATACACAGACGGATGCAAACATTGTGCACTGAGGTCCAACCAATAAATGACCCTTCCTAGGTGCACTTCCAGCGTCCATCACGAGCACCATACAAATACTATCATAGTTATAAGTTGCTCGAATTTCCCCTTTAGCGTACACACATTAACTACCGTGTTAATCAATTAACTTAAGCAACATTGCTTTGACAATCAAATATCTCAACGGCTGCATTCTATATAGTTGCAGACAAAAATTTCCACAAAAATTTTATTCAAATCAACATCTCAATGGGAAGTAAGTGAATTCCTTCCTAACTTGGTTATGACGTTTTAAAATTTTCTTTGTTTCCCGATTGTGCTGTTACACAAGGTCATTCCTTGTGAGAATCACGAGAACTACCGTCCAAGCTATTAGGGAGAACACTAGATTTGGTTAAGCACCTCCCAGAGATGGTAAACAATAGTGAGTGAAATCTAGCCTAGCTTTGGGCTAGAGAACATACTAACATCATGTTTAATAATTAACCAATAACTAGGCAAGTAGACAGAAATTAGGTTCAATTATTATTACTGATTTAAACTGGAGGCCGACCCAAGATCATGTTTAACTACTGAAACAATAACAATTGCCTATTGGCTTTCTATCCTAGTAAGACTAAATACAACACAGGTTATACCAAGACTATGATAAGAAACAATAACAACCATACATTTTAACGTCAGGGTACATTTGCATGCCAAAGTTCCATCTCTTATCTCCCTTAACATGAGGAGGGGGACCCTTGAACGGTACTTAACAAGGTGTATCAAATTCTACCAAGAAATTCAGAATTCAAGATTTCAATTCCATTCAAACTAACTCTGGTTGCTAATCCCTCCATTATCTTTAGAGAACTTCTTAGGTAAAGAAGTAAAGAGGCATTCACTCACTGCATCAAAACTTTACACCAATACAATGTGGTCTTATATATCGGTGTCCACTCATCACTACTTGATGGGGAACAAAAAAGTTTCGCCATAGATTGATCCGAGTTACATTGAGGCTCCTTCCTCTTCATTTGTCTCTAGGCAATACCATTTCAAATCTTACTCCACTTAACTATCATAAAATCACATGTTAGCTTAACTACACGGAACCATAAACTAGGCTAAAATCAATAAACAATATGATTTGGTTTGATAAGATACTTGTTATCAGATAAGTCGAGGGAAGACGGGGAAAGCAAAACTTACGCAAAGACCACACAACATATAACAAGGCAATTGTAACATGTAGAAGAACTTCAAACGAAATTCACAGGAGAAGTAGTAGAATACCATGAACAATTTGAACAATGCACTCCACTTATTCAAAAGACCTTATATAAGTTAGGAGCTCATTGAAAGCGGTATTACTCTGCCACTTCTGTTCTATGTGTGATGGTTATCACATCGGGCTAACATCTCCTGTATCCCTTGTTAGTTGGGGCGATAGCTATAATGTACTAAGAGCTAACAAAATTATTTGATTAAATATGAATGCAATTAGAAACTTGGAATTTGAGAAACCATAATATTTCTCAAAATAATAAAATGCAAGGGGGGAAAACATAAAATAAGAAAGCATGCAATATGAGGATGTTATCTACTTTGAATGACGGCATAATGATCTTGCCCCTCGCTCTTTCAAAAATTAATCTATTGAGAGTTGCATGAGAAATTCCCTAAAATATCCATAACTTAAAATCATCACCATGATTTCCCATAATTAAATTCTTCTCTAGAATGTTTTTTGTGAACCATCAAGACATAGCCCAGGTAAACGGAAATTCCTAAGACTTAGCTAACCAAAATAATAAATTTAAAAAAGTACAACAATAAAGCACTCTCAAGCATAACCGAATTAAATTGCAATTTAAAGGCTTCACATATCTTGTTTTCAACTTGATCCCAAAAAAATTAATCAATTGCTTGCTCAGAAATCTTTTCTTTCATTTTCTTTCTGTTTCTCCTCATTTATTATACTCTTGGCTTGCATTTTGCTATTTCTACTCAAGTAATTTGCTGCAAGACTTCTGAATTTGGCTTATACGTGGCATAGCCAAGTCTAGCGTAAATGTGACGCTTCCTTGTTGACTTTGGTAGCCTAACTTTTTGCCTAGTCTTCACGCCAAACGCTAACTCGGTCAACAATGCAACTGAAATTCCTATAAATAATAATACTTTGGACATTTGTAGGAGGCACTTGGATTAAGACAAGTGAACCAAAAAAAAATTTGTTTGGCTATTAATTGCAGTTAATAAGAGTGAAAAAATGCACCTCTGTGAGATAATTTGGGGTAATTTTTATAGTTCAATTGAAATACTTTTGTGTCTGCACTTATTTTTATTTTTATCATTCCGTCAAATTTTTCTTTTCACAATTGTTATACATATAAATATATATATATTAAATTCCAACAATTTTCTTCACTTTCTCCCAAAGTGTGTAAAACGTTGTGGGTCTAGAGAGATATAATTGTCCGTTGTTATGGTCCACTAAAGTTCTATCCATAATGGGCTAGTTCTTATTCGTATCAAAGTTTTATCCAGGTTACACTAATCGTAGGGCACGGGCTAGGGCCAGACTGGCTGATAGTAATTTCTAGTGGGAGTGTCTCACTCTTGAATCTTTCTTGACGTTGGAACCCTAATTTTTGCCTAATCTTCACACGTAACTCTACTTGGTCCACAATGCGGCGAAAAGTCTTGTAAATAATAGTATTCTTTGAATATTTGTAGTAAGCATTTCGATTAAGACATGTGAGCGTACTCTTTAAAAAAAAAAGTTGTTTGGTTACTTCTAGTTAAATAAAAAAATTTTATTAATAGCCAAACTAATTTTTTCTTAGTAATTGAACTCTAAAATAAGAATACTTCTAGAAGTAGCCAAACAATTTTTTTTGTAAATAAGAATATTTTTAGTGACACAGTTTATTATATTATTATAACATTTTATTTATAAATACATGAGAATAAATAATAAGAATTTGTAAAGTTTGCATAATTAAAATTTTTAAAATTATTATCATAAGCATTATAATTAATAATTTATATAAATTATATTATACAATAATAGCTCATTTAAATATTTTAATTTTTAGTGAATGGAAGATGGCAAATTTAAGACGTTGAGATTTCAGTCTTAGCCATCAATGTGGACAAATGACGTTGAATATAAAGCTAACACTGCATATCTAGTTCTTTGGTATGTGGCTTCGTCTGGCTGATTCCTTCCCCATTGCCAAAATGATGCCCTACAATGTCATCATCAATTTTCTACTCTGCATAGCTTCGCAAACCTCATTGCCAGCTAGAGCTACCAAGGCCACGGGGTCTGAGACTGACAGACTCGCTTTGCTTGCTCTAAAGGATAAGCTAACCAATGGCATTCCAGAAGCTTTGCCTTCATGGAACAATTCTATCCACTTCTGTAAATGGCAAGGTGTTTCATGCAGTCCCCGTCACATGAGAGTCTCTGCTTTGAATTTGACAAATCAAAATTTGGGTGGGACTCTTGCCCCAGCATTAGGTAATTTAACCTTTCTTAAACTACTCAATCTTTCCTATAATGGATTGCGTGGTGAAATTCCCAAACAAATTGGCTGTCTTAAACGGTTGCAGCTTCTCAATTTAAACTATAATTATCTCGAAGGAGAGGTCCCTATAGAGTTAGCTAACTGTTCCAAACTCCAGCAAATTTTCTTCCAGTCTAATTATTTGACTGGTAAAGTTCCATTCTGGTTTGGATCTAGTCTTACTGCGTTGTCTATTGGGGCTAATAAATTTCTTGGCACTATTCCACCTTCCTTGGGAAATCTTTCATCACTATTGCGCATGTCTCTTGCACAAAATAATTTGGAAGGAAGTATACCTGAATCTCTGGGTGGGTTGTCAAATTTGTACTTGCTCTATCTGGGTAATAATAGTTTTTCTGGTATAGTCCCTCCTTCACTTTACAATCTTTCCCACATGGAATATTTCGATCTTTCTTTAAACCGCTTGTCTGGAACCATTCCATCAAATATAGACCTTGCTTTCCCTAATCTTCGAGAGTTTGTTGCTGGAAAAAAACTTGTTAACTGGAACTATTCCATCTTCATTAGCCAACATCTCTCAGTTGCAAATATTTGACATATTTGATAATGATTGTAGTGGCCCAGTCCCTACCTCTTTGGGAAGACTGCAGAACCTTAGTGAATTAATCATCGATTTAAATAATTTTGGGAGTGGAGGATGTCATGATTTGAATTTCCTCTCGTCATTAATAAACTGCAGTCAATTGCATTTGTTAGCTATGCAACAAAATGGATTTGGTGGTGTATTGCCAAATTCAATTGGGAATTTCTCTTCCCGACTTGATTTTCTTAGCATGGGAGTCAATCATATCTCTGGAAGTATACCCGAAGAGATTGGGCAACTAGTTAACTTAACTTTTCTTTATTTAGGAAACAATTTTCTTCAAGGCACAATTCCAGTTTCGATTGGAAAACTTAATAATCTTGGAAAATTGCTCTTGGACAGAAACCAATTATCTGGAAAAATTCCTGATGTCCTTGGAAATCTTACTATGTTGTTTGATCTTTATTTGTTCAACAATAATTTTGAAGGAAGCATTCCAATTACCCTCAAACATTGCAAGGGCATGCAATTCTTGTACCTTCAAAAGAACAACTTGAGTGGTAATATACCCAATGAAATATTTGGGGAGCAAGAAAGCTTAATAATTCTTGACATATCCTACAATTCCTTGACTGGTCCCCTTCCATCTGAGTTTGGTAACTTAAAGCAACTGGTGGAATTAGATCTTGGTGAAAACAAGTTATCTGGTAATATTCCAATGGAACTTGGGCAATGTTTAGGGTTGTCAAAGATTAATATGAGTGGAAACTTCTTCCAAGGAAATATTCCCTCATCCTTTAGTTCCTTAAAATCCCTCGAAAGTTTAGATCTCTCCAAAAATAACTTGTCAGGCACAATCCCACGTGAACTAAAAGATCTTCCAATGTTAAAGACCTTAAACCTATCTTATAATCATTTTCATGGTGAGGTTCCAAAAGGAGGAGTGTTTGATAACATCACTACGATTTTACTCATAAGAAATGAAGGTCTTTGTGGTGGAATACCTCAACTAAAGCTACCTACATGCCCAACTAAGCACAAGAAGCCTTTCAAAACTATAATCCTCATCATCATGTTAAGTGGTGCTCTTATCTCTTTTGCAATTGTTATCACTATTTATTTGAGAAGAAGGCCAAAAAAGTTGTCTTCCTCCCCATCTCCTCCGCAAAATGCACACTTGAGGGTTTCTTATAAAGAACTACATGATGCAACCAATGGATTTTCTTCATCCAATTTGGTTGGCACAGGAAGCTTTGGTTCTGTTTACAAAGGAACTCTTCACCACTTTGAAAGACCTATTGCTATAAAGGTGCTAAATCTTCAAACACATGGGGCATCAAAGAGTTTTATCACTGAATGCAATGCTCTTAGTAAAGTCCGACATCGCAATCTTTTGAAGATCTTAACTTCATGTTCAAGTGTTGATTATAAAGGTGTTGACTTCAAGGCTCTGGTTTTTGAGTTCATGCCTAATGGGAGCTTGGAGAACTGGTTGTTAACTAATAAACAAGGTGAATGTAGAAATTTATATCTAAATTTTGCACAAAGATTGGATATTGCTATTGATATTGCTCATGCTTTGGATTATCTTCATCACGATTCTGAGGAAGCTATTGTTCATTGCGACATTAAGCCAAGTAACGTTCTTCTTGATGATCACATGGTTGCTCACTTAGGAGACTTTGGGTTAGCTAGGCTCCTTCATGAAGTTACAAGCTACTCTAGTAGACATCAGACTACTTCCTCAGTAATTAAGGGAACTATTGGGTATATTCCTCCAGGTACGACTCTCTTTATGTTGTTAAAATCATGTTTTTCAATTAATAATGTTTTTCAATTAATACTTTCTTTGTTTTCTCAAGATTATTAAAAAATTTGTTCGAAGTTTGCTAAAAATAAGAGTAGCTACTAATAAAATTTGAACATTAGTCAAAAAGATATGGCAAACCCTCAGTTTTGCCCCTAGAATAATCTTGACTATTCTGTGGTTTTATATTGTCTAAAGAATTAATGTTTTGCCAGAGTATGGAGAAGGAGGCCCAGTGACAACACAGGGTGATATCTACAGCTATGGGGTTCTTTTGTTGGAGATGCTCACTGGGAAGAAGCCAACAGATAACATGTTTAATGAAAATCTAAGCCTACCTAAGTTCTGTAAGTTAGCATTGCCAGAAGGAGTCACTGAGATAATGGATTCAAGTTTGCTTGTCCTATTTGATAGAGACCACAGGGAGGTTATGCAGAAGTCAATGATGGAACTCAAAATTCGAGAGTCTTTAGTGAGCTTTGCTAGGATTGGAGTGGCATGTTGTGCAGAATTGCCTAATGAACGATGGGCATAAAAGATGCTTTAGTGGAGTTGCTTGCAATTAAGAAAAGGTTGTCCACATTAGGTATCAACTTTGTCATACCAAATTAACTGCATTTGTCTAGACATATAAATATAGCTAGCTTTTGAAAGTAATTGTTTATGTATTAAGTGTTTAGTAACGAGAAAGACTTGAATTTTTTATTTAAATAGACAATTTATAGTTTTGCTAAAATTACTATTGTCTTTTTTTTTTTTTTTTTGCCTCATGAATTGGGTGAATCTTTGGTATTTTTAGTAGAGCAGTGGACGGGGTTTCAATTTTTGGAAATTCTCTAGCCTATAGTGTTTAGAAATTTAAAAAGCCTTTTAAACTCTATCAAAAAGAAAATTTTTGTATTTAGGGAAAATTACATATTACCCTCCTGAGAATTTATCTAAGTTTGATTTTTTTAGATAACTAAAACTAAAAATGTTATATTTAAAGCTAGGGATCCAACTTGGATTAAGATAATTAGATAAATATATAATAATGTATCACAATTGCTTGTCTTTGATATTTAAAAAATGTTCTCGCCACCACGTTTGTCAATAAATATTAGGATGATTAAAAGAATGCTAACAGCTCTTTTAGACTTCTACTAATATAGTGTTTTATTTGTTAAGGCATTATACATGTAGGCTATATTTTGACATAAAACTCCAAAATAATAGAAAGATATTTTTCCTTACAAAAAAGAAAAAAGGGGGGGGAAGGAAATCCGTGTTCCTCATACTGATTGAGATCACACTGTACTGGGATGTCCTTTTGTTGGGCAATATAAAACCAGTTATAGAAAATGACAATTAAACCTTCACAGGCCGTAAATTTTCCCTACAAAGCACACAAATTACAAAAGAAAAAAAAATCTTTACAAACACATTTTAAAAAAAATTATTTCTTGCCGTCTCATTTCTTTTTCTAACACCGAATCTATCCATCTAGGACTCTAAATTGTTCTCATCTTATGTGAATCGACCTAGTCAATTTGGCATTTTTTAATATTAAGCAATTATTTGTACCAGTGGCGAAAAAAGAAAGAGTAAATTAGCCTAATATCCTTTGAAATTTGACTAAATTATACTTGATATCCTTTTTGTTTCAACAATTATATCCAACTCTTTTTCAATTAATTTTTTCAATAAAGTTAACTTTTTATACACAATCAATTTATGTTTTTTCTCTAAAAATAAAATTACTTAATTGCTTATTATCATATTAAGAAGAAATCATAGTTTCGCATTTGAAATTTAAAATCAGCTTAGCTTCCTTTAAAGATATATTCAAAATAAAATAGCAATATCTTGTTGTGAAAAAATTAAACACATTAAAAGAAAAGTTTCTATAACATATTTCAAAATGTTAGGGGATTCAAGTGTATTTTTTTAAAAAAATATTAAATATAATTCAATCAAACATTAATGCAATTTATTCAAAATAAAATATTCGTACTATCGACTATAGTAGACAATTCAACTCTTTGTTTCTATAAATACATGTGATGGGTTAGTGTAGTGCGTGCATACAAAAGGCAAATTGAAATTGTTGCTGTCCGTTGAATTATATGGTAGCACTCTAATCATTAAGGCTATTCTGCTTGCTTTTATCGTTTTCTATGACTAGCTTGTTACCCTCATAAATGATATATATTGGGCAAGACATGCAAATGACAACTAACTAAAAAATCTAACTTCTCTTTGAAATGTTTGATTTTTGCTGTGATTGGTTTGTCTTTGACATTATATAATTATATATATATATATATATATAAAATATCCAAATAGGTAGGCAGCCAAGAGGGATTTGCTTGAATTAAATAAATTATTATGAGTAGATTATATTAATCTCTCCTAAAGTTTATAAAATTAACACTAATAATCATTTAAATCTTATTTATATAGAAATAATCTCTCCTCTATTAACTCTATTAACATAATGGTCAACAAAGATTACAATCCAAAAGTTGTGGCTAAAAGTACTTTTTGTAAGGAAATTCCTAAATCGTTGCTAAAAGTTGTCATTAAATTAATATTTTTTATTTTGTTAAAACTTTCAGTGGCAACACAATAGCTATTGCCACCAAAAGTTTTTTATGGTTACAAAATTGCAGCCACCTTCCTTGAGAAATCTTTCATCACTATTGTGCATGTCTCTTGCATAGAATAATTTAGAAGGAAATATTTGTTTGGAACCATGGCATCAAATATAGACCTTGCTTTCCTTAATCTTCGAGAATTTTTGCTGGAAAAAAATTATTGATTGGAACTATTCCATCCTCATTATCCAACATCTCTTGGTTGGAAATATTTGATATAATTTGTAATGATTTTAGTGGCCCAATCCTTACCTCTTTGGGAAGACTACAGAACCTTTGTGAATTAGTCATTGATTTTAATAATTTTAGGAGTGGAGGAGGTCGTGATTTGGATTTCCCTTCGTCATTAACAAATTGTAGTCAATTACATATGTTAGCTTTGGAAGTAAATGAATTTGGTAGTGTATTGCCAAATTGGATGGGGAATTTCTCCTCCTGACTTGATATACTTGGTATGGAATCCAACCTTATCTCAAGAAGCATACTTGAAGAGATTGGGCAACTAGTTGGCTTAATTCATCTTAATATGAGAAGCAACTTGTAATCTCTAATTTTCGTTAAACGACGAAAACGGATATATTTTTAAAGTAACTTCTCCGAAACAAATTAGTTAAAGTCTCAAAAAATTTAAGTAACACTCTAAATTCTGAAAAATAAGAATTAATTTTGACAAAAAATTTACGAAACGTAAGTCTATAGTAAACTTTGATGATGATGTTATCATATATTTAGTTCATTTGGTATGTAAAATAGAAAGAAAAATATAAAAAAATAATTTTATCGATAATTTTTTTTATTTTTACTTTAATTTAAATTTTAAAAATAAACATTATTAAATAATAATTATAGTAACATAACAGACATTATACATGATTATATAAAAAACTTTTCTACCTTATGCAGTACCAAATGCCTCCTTAAGTGATAGCAGTAGTAGAAAATTTCTGATAAAAAAACTAAGGATTGTCCCCCAAAAAAAAGTAGCAAATTAAGTATAAAATAAAAACAAATTTCTTATTTATTTATTTTTAAATTTAAAAAATTAAAGTAAAACTTGAATAGTTATAAAATTTTTTCTTTAGTTTTCTTTTTTAACAAAACAAACAGAAGATTTTTTTTTTTCTTTTGAGTTAGAAAACATTATCAATGAAACAATCAAGCCCTAAGGCATCATCCAATCATATTAATGAATACTATTACACAATTCTGCAGTGTTTTTTTTTTTAAAGAAAGGGGGGGGGGGGTGGGGGAGATAGTGGGCACCATATTAGACTACGAAGCATAATGGCTGCCAAACCAAGTTAGCAATTTGCAGAACAAAGTCATATAACACTGATAAATAAGGCTCCCAACTCAAGAACAGTGGAGATTGGAGAATGACATATTGTACAAATAATATCAAAATTTAAGATCAACCCAGTTGATGATTCATCCAAGGTATATAATAAGCATGCTTTCATTAATGTTCTGCTTCTAGCTTAAGCAAGAGCAAGAACAGCAGAATAAACTACTGGAGAAAAAAAAAATGCATGAATTAAGGTTAGGTGTTCCAGTTCAGACGACATACAATAATGGGTAACCAAGTCAACTATAATGTATATTGTAGTTGATATCTGCGAAGCCAATCTTCACCCTTTTCATAATAATCCTTCCTACTGAAAGTTTGTGTATGAAACTGTGAGGCTGAGGCATAAGCAGAGGCCCCCCTCCATGCATCCATAACTGGATCCAATGCTCTAACTATTTTTATAGGTGATCCGCACGGTCTAATCATGCGAATCCCAGCTTCCAGGCGTTCAATCATACCAGGAAAGAGAGAACTTCCTCCGGTCACAAGTATTGAATCAGTTAGTCTCTCTTCCAAACTTTCATCCTTATATGGTAACCTCCTTATTGAGACCCCAGCCATCTCATCTAATCCTACCTGATCAACGCCAATCCAGTTTGGATTGAACAAAATCTCAGGGCATCTGAATCTTTCGACCCCAAGAACAATCTGAAAATCTTCCTTGGCGAGAGGACGAAAACGTGGCATCTCAGCCAATTGTCCGTTTCCATTTTCTAGCTTTGGTACAAATGTTGGATCCAAGTCCTAACAAAACAATTCAGCAAATATTTTCTGCGAGTTATGCATCAAGAGTCATATACAAGCTAAATCTTACACAAGCACGAAATCATGCACTGCCCAAACAGAGTAGAAGTTTCTCGTTATAAAATAAGCAGAACTAACCTGGAGCCTAGAAGAGATGCGGGCCAATTCTGCCTCATCCTCATCTGGTCCCTCATCGTCATCATCGATATCTTTACTCATCAATCTGTAAAGTTGCCAATCTTCATCTTTGGCACCGAATGTATCCTCACCTTTACCACGATCGAAGGCTGCAGTTGTCAAGAGGCGCATTCTTTCCCTTTGAGCAGCATTTAGTCTCTCACCACGGCCAACACCACCAGACAAATTATTTCCATTTGTGTGGCTTCCATTTGTCTTAAGTCGTTTTCGTTGGTCAACTTTTTCTGATAGATCCTTGTATCTAGCATGCAGTTGCTCCAGGTACAGCTCTGGGTTCTCTCTACAGTAAGAATGAAAGAAAATTAGCAAGAGAAGTTCAGAGCACAAGAAGAATACTTTAATCATTCAAAGCCTTGTGAAGATTGCAGTCATGCTTTGAACAAAACCAGTGTCCTCAACATAAATTATGGAATATACCACAGTAGATGCTTTTCTCTCCTCTCTCTTTTGCTGATTTTACTTGGGTGAACATAAGGAAAAGCTCCTTTAATGGCATAAGCCAGCTCTAAACAAAATAATTTACAAATAATAAAAGCATAAAACATACAGGCGTTTTTCCTCCTCTAGTTGTTGTCTCCTCTCTCGTTGCATTTCCTCCTCATAGCGTTTCTGTTTCGATCGCTGCCGCCCTTCAGACATGGATTTGAGTGACAACTGCTTCTTCTTTTCAATGAGCTATTAATAGAGGACATCCCAGGAACACTGTCAAACTCAGCCATATAGAGAAAAGTATGCAAAGGAAAGATTGAAAATTTTGCCATATCAAAAGTTGTAAGCAAATATGACACTGGGCAAACATTTTTAAATGTAAGTTTAAAGGGTAGGAGGTAGACAGTAATCTCAACTTATTGATGCATGAGATTAAGATTAGATGTTTAATACAAAAATGACCTGCTCTGGGGTTAGCATGTCATCAGGGATGTTTATAAGAGAATACTTCTCGCTAGTAGCAGAGTCAGCCTTTTCAGTTTCAGCTTGTTCACTCTTTGGTTCACCTTTTGCTTTCCGTAAAGATTGTACAACTTTGTTACGGGCAGATTCTATCTCTTGCTTAGAGACATAGCCAGTATCTACTAGGAAAGATGGAATGTCACTCTCTTCTACTTGTTCAAGCTGCTGTAAGAGAAACTCCAAACCATGCAATTCATTTTCCAGTTCATTTATTCTGGATGATCTCTTTGCCTCAGCCATTTCTCGCAACCTTTGACCTTGTTTCTCTCTAATTGCTGCCTTTCTTGCAATCTCTTCCTCAGAAGGAGGCTCCTCAGTTGGTGGCGGAACCCAAGGGAGCTGCCAATATCTGGTTTTCACTTCAGCTTCCTTGACTCCTCTCTATTAGATCATTGATAAAGTTAACTTTTAAAGACAGTCAAGCGATTTAGAAGGAAAGGAAACCCACTTCTTACCTGAAACAACCGAGCTTCAGAAGCATAATCCTGTGCAATGTAACAATGTTCCATCTTTAGGTCTTCAACCTTTTCCCATGTAAATCTAGCCCTGTATTGAAAATTTGATAAATACAACAAAATCCTACATATGTAGTACTGAGAATAATAGAAGCATAATCCAGGTGATCTGATACTCACAAATGGTAGGGATATTTAAGTGAAAGAAGTTGCTTTAAATAATCAGTCACATGGAAGCCACCAATATTAGTACGGCAGCATCCTTTATAAACAGGTTCCCCATCTACAAACTGGAAAATTAAAAAAAAAAAATTTGTGGTTGTCTGAATCCTATTAGAAACTCTAGTATATAGCAGAACCGACTACTGGACAAGATAGTGCTTAGTGCATATGCTTAAGTTCAATTTGCCGCTAATACACATGATAACTATCTTGGAAAATAATTATACAGATTAAGATTCTTATTATGACATAAGACTAGGAAGTCTACCACAATAGCAAGGAGCAAACCATGCATACTGATAAAAAATTACATGCAACTGATGCTTAATGAACACATACTTGCAACAGAACAAAAAGGGTTGTTTTTATCACATGATCAGTCTAGCAGGAAACCATGCAGAGGACAAGATGATTTACTAATAGTTTACACGATAGTGTGAAGCAAAATGAGATAATATGTGCACATATAACTAAAATGTGTCTGTGTGTGTGTATTAAATGCAGAGTGGTATAATCACTGTTTATGACAAAAATAATGAGAACTTTTCCTTGATATATCAAATGCTTAAATTTAGTAAATACCATAGAAAGCATACCGGAATCACATGGGTCGTGGTAAATCCAGGACACATAGCAAGACCATCTTTATTGCAAATTCCATGGTGTTGATTATACTTATAGCTGAAAGCTGCATCAACCCCAAAGGCTGCCGTGACACAGAAAAAAGATGGATTGCTTTGTCAGTGGAATATTGTGTATAGCATCTCAGATGGAATAGAGACATGCTGCACCCCTCACTGGGTCCAAACCAGTACAAGTCATGTGAAAAGGCACTAAAACTGGTATCTTGCGGCTTCACTTAGAAAATGGTTTTCCATTCAAGGGTAGACTGAGTGGTACAGATTGGGAAAGCAACAAATAATTCAACTCTTCTGATACTACTAAGGCAGCTTGTCAAAGATGATGAAGTTTCTTAAAGGGTTAGAAAAGTACTAATACCTATTGATGGAACTCCATAAGTCTCAAAAAGAAGTTCTGCCATTTTACCACGAGACTGAACCGGATTGCACACACATTCTGTGATCAGGACAGGATGATCAATCTGCTCTGGCATTAAACATAAAATAAAAAGGAGTGAGTCAACAAGCAAACCAAAAGTTTCACTAGCACGTCAAATTAGAAGTAGCATTACTAAAAATCCAAAATTTAATATCCCAAAGATATAAAGCATCTAACAAAACCATAGAAGAAAAGATATCCAATATAGATAACAAGTTGAAAGGAAAAGATAAATGAAAAGAACTGTTAATCCTATGTTCATACCTCTGATCCATTTGCACCAATCCGTTCAAATCCAAAGTCAAGAATCTATATATGAAAGAAACGGTTAATAATACCATCCTCAACAAATCCTTCAAAAAGAATGAAGCATATAAAAACATTTGGATGTGCATGGCCTTATTTCCATGTAAAATATACTTTTCTGCTGAAATTACAAAATAGGAATATCTAAGCTATAGAGAGAGAGAGAGAGAGAGAGAGAGAGAGAGAGAGAGAATAAAACAAAGAAAGAAACTATTAAGACAGTTCCCCCTCCTTCATTATAAGCCTATATTTCTATATTCCATTGGTAACCACGTATACTTTACTTCATACTAGGAAAAGAAACCTTTGAACAAAACATTGGTGTCATCAAAGGGGTACAATATGAAAATGTCACCCAGCATAACCTGGCCTGGGCCACCACTGTCAGTGTGCAAGACAGGAATTAATAAATAAGATCTTGAACAGATGCAAAGGTTTAATCAAGGAAAAGCTAAGTACAAGTCTTGACTAACAAAACATTTTTTTTGAGTGCTTTGCTAGAAGACAAATGGAAAATTAGGACGTTTACAATGTTGAGGGGACATAAAAAGTGAAAACCAAACTTTTGAGCCATGTTCAAACTCTTATACAATATTTCTAGATATTAGAATGATTTAGGTACTCCTGCAGAGGAAAAAAGAAGACAGATTTTACTCATTTTATTTATTTAGAACTGAAAATCCCAAGGTAGAGCCATGACTGCTCTGTATTGATTCCTGGAGATCTATTGGTTAATATAGGGATGTTTCAGTAACTTAAAACAATTAAACAGCACGGCGTGGGTCCGAATGGTTTTCTTTAGGAATAAAAACACAAGTCATGCCACAATCTGTTGCAACTTGTAAGGCAATTGCAATTTCTAATTCCTTGAAAAATCTTGCATAACAGGCAGAGGTAATGACAAAATGAGACTACTTAAAGAGATGAAGATAAGTAGTTTTAACTTTTAAGAAGAAATTTACAATCGGAGCAAATGAAGAAGGAAAAAATAGATCACCGCTTAATTAGGAGAGCAGCCCCATATGCACTTGGCATACATGACAGACAGAATTAATAAAACATGAAAGACTACCTGATGATCAGAAGTAATGGAATGCTAAACATATCATACATCTACCCGAAAGGACTAAACCACTATCACTCCCATAGTCATAAATAATGTAACAAAAGGAAGCTTACGTATTCCATTATTTCAAATTGATAAACAACATTGCTATCGAATGCTGAGCGTGGTCCAGAGCGAGTGCAGTCAAAGTATTTCATTAATGCTGGATTATGATCACCAACAATAGTAACAGTTTCGCCTGCGTTACAGAATGTGAAAGAACAATTATTCATTATGTTACTTTGTCTTCTGTATTTTGTTGATTATTAGGTAGGCAAAGAGGGTCAGGGTTAAGATAGAAATTGTAAAATGTAAAATATCAGGCTATTAACATTAATGCAGAAATTAGAAAAGAAAAAAAATTTGTCATAGAAAAAAGTTACAAAAGTATTAATGCAAACGAATGAAAGCAACAGGCACATATATCACTTTTTCCATTGCTTAATACTAACAACAATCCTTTTTTTTTTAAACTCATACCAAATTATTTTTACCTTCTCTTAGAGCTTAGTTGAATTTATCACTTTAGTTCCTCCTAATAATCTTTAAGAATAAAGAGAGAACAACAACGCAATAAACATTAATGAAGAGAAAAAAAAAAAACCCAAAAACACACCCCCTCATCTAGAAGCTCTTCCAGCCCCTCTTCCAGACACATACGAACGCATATACGCAAAAGGAAGATGAAGAAGACATAGAGAGCTTAGAGAGAGTGCAGGAAAATACCGGTGATTTTATGGCGTGGCCTTTGCACAATGTTGCGGAAAACAACACGGGGGTCGGTCTCTCCTGCCCATCTGATAATTCGCAAAATAATAATAACAATAATAACGTAAATTAACAACCCATAATAAACTAATTTGAAATATTTAGAAAGCGCGCACCCCCATCAGGGCAGCCCGCAAAAAATCTCAATGTTGGAGCTCAAATTAGGGTTACTAAGGATACCCGATACGAAAATATGAGGCGCCATTGTCAATGACGATTGGAGTGGTGGAACTGAAGAGACCGTAATCAGATTGCCGTTGAATTTGCGATATGAAAGGCATTGTCTACTACAAGAAGCAACACAGTGACTTTCAGCCGAGGGAGCTTAAGAGGAGCCAGGTGACTGTGCCCTAACTATCTTCCTGCGACTAGACTTTCCTGAGCTGATGAAAAAGAAGCCAAGTAGCAGAGATGATGACCCCAGGAAGCCGGACCGCCAAGCCGGGCGGTCTAACTCGAGCCAGTTTGTGTCGGGCAAAACTGAAACGGGTCAATGATTGAAGTCACGTGCCCCTTGTTTCTGTAGTCTCTCTCCTCTTTTTGTTTGTTTATTCTTTTTTTTGGGGGGGGGGGTAAAATATGGGAGATTTACATGCCTTGAGCAATTTCTGTGTTGTTTATGCTTTAAATAAATGAAAAGCAGTATGGATGATCATGGTAGAGTAATAACTACAGACAGATTCCTTGCTGTGCAGCATGTGTATTGCGCAAGAGGGTGATCATTGGAGAATTGAGATTTGCCCAACAAAGCAGTAAGAAAATCAAACTTGTAATAACTAGGATAATATTGATTTTTGTCTTCAAACTCATAACAATCATATTTTTTTTAATCTTTAAATTTATATTCTAACAGATAATAAACTCAACCCCAATTTTTCTCATTAAATCCTTAAATCGTCTTAACTAAACTTATTAAAAAAATTTAAAATAAACAAGTTTTTCTCAATTTAAACCCCATTTACTTAAAATTTATTTATATAAAATCTCAACAAAAAATAAAATGTTTCCTGATAATTAATATAATTCATAACACATAAAATGCTTTTGGGTGATTTTTTTATTGCTTTCTAATATATTAAATTGATGGCAAAATTATAATTTTAATCTCTTAACTTTAATTTAAATTTAAATTTAAATTTTATCTTTTAAATTTTTAAATTTTATTTTAGTATTTTAAATTACAAAAATCACTTAAAATTATCTTCACTCCGAGCATTATTAGTTAACTAAATAAAAAATACTAACATGCACTATTTCATGCAATATTACTATCGTTATCACCTATCCATTAATTCCTTATGCAAAATCTATTTAATGTCTCCAAATCAAATAAGTAAGGGTGTTCATTGGGCCCCACCCTACTCGACTAAATCGAGTTATTTTGGGCCAAGCACAAAAAAATTTTTTAAAAAAATTTAGAGTCAAGTTGGGTTACAAAATTTGATAGGCCAAGCACCAAACCAACCTTAAGAATTATATCGACCTGGCCTAACTTGAAAAAATAAAAATAATTTTTTTAAAAAATATTTTTATATGGATTTATATTAAAATTTTAATATTTTTAATGATAAAATGTAATTTTATAAAGACTTACATAAAATTTTTTTTTTAAAGGTTATTTTATAATTTTAATAATAAACTTAGACTTATCCTAAGGGATATATTGGTTCAGTCACATCCAAAAAAATTAAAAAAAAAAATTTATAAAGATTTACATCAGATTCTTAATTTTTTATAAGGATTTATATAAAATTTTCTAGGTTCACTTTATAATTTTAATAATAAATTAAAAAAAATTGGACACCCAATATTGACTCTACCCTATCCAACATTAAATTAGGCCAGGTTAAGCTCGAGTAATGGGTTTCATTTTTAAAACTCATTTAAAAGTGGATCAAGTATTGAACTAAGTCAAAACTTTTCTTGGTCCGACTCATGAATACCCTTACAAATGAATGTTCCAAGATTTTTTAAACCTACCTCAATTACACAGAGTGTGATTGCAATACAATACAACCAGATACTATTTTGCCTCAATCTAAACACAATTGAGAAGTGTAGACTTTCCTTTAATTGTAATATAGTTGAGGAATTTGCCACCCTCACTTTCATAGAGAGATAAATTTCTAAAATCCTTATCTATAAACACATCCAGATGCCATAAGTTTTATGGAATCAAAATGATTGGTTCTAACTTCCACTTAAAATATATTTTTTTAACAAATAAAAGTGAAAGTTAAAATAATTGGTTTTGACTTTCATTAATTAAAATGTTTTCTGAAATATATATTGGAAGGCAAAACTAACTTTCATTACACGCTAGCAATAGCTTATGACAAGTGGACCTTGACTTGTCAAAATTTTTGGTCCAATGTGGACCTAAGAAATCTCTCACTTCCCTTTCTACATTGTTTAAAAAGGCATAAGAAATCTTTAAGTGTCCAGTCTTCTTCTCTTATTCTCTTCTTCAACCGAGCTCTTAAATTTTTTACATCCTTTCAAATGCATCTTCTTTTTTGTAACTCATCATTTGCAACTTTTAATTTTGTAACTTTCAACTTTTATTCTTTAATTTTAATTTTTAAAAGTGCTCAACTCTTCCTCTCAATTTTTTCTTTTTTGACTAGTAAGGTTAGTGTATTTTTTAATTTATTTTATGAATATTTATTAGGTAAATTACATATTTGTATTTAATTTTTGTTATATTTATTTTAGTTGCAACTATTTTTTGGTTATATTTATTTTGTTTCTATTTATTCTGTTGTTATATATTTTTTGTTTGTATAAATTATTTATATTACATTTATTTTGGCTGCATTTAATTTGTGGTCATATTTATTTAGTTTCCATTAATTTTGTTGTTATATTTATTTAGTATGCATTTATTTTTTTGTATATTTATTCTAGTTACATTTTATTTTTAGCTATATTTATTATTTTGCATTAATTATCTTCTTGTTAAATTTATTTTTTTGGGCATTTTCACTTATTTTATTCACACTTATTTTTTTGTTATATTTATTTAGTGTCAATTTAATTTTTTTATATTTATTTTGTTTACATTTATTTTTTTCTATATTTATTATGGTTGTATTATTTGTTTTTTATATTTATTTTGTTTGCATTAATTTTTTTGTGCTATATTAAATTTTTTTGCATTTATTTGTTTATTATATTTATTTTGCTCACATTAATTTTTTGTTATATTTATTTTCTTTGTATTTTTTATATTTATTTTGTTTGCATCAAATGTTTTTCTTATATCTAATTAGTTTGCATTGGTTTTTTTATATTTATTTTGATAACATTTATTTTTTTGTTATATTTATTATGTTTTCATTTATTTTTTTATATTTATTTTAGTTACATTTATTTTTATGCTATATTTATTATGTTTGTATTTATTTTCTTTATATTTATTTATTTATTGCTATATTTAGTATGTTTGCATTTTTTTAATGTCTTATATTTATATTGTTTGCATTTATTTTTTTGTTATATCTATTTTGTTTGCATTTTCTTGTTATATTTATTTTTTTTGCACTAAATTTCTTTGTTTTAATTTATTTAGTTTGCCTGCATTAATTTTTTTTGTTATATTTATTATGTTGCTATTTATTTCTTTATAAATCATTTTGGTTACATTTATTTTGTTTCCTATATTTGTTATGTTTGTATTTTTTGTGTTATATTTATTTTCTTTACATTTATTTTTTTTGCTATATTAATTATGATTGCAATAATTTTTTTGTTACATCTATTTTGTTTTCATTTTTTTAGATTTATTTTGGTTACATTTATTTATTTGTTGTAGTTTATTATGCTTGCATTTATATTTTGTGTTATATTTGTTTTCTTTGCATTTATGTTTATTGTTATATTGATTTAGTTTGCTTTTATTTTTTGTTATATTTATTTTGTTCGCATTTATTTTGTGGTTATATTTATTTTGTTTGAATTTACTTTTTCTTATGTTTATTTTGTTTGCAAATCATAATGACTAATAGAAGTGAGATTATATACATACGTGCAGATGTACGAATTAATTGTATTATAATGATCCAAATAGTATGACATTTAAGTGCGCTAGATTGAAGATAATGAAAATTGATTCAACTATCACTTTGGAGAAATTGAAGTAGATAGTTGGGCAAAAGTTCTGGTTTTCTTCAAACCAATTTGTATCTAATTTAGTATATAGGTACATGGTATCACTAAATCCAACACAGCACTAATATGTAATTTAGAAGACAATTTTGATGTTTAAGAGATATGGCAAATGAACCCATGGTTTAAATCCCAATTGATTAGTGTAGAGTTATATGCGTGCATCTTAACTAATTAAGTAGATTTAAATCACCAAAGGAGGATTATATTGCATACAGACTCATCTACTAGCAATATGCATGAGCCAATAAAATAAGTATCCCTACTTAATGTATATCTTGGAGATATTCACCCATTTGGTCCTTGGGCCAAGTATGGTAAAAAATGTAACATTCTTTCTGTGGACCATATATTCTAGTTGAGTTCATCCTATCAAACAATTGGTAATACTTTATCTCAATCTTTTATGGTTGCGATAGAAAACTTAATTGATGAATTTAAGAACGAGGATAAATATAACTTTACTGTGAATATTGATTATGATGATGATGAAAATGACAATGAGTTTAATGAGGAAACCAACAATGGTGGGGATGATCCAATATATCTTATAATGAATGAAACTATAACAAAGTATAATGGCTTGAAAATTGCCTTCTTGTCACAGTTTAATATAGAAGCAGCAAGTGGTCCTGAGTTCCTTAAAAGATAAAAGTTTATAAATCTTAACAACAACCAAAAGTTGAATGTCGGCATACAGTATGTAAATATAAAGACATTATACTGTGCGATTAAGTTGCACTCCATTTGAGTGCATAGCACATTTCATATGTACTATTCTTCTACAAAAATGAAGGAATATTGGTGTATTAACTATAACTGTAGTTGCAGTTGAAAAGTTAAAGTGTGTAAAAAAACCAAAAAAAAAAATTGAGAGATTACAAAGTATGGGGGACTATATACATGTCTTTTTGTGACATTATCCCAAAATCATCCAAAGTTGAATTTTGATATTATATTATCGTGTATTATGGTAATAGTGATTGACCAGCCAAAGGTTAAAGTTTCTTAGATCATTAAGAGGATGCAAAGTTTGTTTAACTACACTGTTTCTTACAAAAAGGCATGGAAGGCAAAATATTGAGCTCTCATCTTTGGTTTTGATAATTAGAAAAGCTTATATGCTTTGTTGCCTAGGTGATTGTTGCTATTTAGCATTTCATACTTGGCTTAGTCATACATTTTTCAAATAAATAATGTTAGCAAAATAATTCTAATGTGCAACTTGTGGAGATCTTTTGTTGAGTATTCTAGGCTTTCAAACCATGCATTGATGCATTTGAACACTTTAAACTAATTGTCTAAGTCAATAGGACATTCTTGTATACAGAATATAAAGGCACACTATCTATCGCTGTATCATAAGATGGTAATAGGAAGGTTGTGCCTTTTGCATTTGCTTAATGGAGACATAAGAAGCTTTATCATGATTCCTTTTCAATCTTTGGACAAGTGTCATCAAAAATAGAAAGGGGATTTGTTTGATATTGGATAAACATCATTCAATTTTATTCGCTATCTCTAATTCAAAGGTTGTGTGGTAGCCACCATGTAGACATTATGTTTTATGTCTTTGACATATGGCTTGCAACTTACACAAAACACATAAGATGAATTGGGTAAAGGAGAAATTCATAAGTATTAGGTATGCATATAAGTGTTATATTATTAATGAGAAATCGGTTGAGCTTGCAATCTTATATGGGTCTGTGGTTATTTGGATAGCTAACATTTACAAGGAGTAATGGTCATATGCTTATGACACAGAAGGTCGATTTTATGGTTGCATGACAACAAATTTAGCCAAAATAATGAATGATGCCTTTAAAGACATCAAGAGTTTGCCCATAATTGGTCTTGTAAAGGCAACTATATACAAGGTAAATAAATATTTTGTCAAACAAACTTAGTAGATCCATACATAGATAGTTGCTAGCCAGACATTTGTTGAGACTTTTTGTTAAAAGTTATCTCCAATTACGTAGGCTACCTCTATATGTTTTGTCCGAGCATTTGATAAAAGAGTGGTGTCCTTTAAGGTTGAGAAGTTCTATGATGTTTAAAATCATCAATTTGGTCAATGTTGCAAAGTTAACTTATTTGAGTGTAAATGTGACTGCAGTGAGTTTCAGGTTGAAAAATACCTATGTCAGCATGTTATTGCAGCCTATGCTAATGTTGGCCTTAACCATTTTTAGTTTCTCGACCATATTTTTCACTTAGAAACAATATGTAACGCATATAACAATAAGTTATTAGGGGTGAGGGGTAAGGTTCATTGGTCATGGATAGATTATCTAAAGTTGATTCTTGATCCATTATTGATTCAAGCGAAAGGGCACCTTTGTTTGATGTGCATATGCAACAAGATAAATTGAACACAATAGGATCAACTTAACAAGTATGGGTTATGTAGGGAAGTTAGTCATAATTGTTTCGCTTGTTCACATTGGCACCCTACTAGCCAATAGTAGGATAAAAAATTTGCATGTTTATGTATAAAATCTTAGCTTGAATGTATATGGGTTAAAATCTTACTTTTGAATGTATCTTCCCTTTGGGTATAAAAACCAATTATTTATTGTTTTTTATGTGTATATGTATAGAAACTTGACTTGATTGCATATAGGTTGTTGAAACCTTACTTTTGAATGTACCTTACCTTTGTGTATAAAAATCAATTATTATTATCCTTGATGACTGAAACTTATCTTAATTTATATTGTCCATAACATAATGTGATATAAAAAAGGTTAAAGTGATGGTGCATTTGCAACAAGTTTTTTAACTAGAGCCAAAGGATGACGGCATTTTATACCTCTAGATGGACATGTGTCACAGGTCACATTACTTGGCCACATAAAATAATTTCACATTATATTATGTTACACTTATTATTTTTCACTTATACTTTATCTAATTCATTTGTAATAATGTGTGCACAATGTTTTATATTTTTTTGTAAGATAATCAAGTGTTTTAGTTGCGATGTGTCATGTACAATGATTATCTAACTCTGTCTCTGCTCGCTATTGTTGACTATTTTTGACAAGCTGAATTCTATGGTATTGCCCAACTAGGATAGTTTGAATATGATCCATCACTAGTGTTAGCACTTATGGAAAGATAATGGTCTGAATCTTATAATTTTTACACTACTTGCAGAGAATACATGATTACTTTGAAGGATGTTGGTGTGTAGTTGGGCCTCTCTTGCATAGGGAGACCTATCGTTGGTCACACAAATTTCATATGGCTACAAATATATGAGTGCCTACTTAGAATTACACCATCAAATGATAAAATAACTGGACAAATGATCATCATTAATTGGTTGGTTAAGCACTTCAATGAATTACTAGATGATGCAAATGATGATGTGCAATACTTTATATATGCATATATATATATATATATATTGAGGTTGATAGGTCGTTATCTTATGCCAAATAGGTTTAGTCACAAGATGTATTTGATGTATCTTATATTGATTGTGAGATTTTGAACAAATTGGTGAATTTAATTGGGGATTTGTACTATTAGCTCACTTGTATGAAGAGCTTTGTAATGCAACTAACTTTGAGAAACATGACAAAGGTAGTTGTTTGACTCTACTTCACTTTTGGACATAGGATAGATTCTTGATATTAGCAGCACAAAGACCTTTACAGCTAAATCTTTAAACAGATATCTATCTAGTATTGTCTCCTTTAGGATTTAGGTAAGACAAATAATTTGTATATATTACATAATTTCAAAACATTATTTATTCTTCTATTAATGTGTTGTGATGTGTTTATTTAGAATCATTGATGGAAGAATGCAGGACAGCCTCTTTATCTTAGTGTTATAGCCTTGTAATAATATCAGATTTTATTGGACTCAATGCAAGACAATGATGTTTATTCACTCACATAGATTAATCTTTAATAAATCAACTATTGTATATGATATATTTATTATGACACTTTCACATTTTGCGCATAGATCATTTGGCAATCAAATGAATTAGACAGTGTGCAAGAGTTCATCCCATACTACTGTTTAATATCTTAAGACATTTAGTTAGTTTCAATGCCACTTACTTACTTTCATATTATAGAGTAGTACCACTCAAATCGTATGCTATACTGATTTAGGGCTTGCTATACATTACAATTATGAGAAAAAACCTTAGCAAATTGGCAATAAGAGCATATAGACTTTATTGAGGTGTGGAATGCATGGCTAAATGCTTATCTCAAGTGCCCATGGCTATAATACCTATGAATTGCACTTCTAAATACATATAATGGTATTGGATATGTACTTGTCAGTGGATCCACCTTGCTAGTGGTGTCGCTGGTTTTGCAGTATATATTTTTTGCTTGTCACCCTTACTTTTTTCATTTTGTTAGTACATAATATATCTTTGTTTTACTAGCATAACTTTTTTTTCTAAACCGATATTGCTAATGATCTCTACAAGTTGAACATTTATGACCTTCCACAAATGGACTATTATGACTATTGAGAGAGGCTAAGTCAGGACTAAATAAACATCTGATTGGCTCTTAAGGAATAGCACTTCATGATGGTCTCCTAGCTTGTTCCACTTGTACATGATTTATCATAACTACAAATTCCAAAAGGCAAGTCAAGTAAGAGACGTGAAGGTTATATGTCAACCCGATTGGCTATTATTGACCAAGATGAACAAAATTGTCATGGTATCAGTGCTTCGACATCATCTACACTAATTGGAGTTACCAACATAGAAATATGTTAGCACAGTCAGTATAATCTTTTTTTATGCAAACTGGCCAATATGCAAGTTTTGAAGATGTTAGTCCCTTTTATCATATGCCTCATTCTCCATTATCACAATTTAGATCCCTTGATCCCTTTTAATTTGGATTATTTATGTCATTATTTGATGATCCAACGATCTTCAAGGCTAAGTATGGCAATTATTTTTTTTGGAAATTGAGGGAGCATTGCATTATGGGTTTGTGATCCCTCAGCTTCTAATTCATCTTGTGCATTCTCTTACATTTGATCTAAATTCTTCCCTACTTGCTCCTATTAATAATCCACAGGATCAAGAACATAAAGAACTTATGGGTCAAGGGCGACTACAACATAAAAGACGAAGGGCTTATTGTGGCATTGACAGCCACTACTTCTGATATATATATATATATATATAATCAAATAAATTATTTTTTACATATTATTAAAAATAATCTCAATGATATTAATTCATTATATCCCATACTTTAAAGCATATTATATTATTTTTAATTTTTCACACAATAATTTGTATTTTTAACTATACCTCCATACAATTTTTTCTATCTTTATTTATTTTATTTATTTAATATCTTAATAATTATTTTAATTATTACTACTTCATTAATAATTATTAGTATTTACTATTTAACTAAAATTATTAATTAATTATTATATAACCAATGTTTATTATATATAACAAATTAATAATAATTATTTGTAAACCAAATTAATAACTAATTCTAACTAATTAATCATATAATTATTACTACTTTTTAATTATGTGACCCACTCATCAAACAAATTAATAATAACTAACTTTAACTAATTAATCATACAATAATAATTACTTATTAATTACAACATTTACTTATCTAACAAACTAATAATATCTAACTTTAACTAATTAATCATACAATTGTCATTGGCTCTTCATTACATCACAAAAATTTGACTTCTCTCTTCGAAAAACGTGCCAGCCACAAAATCAGATCCATGGGGTTCGGTTTTCTCAAATGTATAGCATTTAGGAGATAAAAGTATAATTTCAATTATAATTTTTTATAAAGTAAAAAGAAGTCATCTGCCTTTGACTTCCACAAACTTAGAAAAAAAAATGGCAAAGTTAGAGGCAGCAGCCAGATCTATAGCATTTGAGACAAATTTTGCCTTAAATGGATATGACTTAATAAATGATTTAAAACATGGATTTGGTTCAAAAAGCCTATGTCGTGCGATACTATCATAGTCCCTACACCGTTTATCTTGCGATACTTTGAAGGTGGTCTGATTCTTGTGCAGCATGAATCATTTTGCCATTTTGGTTTTGTTTAATGTTTTCTATATGTGCCAATGAGTATTTTCTCGGCTTTTGTTTACTCTATATGGACAAACAAATCTCTAATTGATTTTAATAAAAAGTTAGACCTTTGGCCATTATTTGATTGTCTTAAAAGTGAAATTTATCTCTGATGCTATATGTTAGTTATATGAATTGTTTTTTCCATCCAAGGTATGTTTCTCAAATTGTTGTTTCAAATTTTCTTATATACTAGATAAAATCAACGTGTTCAATCACAATCCAAATTTCCTTTGCCTAGACTACTAACGAAATTAGAAATTGGAAAATAAACCCCTAATTCAAAGAGCAAATAAAAAAATAGAGATATAAACTTAAGTATTTAAATTAAGATTGATCATGGTCTATTAATTTCTAACAAGAATAATTCTAAGTAGTTTGAAAATTTTTGTATGGCAAAGAAAAAGAAAGTATAAAATAGAATTTAATTATGTAAAATATAAAAATAGCAAACTGTTAATTTTTATAGGTATAGAATAAATTAAATAAATTGTACAAAGTCCATTTTCACCACCTAAATCACACTTGGATGCCACTTTATTTGGAAATACATTAATTATATAATTCAAGGAATCACATAACTCCACTCCACTTGCATGGCCGAACATAGTAGGAGAGGATGCAACCATTAAGCAAATTTCACAATGCATGAATTATACAATTCCATGCAAATAATCGGTAAGGAAGAGAGAAACCTATTAGCTTAATCACAACCTTGATTCATATGAGTGCCACCTAATCCCATCTCCACATACTTCTACTACAACCCATTAGCCATGAATCACCATTCTAATTACATGCTAATTTAAAATTTTTGACAACCGCTTCGCCCATTTAGTCAAACTTAATCATTCCTCTTCCGCTAATTCACTCCACCACCTATCTGCCTTGTTTCATCTGGTTGAACTTGGCAAAGGAGTGAGAGACTGCCAACAAACCATAGTCATGGAGGAGAGAAAGAACAATTTCATGAGCAAAACATATTCTTCTTTTTAATTTACCCTATAAAAGGAACATGTGTAGAATTTTGAGAGCTTCTTAGTGACATCAATTTTTTCTCCTAATTTTAGATTTGAATTTATAAGATATTTCTTGGTTGACTATTGAAGAAGACGGAATTGAGAAATGAAAGTGTTAAGGTAATTTTTTTCATCCCAGTTCTTGAATTAGGATCAATTTTATTTTTACAAAAGTGGTGAGACAAAATTTATTTTGGCCAAACTAGGGTTGTTAGGTGATTGGGAATTTTGAAAGTAACTTTGCTTGAGAGGAAGAAGGAGGAGAAAATAAGTAAAATCTCACTTTAACTCATTTTTCTATCTTTGGCCGATTTAGCGTAATTTTTGGAAAAAGGAGAAATTGTTGGTAAACTAGCATAATAGACTAAGTAAACCACCTCTAAAATTTATGATTTTTGGTAAGGAATTAGAGAACATATGTGAGGACTTACATACCAAACTTTAATATTTTCTAAAGTGTCTAGAGTGCCCAAGTAAGTCCTTAATAGAGTGTTGTTCAATTTTGAGGTCCTCAGTTGGGCAATTTTAGAAATATGTTAGTTGAGGGGGCCAATGATAGAATTTTTGGATGAAACTTGAGTAGAACTTATTTAAGACATTAAAGATGAGTTTTAGAAAGTTTCATAATTTTTGGAGTTTATTTTCTAGCTCAATCAGGTTAAAAAAATGTATGTTCAAAACTTGAACCGAAACAGGGCAAAAATGGTAATTTAAATAGTGAGGTGATCAAATGAATGATTCTTCATTGGACACTTGGCCATATTGAAGTTAACATATAAATCTTCAATTTAGGAAAGTTTAGAACTTTTTGGAGCATGATAAGTATTTGCTTTATTTTTTTTTCCAAAACAAGATAGAATTAAGTAGTGTACTCCACTAGAACTTCTAGTTAATTGGAACAGCTTCCAGTCTATTAAAACTTGGTAAAATGGATAGTCCCAAAGATCTTAAGATTTTATTAGTTAACTAAGGGTTGGAGAATCAAATAAAAGAATTAAGAAACTCAAGGATTTTATAACCATTCAACCTAGTTGTAGAACTATAAAAAAAAAGGGTAAGCTATAATAATACTTAAGAATAGTAGAAAATATATAAGTATAATTATATAGTTATATTGATATATTCCTTTGTATGAAACTTTTTAGTTAGGGAAAAACCTATTTGATTGATTGGATAGCTAAAGAAAGGAAGCAAGAACTTGGAAAAAAAAAAACTAGCTAGCATTTTCCATAAAATATGAGTTTAAATAACAAATTACTTTCCATTGATATATGACTATCTTAAGAAAGGATTTACGATAAATGGTATGTTTTCTAGGAGACAGGCCTTATATGCTCCTTATGGATGTAGACTTCATGATATTCTTGCCCTCTTATTTATGTTTACAATAAGGCAAGCCTTGTATGCTTTTGATGGATATAAACGTTAATTGTAACATCCGGTTTCTCTGTAAATGCATGAAACTCACCAAATATAAAAGTTAGTCCTTTAAAATAAATAATTTAAAATCAAATAAAATTAGAATAAAATTTTAAATAATAAAAAATGAGGATTTGAGGTTTGTGTTGTTCAGAAATTAGAGTCAGAGTGGTTCAATAAAATTGCCGAAAGCATAATGACATTTTCATAATTTATTGTACTTTTTAGAAAACTTAAAGGAGGAATTTTTAAATGAAAAAAAATAAATTTTTCGGGGTTCTCAGAGGTCTTAAAAACTATAAAAACCTCAAGAACAGTTAAAACCCTTTCAGTTGACATTTTATAATGTCGGTTGACTCAAATTTTGACCAGTTTATTCAGAAAGGTTTTAGATCCAAATTGAGTGATTCTAAAAGTATTTTATAAGTTAAAGAACTTAAATTTTACAATGGAGAATATGGTTCTTGAAAAGAGTTGAAATGAGGCTAAAGTGAAAAAGCAAAGAAAAGGGACATAACTGGAATTTTAAACGAACAATATTAAGACCATTATTTCTTATAAGTGGTATCCTATTATTCTTCCATTTTAAACCAACTTAGTTGCTAACCAAAGCAAAGGAGAGCTTTGCCCCAAAGCAAGCACCAAGAGGGAGGAAGAAGAGGAAGAAAAATTTAAGAAAAGGTAAGAAAAAGTGTAGAATTTCATGCTTTTTCCTTCATAAGCTTTGTTCTCCTCCCTTTCCTTTTTCTTTCTATAGTTTGGTGACTCATATAGGGCTGTTTTGGGTCTGATTCAGAGGGAAAAGATTAGAATTTGAAGGAGAGGATTATACCAAGTAAAAGAGCCCTAAAAATAAGGTAATTCTCTTAACTTTCATTGCAATTCCTTGTTGTTTTTCTTGAGAGGTGGTTTAGCCAAACATAGGCCGAGCCAAGGAAGGATAAATTCTGACCTAACCAAGGAAGAAACATATGTTTTGGAGTGTGAGGAACAAGATTATGCAAAGAATTTCAATCAAGATGTATTAGAAACAAAGTTACAAAGATTAGGGATTCACTTGCACCTTGACATGCATGAAGTTTTCTAGTGATAATTTAAGTTATCTAAGAGTATATATAAGCTTTCAAGATATCTAGGAAGCCCCCTAAGTGTTATTCCCTTCAAGAAAATGAAGCAAACTCATGGGTGCACTAAGGATGCTCTAGTCTCGGCCAAGTATGGTTTATAGACCTAGAGAGTGTTTTAAATTTTTCTAAAGCTAAATTGGGACTACGTATGATAGAAGAATACCAAAGGAAGCCTTGGAATAAATTTAGAAATCATATCTTGTAAAATGGATATATATGTTTCATAATGAGACATAAAGAAGTAACTTATAAGTAGACTCCTTAAAATAAATTTGTGATAACTCCAAAGAGTCTCAATGGAGTCACAAGACTTAAATTGAAAGAGAAAATAGAGCCAAGATTATGAATCCCTATAGTTGCTTCGTTAGGCCCTTTATGGAATCATAATTGTGTCTTAAAACAAAGTGAGCTTCCATAGTAATTGTATAAGGTTAAAGTTTATTCTTATGATTGAAATGTGTCCCATTTAATGTGTCTAGGCCAAGAGAATCCTTTGCCACCAATTTTCAAGGGTGTGCCCGAGAAAAGGGAAGAAATAAGCAAAGGAAAAGTTTGAGATTTGCCTTCAACGTAGCTCTCTAACCTTTCTCTCATGCATTTTTGGATGTTTTCTTATCTTTAGATATGTGTATATATGTTTATATCATGAGAAATGTTTCTAACTATTTTCTACATGCTATGGTACCGTGATATTCACAAGTGTGTTTCATAAATGCATTGTGGCTTGAATGAGTTTGGTGAAATCAAAAGTCCCTTAGTAAGGGTAAGGATGAGCTAAATGTCTCTAAAATTGGATGAGACCAAGCCAAAAGTTTTAAGAAAAGTGACGCTTAGTCAAAAGTCCTTTAAAAATGGGTGAAGCAAGTTTAAAGCCCCAAAGAATATGGGTGAGAATAAATCAATGCCCTTGAAAGTCTATGTATGACATACGTGAACTTCTTGAACATGAAAAATGTTTCATGTATACTTATTAGTAGCTAAATTGTCATGTATGCATTCTTTGACCGATAAATGTTTCCATTATATATGTTTGAAAGGGTAAAGAGTTATTAAAATTTTTTGAATCTTACTCTTCTCCCTCCATATGCTTATTCATGTCTAGGTGAGCCAAGAAGTCTAAAGAAAGGAGACCAAATACCTTGGAGCATGATTCTTGATAAGGAAGTAGAAAAATAGGCACTTTTTTAATAGATTGATGTCAAGAAATGTATCCATGTGATATATATGAAATGTAATTATTTGAGCAGGATCAAATGTATATAATCATGATGTATGTATGAATCTTCGAGCTAAATGTATGAAAATATGAGAATTTGCCATCCCTGTGCTAGTATGTGTTTGTGTATGAATGCAAGTGGCAGGGTGAGTTTGATCTCAATGATGATTTGGACTATTTGGCATGCTTCCCTACACTGTATTTATGCTATGGGATGTGCTTAAATGGCTTTGGAATAAAAGGAAGGTCAAATGGTGCCTTATGAACCCACTTTGATCATCAAAAGTGACCAAATTTTGAGTTAAACTAAAGTTTGACCAAATGGATAAGTTTTTGCACAAAATTTGGCTAGAAACTAGGAGTCATCAAGATCTTTTCATAGAGTTAAAGAATACCTAATTTAGAGCTCTAGAAAATTTATTATAATTTTTAAAATTGGCTAAATTATGTAAAATGATAATGTGCACTGTTCACATGGTCAGATTTTGCTTTTATGTCACTCGTGAGCCAAATGAAGTTCAATGGTTGTGAAATTTTACAGACATAAACTAAATACCATAAGCTTTTCATATCCATTAAGATCACCCCATTTGGAGCTCTATAGCGAAAGAATCAAATTTTTAAAGTTGGAGGACAGTACTAGTATCGCAGACGGACCTCTGGTATTGTTCTATTATTTTTCTTAACACAATTGATGTTTACATGATCTAAAATTATTTTTATCATTAGTTAATAGTTAGAGCTTTCCAAAATGGTATGATTTGCTTGATTTTGAATTTTTTAAAATTACTTATGAATTTTCAAAATTTATATAAAAAATCTATAACAGCAGGCCTAGTAGCTAGACTTTTGGTGCTGTTCTATTATTTTTTTATGGTCTATTTGATGTTTTCATGGTCTGCAATGATTTGTATTCTTTAACTGATATTTAGGACTTTCTAGAAAGCTATCATTTGCTTGATTTAGATTTTTCTGGAACTAGTTATAAATTTTCAAAGTTCATAATAATAAACTAGAATAGTGAATCTGAGGCCAAAATCTGGTTTCGATTTTATGATGTTTATAACTTGTATGGATGTGTTAGAAATAGAAAATAATATTGATGGGTTTTTATGGTCCATAAAGCATGAAATGAAAATTTTGGACCTTACGTAATATAATTAAATAACATTAAATATGATGCTTTCCATGTAATTCTTTTAACTCATGCTTGATATAGAATAGGAAGGCTCAAAAGGTTAAGGTATTACATTACCTACAAGAATGTTAATAATTTATGATTGAGGATTCTAATTGCCTTCTAATTGATCTGAAAGTTTTTTTTTGTGCATTTATCTACTTTTTGACTAATTTTCAAATGGTAAATAGTAAAACATAATAGGAAAAAATACATAAAAAATTAAAAAAATTACAGGAATTCAAATATGTCAACTATGATCAATTACCATTTGGTTAATCAAGGTTGATTAAGACCAACTAAAATTCAATCAGCCAACATGGGCTGACTCTTAACTTTGTAATTTCTTTTTAGTTTTAAACCATTTTTAAATATTTTTAACTATTTTAACATTTTAAAATTAACGAATTTTTATCATTTTCTTCCCAATGATAATATTAGCCATTAAAATTAATGCATAACTATTTAATGTATAACCATTTGAGAAAGAAATAGCCATTTAAAAATAATGTTATATAAGTTACCCCTTCCTTCATATATTTCACTTTTTTGATATATTTCTTTTCTTTATTTTTTTTCCTCTTTTTCTTCTTTATTTTCTGTGTTTATTGCATTTACTCTCAATTCACTATTTATTCTACATTTAGAATTTTTTTTTTCATTTTATTTCTCTCAATTGTGTTAAATTTGTGGTTGAATTCCTACCTTTGCGGATTCTTTTTTTTGTCCTTCTTGTTCTCTTTCAAGATGTGTATAATAATTACTTAATAATATTTTTATAAAATCTTATTTGTTATTTAGTGTTGTTATTTATTGATTCTTTCTATGATAATGTAGTGAAAAAATAATTTTTATTTAATAATATTTATAAATTAAAAACTTTTCTATAGTTATTATTTTTCTAATGATGCAGTTAATATATTTTTTATTTGATAATATTTGTAAGATAATATTTAAATTCTTTATTATAACAAAAAATAAAAATTTTTAATAATAAAATGTGGATGTATAAGAGATTGAATCTTGGACATAAGGAATATAATGATGAACTTTTACAAATGATAGAAGAGTTTATTGCCTTTGCTTATGAAAAAGGACCTAATTCAAGAAATAAATAAAAAAATAGATGTTCATGTTTTAGACATAACAATAGAACAAATCTTATTGTTGACAAGGTAAAGGTTGATATTTATTTTTAAAAAAAAAAGATTTCAATCTAAACGTTGGTATTGGATATGTCATGGTCAAATTGAACTATAGCCAAGTGACATATACATTGGAACTACATCAAGCTCAAGAATAGTAAATGAAGAAGATAAAACTAGATATAAAAGAATGATTTTTAATATAGTTAGACCTTTTTTTTTGGGTTAGTAGCAACGGTGAAATAGATTATAATGATAATATTAATCTTGTTGAAAAACCTCTAAATTTAGAAGCCTAAAATTTTTTTGATTTATTAAATGCATATAAGCAACGACTGTGGGCAAGATGTAACAATTAATCTGAGCTATCTATTGTAGTAAGAATGTTAACTATTAAATCTAATAGTAATATGTTTTAAGAGAGTTTTAATTAATTTGTAAATTTGATAAAAGTTACTTATATGATAATATCGCACTTAAGAATTGATATATAAAAAAAAGAAGTTAGTATAAAAACTCAAATTATCTACTTAAAAAATTGATGTTTGCCTTAATAAATATATGTTGTATTATAAAGATAATATAAACAAGACAATTTGCAAATTCTATTCCATACTTTAATATAAAACTAGTCGACCTACTTGTAGATGAAGTTCTAAAGAAAGTCTAGTTAAAAAAAATGCATTATTTACCAATTTCTTATAGATTATAAAGGCTTTATACCTTAATGAATTCAGTTATGTTTATGTCATAACATTGGAATAATAGAAGATGTAAAAGTGTACTATGTCATCTTATCAAATGGAGAAGTATAGAAACATTTTGATAAGGTATATCCTAATTTTACTATGAAGCCATGAAATGTTCGATTGGGTTTATGAAAAAAATAAGTTCACTCCTTATAATTAGTTGACTTTATTATCTTTATGTTGGCTAGTAATAATTATGCCTTACAAAATCCTTAGATTAAGATTAATTTATTTTATTTATTCTTGCCATCATTGATTGATAAGTCAACATTATTGTGGAAGGAAGAAGTATCAACCTATGACGTCTTAAAAAAGTAGAGTTTTTGTATGAGAGTAACATTAATGTGAATAATAAACAACTTTTAATGTATGGAATGTTGTCAATGTAGAGTATTGCTAGAAAAATTAGTTTGTCCTTATCGTATGCACCATTCAAAAGCTTTTACCCTGAAATATGGAGGAAAGAACTCCTTATTTAATTGTCATTGATAATTTCTACCTATGAATCATATTTTTAGAAAAAATAAAGATGTTTTTAAGAAAAATGGAGTTGAAAATGATCCCCTTTTCCTCGAGATTAGGTGGAAAAGAATTATGGTAACATGTAAAGACCTTTTTCGAAATAGTAAATCAAGGTGTTTTTAGATTACAAGACTATGAAAAATATTACAAGTAGATGAAGCAGAGTATGTTTTGGGAGCTTTTGCATTGGAAATATTTGTTGGCTCAGGATAATATAGATGTCATACATATAAATAAAAATTTGTTTGCTAATATATTTAATATTGTTATAGATGTCAAAGGGAAGACTAAAGATAACATGAAAACCATAATGGATTTGAAGGAGTATTGTAGGTGGAGAGCTTAGAGCTATAAGAATTAGTTATTGGAATAGTGATTAAGCCAAAAGCTAAGTTTACTTTCACACTAAAGCAAAGAAAAGCTACATGTGAATTAATAAAATGATTGATAGGTATTCTTTAAATTTGTCTATACACATGCAGGTTCAAAGGAAGAAAAGTCATTTGGACTTAAAAGTCATTATTGCTACATCTTCAGGGAATATTTGTTGTCAATTACTTTTAATGCGCTACATGAGCAAATATGAAAAACTATATAATTTATATAATTATTTAGACTCTATTAGTAATTATTATTTTATTGATATACCTAGTATAATTGTATATAACAATCAGGTTAAAATGCACATAATCCCTTTAAATTTTAGGTTTTATATAGATAACCTCCTTACTTTCAGAAGTTAGTAGTAGACCTTCTTGGGCATTTAATTTTATAACCTTTTGTTAGTGATTATATTAAATCATTAATAGAGCTCTCACGTGGCATGTTAAGTAGGATTTTTTTAATCTTAGTTGGTGTTTAGTCATATTATCTCTCTCCTCCCTCTTTTCTTTTCTATTTCTCTCTTTAATCTTTCTTCTCTCTATTTTTAGATGTAGAAAATAGAAAAAGAAGAGCTCTTTCTAATGAATGATTATTGTGGTGGTTGGTTGAGCACTTCCAAGAGATTAAAAGATGGTTAGTTCCAATCTGTAAGATAGGATGAAATGCAAGTTGGTGTAGGTGGAAGTAGGGGAATCAGACATTGAAGAGCTTGGCTTCCAAGTTGTGATCTATATTTGGAGATTAGTGCCAAGTAAAGTTAGGCAAGGTTAGATGAAGATATCTAAAAAGCCCTAATTTTGAATCTCACATATCTAGAAGATGAATCCCACCATTTTCCATTTGCTAAGAATTGATCATCTGCCTTGGTAGCTACCTACTTAATAAGCTATGAGATATATATATATATATATATATAGATTTGACTGATAGTCTTTGGTTGTGATGAGTATTAGAAATGAATGGAAAATGGTTCGTTGCTTATATATATATATATATATATATATATATATATAAGAAAGAGGTGAAGGGAGAAGAAGAGTCTTTCATTTCTCCTTTTTTTTTTCTTTTTTCTTACTATGATGTTTTCAAGTATCACTAGTCATATTACCATCTTTTATACAAGGCTAACTGATACAACACGAAGCCTCAAAGTATTTTGTTCCCCAAATTTTAGTAGCCCTTCAAAAAAGGCATGTGCCCATTGATATGCAAGAAGATTATGGAAAGATTTGAAATTTTCCATATTTATCTTCTATCCTACTTTATCTTTAACCATAAGAAAATTATATGAAGTTCAATAATCATTTGTTAGAAAGAGCTCCTTTTCTTTTTTCAATTTCTAAATCTACAAATAAAGGGAGGAGAGATGAAGAGGGAGAGAGAGAAGAGAAGAGGGAGGAGAAAAGTAATATGACTAGATGCCAAACAAGATAAAAAATATCCTAGTTAGCATGCCACAAAAAAGCTTTCTTAATGATTTAACAAAATTATTAATAAAAAAAGGTTCTATATAAAAAAAAAAATAAAAGTCTAGAGGGTCCATTGCTAACTTTTGAAAGTGAGGTGGATTCTCTACGCATGATCTAAAATTCAAGTATGTTATGTGTATTTTAGCCAAATAATTATATATAATCATATAAAAATATATGAAACTTCACGTAAAGTCATAATATATAATTATATACTATATATAATAATTAATAATTATTATAATTATAATTATATATAATTATATACAAAAAGCTCCACTTCATTTAACGTGAAGCTATTTCTTCATGTCTTCATATAAAGTGAAGATGTGAAGATGCATATTTGGTAAACCTTAGACCACATGAAGAAGACGCACTTCATTTTTTTTTTCTAAAAAAAAAAATTTATATCCTTCTTCTATCTCATTTTCTTCTCCATCTTATTCTTCATCATTTTCCTCCATTCTTATTCTTCTAGTTATATCTCTTCTTGGATCCCTTTAGCATTTTTTTTAGTAGTACCATTGAAGTTTTAAATTGAGGTAAGAGTGCAAAATATCACTTTGTATATTTCATCTCACTATGTCATGCATTTAAAAAAATTTTAATATAATTTTTAAATTCTAAATATATCTATTTTTAAATATATGACTTTTAATGGGGGTAAATAATGTGAGAAAGAGTTTTTATTATTACTCCTTTTAAAAAAAATTATTTATTTTAAAAAATATAGTTCATTTTTTGTTATTTATGTTATTTTCTTCCCATCCCATTTCATACTTTAATTAATTAAATGTATCGAAAAGGAAGAAGAGCATATATGTATTCCAAAGTTTGTGAAAGAGCCAATTTTGAAAGAAAGATAATCTAACCATTTAGCAAAATGGAGTAATCTTTCTTAATTAATTAAATTATTTAATATTAATATATTTTATTTATTTATAAATTACTTTAATATAAATTTATTTTATTTACAAGTCAAGCTCTAACCAAAAGATGATGAGGTTGTTTAGCACATTGTTGTTGTCATATAAAATAATTATGATGGTATATATAATTGTAGGAAACAAGTTCCTAAATTAGTTAGACAATTATAGTTTCAAGAATTTGAGGTATATTTTAATCCTTATGTGTCACAAAATTGTAATTCTTTATGAATTAATTTATTAATAATAAGAAAAGTATTGTTATTCGAATTATAGAAATATTATGCTTGGACCATCAAAGATCACCTTCAAATTTATAAGCACTTCAAGGATTGAGCAAGGATTCACTTGAAGGATTTGGCTGGTTATGCGCAAGATAAAAGAAAAAGGCCAACTTGGATTAAGGAACCTATTTGGAATGGATTGTATGCTAGTTGGAACACTCCATAATTCCAATAAAGAAGTGAGTAGCAAAGAGAGATGAAGCCTTTAACTTTGGTTTTGGCCTGTCTCTTCACTTTGGTGGCTCTATTCTAAGCTTAGAGCATGCAATAAATTTGGTTGAAGAACTAAGTAGACCTATAACATCAGTTGAGCAAAAACAAAGAATAATTGGGTTGATAAAAATATTAGAAACCATATTTGTAAGTGTAATTTTGGATTCATGTTATTATGTCTGTTCCTGCATAATAAATTCATATGCTTAGATTTTTTTTGTTTAAAATGATTATATCAGTCTTAAAAGCATATTTCGAGTTCTACTTCCTCACAAAATTTTTCACTCTCAATTGAAGTAAACCTATGGATGATTGTTGCTAGAGGAAAAAAAAGCTGGCATGGTATATGGCATTGGAGGTGTCTCACATGAAAGAGCAGAGATCCAAACTTCAGATATAAATATAGTCTTGAACCTAATTGGTAATCATATCCAAGCCGTCATAGAATCTATATACCCATATACGAGATTACATAGATATTGATCATATAATAGCGCCTTATAAAATGCAATTACAAGTGAATGAAAAATTAATACAAGATATGCAATGCCAAATTTATAAATATCAATGAAAGAATACTGGTCTAAGTCAACAGAGAAGATTAGGACAAAAATTGTAAATTTTTATTTTTAATAATTTATATTAAATTATGTATTTAATTTTTATTTATTTGAATATAGTCTATTTTTTGTATATTACTACTACTGTGTGCTTTGCAGAAATAAACAATCAATGAATGAGATATTAGAATCAATTCACGCACAGGGAATGAAAACACAATTGAATGTATATGTTACTTTTTTTGAATAACAATTCATATTTTATTTATAATATTATATATATATATATAGAATGCATATTTTTTCTAAATGATAATTTGTACTACGTGTGCATGTTTCTTTTCAGACAATTGAATGACAATTGACTAAAGTTTATTATTATTATTTCTATATGTATGCATAAGCCTTCCTCATTCTTCATTCACAAAAACTCAATCTCTCAACCTCTCTTTTCTTAAGCTAGCTTGATTGAAGGATTCTCTTTTCTTACATTTCTATTTATCACCCCTTTCACATTATTGTAAGGTAAAAGAAAAAAAAAATGCATACATATTTACTAATGTTTATTTAACATATTTTAAATTATGTAATTTTTTACTTAGATATCTTGACAAGGTATATCATCTAATAGAGGTTGAGTAAGACCTCAAAATACTCCTCTCCCAATTCAAGTTTAAGAAGAGTCTAACATGCAAGAAATAATCAATAAACAACTTATTGAATTAGAAGGCACCTTAAGGTTACTATTTGATTCTTTTATATTATTTAATTTCAATTTCAATTTCAATTGTTCATAAATTTAATTAATAAATATTCAATTATTTGCTAACTAGGTTTAAACCAAATAACCAGGCTATTGGTACTTGTATTGTTAATATTTTTAAAAGTAAAGATGAAGGCATATGAAATTGTTAGATAGATGTTCATCAATCATACAAGGAATTATGGTTGTCAAAATTTAAGGTGAATTGTCCCATTATTTATTAGATAATTATAATATTACTTGTTTTATCTTATTATTAATTAAAACCTTTATTTTTTTTAAAGATATTATTATTGGAAACCCAAGTACCACTATTAGATTTCAATGAACTAGAAAACCAAAATGATTAAACGTTTAAGATATCTAATTGTTGATGCTCAAAATTTAGGGAAAAGACCTCAATAGATTGAAGAATTCATTTGGAATGAACTGTGTAAACATTAAGATGCTCTTTAGTCTTGATAAAAGAAGTGAGCAAATGAAAAAAGAATAAAGCCTCCAACTTTGTTCATCTTTGTACATTGGAGGTTCTATTTTCTTAGTAGAGCATGTGAGAAGATTGTAACCAATTTTATTTTTTCAATAATTATTTATTATTTTTAATATACATTTTAACAACTAATTTTTTTTTTTTGTACATAAAAGGCACAAGAATGAGGGAGGGACTTAACATACTTTGAGATGTTGCTTAGAACACATCAAAATCAGAAAAACAACAATTGGGTTGACAAAAAATTATAAATTATATATGTAAGTGTCATCTTATATTTAATATATATATATATATATATATATGATTACAATTTGTTTATTTTGATCATTTTTATTATTTCAAGATGAATATACCCATTGCAAACATGATAAGGAAAGTTTGGGGCAAAGTATATCAAATTTGGAATTATGGTTGTATGTTGTTAGTGGAAAGAAGAAAGGTTTAATTTATGGTTTGAGCAATATCTCACATAATATAGTTGGAAATATAGCTAAAGATCCTCCATAATTAAGTGCCCCATTATCCTTATTCCTTTTATATACAAGACATGATAAGAAATAAATTTATTAATTATATAAGACAACCTTGTAACGCTTAATTAGAAGAGTAGCAAAAACAGATATAAGAAGTCATAATTAAATGAATTTACCAGTTCTTGTCATTAATAATTTCAATCTCAAGCTGGCCTAAGTTCATCATAAGAATATTTACTTTGAATAGGCTAGATATGTCTCATATTAGATATCAAATGAAAGATAATGAAAATGAGGATAACGATGATAATGAACAAATTTTTTATCTTTTGAAATTTTATTATGTAATTAATTTCTATATCGAAGAATAAATATTTATATATGTGAATTTTTATTATAATTTTTTTAATTTCAATTTTTGTATATTTAATGTTTCTGATTGTTAAACACCATTTAGACCATTTTAACAAATTCAATAAAAATGTGTATCAGTTGAGTTATATGTTATATATTATATATTAAAAAGTTTAATAAAAATATATATTAACTTTCATATATAATATATTAATAAATAGAAGAAATAAAAAAATGGCCACAACCCATAGAAAAAGTCACTTTACTTCTTCAGTTGAAATATATTGTATGTCAAAAATAGAAATTAAGAAACGAAAAAAAGTGAAAAATCCTAGCAGTGGCAATTCACTTAATTTTTTGGATTTATTTTCAAAGATCATGAGCCAATTATAAAATTTGCATAATTTCTGAATTCGTGGTAGTAACACTACTATTAATCTTTCTTTCTTTTCTTTCTACACGCGGGCGTGCATACACACACATATGTATGTTGTGTTTTTATCTCTTGCTGTAATCAAAATTTCTCTCTTCATTTTTTTTCCTCTATTATGTTAATTTTTGATGCTCTCTTCTATGTTCTTCATATGTTTTTCGTTGGATCTTCCAATTCTAAAAGTTTGCTTGCATCTTCTAAAGCTTAAAGTTTTGTATTAATATTGAGAACAAGATTCATTCCATTTTTTCATTTTCTTCTTCTCTATTTTTATCTAAGATCTTTTTTATCCTTTTTATTTCTATCACTTGTTTTTTATTTTTCTTTAGGATAATATTTTGTTTCATCTTTTTTTGGTTGTTGGATTCAAATTATTTTAAAGTTTCAGATTGAGAAAAGAGAAAGCATGAAGGAAGAGAAGATGAAAAAAGAAGTCAAAATGGAAGAGAAAGAATAATGAAAGAGAATACGAGACTGAAGAAGAAGGAAGAATTGAAGAATAATGATGTATTAAAAGGGACAATCTTTTTTTTTTAATGTATGATAATGGATAATAAGAAAATCAAGTGAGATAATAACAAAAAAATGAAATAATAAAATTTGAAAAAATAGAAACAATGTAATAATAATATATAATTTTCCTTTTAATGAAAAAAACTATTATTTTGATTGAAATAAATATAAAATAAAATGTCAATAATTGTAAAATGATATGAAAAATGGAATATAATATTTTTTAAATTATTGATTAAGTATAATACATATTAATTATTAATTTACACAAATAATTTGCAATAATTGTTATTTGGAAAAAAGTAATAAAAACATTATTTAAAATTAAAACACATATCCAAAACAATTACTTGAGACTAAAATGTTTTTAATTAATTCTTATTTTTTAAAAAAAATAATTCCATATATGTTTTTAATTAAATCTTATTTTTTAATTTATCTAATATCCTAGATTCAATTGATGCTTGGTTTGATTGAATCTAACTAAATGTCAATTAGTAAGCCTTTTTTTTTTAAAATTTTTGTTATTTATTTATTTATTTTTAAACTTACCATTACTGACTAAAGTTCAATTAGACTTAGATCCAACTAGCATTTGGTTTGCTTAAATCTAACTAAATATCAATTGGTAGGAATTTTTTTTATTTTTTCAATTTGAAAAAACCCTAATTGATTTTTTCCTTTCATTTTTTTAGTTTTATTAATTATTATTTATACAAATTATCATTTATAATATTGAAAATTGTCAACATAATTATATGTAACTTTGTATTAATGTAATATAATAATTAATTTCTATTAAATATATTTTTATACACAATAAAATGTATTAATATATATATATTACACTAAATTATTTTTTACTAATAAAAATTATATATTATCAGAAAAAGTTGCCAAGAAGTTAGCATGTGTCAGTTTTTTGTTTGCAATTTGTATTACTATTTTTCAATTGAATATTAGTAGGTAATGCACTATTTGGCTACTAAATATCAGTCATTAAACAATACCAACTAGCAAAAGATGAATACTAAAGTTGGATCTATTCTGATCATAAGATGTATACTAAAGTAACAAGTACTAATTCATCCCCTTATGATATTGTCAAAGTAAACGCATCTATACAAGGATTTATTCTTCTTTAGACTTACATGGCAATGAAGCAAGAGTTTATTTGCTTACCTCCCAATTTGCAATTCTTAAACATATGCAATATGAATTGCATGCGACGATATTTCTCTTATTACATAAAAGTATATATCGATTTGATTTATTTATTAACACCATATAGATCTTAGTCTAAATATAAGTAGTGTCTAACTTGAATTCTATCATTCAGATCACCTTCCATAGCGCCTTAAAAGAGAATTTGAATTTGGCTACAGGCATTATGGATAATGGGAATCCATAATTCATTCCACTTTTATATTTATGTTTGGATCTTATCTCGACTTTTCTCTTTCTCTCTGTTTTGTCAAGATGACATATAAATTTTTATTTATATTATTTTTTGTTTTCTTTCTGTTGTTGTATTGGCACTTTTACTACCTCACATAATGAACATAAATCTCATCTTTCTTTGCTCCTTATTAGTGCCAAAGGTAGTTGCTTGTGTGAGTGAGCCAACCTTATTAACATGTATAACATACTATTATATTGCGTTTATGCATTATCTATGAAAATGGCATTATATTTAAGAATGAAATAAATATAATGTATTCATTTAATAAACAAGTCTTGCATAAGTTTTACTACTTTATACTCTACTCATATTAGGAGATTTCACATGCTTTATATATACATCTCTAGGTCTCAGCTTAGTCAAGGGATCTACCAACACTTTATGCATAGGAATGTATTGTATAGTAAACACTTTTCTATGCTATAGCTTCCTTAAAAAAGTTGTACTTTATGTCTATGTATTTTGTTCTATTATAATACTTAGGATCTTTTATACAAGCTATAGTTACTTGATTATTACAATTCACCCATATTAAGTTTAGCATCCCATTAATGATCCCCAAATGCTCTATAAATCTTCTTAGCCATTATAGCCTCTTGTATTGCTATAGAACACTATGAACTCTGCTTCTATTGTTGATAATGTGATGCATGTTTGTTTCTTATTACTCCATGATATAGCTCCATTATTTAGCAAGAATGTGTATCTGGAAGTAGACTTTTGCTCATCTAGATCTCCACCCTAATCTATATCAAGCTATCTTACTAAGCATCAATCATTTCCTTGATAACATAATGCGTAGTTAGTAGTACCCTTCAAGTGTCTCGAGATTCGATTGGATTAAACTGGTACCAACTTACAAGACTAACTATATAATAAATATCCAATCTTGTACACAACATTACATACATTAGGCTGCTGGTTGCACTGGAATAAAGGACTCTTTTTATAATTTTCTTTTTTGATTCAATTTGAGGATACATCTCACAACTTAAAGTTTCGCCTATTACTACAAGAGTGTTTATGAGTTTGTAATCTTTCATGTTAAATCACTTAAGAACTTTCTTGATGTAATTATGTTGAGAAAGAGAAATTAATTTCTTTGAGCAATCTCTTTAGATCTTAACTCCAAGAATATATTTTGCCTCACCCATGTTTTTGTTTTCAAAATTTTTGGATAACCATTTTTTAGTGGCTAAAATTAAGTTTAGACTATTTTTAGCCAACAATATATCATCAAAGATTTATATTACTGCCTTTCTATCAAATCTCTTGATGTAAACATAATGGCCTTCTTTAATTATTTGAAAATCATATGAAGTTACTACTTGATGAAATTTTAAGTACCACTATTTAAATGACTATTTTAGTTCATAAATGGACTTATGAAGTCTATAAACCTTGTATTCCATTAACAAAACTTAAAGTTTGTTCTATATAATTTTTTTTCATATAGTTCACCATTTAAGAATGTAGTTTTAGCATTCATTTGATGTAGTTCCAAGTTTAAACTTCAAACTATGACTAGAATTAATCTAACTGAATTGAAACGCAGAAGAGATGAGAAAGTATCTTCATAGTTTATGCATTTCTATTATGTGTACCCTTTAACAAATAAGCGAGCCTTATATCTTTTTATAGGTTTATTTGCCTTCTTCTTTATTTTGAGAACCTACTTGTTCCCAATTACCTTTTAGTCAAATGGTTAGTTTACTAAGTCCCAAAATTAATTTGTCTTCATTGAATTCATTTCTTCTTCCATTGCAGTTTTCTTTTTTTTTTTTTCCTAGCATGGCATAACAAAGCCTTTTATATTGTGTTAGGCTTTTTTTCATCTTGTGGAGTAACTATAAGTGCCATCCTTTTTATTTCAAATCAATGTTTGGTTACACTTTTTCAATTAGTCCTGCATAGTGATGTATCTAGTGCAACATTCTTTCTTTACTCTACATTTTCATGTTGTTGCATTAAGCTCCCATTCAAATCAATAAATTCAAGTATACTTATTTGTTCCTTAGCATGTTGGTCAAGTGTTTCATAAAGATATATACTTTTATCAATTTCACCTTTACTAGGAAAAACATTTTCAAAAAATGTAATGTCTTTGGACTCAATTTTAGTTACACTTTCATCTTCATTTACCAATGAAGACATGCCCTTTTGATTGTTCAAAGTACCTTATAAAGATACATTTCTTGCCTTTTAGACTTAATTTTCCATATTTATAAGAAGTATTATAAATATAAACAACTGACTCCTATGGTCTTAAAATACTTAAATTTAGTTTTCTACTTGTCCATAACTCATAAGGTACGAAAGTGACTAATTTTGAGGGCACATGGTTATGTACAAAGGTTGCAGTTAATAAAGCATCTCCCCAATAGGAGATAAGAAATTTGATGGAGCCATAATTGACCTAATCATATCAATTAACATCCTATTTCTTTTTTCAGCTACTTTATTTTGTTGTAAAGTGTTATGGATCATTAATTGTGTAATTATCCTTTTTTCTTCATAGAGCTTTTTAATTTTTTCAAATAAATATTCACATCTCGATCTATTCTTAATGCGTTAATTGATTCTCTACCATACTCATGTAACATTCAAAATATTTTAATGCTTCTAACTTATAAGAGACCATATAAACTTGATTATATCACAAATCATCAATGAACATAATAAAATACCATGTTTCATGTCTTGCCACATTCATTGGACCACATATATTGGAATGGATTAATTGTAATGGAAATTTAGCTATAATTCCTTTATGAAATAGTTTTCTAGTTAATTTACCCCCTAGGCAATGTTCATACAAAGACATTTCTATATTAGAGATTGAACATTGTAATCCTTCTTTTGCTTTTCTACTAATGTGCTCTTGGCCCATGTGATCTAGTCGAGCATGCCATATATTCATTTCTTGTACTAAATTGGAAACAATAGATGCAGTGAAGCAATTATGTGCACTTAAATTACAAATAATGTTATAAATTGTATCCAATATAACAAAATCATTAGATAAAAAACTAGAACTATAAAATATTATCCCTTTAAAAATGTTTAATAAACCATCATGAAAATTAATATTAAAGTCAAACTTTTAGAAGAGAAATAGTAGAAACTAGATTCTACTAGATCTTTAGTGCAAATAAGACATCATATAAAATCAGGCTTCTTCCACTATACAAAAGCAATTTCATGTGCCAATGCCTTTAACTTCAATCTTAGCATTGTTTCTTATGTCTAGCCATTTACTTTTGTTGGATAATTGATAGTATTCCATAAAGGATCCTCGATCATCTTTGGCTACATGGTTTGTAACTCCTAAGTTTACAATCTACATAGGATGAGCAATGCATGGTATTAACTTGCTCCTGAGTCATTAAAACAATACTTGAAACATTAATAAAATATGGAAAAATATTGCATGGCAATACCTTGCTTTGCTTAATGAATTATGAGCAAAATGTCCTATTTTTTGATAGGAATAGCATTTGACCTTAGCCATATTAAGTTTCTTGCCACCACGCTTGCCCCTCTTCTTAAAGTTCTTCTTATCTTTCTTGAATTTCTAGAAAGGGCCATTCTTCTTTTAAGAATACTTACCTTTTTTTTCCCTTGGGTTTTGTAGTTCCAACACCCTTTGTCCTATATGCATAACCAAATGAACTAGTAGCCTTTAGGCACTATTTTTTTAGCTTAAAGTGGCTAGCAACATCATTAAAAATGATGATGTTCTCATTATCGATCAAGTTCACCTTCATATGTTCTTAACTAGCAAGGAGAGATTTTATCACAACTTAAACCTGTTGTTCATTTGTAAAGATATGGTTGGTCAACTCTAGCTTCCATGTCATATTTGATATCTCTTTAAGATGCTGCTTTATGGTGTTATTAGGTTGCAACTTATACGTATCAAATTTAATAATAAGCCTTCTCAGCTTGGTAGCGAAATTATCTCCAAAATTGTCTTTTAATACTATCCATATAGCTTGTTTAGTTGGATAATACTTAAATTTGCACATTAAGTCATCAGCCATACAGGTTAGCATTGTGATATGAGTTATATTATCTTTTTTCTTCTAGACTTAGAAAGCCTCATGATCCCTTTTGTACTAGGCCTAATTTCCATGTTTTGGCTCTAGCACGACATTATTTAATGGCTCCTTAGCATCTTTCTCTTTAAGGATACAAAAAATTTTATAATGCCATAAGTCCTAATTATCACTATTGAGTTTCTTTCCTTTATTGAGCTTAACTATTATATTCATAGTGGCCATATTCATTTAACATAATTATCTACATAGACATAGTATAAAATTATAAAAATATACACAATATTATTTATTTGTAATAAACTTTGAATTGACCAACAATGATATTATTGGACTCATGATTGAAAGCTAACATTCATCTCATTTCCATCACATATACCACAAAAAATGTCATCATTTTTATTGTTAAATTTATTTGTAAATTATTTGTTGATTTTAGTTCTTAAATGATCTCAAGCAATTGGTCTAAGAATTCCTACTCAATCAAATATCTCACAATTTCAACAATTATAATAAAACATCTAATTCAATAAAGTATATATAATCATAAATTGCATTCAATTAAACCAAAAAAAAAACCACATAAAATTTGTCATATATTAAACTTAAATTAAATTAAATTAAATTGAAGTATAAAAGTGCTTCATTTTGTTGAAAGATATATCATCAATCTTATAGTTGATGTAGTCTCTATAATTGTTTATGGGATTATTGGGTAATTCAAATTTTGATTCAACATGTATGATCATTCCCTTTAAATGAATCCCTCCTTATACGCACTATACCCAAACTTTTGTGCACTTCTCACATATGAGAATTGTGAGAGTAAGACTGATCACCTAACATTTACAACAAGGTGGCGTTCTTTTGTATGTTCTATCTTAGTAGCAGATTGATAAAAATTCAAGCCTTTCTAGCCTGTTTTATTATTAAGCATATATTTTCCTCTCAATTCTACTTTCATTGAAGTCCAAAAATTGTCATTTAAAAGTAAGTTAATGAATCCTATGGCTAATTTGGAGTAGGGAATTCTCTAATAGTCTCGGATAAAATGCCTCTTTGCATCAAATCAATGACCTCTTATTATATTGACATGACCTTAGATACTATTGTTAAAATCCATTTTATAATTATTGAAGGTCTTTAGGACCAATTTGTAATTCATATAATTTTTTAATCTATTTTGACCTATTAAAGGTGAAAAAAATAATTAATTAATAATAAAATTTTTTATGAATTTTTAAAGCAAAAAAATGGCAATTAAAAGTAAAAAATATACTAAAAAATGACCAACAATGGCTCTAATATAAACAAATTATATGTCAAACTGAAGGTTTTAAAATTAGAAAATTTTAAAGATAAAAACTAGCCTTGTAGGAGCTTGTCCACCCCTTTACATGTCGCTAGAAGGTTTTGGTTCAAAAATCAAAAAGAAAAAAAAAAGAAGGGCCTATCATGCATGCTAGTTTTAGGACTCCTCTAGCCATTGTAATGCCACCATCATCTTCCCTAAGCTTTTTCCTTTCTATTGGTCTAACTTTTGGATTCAAAAGAGGTTGGGGTGGACAACACATGCCACCTTGAAAGTCACCAAGCCACTTCATTGCCTACCTCTAAATTTTGTAACTTTTCTCCATAATTATAGAATTGCCATTTTCAACAGACTTACTTTGAATCATCATATTTCTCTTAATTCATGTCCGAATTAGACAAACTTTATATCATTAGAAAGCTTGGAGAAAGAGCTTTCCAATGATAAGAGTCACAATCTGTAAAGGAGAAATATCCCTAAAAAAAATCATTGTTTAGTCATTTTTCAAAAAAAAAAAAAGATTTGAACCTTACGTTTTAAACATTCATATCTCACTCATCTTAAGTCCAATTAGGGTGTTCTTGGTGTCATTAAAAAGCTCTCTAAATAGGTTTCGTGTCAATTCTAGTGCTTGAACATTTAATGTTTATCTGTGTTTAAATTCTAACTTTGAGTTTAATTTAATCTCTAATGGAGTCATAATTTTTCTCCATACTTATACAATATATCCTCCTATATATGGGCTATATATATATTTTTTAATTAGGACTCTAAATGTATTTCTACATTTATCTACCATTTTTTAAAGTTTAAAAGGCCTAAAAAAAATATGTATTCCATGTGTACAAGACTTTAAACATGCCACAAACAAAACACATATCGTATTTAAAACCATAGGAAATAATTTAATCAAGCCTCTAACTTGGCATTGATACCAATGTTAAATTTAAAGAGAGTTGGATTGATTAACATACCTTTCATTGAAAATTTGCTTCATTAGATGTCCCACATAGTGAATTTGATCATTTTCACGGACACAAATTTGTTATTCATAGCAAATGCACCCTTTTTAATCAGAAGAAAACAAAAGAGGACTCATTGTCTGAGAGAGTTTTCTCTCTTTTATGTAGGTCAATTTTTGAGGAAGAGAGTGTGGTTTTGAACAACTAACCACACACTCATCCCACACACACTTTCATAATCATAAAAAAAATTGATTTCACTCATCAATTTAATTTTTATTTTTAAATTTAAATTTCCCATTTAATTTGGGAAATAACTAACAAAGGATTTTGATTTTTGATTTTCAAAAAATAAAAAATAAAAAATTAATTTGTTAACTAATTAAATTAATTAATTTCTATAATAATTAGTTAATTTAATTGATTCCCTCTGGGCTTTTTTTATTATTGGATTTAGGTCAACCCATCATGGGCAACTCAAAAAATCCAATAATTTGGACATGTTATGACTAGAATAAAGGTTATGGATAATTGTATAAGAGTAAATAGTAAATAGTATTTTTAGGTTATAGAGAACCTTGTAGTATGATGAGTAATCTTTACAATAACTTCAAATTAGGGATTGCTTTGAATGTTTCAATGAATGATAAATGTTGCTTGAAAGTTCCAAGATTCAGTTAATTAGACCAAGATCCAACCTAGTAGGATCTTAAGTTTTAGTGAAATAAAAATAGGATTCAATTAACTAGGTTTAGTGATAGTTGGTTGGAACTTGGAAGTTAGGATTATGTTAACTGGAACTAGTATTAGTTAATTGAAACTTACAAGTTGACAAAGATTGATGAAGAACAAGATTCAATTGACTAAAACAAGACTCAATTAATTGGAACTCAGGATAGTAACAGTGAAGTTTTCTTACAACATTTAGTTAACTTAACTTGGATTTAGTTAACTGTAATCCATGTTGGAAAAAAATAAGTATGAGGCAATGTTATCTTAACTAGTAAACATCAACTACATTCCTTTTTAGTAATATCAACATTTTTAAGATTAGCTATTTAGGAAACCTAGTTATCACATGTTCTATATTGTTTTTAACCATTAGACTTGAGTTTGTGACAATAGGAATATAAAAGACTTTGCATCATATGATGGGGAATAATATATAAATAATCAAAGCAATCAATATTTATAAACAATAATGAAACTTCCTCATACTTAAACCTCTATAGGCATGAAAATACAAGATGGGTTTGACTAACCTTTTTATGGAAAAGCTTTTTTCTTAAGGGTATTTATGAAATTAATTTAGATTTGGAACTATATATTTTGGCAATGGTTGAGAGATACATAAACCATAGGTTAAGACTTCTATAGTATCATAAAACATGAAATTTTAGAACTCCTTTACGTTGGAGAATATTAAGCATACAAAACAAACTATAAAAAAATATTTCCATAGTATATAGATTGAAAAACTTAAGCCAAATATTATATAACATGAAAAGATTAACAAATGAAAAAAAAAAAAACAAAGGATTAACCTACCCCTGGTCTTCATGATGATCATAAGTGGCAATACGTTCAACAAATTTTACTAAAATAAAAAATAATATAGAATTCAAGAGGCTGTCCCCTTTTTTTTTTTGGGTAAGAAATTTGATTACTTAACTATTGTTTATGGCAATAGGTAAAGAACTAATAGCTTTATCGTGAACTACCATAATAACTTTTGTCTTTAAATTGATAAGTAATGCCAAATTATTTGTTACTGTCATGACCTTTTCGGGCATATGATCTGTATAGGGACAAGGTATCATTTTGACCCTATAATCTATAGACTAATATGCAATGAACATGTACACAACTTCAAAAAAAATTTAAAACAATATTTACAAACATTTGTAGAAAATTTTGACGATGTCTTTCTAAACTAAATTAAATTCACATTTACAAACTTATTTGGGCAACCAACAATTAGAACTCATCTTTAGATACAAAATAAGGAAGTTTAGCTCCTCGTCTAAACTTCAGAAACACAATTCCTTTAAAACCAAAAATTGACAAACAACTTATATGATTGCAAATTAGCCTATTTGTTACCAAGTTTATTTCCATAAAAGTTGCTTGCCTCACTGAAATAAAGGCAAGCCCCAAGCTCCGATGCAGGATGTATATCCTAGAGTTACTAGATAAAATAAAAATGGAAGAGGTAAGTCATAGAGATTCAATAAGTGGATACCAATAAAATGCATTTAATTATAAATTTGTGAGGGTAATTCAAACTTATATAATAATTGTAAATCAAAAGTATAATTTAGGATTATCATATCCTCCAAACCTTTCCTTCTTTTAAATCATTACCTTAATAAAACAAATATCAAACTTTCATAACATGTATGCATATGGGATCATAGCATGTTTAGTAAGGAAAACATTTATGCCAATTCACCATATTTGGAGTTAGGGGTTATGCCTCTTGACTAATTATACTTATCAACAAGGGATAGACAATTACTCATCCTGACTAATGATACTTATCAATAGGAGTCAAGGAATCTCTCATCTTGACTAATTATACTTATCAAATAGGAGTAAAGAAATTCACTATATTAACTAATTATACTCATCAACAAGAGTAAGGAAATCACTCATCTTGACTAATTATACTTAACAAACAAGAGTTAAAGAATTTAGCATCCTAATTAATTCTACTCATCAATAGGAGTTAGGAAATTCATCATCTTGACTAATTATACTTATCAAAAAGAGTCAAGGAATTGCTCATTTTGACCAATTAACTCATCAAATAAGAGTCAAGAAATTCATCATTTTAACTAATTATACTCATCAACAAGAGCCAAGGAATCATTTTTCTTGACTAATTAAACTTATCAAATAGGATTTAGGGAATCACAATCCTTACTAAATATAATTATCAATGAAAGTCAAGGAATTATTCATCCTGACTAGTTAATATATAGTGGAACTAGCTTGTCAATAATTCAAATGAACTTTGTATCATAATGCTAAGGTGTTTAGCTCTATAAGTCATTTATGATCCTTAAAATACAACTTTAACATAACCATACCTAGAACGAGTGCAAAATATGCCTAATTATCATTTTAGTTGCTCTCGCAACGCATGTAATCATCCATACTTTCATTCATGTATAACATTGAACACAAACACATAAATTTGAATGTGGGTAATTAAATATAATTTTTTGCCATTTATAATTCATAAAATATACCAAGAGAAGTCAATAAATATTTCATAAAATAATTATAATACACATAATATCCACTCATAATAGAGGTGGAATAAGAAATTATTAGCAATGTTTCTAATGTCCCTAAGGTTTTAAGTCTATAGCATGTTGCCGACACTAAGAAAACTACTACCTATTCCTTACGAGCAATGATTTTTTTGTTATTGCCAAAAAGTGCAATAGTTGAACCTTGTAGCCATAGTTACTAGTTGAAAATCGTTACCTATTATTCATGTAACAGGCAACTATTATTACTTGAAATAGTAATAGCTTAAAATCATTGCAATAGTTACTAATTGAAAATTGTGACTCTTACTATTTGAATAAAAGGAAAGGTTTTCAAAAAACAATTACCTTAAACAATAGGTAGCGGCCAAATATAGTATGATGGATAATTGTTGCCAAAACTATTCCTTGAACTATTAGACAATGGTTTTGGCCTTTTAGACAACAATTTTCTATCGTTGCCAAAGGCCTAAAATGTTGTAGTGGTTGGTCAATTTTTGCATGATGACTACCATCTCATCTACCCGACTTTGATTGGAAGAGTTATTTTCAAAATATGCCTTTTTGTGTTTACAGTATGTGGCCTTAGCATAAAGACAGGAAGTTTTGAATAAAGTTCACTGATTTTATTATAAAAAATTGGTTAACAACGAAGCAAGGCAACCAAAACTAGGGGCATGTTTGATCCTATTTTTTGTTTTTATGTTCTTAACACAGTTCCGTCAAATTGGTTTTTAGTACAATTTTTGGAAATTAGAAAAAAAAAAACTTCTTTGAATCATTTGTTTTGAAAACACATCTGAAAAAAAAAGTTTGTTTAAAAAAATTGATTTAAAAACAAGTTTTAAAAACATGAAAACAAAAAAATTGTTTGATTCACTACTTTTATGTAATTAATATTGACATAATTTTTTTACAATAAGTTAACATCCATATAACATTAGGGAGCTAATAGAATAATAAATTTAACATGTAATGAACATAACATGGATATAGTTAAAACTGAATTTAACACTGTTTTAAACATAGACTTAATAAACTGCTAGAACTCGGTGCTTCACTCACAACCTACTAAGCTGTTGCTATATTTGTTTCAAATAAAAAGAGTGCCCACCCTTAGCATTTGACTTTTCTAACATGACTTTTCAAACTTTGGGTGAAAATATACCATTGTTCACATTTTCTTTTGTAACTTCTTCAACCATGATATCTATGTAACATTTAATCATATGCTTGAGCCAAAGTGAATTCTCCTATGCATCTGCTATCCCATTAGTGGCCATCTATAATATATATTACATAAACAATAAAAAGAAAAAGAAAAAGATTAGCCCAAAATGGCCAACTAAATTATCCCAAGTCATTACATGTCAAATATAAGTATCATCCATAGGGAGAGAAAACATGTCAAACTTAGCAAATAAAAATAATAGAAAAATTATCATACACTGAAAGAAAAAAATGTATAATACTTTCTATTCTAATTTAGCTAATTTCATACGAAGCAAGGGTAGGGTCAAATGAGTATGCAATTGCAGTTTCATATCCAAGAGTCACAATGTGAGATCTCTGAGATCAAGTACAAATCAACCAAAGGCGCAAGACAGAAAAACGTGATGTCTAAATCTGAATACATGATTTTGGAACCACATTTAATATATTTCATCAATAATCTTTTCATAAGGGAACCTGCGTTCGAGTACAGATTCAATAAGACAGAAAACTTCGAGGTTAACAGCCCCAGCTCCACAAGTGATCTAATATTATCGCCAATAGAACGTTGAGGACCTGAGTAGGAAAACATTTATAAAAGCACATAGTAGAAAATTTCATTTCTCCAATGTTCTAATTTCATTTCCCCTTAAATCGCAAGCAACCCATATCAGCAAAGACACCTAGGGGTAGCATGGATATCGTACTGCCGAAACGCTTTTCCCTCCTTACTTTGGCCATAATCTCAAAACTTAATTAAAAGAAAAAAATTTTCAACGGCAGACCCAAGAATTACCATACACACTGAAAAGCATACTCCAAATGTAACTAGCTGCTAGTCAATGTAAAAATAATTGTGCAGCAGTTTCGAAATTAGAGCAACACATTTCGCACATAACAATGCCTTGTTATGCCTACAAATTTGCAGTATTATTTTAGTGAGCACCACCGTCCACAAATGAATGACCCTACCTAACTTTGGATTTCTAAAGGATCTTTTTCAGAAGCATATTTTCTGTATTTGCTAGTAATATTAACCCACAGCATGCTAGTAATGTAAATAAATACTTGATGAAACGGGGGTTGATGCTAAAAGAAGTTAAAAGCTTAAAAAAATGAACAACAATGACATAGAATGGAGGACTTAAAAGCATAAAAGAAGCTTCAGAGTCCAAACCCGGCCTAACTAGAATGGTGGAGCCTATTTCAGTAGAACCAGAAAAAACAAACCTCTGAGATGAGGCGGAAGTAGCTGTGTTAGACCTTTCTTGCGTCTTCTGTCTTCCTGCTCTGCCTCTGCCTTGGGCGGCTGGGGCTGGGAGGTGAGGGTATGGCCATGCCTAAGTGGGTTTGGTGAAATTTTCAAAAATGCCAGTGACAACAGATGTTGTTTTGGGAATGAGAAATACAAAACATCTAAAAAGTTGTTTTGTAATTTTTGTTTCCAAGATACGTATTCTACTTTTTTGTTTTCAGAACAAATCAAACAAATTAAAACCATGCTTTCAAACAGTTTTTTTTTTTTTTAAATCTTGAGAATAAAGTTGTTTTCAAAACAAGAAATCAAACAGGCCCAAGTGTTCATAGATTCACAGGAAACAGTTAAATCTGCATATGATGCATATTTATAATTTTTTGAAGCAACACAAAAGACAGATTGAAATGCAACTCTGTCTCAAGAATACATAACGTGGAACTGTCCACCTCATGTTTAAGACTCATTTTAAAGCGATTGGAGATCCATAATTGATGCAGTACTCAGAAATGTGGATGCTAAAATGACACGTTGATAGGCTACGTTTGTGATGCTGGCCAACAATTTTAATATGCAGGGAAATTATAAGAGAAATGAACCATACCAGCTATTCGAGCAACATCAACACCATAGCTATTAAGAGATGCGTTAACCGAAGCAAGTTGAGGTAAAACTCAAAGAACGATTGCAAGAATCGTGAAGGAAACAAAAGCCCCAAATTTTCTAGTTTGGGGGCAAAGGAGATGCAAAAACGAAGATCAGTATAAGGCGTTTTGGGGTAGAGGTGATGCGTAAAGTGTTTTTGTTTCAACGTTTTTTTTTTCACATGTTTGATTAATTATGACAATGACTTGGCGTGGATTTTTTCTTTTTAATATGTTAGGTGTATCAATTCTTTTTCAATATTTTTTGTTAAATAAATTAATTGTGTTAAGAGTGAGAAATTTTTTTATTGGTTTTTATAAAATTAAGAGAGTAAAGTAAACCTAAATAAACTTAAGAAATAAAATTGAAATGTGATATAAATTAAGAGAGTAAACCTGTACTTTTTCCTAAATTAATTATTATGCGTGTGTATTATATTACTTAGATTCCAACCTTACAAAATACACTGAAAATTCACTACACCTTTTTTTTCTTCTCCATACCTTAGCCCAGTGAGTAAATTTTGCGCATACTCATAGAGTTTAAATATATGCTCATCCCTAATAAGAAGTTAATTATTAAGGGCTCATTTTGATTCAATGTGACTTTTACTTTTGGTGCTTTCTAGTAACAAAAGTCGAAATTTATATTTGATTAAATTTTCTTACTCGTACTTTTGAAAAGCCACAACTACTTTTGAGAAACAACTTCAGGAATGCTTTTAAAAACAAATATGAATATTAGAAACTTAAGATTTTAAAAAGACCTATATATATATATATATATATATATCTATTATTTCATTAGTTTCTCACTAAAAATAAATTGTTACCATCTTTTCCAAATATACAAGTATTACATATTTCTTTAAAATTATGAAAATATATTCTGACAATTTAATATTTACTCATAATTTCATAACTTCTAATTTGATGAGTTCTTAACTTTGGCTTATATTATTTATTTAAATTTAACTTTCAACCAACTTATGTTATTTTCATAATTTGATACAAAATTCTATGAATTTTTAGTATTGCAAAAACAAATACAAAAGAAAGAATATTATAGCATTTATCTGACACGTTCACGATCAAGTTTTCAAAATTATTACCAAACATTCCACTATCAATTACTCTTTTAAAAACAAATTTTATAAGATTTTGCCAAATGTTGTTTTTACTCATTTTAAATGACAAATTCTTCACATCATCTTCTGTACAATAATTTTTTAAAAACCCCCCATTATTTCTAAATTATTAGCACCAAAAAATAACTAGGCTAGCCTAATCTTTGGGCTATAATTTTGGACTAAACTATTGATGAATATTAGATAAATTATTATATTCGTTAACAAGATAATAGAATGGAACTTTAGGCTAAACTGAGCTTTTAAGACCAAAAATAGACTATAATGTCTTTGAGACATATATTCAATTTATTGGATATTTTAAAATATTAAGAAAAATGACCTAATAACATGTAGTTAAAATAAAAGGAGAATATTCAGATATTTTTAGGTAATTTTTAGTCATTTAACCACTTTCTTACAATTTAAGAATTGAGTCTGCATAATATTCTAAAGGAAGTTATTTATATTAGTTGGAAACAAAATAAGTTTGTATGTTGACCAAGTCAAGAAAAGTGTAGAATATACTTGAAGATTTATTCTCTTAAATTTTAGGGATATAGATGATATAATTAGTTAATGAAACAATTAGTTAGTAAATAAATATATTATTTTAATTTTCAAAAAAGCTAACATAACACTTATTTATACTAAGATTGTTAGCTATGATCTTATATTATTGCTAACATAGGTTTAAAAATTAAGAAGAAGCAATACATAGTTCTAGTGGAGTTAATAGCTAATTTTAGATTTATAAATATTCACGCTCTGTTTGGTATGTCATAGGAAATGAAAAATGAAAAAGAATCTAGATGTTAAACTTGTTTGGTATAAAGAAAGCATTGAACTCAGCAAAGTTTGTGTGAAAGTGCAATTCTAGCACTGTAGTAGAGGTGAGTTTGGATGGTTTTGAGCCAAAATGTGAAAGGTTGATTATACCCTTTTGTTTGTATTTGCAACCCTTTTGTCGCATCTCTCTTAAAATCTGTGTTGCTCTCATCCTCCATTGTTGCCCACCCTTGTTCAGTTCCTGGCATAAAGCCAGCTTGTCACGGAGAGCTTGGTTAGGGGGGTTGAGAGACTAGTCAGGAGGGAAGGGTTGGTTGAGGGATGCAGGTAAGGGTAGTTGGATACAATGAATCTAAATTTGTTTTATAAATTTGTAAGGACGGAGAATAAAAGAAAAAATGTAATAATAGATATAAATTTGTTTTATATTATTAATATCAATTATTATTATTTATTCTTTAGTTATAATTTAATTATTTTATTTTTTTATATTTTGATTTTATTTATAATAATTATTTAAACTTTAAATATTTTTTATTAGGATTAAAATAAGATGTAAAAACACTTGTTTATACATAAAAAAAAAAGAAAATTAAAAATAATGAAATTATAGAATTTAAAATAGTGTATCTAATTTTTTTTATATAAAAAAAAGAAAAAATAATAAAGAGTAATTTGGTTATTCTTTTCTCTTATCTTTTTATTTTTATATTATTATTTTTTAATTTAAGGCCATTTGGTCAATTATCATCATTTACTTTCCATTCCATCACTCTTTCTATCTTACCAAACAAATATAGCAAAAGTATTCCCTTTCCTTTATCTTATTATATCAAACATAATTAATTCAATTGCATTCCATTTAGCATTCCTTTTCCATTTCCATCAAAGAACTTTCTATGTACTAAACGAGGCCTCATTGTACAATTTTTTTAAGACACACACATCCAATTAATCAAACCCAAATGTTTACAATTTATCCTTTACTTTCATACCTTTAATTTCTAGTAATTATTGCTTTCTTCACAACCTTTTTATTGCATTCATATCCTTAATTTTTTTTTTTAAGTCGTAGGTTTTAGCCATTCATTACTTTTTCAAACTCGGTGTTTCCTTTACTCCTTTTTTAGCATATACTTGAATGTTGAAATCAAAAGTACAAATTAGCTTATCAATTTAGTTAATCAATCCAAATTCACAATCAATTGCCTTAGCTTATTCAAACTCCCCTTGCACCACTAAGCCACATCGGTCTAATTCTAGTATAGTTGCCAAGCCACAATTAGATGGTAACTATTGAATCTAGACCTATTGTGCCTCAACTAATTAACCCTAACATAATTGCTGAAACAATAAGAAGCCACTTTGGACTACAACTAAGGCCTTTTAATAGGCCTATGTATGAGAAACTATATCCTGACTGGATGGACAAAATAATGCTCTTGCTAAGAGATTTTAGAACTCTTAATTTTACTACATTCTCATGTGAGAATGGTAAATATACCATAGAACATATAGGCAATTTTACTGCCTAATGTGGTGAGGCAAATCAAAATGAATATTATAGACTTCAGTTGTTCTCTTTATTATTAATTGAAACTGCTTTTACTTGGTATTTATTTTTGTCACCTAACTTTGTGCATAATTGTACAGATATGGAATGACTTTTCCATGACAAGTTTTACATGTCATAACTAGAAGTGACTATAGTTAATCTTATGAATTTAAAACAGCAAGTAAATGAGGCTGTAGTTGATTTCCTGAAAATTTTCAAAAAGTTAAGAACTAGATGTCATGTACAATTCCCATAAATAGAATATGCCACCATATCTGTTAGTCATATGCATCCTCAACTAAGAGAAAGGTTGATAGCCTAGGAATATTCAGACTTAACTCGGTTAGCAACTAAAGCCATTTGAATTGAGTACTTCATGTTAAAGAAAGAGTAAAGGAGAGCCAATCGAGAAGGAAAAGGTCCACATATAGTTTTTATAATGGGTTACTTTAATGATCCAAAAGGATTAGCTAAGTATTAAGAAAATTAGTCAGCTGATGTCTTGGCACTAGAAATCTTAAGAAGGAAGCTATATTCATGTCTAGCTTTAAGGCCCTTAAAGGACAAAGAAATTATGAAACTAGAAAGCAAATAGGAATACTTGTTTGATATCTCTAAAGTTAATCAAATTTTTGACTATTTACTTAAAGATAAGTAAATCAGACTACTTGATGGGCATAAAATTTCATCCATTTAAGAGCTAAAGAGCAACAAATATCTTAAGTAGTATCACTTATATAGTCATGTTATCGTTAATTTCATTGTTTTTAAGAATGCAATCTGAAATGCTTTAAAGGATGGGTGATATAAGCTAATTGATAAAGGTATACCTGAAATAAAAATAGATATGAATCTCTTTCTAATATTATTTGCAAACATGGTTTCAGTATCGGGTTTACCATTTTCATTCACTAAATGCAAATGGAAACAATTGATGCAAAAACAAAAGAGAGTGAAGGAAAGAGCACCAGAACCTAACAAAGATAGTAGAAATCAAGTTGTACAATTCAAGTAGCTAAAATCTACCATTCACAAGCCCAGCATTTTTGATAGACTACAATACTCAAAATGAAAGAAGAACAGGAGCATGTTTGATAGGCTCCAAACTTTAAGAGTGGACAAAGAATCAGTTCCAAAAAGAAAATAACAAGTAGCCAAGTTTAACATTAAGAAGGATATATCTACTTTGAGGATAACTATCAATAATGATGAGCAGCTGAAGTCACAAAAATTGATCAAGTCAAAAGTCAATGTTAAAAAAGAGTAGTGGTTCCTCAATCACATGTCAAAAAAAGGTTATAAAAGCTATCCCAACCAGTTGTCTTAACTTGTATTCAAAAGAAGAAGAGATAAAGGCAAGCGATCTATTTAGAATCTAAGATAAATGCTTAAGATGCTAGAGAAGGTTAAAGATGTAATTAAAGAACAAGTATAGCCATCAAAAAAGATTGACACACCAAAACCAAAATTAATTCCTAAGCATCTAGAAGAGAAAATCAATCTAAAAAAAGATGAACTCTTACATGAGGATGATGTTACGACATCTTTAGCAAATATTAATGTCATTGGTATTATCCCGAATGAGTTCTTAGCAGATGGAGGATAGCTAGAAGGATTGGAAAGAGGTGTTTTTGCAGAGGAGAATTGAATAGAATGGCCTTGATAGAAGATAAAATATCTAAGCTAGCTATTGTTCAATTCAAAAAACCCTTAGAGGTTATGACCAAACATTTAAAGCCTCAATCTCAAATCAATAGTAGGCTAGTTGCTAGGGTGTTCATAGATAAGGGAGTTGTGTTAAACGTAATGTCAACTAGCACACTAATGAAGTTGGGAAAGACCAAGGTAGATCTAATCTCAATTAACATGAAGATGATCAACTTTACAAAGGAAACAACAACTATTATTAGTTCCAAAATAGCTAATGCAACATTTTTTTGTTATAGATGCCAAACTTACATATTTAGTACTATCAGGCAGGGATTGGATCAATTCAAATCAATATGTTCTTTCTATGTTGTACTAGCAGCTCATGTTTTGGAAAGGTGACAAAGTTGAACTAGTATTAGATGGCAACAATCCATTTGAAGCTGACATAAAGATGGCAAAAGATATATTTTACTCACCACATGTGGGGCGTATCCAATTATCAAGAGACTACAAAGAAGTGTCATTAGAGTCATGTAACCTTACTTTTTAAGGTTTCAAGATGAAGATCCAAATAATAAGGTTAATCCACGACCTTTCACACAATTAATTTATGGATTAACAACATAAAGCTGTCAAAGACATTCTACATCAACTACCCTTATTCATAGCCAAAGCTAAAATTGAACAACCAATCCTTAACATAGTTGAAGGGCAAAAAGATAACTTGGAACCATTAACAAGCCAACCATTAGAAAAAAAATTAGAGTCCTAGATCAAAAAGCAGGTCCCCAGTTTTGACGTAAAAGACCCTTTGATCGATGTTAACTTGGTTAGTAATAAAAAACCTAGGTTAACTAGGATTAGTGGTTTATTTAAGAAGGAATACTAAAATCAACTAATCTATCTCTTAAAATAATACAAGGATTGTTTTGCTCGAGAATATCATGAAATGCTTGGGCTAGCTAAAGTGTTGGTCGAACATCGATTGCCAATTAATGAAGGATTTAAACCACATAATTAGCCAACTAGGAGATTTAATCCATAACTATCACCAAAGATCAAGGAAGAAATAAAGAGGTTGTTATAGGTTTTGTACACACAACTAGGTAGTTTCTTCTCAGAAAAAATGGATAAATGCCTCTTCACTTTGTCTAATCGACCAAACTAGAGTTTGGCTACCATTCAACATTGGAAACAATTTATAGCATTTGACATTTGACACTTAATTTGAACTATTGAAATGCCAAAGGAAAAAAAATAATCGTAGAAATTAATTATATGGAATAGCTTTTGAACCTAGTTCCAATCATAAAGAGAAATAGGCAAGTCAAGATTTGTATAGGTTTTCAAAACCTAAATCCGGCTACTACCAAAGATGAATATGTCATGCCTGTAACAGATATGTTGATTAATGCAGTAGCCAACCATGAGATTCTTAGTTTTATGGGTAGATATTTAAGCTATAATCAAATCTTTGTAGTTAAAGAAGATATCCACAAAATCATATTCCATTACCTTGGTGCGTTAGGTATCTATAAATAGCTTTTTATGTCATTCAGCTTAAAAAATATAGGTGCCACTTACCAACAGTGATGAATGCTATCTTTTATGACTTAATTAGTAAAAGTATAGATGACATGGACCCACTTAACTCCACCTTAAAAGCTAACTTGTAGGATAAGGTTTATAATGATATGGACCCACCTAACTCCATCTTAAAAGCTTGCTCATAAAAGGAGGTTTGTGAACCCATATATATAACACCTAAGACCTTCTTATCTAACTAATGTGGAATCTCATTAATGAAATGGGCACACCTAACTCCACCTCATAACTAGCTCGTAAGGGGAGATTTGTAAACCTATATATATATATATATAACATTTAAGACCTCCTTATCTAACCAATGTAAGATCTCATTATTGATATGGACCCACTTAACTTCACCTTAAAAGCTAGCTCACAAGGAGGGATTTGTGAACCCTTATATACAACACCTAAGACCTCATTATCTAACCAGTGTGGGATCTCATCAATAGAGGTTTATGTAGATGAAGTGGTAGTAAGATTTAAGGATTTTAATCAACATTTGGCTAATATAAAGTAAGCATTTGAAAGGATGAGATTCTATAATCTAAAGATGAATCCAACTAAATATGCATTTAGAGTTTTGGCTAAGAACTTCTTTGGTTTCCTTATACATCAATAAGGAATTGAAGTAGATGTAAATAAAGCTAAGGCAATTTTAGAGGTGATGCTACCACAAAATAAGAAAGAGTTATAAAGCTTGATTAGTAAAATAAATTTCTTGTAAAGATTGATTGCTAATTCTACTGAGAAGTTAAAAGCCTTATTGCCTTTGCTTAAATTAAAAGTTGTTAATGAATTGACTTAGGGGGAAGAGCAATAAGAAACTTTTGAATAGATTAGGTAAAGCTTGGCTAACATGTTAGTCTTAGTACCACCTATGCTAGGTAAACAATTAAAGCTCTACATCTTAGCTGTTGAAGAATCCATTAGTTGCCTTCTTATACAGGATGCCAAGGATAGAACTAAATGAGTTGTTTACTATTTTAGTTGATTATTGAATGATACTAAAACTGGATATACTTTAGTGGAAAAACTATATCTTTTCTTGTGTCATGCATTCACAAAATTTGAATAATATCTTTTACCTAAAAAGGCTTTAATTATATGTAAAGTCGACATATTAAAATATTTATTTAATAGGCTTATTTTATAAGAAAGATTAATGAAGTAGGCCATTAAATTAAATGTTTTTACTTTAAAATATATTCCACTAAAGGTAATTAAACAACTGACCTTAGTTGATTTCTTAGCTTAATATCCTTGTATTAATATTAAAGAGCCTTTAGCAGAAGCCAATAACTATGTACAACTTAAGGTATGAGCATTAGCATTTAATGGATTTAAAACTTAAAAAGGTGCTAGGGTAAGAATTGCTATCCCTAACCCAATAAGATAGTGTGGCAAATTTATATTCCAATGAAAGAAAGGTTGTTCAAACAATAAAGTTGAGTACGAATCCTTGATTATCATACTCATATTGTTGATATCTATAAAGGTTTAGTTCATATAGATAATTAGAGATTCTTAGTTCCTTGAAGAATATAAGTGTGACCAGCCAAACCTATTACATTGCTATGAAACGACTAACACTTTTCTTTGGTAGTTTGCTAATGTAATAGCTATACGTATACTTAGAGAAGAAAATTGGGAAACTAATGATTTAGCCCAATGAGCTTTTAGTGCAAATATATAGGTTTTAAAAGTGATCAAGAAATCCTTTAAATACATAAAATTGGAGCTATCAATCAACAACCACTTGCCAACGATTGGAGAACGCAATTAATTAGCCATCTAAAAATCCCTCATTTATAAAAGATTTCAAACTCAAACAAAGAGCCTTAAGGTATGTCTTAATCGATAATGAATTATACAAAAGAGGGCATAAAGGGTTATTACTAAAATGTTTGAGCAAAATGAGAGCTTTGAAAGTTATGGGGGAAGTTCATGAAGGATTTTGTGGATCTTACAGATCAAGGCCTAATATGAGATGGCTTATTCACAAACATAGCCATTATTGGCCAAACAATAATAGCTTATTATTTTAAATATACTAAATGATGTAAAGCTTGTCAATTATATGGTTTTATTCAAAGACTGTTAATTGTTGAATTACATCTAATTATCAAACCATGATTATTCAAATGCCAGGTTACAGGTCTGATAGGTGAAATTCTTCCTTTTTCATTTAAGTGGCATGCCTTCATTATCGTAACAATAGATCACTTTACAAAATGAGTGGAGGAATAGCCAATGGCGAATGTCACACAAGTAATATGATCAAACTTAGCCAGTTACAAATCATTTATAGATTTGGCATTCCTTACCATAACAACTAATTAAGGTATAATATTCATAAGAGACAAAGTGGTGGCCTTTATTCAATAATACAGTATCAGAATGACCTATTCAACTTTATACAATGCTCAAGCCAATAGACAAGCCAAGGTTACTAATAAAATCATAATTGAAATGATTAAGAAAGCTTTGGTGGACAAGCTCAGAAGGTGGCATGAAGTCTTATCTAAAATACTTTGGGTATACAAAAATGCTAAGTGTACTGTGATTGGTCTTACTCCATTTCAACTAACATATGGCCAAGATGTTGTTTTGCCTCTAAAGATAATTGTAAAATCACTTAGAGTAGCTAAGCAAAATGATTTGGAACTAAACTAGTATTATTAGTCTCTATACATGGAATTAAAATTAGCAGATGAAGATGGACTAATGGCCCTCAATAATATTTAGATGAATAAAATGAAAGTGGCAAAAGTGTATAACAAGCGAGTTAGACACAAAAAGATTGCTAAATGAGACCTAGTTTGGAAAACCATTTTGTCAATTGATACTAAAGATCTTAAATTCAGCGAATGATTACCAAATTAGGAATGCTCTTTCATTATAAGTCAAGTTATTTTTGGTGATACTTACTAACTAGTGAACTTGCAAAGAGAAGAGTTAAATAGAAGCGTCAATAAAAAATACTTAGAGCTTTATTAGCCATATATATAAGATAGCATTCCGAATTTCAATTCTTAAATGGTTGCTACATGCCAACTATCTAGCCTTAATTAAATCTAGCAAAAGTTTAGCAAAATAAAATAAGCATATAGTATAAAACAAAAAAAAAACTTAAAAAAGGCAACCAAAAAAAAAAAAAACCAAAACCTACCAAGCCTACTCTTAAGCATTGGTAGAAGGAAGAGGATTTGTTATCAAAAGGATAGTTTTTTTTGGCAACAATTATTCCAAAAGTGGTTACCTAACTTGGAGGGGTAAGAGTTATTTCAGCACCAATCCCCACTTTTTCTTGGTTGAACAATATAATAAAAAGAGTAGAGTATATATATTATTTTAGTTTCTTCTTATCAATATTATCACTTGTTGAAAAAATGCAGGCGCAAAGTTTTAGCATTAAGAAAATAAATGAATTGACTAATTTTTTAGCTATAAGTTTAGGCTAAACCATTGGAAGATACTAGTTAGACTGAGTTAAATTTGTTAATAAGAAAGCTAAATTGGGCTTCTAAAGTTAAAAATTAGTTATAACATCTTTAGGCCATATATTTAATCAATTAGATATTTTGAAATATTTAAAGAAAATAGCTTAATAACATGTAGCTGAAATATAAGAGAATATATATTTCCACCTATCTACAATTTAGGAATTAGGCCTATAGGACATTCTAAAAGAAGTTAATCAAATTAGCTAGAAATAAGAGACGTTTATTGATCAACCAAGTTAAGTGAAGTGTAGATTATGCTTGAAAATCCATTGTTCTAAATTTTAAGAATATTGATGATATGGTTAACTAATGAAATAGTTTGTCAGCAAATAAACATATTATTCAATCTTCTAAAAAACTAATATGACACTTACTTATATTAAAATTGTTGGCCATGATTCCACATTATTCCTAACAAAGGCTTAAAAATTAGAAAAAAAGTGATAAATAGTTTTAGTATGGTTAACAACTAGTTTTAGATTTATACATATTTAATTTACACTTTTCTAAAAACACACACATATAATTAGGCATACCCAAATGTTTATAATTTATCATTTATATTTATTTATACTCATGCCTTTAATTTTATATAGTTATCTCTTTTTTTATTCCATTCATGTCCTTAATTGTTTTTTCCCCTTAGCTATGGGTTTTAAATATTTGTTACTTTGTTAAACTAAGCACTTCTTTTAGTATTCTAAGAATATAAAGTTAAAAAACTTGTCTCTTCGTATACGTATCATTAAGTTAATTGATTAATTGAGTTAATTAATCCGAATCTATAAGTAATACAAACAATATTAAAATAAGTAGACTCCTTTTTTTTTTGGGAATGATTTTTGTATGTGTGATGTCTTATGTTTTTCCCTTGCTTTATACTTTTATTTTAATTTGAAAAAAATTTATATACATTTTGTTGTATTTGTATTGTTAAAATTTTTAATTAAAATATAATAAATTTATAATTCTTTAATAAAAATTGAAAAAATATATAATTGTGTAAATAATTATATTATTTTTAATTTAATTATATATTTATCATATTTTTATTAAAAATTCATAAATTTATTATATTTTAATAAAAATTTAATAATATAAATATAAATATTTACATTTACTTCTGTTAGTATCTCTAATTCAAAATTTTAAGTAGGGTTTAGTACCATCAGTCAAAAACGTGCGGTCCAGATTCAAAGCCCTGAAGCTTCTGGCACCCCCACGATCAGAAACCTAAGCCACGTCGTGCGGGTCCCACCCACAAAAAGCTATGGCCATTTTTTCGCGACGTGGAAAGAGGTAATCTAACCCAAGTTTCTTGCACCGCACGAATAGCGACAAGCACCTTCTGGAAGAAGCCACCACTTGTTTAAGTGCCTCCCACTTCATAGCTACCTCACACGTATAAATAGCTACAAACAGTATACTACCAAAATGTGTAACTCGGAGCTGCTGTTGCGTCGCAATGTCCATGATGGAAGGCTGCCGGACGCCCAGACATGGCGGTTGCCGGATACCAGAGGCGACGGTGTGCCCGCCGGCTCCGAAGAAAAAGCCGCCGGAACAGAAGGGGCCACCCAAGAAGGAGTACTTTAATCCTCCTGATCTTGAGCTTATATTTTTAGTTGCGCCCAAGAGAGAAGCAGTTCAACATGCACTCGGTTCATTCTAACTTCTAATTAACTATATCACTATTCTTATTTTTGTAATTAACCTTAAAGGCCTCATTGTAGCACTCAGCCTTGCCAGGCAAATTTTTGTATGTATGATGCGTTAGGGGAAGATGGTAACCCCACAGTTGCAGTTTGTAGGACTCTTTGCAACAATGACAATCACTATGGTTGGCTTGTAATATATTATTCCTTTTTTGTACAATTTTTCCTTTAACATTAGATTTTCTACTTTTGTTTAATCAGTTAATGCCGAGTTTTTTATTTTTTGGGAGCATCTCAATTGTCAATGTGTCATTTAAATAAATAAATATAAATATAAATATAAATATAAATATATATATATATATATATATATATATATGTTGGTGCTGGATTACTGAAGTCTAAAACGAAAATAGTCTGTGGTCTGCGCTGTCTAATGGCCGAAAAAGGGAGGAAATAAAATTTGAAAAAAAAAAAAGATTAAAAGATATGTTCTGATTTCTTTTAATTTTAATCTTATTCATTTATTAGTCATTAATTTTAGTTAGAAAAAAATTGTATGTAACGTCATATATTATGTTTTTTAATTAGAATATTGTAAGCATATACTTTTTAATAGTAATATAATAAAAATATAATTTTTTTGTATTAATTTTAATCTTATTCATTTATTAGTCATTAATTGTTTGGAAAAAAAATTTATACGTAACGTCGTATATTATGTTTCTTAATTAAAATATTATAAGTATATATTTTTTAATAGTAATATAATAAATATATAATTTTTTGTAATAAATTTATTTTTAATTAAATTATATATTTATTTGGTTTTAATTAAAAATTATTTATTTATTATATTTTAATTAAAAATTTGATAATAAACATATATAATGTATTTAAATCTAACTCTTTTAATTATTCTACAAATTTTCCGTGTCTTTGCAGTTGGGCTGGAGGTAGCTACTATCTTCAAGCCCAGATGGCCTTAAAATGTGGGCTATTTCATGGTCCATTGCCTAGGCGCATGGGCTTCAGATCCCTTGAGCGGACATTTATTTGGACCATTTCGATTATTCCATAAAATATATATATATATATATATATATATCAATCAGGAAAGATAAAGAAATGATTGGGATTAATGTTGTTTGGTACATCATTAATGCAATTTAATTTAGAAAACTCCAAAATGATAATGTTGCTTTTTTTTTTTTGGGGGGGGGGGGGGGTGGTTTTCAAGAGGTCAGCTTTATGGTGGAAATTATTGTACGTGTGGGCTGACAAAATTCACGTCTTCGAAGATTATGCTGCGTAGGACGTTCATTTCTCATGTCTTGTTCCTGTTGGTTTTTCGACTCTTCTCCAACTGGGTGGTCCATATTTTTTTTTTCTTTTTTTTTTCCCAGCCTTTGCTGTAACATATTGGTAATGTTTGGGCAGAGGAAAAATATTTTTAAAAGAATAAAAACTAAAAATAAAATATAAATAAAGTGAAATTTACATTTTTAAATTATATTTGACATAAATAATTGAAATATTCTTTTATTTATATATTTGGCAAAATAAAAATAATGTAAAAATAAAAAAAGATTATACAAGTAATCATAATACATTAAAATAAAAAGGTAAAATTGCATAAAATTTCTTTAAATTTTGGATCATGTGCAAATAGCTTATTGAATTTTAAAAATTGATAAAGAATCTCTCTAAACTTAAAATAATATGCAAATGACCTCTTAAATTATAGATATGTGCAAATAATCTTTTCAAATATTTGAAATGTACACATAACTCCTGAAAAAATGTGATATATGAAGAGTGTTATTTGTAAGTAATTTAAAGTTTAAAAGATTATTTATAAATAATTCAAAAAGTTTAGAGGATTATTTGAATATATCTAAAGTTTAAGGGATTATTTATATATTATTTAAAATTTAGGAGGATTTATTATGAACTTTAAAAGTTGAAGGAAATTTTTTTGACATGATTCAAAGTTTAGGAGATTATGTGTAATTTATTTAAATAAAAAATATTAATTTTTTTTTGTTATAAAATAATAAAAAAAAATTTTATTATTTAGTCATAATAAATAATACCAAAGGCAACATGAACATTTCTTCTACCTTTCTATTGAAAATTTGCTCTTCCTAGGTCCCATCAAAGATTGCTCATAATTTCCTCGCCCCTTGAAAAATTGATTCTTTCTATATTAACCTACCAAACATACTTAATCATTAAATCTACCTTCTTCTCTCTTTCCTCATACCCAACAGGCTAATAGGAATAAAAAATTTAACTATCTAATTATATAGCACATCAAGATCATTGTGAGTTCAAACATCTTAAACAAATAATGACAACTTATGGAGTTCCCTAATCAATAAAGTAATTACGACAAGTGGCTTTTTAACTCAGATATAATGGGATAAATTCTAATTTCACCCTATGCAGAGTCATAAATTTTAACTTTTGGAACACAATATATAATTTTTTTAAAATATGAGAGATTACTGTTATAATACAATTTAAAAAAAAAAAGATTAATTTAATGAAGCAACCATGACCCATTTAATGAATTAAAAAAAAAAGAAATTTACTTTTAATTTATAATTGTATTTTTTATATATTAAATATAATTTTAGAGATTTAAAAGTTTAATAATCCTAAAAGTTTTTAGTTGTATTAAGTTAAATATTTTATAAATAAACACATTAAAGAATTAATTTAAACATCAATTATAATGATTTAAAAATAATAAAAAATGAAAGATATTTTAAAAAAATTATGGCCAAGTAGTATAAAAAAATTAAATGTAAAATAATTTAAATTTGATAAAAATATTAAAAAAATTATTTTAGAGAAATGAAAGACCATTGTTTAGAGAAAAATTAAATAATAATTCTTTTAAACTTGATAAAATGATTGAAGAAAAATAAAATTTTCTTAGAAGAAATAAATTTTAGTAATAGTTTTAAAAAAATTTAATGAGCAATTAAATATACTTGTTAAGTATTATTGAACTCAATAGTAATAAAAATGTTAACTAAAATATGTACAAAAAAGTTATAATAAACTAAAATTGTTATTTTGCTATATATTTAGTCATAATTTATTTCTCTAGCTATAATATGAATTTCTTTTATAGTTGAGTTAAATTTTTTTATTTTAATATATAATGGGGTCATGGCTGGGGGCTAACCATGACCCTTAAATTAAATTCTTTTTTACATAATTGTTCAGTAAGTTTTCATTAAAAAAAAATAGAAGTAGTAAGTTATGTAATGAAAATAATTATAATAAATAAAAAATTATTTATCATAAAAGCTATAAAATTAATTTAGGAAAATAAATGTTAATTGTTTAATTCAATTTCGTTTAAACTAGATAAATAAGTAAGAGTGTTAAAAAATTTGATGAGAAATTAATCATAATTATAAAGTATTGTTGAATTTAATATTGAAGTAAGTTAAATTTTGTAATCGATAAAAAGAAATAGTAATAATATATTATAATGATTTAAAAATAAATACACAAGTACCAAAAGATATAATACATAAGGTTAAAAAAAAGACTTTTTGTGTCACATCGAGTCCGTGTTCTTAATCGTCGACCTTGTCGTTGGACAGGGTGGTGTTCTTTTTCTACCTTCCACCTTTCCCTCCTCCTTAGCTTCTTCTTCATTCTCGTCTCCGTCTTCATCTTCTTCATAATCATTGTTTTCTTAATCTTCCACCTATTGGTAGGGTACGAGATTCACGTTCAATATGGGAGATTGAACTAGATGAATTGGCTGATGTAGTGTGATATATCTCGCTTGCTGTGATCCAACGTATGCAAAAGACCCAAAAACAAATCCAAAAGTAGCAATTGATTAGTCTAAGAATAAGGGGTGTAAAAGGGATGGAGATGCATGGCATATAAAATGAAGAGTTGACACCCTTAAAATTAACAAAATGCACAGGTGGAGTGGAAGAAGCTGTGCATTCACCTAAAATTAATAAAATGAAGAGCTGATTGTTAGCTTCAATTTGATATCCTCATATATGGTTTTTTCTACTTGAAATTGTGCATTCACCTTTTCGACTTGTTGGACCAAATGCCTGGATAACTTGTAGAATGTTACCTGAGCCAACCCGAGTATAAGTAAGAACCTAACCCTTTTAAAAACTGCATTTATACTCTCTGCTAAATTTGTTGTCATGTGCCTCCATCATCTGCCATCAACATCATACACCCGATACCATTGACTCATAGGTATCTCCTCAATCCAATTTGTAGCATGCGTGTCTAGTCAGCGCATGTTGACTAATTCTTCATTTATTTTATGCTACTCATACAGGTAACTTATATAGGAAAAAATAAGATAATTAATCATTCTTGCGAAATCATGGTATAAAACAAATAGAAATGAGGTTAAATGATGACGAGATTTACCAATTTTAGTGAATAGCTTCTTTAGTCAGGGCATTCTAAATTTCTTATTGATATTGTTAGCTAAATGTCGAAAGCAAAACATAGGATAAGCCTGCAGGGGCTGCCACCTTATTCACCCATTAGCCACGACAACCAAGATACTAGTATGCTTATCAGAAATCAAGTAAAATCTATCTTTATCCTTCACCATATGTGTCTAGAAATTAAATAAGAACCATACCCATATCTCGTACGTTTCTCCCTTAAGTATTGCCAAAGCAAGTGGGATAATGTTTCTCTCACCATCTTGTGTGCTTGCAATTAGTACAGTTCCCTTATATTTGCTATAAAGGAATGTTTCATTTATTTGGATCATTGGTTTTAAGTAGTCAAACACCTCAATGTATGGCTTAAAGATCTAGAATACTCGATGAAATATGACTGACTCACTATTAGTTACACTAGTCGATACATGTTCTTTATGCATAAAGTCATAGTACGAGTAGGGCATGAAATGTTAAACAGCAGCCAGCTACTTAGGTAATCAAGTAAAAGACTTCTCCTAATTTCCAAATGCATGTAAGATGGCTCGATATTTTTTCTTCCAAGCCTTCTTGTATGAAACATCATATCCAAATATAGAATACACCCACTCAATGACCTCTCGAATTGACACTCCAAGATTATTAGCTACCATTGATACAATGTATATTAAAATAACATCAGAGTCTAGTTTTGGATGGTTTTGTAACAATGATCCTGAAATACATTCCTTCTTTCAATAACAGGCCCTGACTCTCCACTTGCATAACCCCTGTCCATATTGAAGGCATCGTTATTATTTATACTTTTTTGAAGAATGGAACACTTTAAAAGTATGATGTGTATGTACCAAGTATATCTTTATTGCCTAACAAAAGGACCATTGATTATTATATAGCATACCTACACATAATTCTTGCCCATCATTCATGTTTATCGCTGCCTCCTCCATTTCAGCATAATCAGAAACCCTCGCACCATTTGCATCTATTTGTTTTAAGGAACGCAACTATCGAGTCATCATAAATATTAATGGCGGCTACTGAATTCATGGTAGCATCCATACAATCGATGTTTTCATCATCATCTATATTACTACCATCATGGTAGTTGTAAAGAGCAGCATCATATTTGTCATCTTCCTCAAATTCATCTATTAGGTCTTATGTCTGTTCTAGAAGAGAAGGAGGCATCAATTGGGACATGTGATGAACTTAGTTATAAGATATCATCAACCGGTAAATCAAATAAATTCGAAAGTGAACCAAACTAATAGGTGAATATTGACCAACGCCTAAAAAGCATGTCATAAACAAGGCAGGCTAATGTCTGTGATGTTAGTGTGGTTGAAGGATGGGAGTGGATGCGGCACATATTCAACTACTGTTTGAGTTGTCACATTTAAGTTTATTTCCTTTGATGATATTTTTGCATACAATTTTACTAAACTTAACAGTGATGGAAAACTTTGCATTTGCCACCCACATCACTTGGATATTAACATCCCTCCTTAACTTACATGCTCGATACTTTGTGGGGTTCAGTGACACTAGATGTCTATATACCAAGTCAGATATATATTGATTTGAGTCTAACTGTAACTGTTTGGCAACTCTTTGTTTTAATCTCTCTAGTAAAATGTCATAAGTAATAGTCATTACATCAATCATATTTGCGATAAATGTTGCACCTTCTTCAATTTTGCATATTTGCCCATTTGAATATATGCACATAACCTTATTTCCATTATTCATTTTGCCAGCCTAATCAACACTGCCGCTAACATCCAAAATAGAATAAAAAAATTATAAATTATTATTTCATTATTCCTTTATATTATACTCATTTTATCAAATTTTTTTCTAATTTTTTTAATATTTTTTACTTACATTTTTCTCAATATTACACTATTATTTTTCTATAATAAATCATATCATATAAAATTATAAGTTTTAATTTTTTTTCATCCACATTATATATTTCGCATTTTCTTTTCCCTTTTTATACTCTTTGACAATCTTTATTTCCATTTTTACGATATTTTTTCATATTATATTTCTTATAACATTTTTTTCATATTATATTTTCATAATATTTTCTTAGTTATATCTTTTCAAATATTATCCCTTTCATATTTTTCCCCCATTATATTTTTTAACAATATTTTTTATGCAACTTTTATTTCTATCTAATATTCTTTAACACTTTTTTTTTATCCATATTTGTTCCCCATAGTATAATATCCTTTTACAATATTTCTTCATATTCTATAACATTTGTAACTTTTTTTTTTTATTATATTTCCATCATAATTTTCAATTAAATTTTTTCTATCATTATAATATTTAATATTGACAAATTTTTCCCACCCAAATAGTTGATTTTTCTTATCACAATTTTTTTCTTAAATTTATTATTTTTTTGCAACCTTTTTCATATAATTTTTAATTTTTTTTTACCTTCCAACATAAAATAACTATAAATTATCATTTTTTGACTTATTTTATTCAAATTTTATAGTTATATATTATTTTAAATTCAACTACAACTAAGTTTTTTTTATGTAAAAATGAAAAATCATTCCGAGATATACATTAACCAAGTATATATATATATCACAAATATTTAAACTTAAATTACAACATAATTATATTTTTAATAAAATAAATATTAGTTTTGGTTAATATTTTCATACCATATCATTATCTCAGGGATCACTTCTTCTTTTTGTCTTGCTTTTTCTGTAATCACTGACAATTATTGAAGGAGATAGTATTCTTCACCATAGTAAAAACTTGCTATTGAGGAAGTTGGAAGGAGGAAAGAAATATAAACAAAGATAGAAAGACAAAGAAGATAAAAGAAAGGAGAAGTTGCCGATGAAAGAGAAGAAATTGCAAAGGATGAATAGGGGAGGGGAAAAAGAAGTGTGGAACATTTAAAAGGAAAGGAGCCAACGATAAAAAAAAATAGATAATTTTTTTTTGTTCAATAATTGTTTGCCATGTGACAACGTAATCTAGTTCATCTAATCATACGCTACCACGTGGCATTTTGTATCTACATGTCAAGGTCAAGGTGCTTTGATCTTGACACATAGATAAAGGGACACATGTCCCTTTATTGAATTTCTTGCGTGTCAAGTTGATCCTGCCATGTAGGACCATTTAAATTTTTTTAATGGACATGTCTGTTATTTATTTATTTCTCCTTTACAAAATAAAAAAGTTGTTATATCTGGGAAATTAACAATTATGACTATATATGTGGTGAATTTAGAATTTGTCTCATTGTATCTGAGTCCAAAACCCTTTGACAAGTTTGTTAATTAAAGAGAGAGAGAGAGAGAGATGGAGATAATATTATATTATGATGTTGATTTATCTTAGTATTCATAGCACATTTAATGAAGTTCAATTTTTAAGTTTCAAGTGATATCCTTACTTATATCAATTTTTAAATAGAGCTAATAAGTTACTAATTTTAGAAAGAGAGAGATAAAAAATTTAATCTTCATATTTTTTTCATTTACTTTGAAAAGCAAGTACAAACACTAATAAGTTTGACTAAGTAGTATACAAATGGTTTCCAAAGAACCAAATTAATCCAAAAAGCAAACACAGAATATTTAGAGTATGAAAATCTATTTCTTATAATTAAAATAACTTCAATAGATAGGCTATGAAGAGCTCGATCGAGCATTTCAAAATTCAAACTATCGGTTGGATTGTTTCTTGAAATTCATATATAAAAATATAATATTATTTATCACAAATGTTGAAAGAATCCAACTTGGAAAGTCTAGTTTTGAAGAGCTCCAACTCTTTGTAACATTGCCCTATCACGCTCTTAAATTTTTTTGAATTAATTTATCATTCAAAAATTTAATATTGTTTAATTAATTTTATTCTTTTATAAGTAATAAAATGATATTATACAATTTTTTGAACAGCAAATATTCCACAAAATTTAAACAAAACGATCTTTTTGAATAGTAAAGTGATAAAAAAATTCTTAATAAAGGAACCGATTGACATTGAAGCTGCATTAATTTAAAGGACTAGAATGAAATTTTACTTAATCGATAAATACTATGAGTTGTCAATTGGATTCAGAAACCTCTAAAATCTAATCCTCTGCAAGAAGTTTGTCAAACGAATTTTGAGTTTATACAAATGACCAGCTTACTAAAAATCTGTCATAATGTTAAAAAATTCAAAAGAGTTTATTGACTTACTTTCTAATAAAAATTGAATAACAACATCAGCTAGTAATATGTTATTCAAATTTAAATCATGTATGGTGTAGATATTTTAAATTCAGTTTGAGTATCGGCAAAGCAAGTCCAATCCATGCCTCACTAATATACATCCCTAAGGTTGTCCTTTTTAAATCTGTGTTATTTGAACAATCTCCATAAGTATGACTTTGAATTATGTCCAAAATTGTATTATTGAAATTCAGAAAGACATCCAAAAAAAGAAAAAAACCTTCAATATTACTACGAGTGGGTTAGGTGATGTAGTCTGCGTTTCAATATCATTACTCCAAAATAGGGACGGTTCCAAAATTAAATTATGGGAGGCAAAAATTAGAAAAGTTAACCTACTCCTATATATATATATATATATATATATATTACATTTTTCATCAATATCTCTTTCTCATAATAAAAACGTTTTCTATTTTATTGTAAAAAAATAATACAAGTTAATAATTTCCTCTTTTCTATAGGAAAGGAAATAAAATAGAAAATAAAAGTAAAATAAAAATAACACAAGTTAATAGTTTTCTCCTTTTTAAATCATTAGTTTAATTGCAATGAAATCATAGGAACCCAAATAAAATACAAGAGAATAAGAACAATAGTCTCCTTTTTTATATATCTTGACATTTTGAAATAAAATTCATCTAGAACAGATTAAATAATTAAAATACGTATAATATATTGACACTAGACTCAAGTTCAAAATTTATAAAATAATATAAAGCACAATCTCTAATATAATTTATCAACGTTGCAAGATAATTTTGATCTTTTAGAATCAACTCTTAGAAACATTTTGCAAATAATTCCAACATTTGCAGACAATTTAATGAATAACAGTTATTTATAAAAGATAAGAATAAACCAATTCATTGATTGGCTGTGCCCTTCTTGTTCTTAATTGACTTTCTCAGTAAATTCCCATGGGCTATCCAATGTATAATGTATGTGTGTGTGTCTATAAATAAATAAATAAATAAATAAATAAATAAATATATATATATATTAATTATCAGCCTATAATGGTGGGGGGAAGTAAACCTCCTCCCCCATCCCCTTCTCTCTTAATAATGTGTTTTGCGGCATAAGAAAACGAAAGACAATCATTATATATAAGAAGATTTATATCAAATGACACCATTAATTTTATCATCTAATAAAAATTATTACTTTCGAAAAATCTTTCCTGACATTTTCCTTCATGTAAAGGAAAAATTATTGAGAATGGTCTCCTAAAATAACATTATGATGACTACATATGCCAAAGTTTGAAACATGCATTTAAGATAATTTGGTACAGCTCCAACATCATTTATGGAGGGAATCGTATAATTAAAATGTTCGATGTGGACAGCCTTTAATTTGAGTAAAACCACAACATATAATCACAGCTAAGGTAGAGGTTTAGCTTTATAAACTTTGCTTAATCTCTAAAATCAATAGCAAATAAGATTAGTGCACCTCCAAAAACGACTCTGAAGTGCCCATCATGATGGTTGAAAATTTTACTTTTGTGATTTTTAGAAGATTCACTGAAACTACCTGACAACTGTCGAAATAAAAGCACTATAAAATTTCCACTTTCGATATCCATTTTTTTTTGTAGTTATTACCAAAAACTTGACACTGAATAAATTATTTCTTGCAGTGCTGAACTGTAAAAAGATGAGATCACGTCAAAAATTAGATTTCATAACATAGCTCAGGAAAGATAGATAAAATTATATATGCAAGCAAGTAAAGAATATAATGTTTTATTTTGTAAACACCAGAACATTAACATTTAAATATAAAACCCTCACCTGCCAAGTATTAATTTTAAGATGCAGTCCACATGAGATTTTGTTTCAGTATGTTAAAATTGAGGCTTAAACCAAAGAGGGTTTTTTTTTTTTTCTTTAGCTTTCTTCAATGCATATGTTAACATATATAAATTCAGTCAACCTATAGATTGATCTACATAACCAATAAAATTATGTTTCAAACTTTCTCTCCCAGTTCTATGCTTTCTATTTGAATTTTGAAAAAGAAGCAGACATAGTGCAATATATGTAACAGTTCACAACAATTGCTTACAATTTGAAATCATAAACTTTAATTACAGCTATATATTTAAAATGACAAAGTCACATATGACTAAAATTTTAAGATCACTAAGTCAGATAGAATTGTATCATATTAAAGGCACTATCAAAGTAGTCGGTCATGAGAAACCATATATACATATAACGTCAACAAAAGACCATAGAAGTCAAAGCAATGGTTTCCCTAGAACATAATGAATTAAATTCTTTGGGAACTAATGCTATTCTGTTCTTTAAATGATACACAGAAATCTAAAGTACTTTTACATCCTGTAGGAAGGGCCATATTGTACATCAAAAGCTAATGGACATATATCGCACCTGCACCAGTATCCCAGCAACGTCAAGTCTGTATTTTTCATGTACAGAAGTAAACTTCAAGTTGTGTAAATACATCATGATAAAAGTAAAAAGCTGGTGAACTATATATATTTGCTTTTTTCAAGAATAAAATGAAGATAAATAGAAAAGAAAAGAGAATTATACTGTGTGACTGCAAATACCCAAGAAATTAATAAAAGCATTGAATGTATGAGGTAGTACACAAAAAAAGTTCCACCAAGGTAAAGACATAACCTGCTGAACTTTGCAGTACAAATTAGTGCCCCAGAATGGTAGTGAATGGCCCCAACTCCATCATCACTGAAATATCAGACCTCGAAATAGCACTAGGAGTACTACACTGTATTACTACACATAAGCCATTGTTAATTCGGTATGCTTGTTTTCTATCTAAAAATTCAAACCCAAACATTGTTAATTAAGCTGCATTTACTACATCCCCGATGGCCGAAATTAAGTTTATGGCTACCACTTCTTATAAATATAAAAGTAATTTAAACCGTGGTTAATATATATAATTACTGAAGGACCCTGATTTCTTCTAAATTATTTGTAAACAAAATAAGATACATAAAGCATAATTATTGGGTTCACCTCTCTTTAGAACCAACGTGGTAAGAGTAGGACAATTGTGGTAGTGAAGAAAATCCTGAAGCTGTAGCTGGTAGATAGTATAAGCCATTGATTGCCGCTGCAGCATCATCAAGATTCTCAAATTAACTAAAGGGGTTAATTAATAGGGTTGGGATTGGAACAATTTGGGACCACACCAAATAATTAACGAAACCCTTCTCCCTTAAAGCCCTTGTGAATCTTGATGATGCTCCATCCGCAAACAGTGACTGGTTTTCTCTGCATCTCTTTCTTATCATCGCCAATATGATAATCTCACTCACTTACTCTACCCATCCAAAAGACAAGGGGAAAAAAGAAAGGAGATAATTGAGTAGAATAGAGCAGCCCTAACCCTAACCCTAAATCACATCTAATCTAATTAATAAAGCAAAAGTAAAAGGACATGGGGGCAAAAGAAAGGAATTAAGGTTTCAAAAAGCTGAGCCCAAAAGACAAATAATTAAGGGGTAAATCAAGAAATTAAGTCCCAAATCAGGAGCAGAAGAAGGGGTTGAAGAGAAGAAGAGAAGTGAGAAGGAAGAAGGTAGAGAGGTGTATAAATAGAGAGAGTGGAGAATGTGATTAAGTAATAAATGGGGGAGGGGATTGGTTGGTGCCTAGCTAAGATCTGTCACAGAGAGAGAGAGAGAAGGGGGGGGGGGGGGAGAGAGAGAGAGAGGTAAAATAGGCATAACAGTTATACATCGTAATCTTAGGGTACCAAATTTACCCAAAAACTTAAAATCTGTGTGACCCAGTCCTTTCTTCCCACAGATGGAAACAGAATAATAGCCAGTATCTGTGAGATTTGAAAAATGTTCCGATGATATCGCATGTTTCGGAAGGGACGAGATTTGGAAATATGAAAACCTACCCAGCCAGCACAGGAATCGGATGGCGTTTAGGATTGGAGCATGTGTTGCGTCCTCTACAAGTGTTTTCAAAGTGACAGGCCTTCCCAAGCGTCAAAGGAGGGTCCCCTAGAGTTTTAGGTTCATATAGTTTTGATTCATTCCTACATTTGCCTGTTCTGGAATATTTTTTAGTTCCATTCACAGCAACTTGCTAATGCTAGCTTATAAGATTCTTAATGTTTTATTTTCGGACGTGATTTACATCTAGTGTTTTAGGTGTTTTTGGCTTTGTTGGTGCTATTTTATTCGACCATATTAAGGACGCGCATTAGCTTAATATATTTATGATTTTAATCACAAAATTTATTATTTAGTTTCTCAATATAAACATAATTATATATAAAAGAATTTTTTTAAAAATTTAATCATGTAGTGCTAAATAATACAAAACGTCCAATCTCATATTTTCACTAAAATATCTCATAACACCTTTTTGTTTTATTTTCACATTCACCAATCAGTGAATCCGTCCAAGAGAGGGTGAGTTTTCAACAGCATCTAGAGTCTTTTTTCTTAAATTGCAACATTGGGTTAGCCATTTCATGTTCATTATGGACATAAATATCCAGTCCATAGTACATTAGTACTCTCATAGTGTGGTTTAAAGGTCAATGAATGGTTATGGGCTAGGACGCTGAGGCAAATTAACATGGTTGACGTCGGTCACTGGCTAAGAAATGTAATTGTCAACTTTTGGCTCAATGGGCCATGTGTGTTGCTAGTCGTTTTCCAAGTGATCTCTTCTAGTTACAGGCCACCCAGCATATACATAAGTGGTTCCTACACTTACACGCACTCCAATATTGGATACTCTTTCTTTTCCTTTCACCTTCTCTTTATTTCCTTTCCCATTTATAATTAACACGATGCTATGAACGCACATTTATTAAAAAAAAAAAAAAGTCGCTAACAGTACAACCACGCAGAGTTGCACTAACAAACAGTAGTCTAGAGTCTAGACTTCAGCTACATTAATATACATATAATTTTTTTAAAAAAAAATTATAAGGTTTAATCACTTTTAAACTTTTTCTATATTAATTTTTTCTTATATGTTTTTACATGGACATGGTACATTTAAGACTTTATATGCATTAATATACAATGGAGGTTGCCCGCATATGAACGGATGAAATTTTTTTTATATACTTTGATATATTTTGGGAATTGCTAGTTCGTATTTCCAATAATATACTAAGGATTTAATAGTCAAATCACTTACCTACACAATAAATGACGACTCACCCTTGTTTCGTAAATACATATTGTGTTGATATGCCAAATTCAATCTCATAGCAAATTAACAATCCACACGCCCATATAAACTTATTCATCCATCTACTCATATATGCAGTTCTACTTTCATACACTTCCACAATTAAGCAAACAGAACACATCTAATTAAGTAAGATCACTTTCCCTAAAAAATGTATTTTTTCCTTCTTCCCAATATTATTTTGGCAGCCTGATAAAGTTCCAAATTATTAGAAAATTAAAATTTTTGGAATAAGGAGAATTAAACTAAGGGCGTCAGGGAACAAATACATTTTTCGTTTATTTGGGAATGGGGATGTTCTAATTAGATGGGGCAGAAAGTATGGATTTATTAACATTATTGATTATAAAGATACGAACATCCAAAGCTCCACGCGTATTGGTTACATGGGCTTATATTATATGCACATGTAACTCCATTCGCACTTCCTATTAAATAATTAAATTAACACTTCTCTCCCTGTGATTGCACGAATAATAAATATACGTGCAAGAACTTCTCTAGTTTTGAAAGGCATCAAATTAATATCACATGTTGACCAGCTGGGAACATCACAATCAGTGGCCTTTAACCTTGTTATAATTAGTTATAAGCAATGATTTAATTTTTATCTAGATCCTACGAAAATAGCCTTCCCCAGCATTCTGGATATTATAATATGGAGTTAAGATCTCGCGCGAATCTTTCTTCATCTAAATTCCTGGTATTTGATTACGCAAAGAAATATCGCACTACCAGCTACTGAAATGCTTGATTTCTTGAGGATCTATTCTCTCATGTCAGTCAAATGATTCTTCAAGTACAAATTTTATATTTCTAAAGGCAACCTATGTTTATGGAGATTAAGATAAGAATTAATTCTCGGGGTCCTCTGTTCTTTTTGAAGAACGATGCCATTTCATAATACTGAAGCCAGCTTCGAATATTAATTATTGTCTTCTTGATCCTAAAAGTCATTTTTTGAACTTTAACAACATTTCTTTGTTCATCTGCATTAATACAGTAAATTCTAGTGTATATGTATGGTCAAAATGCAAGGAATCTTCCTCAATTTATAAGGTTGTGAAATTTATTTTCCTCAATTTTAAGAAATTGATTAAAGAACCTCTAAAGTTTTAGTTTTATACAGCATAATCTCTTTTATCAATTTTTTCGTCTAAAACTCTTATCCATGTAAGTCAATAAAAATATATATTTAACACGTCATTCCAAATAATAAAATAAGAACTTTTCTGTCATGCCCACATAAGAAAAAATGTAGAAAGAAATGATAAAAAGCTCTTATTTATTACTTGAGATAACAGACTAAATGTATTTTTTGTTGATTTAATTTGAATGAACAAGTTGTATGAAGGTTTTGAATGAAAAGAAGTTAACGAGGGGATATATAAATTGCACAAAAACTGAAAGTTTGGGGTTTTTGATCAATTTTTAATGTTGAAAGGATTAAATTACACAACCATTTAGTTGAAGGGAGTTTTTTGCACTTTAGGCAATATGTGTCAGAAATTCATTTCAACTATGGCACTCTAATGATATATTTTAGGGTAATTAATTCTTCCATACCTAAAATATACAACATTTTTTGTTAACAACAGTTGAATTAATTTAAATGTCCATTCTGATTATCAATTTCATTGCCACTAGGGCCGACATTAGTACATTTTGGGCACCACATAATTTTATTTTTCCATATTTTCATTAAAAAAGAACCATACTAAAGTTATCTAATATACCTAGTTAATCGTGACTCATGGCATTAGGATTGATACAAAATATACAATCTTCGGCTGTAAAAGTGGATTAGGAACTTCAGTTTCAAACAACTATTGTAAGAGAAGAGAAGTAACTGATGAATTTCTAAATTCATGAGGGTAAACTTGAGAAATTCACAGCTAGTCTATTTCAAATCTCTTCACTGGAATCTATTCTTATGAGTTATGATTATGAAACCATTTTAATAACTTTAGTATACTTGAGCAGAGAATCGTAAAATTTCAACATGAATATAATTTGCATGTTAAGGAACATTTTCTCAACTCTACACATAAATGTATTTGGGAGCAAGAGGGTAAAGGCAATGATTTCTGCTTTTGAAAAGTTGGTAAATATATGCGTGGCTCTACACTTTGAATATTGGAGAAGAGAAAGGACAAATTAAGGATTGAAGAGATGTACAAGACAAGGCGAATTAATTCGAATCTAGTTTGCAATCCACTTTGGTTAGCAAACGATTTTCAACCATTGTGTGAGGGATTCCATGTTCAAGCGAGATTTATTTTATTGTGTTCCCAGGTTAAGTATGAGTTCTCTTGAGTGTAATAGGGGTCAAGGCTTTTATTAAAGTCGAGTGAGACTTGTGAGTGACAAATTAAGAGTGACTTACTATGGATTGATTAATAAGTTCCACTACCTAGGGTTTGTGAGACTTCTGTGGATGCCTTTATCCGTACCCATAAGTCACATTGATTGAACCATTTTATATCTTAATAATGTCATCTTTTTCTTGGCTTTCTCACTTCTTTTAGATTCTGTGTCCCTGATCATGTTCTTTGTTCACATCTCCAACTTCGCACAACAGAAACCTAGCCACAAGCCGCATAATAACAACACTCGAGGTTTTGAACACGGCAACCTATGTATGTGAATAACAAGTGTGAATGTATATTGACGAAAGGAAATAGTATTTTCTTTATATTTAATTTTTTAAAAAAATATTTTGATAATAAAATTTTAAATATTCCAAATTAATGTAAAACAATACACTATCAGAATGTTCCTTGGAGGGACTTTTTTTTGTAGCCAATCAATATCAACAGTAATAACTAATAATCCCAAGGAGTGAGAAAGAGAGAGAGATGACTTTGATGTGTGGCCGAACTGTACGGGCAATTAGGGAAAGAGTGAGAATTGAGAAAGATGATGAGCGTTGAACGCGGAGGAGTGGATCCCCCTTATTATAAATATTAATACTCTTCCTCGGACTGACTTAATTTTGCTTCTCATGTTCTATTAAAATTAATTAATGTTCCACTTTTCTTTTAGGATTTGAAGAGTGCTATATCGGCTAGAATTTTGCGGAAGCTGATTTTTCAGGGATTGAATTCTTCATTGTTGAATTATTTCACGATTTACGTGTATAGTAATTAAAAAGCATTAAGCAAATCTTCACGAATTTTAATTGTAAAAGAATTGGACAAAAAGTCGAAATTTCCGCAAAATTATCGCATCTCTTGTGTGATGCTAGCTAGCTAGTCTCGATGTTTGTCATAAACAATTCCACAAGAGCCTCGCCAAGTTCTTTTGACTTGCGAATTATGAATCCCTCTTTTCATCTCTAATAATTAATTGGGTGATGCTTTCAAAATTTTAAGAGTTCGAGTTTCAAATCGTTGGATTGTGTTTCGAGGTTTGTATATAGTTATAAAATATTACTTTTTATAGATTTTGAGACGGAGGCATAAATTTCAAGTTTTTATAGTTATAAAATATTACTTTTTATAGATTATAAGCTCAAGTTTGTCATAATATCATCCTAACTAATAACGCATTTTGATATTTACTTTCTCATTGCTTATCTTTTTTTTCTTAAATAAAGAATAAATTAATGATTTAATCTTTGAGGATAATTTTTGTCTCAATATAATCATCCAAAGATAATACTTCTTAATTTAGTCCTCTAAATATTATTTTAATCAAAATAATTATTTCTGTAGGCAAAGTTATGGTTGCTAAATATATAAACTAACTAACATATGACATAAATAAGATTTTATGTGTTTATTAACCCATGATTATTTTAATCAAAATAATTTTGCCTACAGAAATAATTATTTTAATCAAAATAATTATTTCTGTAGGCAAAGTTATGGTTGCTAAATATATAAACTGACTAACATATGACATAAATCAGATTTTGTGTTTATTAACCCATGATGATATAAGTGGACTTGCCCATGTCTAAAAATCTTAAAATGATGCCATTTTGTTTAATTTTACAAAAATCAATTGACCTATGCATCTCAAAAACGTATTATTGTTTATTTATGGCATATATTAATTAGTTTGTTAGTTGATTGTGACTTTGTCTAATATGGAATTTCACGATTGAAAAAAAAAGAATTTAAAAAATTAAATTCGGAAATTTTATTTTTAAATTATTAGATTAAAGAAATAATTTTTAAATATTAAATCATTAATTTCTTGAAAAATAATGTAGGAAGCGTTGTTAAGACTCGAGCTAGAAATCATGACCATCCCTGGTTTCATACTCGCAGATTACATATTTCCTGTTAATTTATTACTTATGTATGACCATGGGAATTCGATTCCTGGTACTAGGTGCCTCCTATAGTACGCTAAGACTAGTTGGCTCCACCTGGTTTTGTTTGTTTTACCAGCAACATTGCTACAAGAAAAACCACTTCCTACAAAGAAAATGTTTTCTTGGTAGAAACAATAACTTTTCTTTTTCACCAAACGTCCAGCGCGTTTGGTACGCCAAGACGAAGGTGTGGAAGAAAGGGGGAGGAAGATGAGGAGACATAATGATGTTTGATGTTTGGTACATTTGAAATGTTATCACTTATCGATTTTTATTTCATTGTTTTTGCTATACTGTTGATTCTATCACTCTTTTTTTTTTGAAAAAGATTATTGTTAAAGATAAAAAAATAAAAATATTATTTTATGATAGTAATATTTCATTTTTTTTGAAAAAATTATAATAAAAATTTTCAAGTTGAAAATATTTATATTAAAAAATTTTAAATTTTAAAATAATTTTAAAGAACCTAAAAATAAAAAATTTTAGCTTAATGTTCTAAACTGTAATTTTTCCATCTAGTTTAAATATTTGACTCTTGAGTCTTTTATAATAGTTTCAAATTTTAATATTCTTCCATATAAATATTTTTAACTTAAAATTTTGAACTGTAATTTTTTTATTTTATTTTATGTTAGTTAACTAAAATTAATTTTTAAATATTTTTTAATCTGAAGATATTTTAGTTGTTTGTTCACTTTTAATTTTCATTCTTATATTATTTTCACTCTACCAAATATCAAATAAAAAATCATTCTCATTCTTTTTTATATCACAACAAATATTATTTTAAGTTATAAGATTTTATTCCATTCTCATTCCTATTCTCCTTTTCATTCTTTTGAAAGCCTTTCTATTCTACTTGATATAACCTTCAAGTAGTTCGATTATGATTTGGATATTTTTTTTCTTGAGTGGTTTAAGCCACATAAAATTAACTTTCCTTTGTGTTTCGAAGATATTGCTGCCTTGCCATTTAAAGCTTGACTGTTGTAGGATGAAGCTTTTATAATATGGGTTGTCCCTTTTATATGGTTTTCAAACCTTTTCCCAATATCATACGCTAGTGTCAACTCTCATACCAACTGAAATGTATGACACGATGAATAATAAGTTTTGCTTGGGAGAGTTAGACCTTTTAAAAGGTGAAATATATGTGAAATTAAACCAATGACCCACCGAGCAAAATTATTGAGAAAAAGCGATTAAAAAAGCCTGCTAGAAGAATCTCAAGATCAATCCCCTTATTGCACAGTTGAATACAGTAATAGTACAGTTAAGTACATTCCTCTATTAGAAGGTTGAAATTTGGAAATTGCCACTGAAAGCAAATTTGTAGAGGCTCTGATTAGTAGTCATATAAAGGAACAATTCAATATAAATGATCTTTCAATCTACGTACTACCGAAAGGGACATGAAAAGAAAAAAAAAAAAAACAAAAGAGCTCGTCATGGGTATTAGAGGCCTCATTCGTTTGTCGTCCTAAATCAATTAGCAGCTAGGGAAATGGTGGTGATGGCGTCCCAGTTCTCTGCACAACTAAGAATGTGCATGCTGTGAACATTTTTCATATAAGATTAGATTATTTTATATTTGATTTAGAGATTCGGATTTTAAATTTTAAATTTTTATTTTTTTAATATAAATTATTATTTTAAAAAATTTACAGCTAAAAGATTATTTTTGTCTTGTGTTCTATTTTTTTAAAATTTAAAAAAAATCAAAATTTAAAAAAAAAATTAAACCATTGAACAATTCAAATTGAGAAATAAATTTCCTGCACATCCCAAGGACTCTATCGTGGGTAGTGAGAAGAGAAGTAATTATATTAAATATCTGCTTAGATATCCAGCCAAATAGGTAAATTATTTGAAAATTCGTAAGTTTATGTTCTTGAAGAAGGTTGGATATTTTTTTAAAATTTTTTTATTACAAATGTGACTTCAAACCTACCTAATCAATAGTGAAAAAGAAGTAGGGGTCGATACTTAATATTAAACTCAATTTTACTTTTATAAATTAAGGCCGACGATATTATTAATATGCTAAGAATCTTTCATATCATTCGTCAATAACGATGATGAGTCGAGTCATCAATTAAAAATACTGTTTAATGACAATGAGCTTTCTAAAATTGTTGCCCATTTGTAACATTTAACCAGCGTTTGGTTTGCGGGTTTTGGACGGACCCTTCCCCCTAAAAATGAAAATTTTTGGAAGATAAAAAAATATTTATATTGTATTTGATTAAATTGTCCTTAATATATTTATTTTTGTTTTCACTAAAAATATAATATAAATTTTTTTTGTGGAATTCAAGATAATTTTTTATAAAAATAAGAAATATTTTTTAAATAAGAATTAAAAAAATTATTTTTTATAATAGAAAACAAAAAAAAAACTTTTTGATAAAAATATCTTAAAAATAAAAAAAAATTAATTCTAATATCATAAAAATATAATTATTTATTTAATTTTATCTCCCTTCCCTCTTTAACCAAATAAGATTTCATTAAAATCTCTCTCCTTCCTCCTTTCAAATGAACCAAACAAAGTATTCTTAAAACTCTTCTCTTCCCCTCTATTAAAATTCTTCCCTTCCCTTCTCTTTGGTTAAACCAAACAATGACTTAAAGTGTACTAAATGTTTCTATGGTTTAAAAATGTGTACAACTATACTAAGTGTGTCTGCCAACAAAGCTTGAAATTTATCCTACACATATCTTGCAATATAATTTTTTTTTATGATTTATTTTATTATGCTCGAAACAAACTTTACTGGCCTGTCAAATCAAACTGCCTTTTGCTTTTGAAAAATATTTTTGCTAAACCTAAAAACCAAACCCCTTCTACGAGTAGGGTGGTGACTCGGATCCTCCTCCTCTCCATTGTCATCACATGCCACAACTTAACTGAATGTAAATTAAAAGCCAAAAGGTTCTCTCGAAAAGCTTATCCATAGGAAACGCTTCACTATGAAATTCTCTCCCTCTCCCTCTCTTTGGCCTCGTTTGGTTGGGATCAATTCCTACTGTAGATGAAAGAATGAAAATAAGATCGCCTTATGAAGCATGTTTGGTTGAATCTTTATTTTCTGATTCTATTCACACTGGAAGAGCCGGAGATTCTAGGAAGAGTATTACTGAATGACTGAAATGCCCCCTCTTCCATTAAACACCATCTGATTTCTACTTTAGAGAAAAGTCTTGCTAAATGACTAACATGCACAATTAAAACATTTCCAAGAAAAGTGTTGCTGAATCTGACTGGTGATAGCGCAGAGGCAAGAGCAAATGTCGACTGCATAAAAAGCGTTTATTTTTTTTTGGAATTAAAACATTAAAAATAAATATCTTTATATTTTTTTCCCATGACTGGTAATTCAAAAATTATTTATTATTATTGGTAATAGAAATTTTATTATTATTATTTAATTATTGAACAAAATTATTATTTATCATTGATAATTTAAAAAATAAAAAATGAATATTTTAATTTTTTTAATCAAAGGTATGTAGAAAATATATTTTTACTAATTAAAAAATTAATAATAAATATTTTAATATATTTTTATATTAGAGATATTATGATCATTTAATTATCTTATCTTTTATTTCCTAAATTGTTTTCACCAATCTCCATTTTTTTTTATAGCATGCCTAACATAATTATTTCATTTCATCAAAACCTATTTCCATTCTCATTTTTATTCTTGTAAAAATTATTTCATGAATCAAACAAAGCCTTAATCCACTTAAGCTGTGTGGACAAAGTCCTTTGAATTTCCTTATAATAATAAAATTTTTATAAAATTCAAAAGACAAAAGAGAGAAAGAAGAGAGAATGTAAGGGCCCACTCTCTCTTTTCCTTTTTCTTTTTCTTCAATTTTACAAAAAGTACACCAAGAAAAAAAAAAGATGACCCAAATCTTGACAAATTGTTCTCCCAAATACTTCAAAATTTATTTATAAGATGCTTAAATATAATAAATATAAAATTCTAAAAAATAATATATTAAATATATCTTAATAATTGAAGAATGATAATCTTTTTATATAGGCTGCCAAGCTCAATATATATATATATATATATCCAAACAGTTAAGAAATTAGGATACCAACATGCCAGATGCCACTTTTTATCTTTTCAAAATCTAGCTATACTCTCCTTGCGAGTTTATTCCATTTTCATGTGGGTATTATAGTTAACCAATTAACCATTTTTAGAAGTAACAACTCTATGCAATTGTGGGGCCCGTGACCTAAACTCTAGGTATTATCTGATGGAGCAAAGCTTTGTAGGAGATGCCATGAACATACGTTGACCTTTGATCACCTAGATCAAAAGAAATGAATGTGTTAGCAATTTGATGTTTTCGTTTAGGTTTTGGAAGAATCAGTGAATGATTATAGCAACAAGCTAGATAGGCTATACAAATACAACTCTGTGAAATGATATGCCAAACGTAGCCCAGAAATTTCGCCCAACGCAACAAATATACGTACGCAGATGTCTAGTTTGCATTTGCATCTATGGTTTACTCCATGTGGAAACTGAATTCTCCTCCCCCAACTCATCCTGACCTGTCTGTTTTGCTGTATTGTATAGAATTTGGATTTGTTTATATTAGGGCACCAACGTAAGTATTCTTTTCTTCTAAAATCAGGGTGAATATCTCAAAAAATAACAAATAAAAATAATTTTCCTCTCACAATTGGGTGCTCATGTTGGCGTTCCATCATAAGCTAATCCAAAACTCTATTGTATATGTATAGTTGTTCACGTCATCTAACTTATTTGAAAATGTCCCTTTTAAGTTAAGGGTTTGGGTATGCAGAACTCAATTTTTTTACGATTTGGTTTTATCTCAAGATTTGTGATTTATAAAATAATACCATTTTACAAACTTTAAGATATTTGACGGAATTTTGAAACATTTAGACTATTATAAAGAGTTTGAACACTGAAGAACTTGAGCCCTTTAGACAAGCCCTTCAGTTAAAAGCGGGGTTGAAATACGACTAGATTTAATTGCAACTTTTTATTTTTTTCAATAAAATTGTAATATGTGTAAACCTAATTATGTAATATTGAATTGTAAAGGCTATATATTTATTTACAAAAATTATATATTTGTCATATTATTATTAAAAAAATTATATATTTATCATGTCATTATTAAAAATTCATACATTTATTATATTTTAATTAAAAAATTAATAAAAAATATAATAAAGTGCATATATACATATATTTTTTCATTTAATATATTACTTCTTCCCATTAACTTGTTTTTTCTCTCTTCTTTGGAAGAAAGGGGAGTTCGGTTGTGTGAGAGATTGGGATATCCAGCCTCACTACCGAACATGTATATTTAGCTGGCATATGTGAAGAGAATTTGATTCAACCTACGGACAAAAGAAAAGCACAGATTTTTGTCGAAAATATCAAGATTTATATTTAATTACTATGTTGGCCTATATTAGTTGTACCTATATTATTTTAATATCTTAAAATTTCTATTTAAGCTCCTAAAGTTTTTAAATTTTTATGATTACATCTCTGCCATAACTGTCCATCAAGAATCTGTTGACAGATTGATAACTTGTTTGATAGTTTCGACTCTGAAGTGGATGACTAGATGACATATGTATGTGATTCATAAGCGCAACAATCATAACATTTAGATGTGCATTAAAGCACTAAACAGGGGCTTTCAAACTACTTCAAGAGTCATAATTAGTTTCAAAGGTTGTGATTTATGTGTTAGTTATAGTCCACGACTACGCCCTGGTAATTATTGTTAGACTTAAATGACACAGCAAACCTACTGTAAAAGTTTGTAATTAAATCTCCTAGTTTTCAAATTTTGTATGTTGATTAATTAATCAACTGCAGATCACAGTAGAGATTTTTATTCCTAATCAATGCTATATACAATTTGAACGAAGCAAGTGATTGCTCTTCGTTTGAATTTTCAACTTAACAATAAGTTAGTAAATAGTAACCTAATATTTTACATATGTTTAGACTATATCACATTCCCAACATAGGCAATGAAGAGGCACCGGAAAATTTTCAGCATCATATATTATTATGCGGATAAAAAGTGGATTAAATTTAGAATTTCTACAAAACGTGGAATTAGGTGGCCATGACAAAATAAAGTTATTGCAAAGGTGGTTAGATCATAGTACGTTCGTGAATTGAGAATATGATGAAGAATTTTTGGGAAGTCGTGTTGGTGCCAAAGAGATCACATGGGTTCCATCCATGGAGGAGAAAAGGCCGGCTTTTGCTTGTGGGGTTCTGGTTCTCTCTCTCTCTCTCTCTCTCTCTGCGCTCTACACTCTTTATTTTCTTACACAACAATTCTCTTTCTCTCCATGTATGTTTGAAACCAGAGAAATAGTGTGGAGTTTGAGGCGCAAAGACAGTGTAAAGGAAGAAAGTTTATAGGATTTTAATTTGCTATAGAGAGGTTAAATTCTTGATGATTGGATCATCTTGAAATCAATGTATATGATAATAAAAAATTATTTTATGCAAATTTTGAAGAGATTGGAAGAAGAACTCAACCACTTAGACCATCCATCTTTTCATAGCATTAATCAAAGTTTATATATATAGTAAAAAAAATGACAGGAAATCACATGCATGAGAAACGTATAATGACAAAGATGACGATAGTGATGATGCCGTGCAACGCAATGTCGTTTGTATGTTCTGGCTCGTCTGAAATTTACGTGTTTATGATAATGAGGTCGTGACTGATTTTGTTGCGTCTAAAGTCTGAGTACAAGTGTGATGAAGAATATCGATATGGCCCTTCAAGTGGCGCAGTAAATGTGACAACGATTTGATCATCATCATCATCATCTAAGAAAACGTCTTTTTAGTTTGTCAGTTCCAGTTCCCCAGTGATCTCCATCTCCATCTCTATCTCTTTTTTATCTAAGGAGGATGTAAAATCACGAGTGGGCCCCATTAATTTCAGAAGGGAACAATCAACAATTTGTAAGAGAAGTGTCCAAAGTTTGGCCATCGCCCCAAGTTATTTAATTTCCTACCTGGTTTGGCAAGTTTTCACACCAGAAATCAATCTCTAACTGGCAGTGTCGCTTGCGAATCTCAACTAGCAAAATGTTTTTTATTTTTATTTTTTTCAGAAAAAGAAAGGCTAACCCAAATTAAAAGAAGCAGATACATTTAAAGGAGCCCATTATGGAGATTTGATTTACATAGTGGGTTTTCTAACAGTAGGAAAGAGCTGAAGGGAGAAGATAAACCACGCAACAAGTCCAGGTTACGAATTTACAATGCTACAAACTAGAGATGCGTACAATCTGCCAATTCTTATAAACCCGACCAAATTATTAACCAAAAAAAAAAGCTTAATAATTTTGTTTGGATCAGTTCGGGTTAATGGGTTCATAGGCTGATATTTTATATAAAAAATTGGGTTTGTTTAATTTAGTTGAATCTAGATTCTAAAAGGCATCTAACATTAAAATTGATGTTGGTTATGTCCAAAAATAATATGTTTGTGCCATTGCTCATCCGAATTTGAAAAGTTTGGACTAAAACAACAGTTAGTAATGTAGGAGATATATATATATATATATATATGTATATGTAATCTGAATATTGGTCGATCAGGTTAAATTATGGGCCAAATCCAGCCAATGCTCACCTACTTGACAATAGAATGACTGAAATGCATGTGCATTAGTGTAAAGATTTTATATCAAGCGTTGGATCAAAGGCATTTATGTTTTAATTATGTCAAACATCTTCAAACTAGGAAAAATATTTTTGATGCAAATATATCTCAAAAAATTAAAATTATTGCTCTGTAGGCCAAAATCACTTAACTTAAACCTTTGCTTTCTTGGGCCAAGACCTTCTAACAACATGGGCTGAAACGGGCTCATCACAATGGTGTCTTTGCATGGGCTGAAAGGAATATTTTACATAAGTCAAGGCGCTTTCAATATTGGCCTAAAAATCTACTTTACGTCTCACAAATACTGACTAGAGTTTCTTGGGTGAAAATCCTCGAATAATGTCTTACATGGTTCATAAGCCCATTAACTTCCTGCTTTGTCTTATATGCAGGGCCTTTGCTCAGAAGATAATATCCAGTGGGTCAAAACATGTGAAAAAGACAAAAAGCGGATGTCAGAATATCCCTAACACACAACAGCAATGGGATCCTCTGTTGCAGCATACATTTGAGTTCGATATATTTTTTCTATTATTTGTGTAACAATTTTAGTCATCTAATTCTCTATTTTAATTTTTTATTTAAAAAGAAACTAAATGATAAATAAAGACAATAATTCAACTTTTACTACACGGACAGATTTATCTAAAGTTAAACAGATTATTTTTATTATATATTTTACTTTCTTAAAAATAAAAAAATATTAAAATAAAAAAAAAGACGGCTAAGATTGCCATAAAAAAATAGATGTTCCAAATTTATTATGCTGCTTAGTCTAAACAGTAAAAAAATTCCAATATCATATAACACATGTCAACTAATACAAAGTGACACAGAAAAAAGCTGAAAAAAATAAATAGAGTAAATAGAAAAGAAATCACGTCTCCCAGTGAAATGACTTACCATCTCTTACCTCGTAAAGAAACAAAAAAATAAAATAGAATTTTTTATTTTTTATGTTTGGTAATAAAAAAGTGTCACGGAAACAAAATTTATTGAGATTTATACAATAATGTGGGAAGATAAATGATTTTAAAGATAAAATTTTAAAATGTCATTAATGCCCCGGGTATAAATTAACATTCATATTCAATAAATAAAAAAAATAGTTTAACTATATTTATGTAATACAGTTTATTTTTTATTTTTTTAAATTATTAATTTACATAATTTTAAATAAAATAATACTTAGATACTATATTTAATTATTATATAATATTTTTTAATAAAAGAGATACTAAGATTAAGAAAATATTTATTATTTTATTATTTTTTATTAAAAATATTATTATTTTATTATTTTTAACAAATTAGAAAGTCAAAAATTTATTTTAATACTTTTTTAATTGATTACAAAACTAATATGATTAATAAATTTTAATAATATTTAATATTAAAAAATAATAAATTATATAAATTAAAGAAAAACTACTTCAAAAAAATTAAAAAAATAATTTTGTTCAACCAAATATCAATAAAAAAAAAAAGTTTTGACTAACATTCAGTCTGTTATTTCACATATATATGTATATATTATATATCTTTATTATATTTATTATATTTATTTATATTTCACATATATATAAATATATATTAAAATATAAATAATATTATAATATAGTGTAGACATAGTATTTTGTTATTTTTAAATTATTTATTTTTATATAATAAAAAATAAATGATATTATTTTTTAAAAAATAAAAAACATTAAAAATTTATTATAAAACTAATTAATAATAATTATACTTTAAAAATGATAAAATAAATTTTAAAATCAAACTTAATAAATTATATAAAAATTACTATTAAAAATACCACCAACTGAAAATCAATTGATGGGTGTCCTACCAATTAGCAATCAAATATATATATATATATATATATACATACTATGGCAATGCATTACGACCAATTGGTAGTCGAAAATAATGAATAAAAAGAGAAAAAATGCAAAGAATAGAAGCAGTGTTTTTCTCACCAAATATACGCACATATATATACACACACAGTAGGTGCAACATCACTAATGTAACATAAAAACAAATAAAATAAGGATATTCTTATCATTTTACTTTCTTTATTTTCCATTATATTTTACTTTCATCTTATCAAACAATCAATTACAAATATATTTTCTTTCCTTATCCATTCTTACCAAACATAATTTTTTTTCTATTACATTCCATTCATCTTTCCTTTTTCATTTCCATTATCAAAAGATCCACATACCAAACGAGACTTTAACTGTTTTATTATTTTTCTTTTATATTTTGAAAGAAATAAAATATTAAATGAAAACAACCATCTAATTTTTACTAAATAGATAAATCTGTCTCATAAAAGTTACAAAATAATCTTTATCTTCTATTGTACTTTCGTAAAAAAAAAGGCTAAGATTATAAAAATAATAATAATAAGCATCAACTTGCTATATTACTTGACCTTAATAACAAAGAATCCCAATACTACATGACAGACACATCTCAACTAGAGTGAAGTAACAAAGAGAGCAAAAAAGAAATCACGTTTGTTATTCTTCCTTTTTTTTTGGGTTTTAGTTAAATACATTTGCACAAAAGGCACTTTTTGAGTTTCTTTGCTCTCTTATCTTTGCCTTTATATGCTTTAGCGTTGGGTTTTTTAAGTCAAAAACATAATTTGAATAAAAAACTTTGTCAAATCCTTGTCAATTAAAAAAATTACCTTCAAATGTTATAGGCAAATTCAAAATCAAATATATAGCCTCCAATTTTAGAAATAATTGAAATTATTTAAAGTAAAAAAAAAATTAAAAATAAACCTGAAGTTAGAACAAATCGTTTTGACTTTAAGCTTTAATAATTGTGGCCCTATCAACTGATAAGAGCACAGCTTCATTAATCACATTAAGTCAAAATATGTGATTCCAACTTCACATGATAACAATGTTTAATTAATTAATTTTTTTAAGTCAACTTTTTAACTTTAGTTTTAATTTTTTTTTTAACATCTTAAGTTGAAACGTAACGTTTTGACTTTAGTATAATGTTGTAGAATAGCCTGCAACACTATAGCATTCTATAATAGTCTTTTGAATGGTCATGTTAGTCATAGGTTGTGGATGCAATAGCTTTAGGACGCTATAAATCTTGCTACTCATTTCAATGTCTTTAGCTTTGTCATTCTAAAAGTTTGTTGCTGCTTTCCTTTGCTATTTCATTTAAGAAAATTTGAGGTTATTACTCTTCAATTTATCTATCTCAGTATTTAGTTCAAAAATTTTGAACCTTCCTTCTATGTATGTCAGAGTTGATTGGAAAAAAAAATTTAGTTTCAGCCTATATTATTTGAATATTACTTTCATCGATTAATTCAAGCTTTCAACTCTCTCTTTTTTTTTTGACTAATTTTAGCATTTTTAAAGGATAAAGATTAGTTAAAATAATTTATATTAAATATTTTTGTTTACTAATATGTCATTTTTGTTACACATATCGATATTTTAGATTATATATTACACTTATTTTTGTGTAATTATTGTTACATTTAATTTTTTTAATGATTTTTGTAATTATTTTGTTATTATATTTACATATTTTGTTTATGTTGGTATTAATTTTATTCTTGTCAATATTTTTTTAATTTTGTTTAAATATGTAAATAGCTCATATGTTAATTTTTTGTACATGTTAGTAATTTAGATTATATATTTGCACTTTTTTGTATGATTATGACTGCATTTAATTTTTAATAATATTTGTAATCATTTTGTTTGCATTTAATTTGTTATCATATTTATATATTTTACTTCTATTGGTACTAATTGTTTTCTTGCCAATATGTTTCTCAAATTTGTTTAAATTTGTAAATAACTAGCATGTTAATTTTTTTTTGGACATATTGGTATTTTAGATTATATATTTGCACTTTTTTGTGTAATTATGACCGTATTTAATTTTTTAAATTTTGTTTGCATTTATGTTGTTGTCTTATTTATATATTTTGTTTATGTTGGTATTAATTGTATTCTTGCCAATATTTTTTTATTTTTTTTAAATGTGTAAATAGCTAATATGTTAATCAAATATGATTTAAGAGTTAGCTCATTTTAAAAGATTTTTAATTAAAAGAATGTACCCTTTTATGGAATCAAAAGAAAAAATATAATCAATTAATGTCAACATAACTATTTTTCAGAATATAATTATAAGATAACCAGTAATATTAGTTTAATATGTTTTAAAATTATTCAATAACAATAATAAATAGTATGAATAGAAGAATTTTTTATACTTTAACAATTAAAATATTAATATTTTAATAAATATAAGTGTTATAAGAAATTTAAAATTTACATTAATAAATGAAGTCTTTTTTTTTTTTACAATAAATAAATGAAATTGCATTTAAATATAAAGATAACACATTTTGTATAATAAGCTAATTTTTCAATTAAAAAAATAATGAATCCAATTTTTTATAGTATTATTGTCATAAAATGTGTAATTGTGACACATTTTTTTAGTTTAAAAAAGTATATGATTTTTCTAATAAAAAAGATTGTATACATAAGTTATTTAAATATGAAAAAAGAATAATTTATCTAAAAAAATTATATAGACTAAACCAAGCATAATAAATAAATATACAAATATTTGAAAATATTATTTAGTCTGTTATTTATATATTATAGCAAAATCTTATTTATAATTCAAATTGTAAGAAAAAATAAAAAATAATAAACAATACGAGTGAGATTATATATATATATACGAACAAACAAATGTATAATGGTTAAGATTGCGTGACATTTGAATGCCCCTAAATGAAAGTAAGGAGAGTTGATTTAGACGTTACATTAAAACGATTGAAGTAATTAGTTGGGTAAAAGCTATGACTTTCCTCAATCTAGTTTGTATATATACATATCCAGTCTCTTTAAATCCAACATAATACTGGGTATGTAGCTTAGAAGACAATTCTTATGTTCAGGAGATATGACCAGTGAACTCATGATATCCATCATAATTGACTATTGTTGAGTTGTATGCTTGTATCTTAACTAATCAACTAAATCTAAACCTTAAATCACAACCAGTGGATAAACTTGTTACATACACACACCCATCTACTAGCAATATCCATAAGCCAATTGAACAAGCATCATTGTTTAATTCCTATCTTGGAGACATTCACGTATTTGATCCACAGTCAGGCTATGCTCAATAATATAACATCTTTCCCATGGTGTATATGTTCCAGCTAAGCTCATCTCATCAAATGGTTGACAATACTCTACCTCAATCTCCATTCATGATAACAGAAGATATAATAGATAAATTTAAAGATAAGAATGAATATGATTATACTATGAATTTTGATCATGATGATGACGATGACAAAAAATCTAATAAAGAGAATAATGTTAGTAGGGATGATTCGATAGATCCTAATTTTCATGGAATTATAAGTGGATATGATGAGCCAGCTATTACCTTTTATTCATAGGTTAATACAGAGACAGCAAATGGTCTTTAGTTCCTTGAAAGGGGCGAGCCTATGGAGCTAAGTGGTAGTTTAGACTTGAACATTAGCATGCAATATGCAGATATAAAGACATTATGTTATGTAGCAAAGCTGTATTTCTATTCAAGTGTACCACATATTTCACATGTATTATTCTTCTAAAAAGAATGAAAAATATCAATACATTAAATATGCCCGCAATTGCATTTGGAGGGTTAAGGCATGTGAAAAAGCAAATAAAACACGTTAGAAGTTACAAAATATGAAGGACCACAGATAAGTCTTTTTATGTCATTATTTTAAGATAACTTAAAGTTGGATTTTGATGTCATCTCATCTTGTAATATGGCAATAGTGATAAAAAAACTTGAGGTTAAAGTTTGCCTAATTATGGAAAAGATGTAAAGTATGCTTGGTTACTACATATTTTACAAGAAGGTATAAAAGGCAAAATGTCGAGCCCTTACTATTTCTTTTAAGAACTGAGAAAGCTCCTATCTTTATTGCTAAGGTAGTTAGCTGTTATTCAACATTTTATTTTGGCTTGGTCATACAATTTTGTAATAAACAATGCTCACCAAGTAGTTTCAATAGATGGTTTAAGGAAATGTTTCATCATTTTTTTTTTGGGCATTAAAGCCATGCATTGATACATTTGACAACCTTAAGCTAATCTTTAAGGTCAATGGGACATTCTTATATAAGAAGTACAAAGGCACATTACTTATGGCTATATCACATGATAGTGATAAGAAAGTTATATCCCTTGCATTTGCTATAGTAGAGGGAGAGATAAGGTCAATTTGGTCATGATTCATTTTTTAATCTTCAAACATGTATAATAAAAGATAGAAGGGAGATATACTTGTTGTCAGACAGACGTCCTTCAATTTTAGCTATTGTCTTTGATTCATAAGTGGGGTGGCAACCACTATATGGACATTATGTATGCTGCTTTCGACATATGTCTTCTAACTTCCATAAAGCACATGAAACTAACTAGTTAAAAGAGAGGTTCATAAATATTGGGTATGAATATGAGTATCATATGGTTGATGGAAAATTAGCTGAGCTAATGATTTTACATAGGTAAATAACCAGTTGGATAGCCAACATTTCCAAGAAGTGATTATCATGCGCATATGACATTGAGGGTCATTGATATAGCCATATGATAATGAAGTTGGCCAAGGCCATGAATGGTACCCTTAAAGGTGTTAAGAGCTTCTCTATTACTAGTCTTGCAAAAGTAACCTTATATAAGGTAAATAGATAAATGGGCTTAGTAGGTGCACATGCAGGTAGTAGCCAGTCAGGTATTTTGTTATACATTTAAGAAGAAGATGGATACAGTTGCACAAGTCACTCTTATGTATGTTTTATGACACTTTGATAGAGAGTTGTATCATTTGAGGTTTAAAAGCCATATGATATGCAAAATTGTCAATTTAGTCAGTGTTGCAAAATAAACTTGCTTGAACGTAAATGTAACTACAGTGAGTGTCAAATCAAGTACTTTTCCATACTAGCATGTTATTATAGCATACACCCATATTGGCCTTAATGCACAATAGTTTGTGGATCAAGTTTTTTGTTTGGAAATAATATGTAGTGCATACAGTAATAAGTTCTAACCTATTACAAGCAAGATTCATTGGTTATAGTAAGAAATCCAAAGTTAATTCTTAATTCATCTATAATTCGAGCAAAAAGTCAATCACGCTCATCTCACATCCAAAATTATGTGGATTGGACACAACCAGGGCAGCCTAACAATGTGGATTATGTTAGCACATCGATTATAATCATTCCACTTGTCCACACAATCAGCCTGCTGACCAATAGCATAACCAATGTTGATTAAATTGAATGTGTCTTTATTATATTAGTTATCCATATATTGGTTGTACCTCAATTCACTATGATGTATTAAGTAGCTAAATTTGTTATCATAAATTTGTACATTAGTTTGATTTATTGAAAAATTTTCGTAACTTTATTATATTAATTGTTATATTGGTTGTACCATAATTTAATGTATTTATAAATTGGTAAATTTTTTATGATGAATTTATACTTTAGTTTGATGTGTTGTATTTATTATTTTGATTATACATGCATATAAGAGAAATGGCGTGCCTGTCACATGTTTTCTAGCTAAGAATAAAATAAGATTTCTATACCTTCAGACAAGGCATGTTTCACAAGTTGTTTGGGTAGGGAATGGCCATGAGTCGTGCATAGTGATCATTTACCTACTCCTCTGCTTGTTATTGTTGACTATTTACAGCAAGTTTATTTTTATGGGATGACCCAACTAGGATAATTTAAGTATAATTTTGCATTTATATTGGTGCTTGTAAAGAGATAGTATCGCGAGACTTATACTTTTCACACTATTTGGGGAGAGTACATAATAACTGTGAAGGATGTTACTATACAGTTAGGCCTAATTTGCACAAGAATCCCTATTATTATTTATACAAACTATATTTAGAAAGGCATATGTGAGTGGCTGCTTAAAATCAGACCACTAGATAATCAAATCTATGAATAGAGGGTGGCCATTATTTCGTTGTTAGAGAACTTCAATCACTTAGCAAACAATACAGATGATAAAAAAGTGTAACGATTTACACGATCATATATATTGAGATTGATCGAGGTTTTTCTATGTTGGATAAATCTAGTCATAAGGTGTACTTGATGTACTTATCACTATTGTGGGATTTTGAATAAACTGACATATATAGTTGGGGATCTACATTGTTAGCTCACTTGTATAAAGAACTCTACAATGTAATTAATCCTACTAAACAAGGCATAGGTGGATGTATGACTCTCCTCTAACTTTAAATAAGGGATAGCTTCCTAATGTTAGCTCCATAGAAACCACAATCAGATCTCTAACCAAATATTTATCTAATACTACTATCTTTGTGTTTCAAGTAAGATAGTTAACAATTTTTATATACTGTCATAGGTTCACTCATTTATTTTTAATCTATTATAGCTTTTTTTTCTTACTAATATTTTATGATGTGCTTCCTTGTAATTATAAATGGAGGAACGTAGGTAAACCTCCCCATCTGTAAGACATGAACTTGTGACAATATTGAATATTATTGGACGCAATGCGAGACAATGGAGTTTGATTGCTTATATGGAACTTTTGGTAAATTACCTCTTGAATATGTGATAATTATTATGATATTTTAATATATTGTGCACAGATCATTTGGCAATCATATGAATTAGACGGTGCTTGTGATTTTATCCCACAATATTGTTTGGATGGTTGAGACATTTGATTAGCTTCAATGCCACTCATTTGCTTTTTTATCATTAACTGGCACCACTTAAATGGCGTGTTACACTAATTTGATTGACAGCAACAAATATCGATGCCTCTAATCAATTTGAAGGCTTTAAATACATTGCAATTGTGAGGAAAAACTATTATGAATTAGTTAAAAAAGCACTTGACATTTGTTGAGTTTTAAAATTCATGACAAAATTGTGTACCTTAGGTGCCTCTCACTACAACACTTGTGGATCATACTTATATGTGACGTATTGGACACATATTCGATGGTGAATCCATCTTACGAGTAACGTTATTAGTTTCATAGTAAATTTAAAGTATTTGTGACCATTGTTGTTTTTCTTTACTTACTACATAATATCTCATTATTTAATAATATATCTTTTTTTCCAAGTTGATATTACTTATGATCTTTATAGGCTGAGCATTTGTAACCCTCCGTTGATGGAGTATCATAAGTTTTGAGAGAATGTGAGCCAAGACCAAATGAACATCTTACTTGATCTTAAGGAACAACGTTTCACAATGGTTTCTCATCCTACTCTATTGGCACTTGATTTATCACAATCAGAAATCTCGGAGGGTAGATTAGGCAAAAAGCATTATGGTTATATGTCAGCCCCAGTTGTCTATTGTCATAAAGGATGAACCATGTTGCATTGGTACAAATACAGTGACATCATCTATACCAATTAGAAGTGCAGCAATATAATAAGATATTGACACTATCAATTCATCTTCTTCTATACTAGTTGGCCAATATACTCGCTTTGGAAGTCTAGATTCCTCCTATTATATGCCTCCATCACCGTTGCCGTAGTTTGGATCTCCCAATCCCTTCTACTTTGGATTATTTATGTTACTATTTGATGATCCAAATGTTTTTAATGTCGAGCATGATGGTTAACTTTTTGAATATGGAGGATCATCACATTAAGCATATGTTACCTCACTACAGTTGATTCAACTAGTTTTTTTTTTTTCCTTACATTCAATTTAAATACTTTAATGACTAATCTTATTAACAATCCACCAAATCAAAAATACAAAAAATTTGTGGGCCAAAGGCAATTGCAACATGAAAGGCGAAAGGCTCGTTATGGCACTAGCAGCCACTATTTTTTATACATATAATTGAATAAATTAATTTTTTGTATATTATAAAAAATAGTCTGGATGATATTATTTTAATTTATCATACCTATAAAAACGCATTATATTATTTTTAATATTTCACACAATATTTTGTATTCTTAATTACATCTTTATACAATTTCCTTCATTTTTTTATATTTTCATTTATTTAATTTATTTAATGAATCAATAATTAATTTAATTATTACTACTTTATTAATAATTATTAATATTTATTGTAGAACTAAATTTATTAGTCAATCATTATAACTAATATTTGTTACATAACTAAATTTATTTATACATATAAATTATGATGGTGTTGTCAAAATGATTAGAAAGTTGTAAAAAAGTCATTATTTAAAATTTTGGACAAAAAGTGAATGTAGGTTTAAATTAATATATAAAAAATTTATTTTTAAGCATGATCTCTACAAAATTTAATTTAAAGGGAAATAATATGTTAGGATAAAATTAAACATGAGGGGATTATTGGAAAAAATAGAAATTTTAAATTTTTTTTAAAAAATATTTAAAATTTAGGAAATTTTTAGTTATTTTGATTTAAAAAATTTTGAACCTTTCAAAAATTTAAAATATATGTAAAATTTATAAAAGTTTATAAAAAAAACATTTGTTAATTTTAGAAAAATTACAAAATCTACAAAATTAACATGACTAACTTTCACATCACATAACTAACTCAACTAATTTTTAATTACCATAACTAACTTAACTACCTTTTAGTTATATAATTAACTTAACAAACTTCTAATTATATGTCTAATTTTCAATTAAAAAATTTCATACAATTCAACCATTTCCCTTAGAATCATATGCATAAAAGCCAACTTGCATTCGCATATAGAGGTAATAATATAGTTTAGTAAGAATTTGATACATTATTATTTTAACAAGTAGGATTTGCCTCAAATTGCATTTAGCCTTGGCTCCAGGAAAAATAAAAGCCTTAGATTCAAGGAAGAGAAAAGTTGTCACCGCTAAAAGCCACGCTTCTGCCTTCATTGAAGTAAGGTCAAACTTTAAAGGTCGCTAAAACTAGCTAGTACATTAAATGAAGAGATATGATCTACAGTAGAAGGAAGGGAATGCCTTAAAGTAACGACTATCTTTTCATCACTGATATTTAAGAAGCTGTATTGAAGATGAATACAAAGATCACAATGTGCATTTATTTGTATCTTTGCCTACTTGTGTGTGCTTAGTGAGCATTTACTCCTTGAGGTTTAAGCAAATCATTTGAGATGTTCTTAAGAAGTCCAGTTCTTATATTGTATAATTCTCCACATAGTTTGTTATTCTAAGATTTTTAGAAAGTTTGTGAAAATCCTAGATTTCTTAAAAATGTAAAAGTAATTGTGTTGAGCTTCAACTGTTAGTAGTTAGGCATAAAAATTAGAAAGCTAAACCTTTAAAGTTATCTCAATGAATAAACCGTAAAAACTAAAAAACTGTGTATTAATATAAGAGTTGTCTGGTTATAATTATGATTTCCTTAAGTTATAGAATTCCCTTGCTGTATGTTATGGAGTGAATGTAAAATCTCCTTGCTTTAAATCATTATAAATCTTGTTTTACTTTATTTGAATGCTAAAATTTTAACTTCCTGAATTGCTTGATCTGTGAAACAGCAGCCTAGCAAAACATTGATTTAATTGAGGTTCCTTGCTCAATTGCTTTTACAAGTAAATCTGTTTTCCAGTTGCTATAATTGAGGTTCCTTGCTCAGTTTTCTTTACAAGTGAATCTGTTTTCTAGTTGCTATAATTAAAGTTCCTTACTCAATTGCCTTTCAATGTGCCATTTAAGAATATAATTTGGTGTTAGCAGGAACCTAAGCTTCTTACATTGAAAAATTAATTTTGAAAAATATACATTATTTCAAAAATCCAATTCAACCCTTTTTCTTGAATTCTTCTAAACTATCACAAAGCATTTCTTAGAAATATAAAATTAATCTAACATTTCTGAGTAAACCAATTAAGAAATTTTTAAAGATTCTCAATTAATAACAACAGTAACATGAAGGCCCAACTTCACTCCAGGCTAAATAACTTTGTGGTAAATGGAGGCCCAAACTAAGCTAAGCCTGATTTTATATAAGCAACACAATTTTACGTTAACCTTCAAATTAATCTCAGGTCTACCATTTGGGCCCAAAAATAATCTCAAGTCGAGCATTTTGGATTCGTCCTCTGAGTCCAATAACGAGGATTTTCACCTGATACAGGATCCAATCCATTTCTTTTTTTGGGGGACAGAATTCGATTAATTTTTTATATACAGGGTTTGGACTTCCAGCTGCATAATATATAGGCCCAAGAGAAAGATTCAAATCAGAAAACCTAAATGTTCATAAGTTTAGTAGATATAAATATGGGGCTGAAAAGGAATCTAGCAAATGTCACTAGCTTAACAAGTAATGTTAGAATAATTATCCTCATTACCATCTTTTCTGAACAAAACAGTGAGAGAAAATTAAATAAAAAAAAAAAAAACTAGCTCTCATAGGAACTTTATACTGTTACTAGATTTACAATAATGACCTCCGCATTAAGAAAGCAGAAAGACTTCTAAGGCGGCAAAATTTGTTCAAAGAGAGTTGAGATGTGTTGTCTCTCTATAAAGATCATCAAATATTTTTACTATTCATTTTTTTAATATAGTTATAATATTGGTTACACCGTTATTTAGTGGTTGCGATTAGAAGTCTGTTGCCTAATGTCCTTTAATCATCTGTCTGTAATCTATAGGGTTGTTAAGTTAGATTCTAGATCTCATGCTGATCAAAAGCTTCTGTATCCCTAGGCCTTTGTCCCTATGTAATCTTATATATCCATGTTTTACTGACCCAACCAAAAAAAAAAAAAATAGTTGCAATAATTTACCTACAACTACCATAAATCACGATTATGGAGGTCCAAATCCAATAATGCATTTATTAATAATTTACGTTAAACGTAAACCAAGCTAATTTGCTACTGCATTGTCACATAGATGCTTCGTACAATTATTCTAAACTCAATTTACGTACAAAGAAAATAAAGAAAAGTAGTTTTAAAAGATACACAACATCATCTTACCATAGAAAATTATATAAACTCAATTTATATATAAACCCCTGTTGTTTACTATAATCTGTGTCAGATATGCAAATAATCATACACATGGTTGCACATGAATAAGTTCCCTTTCTTGCTCATTTTGACCAGTTTTGTATATTGGGTGCTAATGCATGTTTGATAAATTGTTCAAGAATTGGCAGTTTCATAGCAGTCATGAGTCAACATTTCTCGCACATTAAAATCAATGTTTTTCACTGAAAAGAAAGAACCTTCCAAAGGTGTTCACATGGAAGCATGTGATACTTGAAGCAACAAACAAACGATTAATTTGGTTTTCTTTGAAATATTTATAGAGTTCTCCGGATTGTAGTTGTGGATTAATATTTCACATATTTATTGAGCAGTCTTTCAAGAAGATCATATGTAAAAGTAAGCCAAGGGATCAGAGATAAGCGCAAACTAATACTAATATATTAATTACTAAAATTATTTAAGAGTGGAAGGAGTTCTACTAAGGATGAATGCAGGATTTAATTATCAAAGGTAAAAATAAAAAAAAATATATTTCTTTGGATCTTTTTTTAATAAAGAAATATCAATTTTTTCTTTCTTCACCCTTGATAAATGTTATTCATTGTTGATTAACTCAACGAACATATATGAGAATGAAATGATTTAACAATTTTAAGATTTTGAAAGACTTAAAAAAAAAAAAAAGAAATTATCAACAGTTGTTAGACTTCTTTATAACAAAAATTTTTGTCTAAAAACCCAAATAAAAATAGTACAAGAAACAGCCTCCTCTTCCTTGAATCATCAGTTTCATTAAAATAAATTCCACTAGAACAAACCAAACAATTAATATATATAATATATTCATTCTGGGCATAGGCTCAATTTATAAAACAATAGAAAGCACAATTTTTAACATGAATTGATCAACGGCATGGAATTATTTTGATCTTCTAGAATCTGAGATTATTTTGTAGATAATTCCAAATTTTCACTAGGAGACAGTATAAAACAGTAATAATTACTCATAGGAGATACAGACAAAATGAATGTTTACTAATTGTAGCAAAAGAAACTACTCATTGCAATTCCAACGAACCAATTCCACCCCAACAAACACACACACAGCCCAGCCCCCGTGCCCTACCCCTTTCATTCCTGTGAGTTCTATTGAAAAAAAAAAAAACATTTTCAATGTTTTTTGGTTGTATGATAGAAGTATTCTCTGGTTAGTTTACATTGGCTTGGTAATCTGAGAGAATAAACGTTCTCAAGTGTTAATCCAAAACTTAAATTTTGAATATTTAAGGATGGATCTCTATAGTTATACGAACGATGTCATCAAAGCAAGTTGCGTTCTCACTACCGAAGCCATCGTTGCTTAGATTTACAGAAGCTGATAGTTAGTCTCCAAGGCCATTCCAACCCTGTAGCACAACAATAATGAGAACTTCATGTTAATAGTTTTAGTTAAACTCAATCTATAAAAATTTTAGTGTATAAATCCAATTAATCATAAATAAACATAAAAGTATGTTAGCATTGGATTCCAGTTGTGCTGAACATTTCTAACATACTCTTCAAAATTAGGTTAGTCTATACATATTTTAATTATAAACTTGAATCCATACTTATGAATTTTTTCCTTACTGTTATGCACAAATGGAGGCTCATTGAACGGTTTGGTTGGTGGCTAAAAGAATCCAATCAAAGTAATAACAAGAAAATTGGTTGCTCAAAAAAATGTGAGAACCGTTTTCCATGGTGGATGAGTGCCAGACAGTGAAACATATATGGCATAGCTTGCTTCTTGGGACTGAGGTTCTCTTTGTTTGGTTGTTAAGTTTCATGAAGTAATTAGAAAAGTGTTTGATTGGTAATTAATGTATCTTCGCAGGAAAATAGGTGAAGGGATTATTGACCATTTTCTGTTTTTTGGTTCACGGTAGGTGGAATGCACTCTGTTAACAAGCAATACTTGAAAATAAGACATGCTTCTGTATTTTCAACTTCTGGTCTCGTGTATCCAGCGAGTGGGACAACCAGCAAACATGCAAATCTTATGTTGGGGTTGTAAGATATAACTAAGAAATTACACAAATGAATATTGGTGGTGAAGAAACTAAACGGTGAAGCATATTTTGACCGAGATTCATGTGTAGCTTTTTGAGTCTCCTTATTGAATCCTTGTAGTAATCCAAAGGGAAGTGTGTGCTCTTACAAGTACTCCGAAACTCAAGTTAATGACTGTTAGAAGTTGAATGTGGATAAGAATGAAACGTAATTGTCCTAAGAGGTATTTGTATAGTAAGAAATTGGTACATATTTTAATTCAAATGTTATGGCCTGATTGGGTCCAAAACTGTGAAGATTAGCGATAAAGTTAGATCGATTGAAGATAGGATAGGATTATGATTGATTGGACAGTTATGGTGTGGGATATACATTAATAACGTTAACCTAATATTTGTATAGTAAGAAATTGGTACATGTCTTAATTCAAATGTTATGATTTGGTTGGGTCAAAAATTATGGAAAGTAAGGATAAAGTTAAATCCATTGAAGATATGATAGGATTATGATTGATTGGATAGTTATGGTGTGGGATATACATTAATAAAATTAATCTGACGATGAGTTTATGTCTTCTTAATTTATTGGGTGAGGTCTAGCCAATATTGGATGGTGTACTATGCCCAAAATGTACCTTATCATTAAGATTATACTTTTAGTGAAGAGCTTGCTTGGAAGGTTATCGTTGAAGCACTTGAACAGATTAACTAGTTTACGCAATTCTTCATTGAAATAACCTTATGTTTTAGCTGTTTCGTTAATAGAAAATGCACCTAGTTTCACTGGTTCAATCAAATTAGTGGAACATGAAACAGAGACATCAGGTTATCCGGTAGATGAAGAAGTCATATTATTTTATGAACTTGGAGTTCAGAAACATGCACTGGATAAGGTTTCCTGCTGCTCATAATTCATAAACAAATGACAAGCTCGTTGATTCTAATTAATGCTCTGGTGAGGAAAACTAAATGGAAATAACCCCAAAGTCTCCAATTTTATAATTTGATATATCGTATTGCAAACTTCAAAACTTCTGAGAATACCCAAAACTTCGTTTCTTGCACAAAATAAGCTAAACGCTTCAAGATCTATATCAATTGTGAAAACTTCCTCCCTATGATAATGATCACTTGTCAGAAAGGAAAACAGAAGGTATATATGTACCTGCTCCGCACCAGCCACTTTCAGTCGCGAGGAGGAAGAATTTACTTGATTAAATAAAACCATGTATAGTTTTGCGAATGTTGATCATAAATATTAATTTCTCATATTAATTGAGTAACTTCTTATAAAAGGTGGAGAGCAGGTCCAAGGGAACACAATATAATGCTCACACATGCATTGTCTATTTTATGCCTAAATTACTAAGATGGGGAGAATTGATGCCAAAAAAATCTGGTTGACTTTCCTTTTTTCTTGGGGGTATTTCGGTAACCTTGAATTTTGCGCCTGAATAAAACTAAATCTCTTTTTCCACTCAATTTTGAGAGTGAACTTCTCTACATTGATCCAGTATATTTAAAATTTTACTTCTAACTTGCTCCCAGAAGAACTGAGTTTCTTAATAACATTTTTGTACGTTGCATTCAATATGAATTTGAGGATGGATGCCATTGGTCAAGCGCTAGCATAACAGTACTAGATTCCAGTGTTGTTCTGCTCTTTTCAATGTACTTTGTGTTTGATGACTCTATAATTAACGAGTATAGCAGTGTACTAGACAAATATTGTTTGTGTTTCCACAGGTTCTGGTTCAGAGTATGTAGAATTAGAATGATCTTTCTATATAGAAACTGTTACTTATGGAAAAGGAAATAATTAATGGCTTGCCGTTGTGAATAGAGCGAATTGAAACACAACATTTTCTCTTGTCGAGCTTCAACAAATTTTCGTCTAAATCCATTGTATCACGATTTAGGTATGATTGATTATAAATGACAAAAGGAAATTGAATTGATCTTACATGCAATTTCGTACCTTTATAGGATAAAACTGACACCCTAACTACGCAATCAGATAAGTATAATTATATATGTTGACAAAACTAGCATGTGTTCTCATCTTCAAGGAGTTTGCTGCTTGTTAACTTCTAGATCGCGCCTTTTCTTACCTCAAGAGTTTGGCTTTCTAGTAACACAAGGGACATAAAATCATCACCAATAATCAATCATCAGTACATAAATATAAAATTAGATGAGAATAAAATATTTTTGTAGCTGATTACTATAAACAAGTTTTCGAGTCATTAATTTAATTTGCATTGAGAAACTGAGACCCTAGTTAGAGAGGGTAAGAGAGAATGAATATTTTTTTTTCAAAGTTTGTGTATTTTGCATATGATCCCGAGCTTAAATATTCTTTTTGGTCTTTAAAACATGTTATAATTATATAGGATGAGAAGATGTTTTAGTATAACGTATGGTATAAAACTTAAGCTAGTTTAATCAATTAACTATACCACATGATCTCAGTGATAATTACCTTGTGATGTTTCGATTAAAGCAGCTCACACGGTTCATGGCAGTTGCATGCATGCAAACGGTAACTTGATAAAGTTTGACTGGAAAATTGAATTCAGCTAAGAAAAAAGTAATTCCATACAAAGATTACCACGCAATAATTCAGTGGAAGAAGGCTAATAACATACAATTTTGAAAGTGTATGCTCCTTATTCCCCAATTTCAACAACATATATTCAATTTCAATTTCAGCACCTCGTGAAATTCCCACCCTGCTTACCTATCAATGCATACGGCTCGAAAAAGGTTGAAAAAAATTGCAATATCTTATTATCAGAGATCGTGGTTGATGATATGTTTAGCAGCACATGCTAATGAAGCATAGCTTTCGGTTTAATCTCTGCAGAGAGAGATTTTTATGTAAAAAAGCCAAATAAGAAGAGCCTATGAGAAAGATAACAATGATATTCCGTCTCCTTCTTGCAGAGAAGCTAGGAGGCTTAAAATATACTAATCCCAAAATAGAGTTCCCCGTTAACTAATAGCTATAACATTTAAAAATTTGTTAGAAACATACAAAACTAGAAAATTCTTGGAAAAGGTGTCTTAAATTTATTAACATTCATGATTCGGTGCATGATACCGTTGCCTATGGAAGATGGTGGTTGACACTTCCAAGTGCATTGCAACATTGCAGAACTCAACAATTAGGCTAGAGGGGACACAAAATCCACTCGATATATAGTCTAATCATTGTTCTCGTCAATCAAATACAGACATTAACCAGAAATCCCTCGTATTATTGTATATATTCCCTTGCCATTATTGTTGATGAGCGATGACATCTATAAAGATTTCGTCTATAAATTACAGAGGAAAGTATTTCAGTCAGCAGGATTTTTTGTCCCCTTAAGTCTCGACCTAGGATTATATTATATGCATAATATGGTTTAGACAGCACTTGAAGATAAATGTTGAAAAATTTAACTTGAAATAAACAAATGAAACTCTCCAAATAGCGGCAAGCAAAGTAATTTAAAACCATGACACAAGTTGAGAGAGAGAGAGAGAATAAGTGATTTTTAAGTTTTAACCAACTATGACACTAATAAAATCAATCATTTTGATATTAATAAATTCATACTCAGACGATGCCAGTTTTAACCAAGTTTTTGATGTGTTATGGGTTTGATCCCAACTTAGGAAATGGTCATCTATTGCAGAAGTCAAACTGGTTGGCACAGCTAAGCTAAGCAACAAAAAGGAGAAGAGAACCAATGTAATTAAAGATAATCATAGAATCTGGTGGAAGAGAGCTCGAGAAAGTATTTCTAGGAAGTATGTTCCCCATGTCATGAACAAAGTTTGCTGCTTGTAGCCTTAATTACAAGTGGTTATGTTCGGAAAAAGGAAAGAAAAAAGTGAAGGGTGGTCTCATATTGGCAGAGCTAGCTAATCATTGATGAAGAGGGCTTAGTGAGTGCAGAAGAAAGTTAATTGTTTTCAAATCCTCCTCGTCATTTAAAAATGATGAGAAGAAGCCTATGAACAAAATTATCCCAAGAAAGAAGAAATTGGTAGAATAAATGCAATATTGTACTTAGCAGCCAAAAAACAAAAATTCAACTCTGTAATTCGAGATATTTCGATGTGAGTTTGCTGATGCGAAAAATATGTAGCTGCTGGAGACAAGCAATAAAGCATCATCAACAAGAGAAAAGATTGTGATTCCATGCGATTTTTTTTTTTTTGAGGTTCCTTTTTTGTTTAAATATTGCATTAAATTAGAACATTGAGCCAACGTGGAAATGAATGTATAGAGACTAAGGTGCTAAAGATTATGCTGACACCATTATGTGTTGAGGAATCATTCAGATATGATGAGAAAATACAATATTTCTCTTAATTGAAATAGAAAAAAAAAATTGTTAGAACGTCTATTTTGCATGGTTGAATAATATTCCTCACAAGAAGTGAGGAATGGAAAACCCATGAAGCTTATCTTGACCTTAAAAACCCTGACTAATGACATTTGAGTCATTAATTCATCAACAATAGCTGTGATTCAAAAAAAAAAAAAGATTTTGATATGTTAATCCATATTGAACAAAGAGAAGCCAACACAAGAAATAAACAAACAAGAATTAAAATTTTAAAATTTAAACGGCTTGCAACTTAAAAAATAAGCATCACAAAGTTGTTAAGGGAGAATGATTGCCTTCTACCATCAACAGATAGCTTGGTTGTGCATGTTATGGGATATGATTCCAAGCAGTTATTAATTCATATCATAATAGGACAAAAGAGTCTATCCTCAAACAAAAATCTTAAGATAATTAAGCCAATTAATTTAGTATTTAATTTTTAATTAAACAGATTAGTTACCACTTACCACCCCATGATCCCAGATTCCTTCCACTTAAAACAATTTTCAATTTGAGTGTTTAAATATGCTCCATGTGGCAGATGAGCCTAATTAAACTGAAAAAGTCTGACCGGTCAAATAAGAAAGATAATCATAGAATCCATTGGAAGAAAGCTCGAGAAAATATTTCTGGGGGGTGTGTGTTCCCCATTTAATGAACAAAGTTAGATGCTGTTAAATTTTAATTAGTGGTTCTGTTACTCCGTGCACTCTTTGGGAGAAAGCAAAGAAAAAGCCAACGCCATTCTCTAACCAATGCAACACTGCAAAAGTAGAGTTTGGAGAAAGATTTGTTTTCTATCTCTCTTGATCTACTTTATCTTCACCGAGAATAGTGAGAAACTTTATTTTGTATGTTAAAAAAGAAACCAAGCTAAAGAGAAATTTTTTCATTAACATGAGCAGAAAGTGGTAGAAAAGGAGGTAGTGTACTATGTTTTCATATTCTTTTCTTGGTGATATGCAAGAACATGCTGCTGTTTGCTAGGCTGGAGGATTGGGAAAAAGTTTTAGGTAGTACACAAAGTCATTGACAAACTGACGTGGGGTCAAGTAAGAGATAATTTTATTGAATATCTATGTATGATGTATAGCATCTGATTAAAGAGTTTATTCGTCCAAAGTATTAAAAAAACGTTTTAAATAAATAATTTAATTTTAAATAGTCATAACTTTTAATCTAGAAGAAATTTTAAATTTTATTATATATCCACCAAAAATTCTTACAAAGTCTGACATCATCCCAAATTGAAAATATTCAACAGAGATTATTTTCAAGTTCAAAATCTTTGTATTTTTATATGTTTAGTTGTTTCAGGTTTTTCTATTTTTTATTTTTATTTATTTATTTTTTTTAAAAAAAATTAATTAGACACCGTTTTCATACCTTTTTGTTTAGGTAGTTTTGATGAATAATAATTTTTCAACTTTAATCCCTCAAAGTTTCTCTTCTATATTTCCCAAGTTTCACGTGTTTTGCTGCATCAATATACATTGATTGGAATCTCTTGACAACAAATCAAGCTAAAAAGTTAAAAAAATATTGCTATTCTATGGGATTTTTTTTTTAATTTGTGTCTAAATTGTATTTAACTAGACAAGTAAAGTAAGCTACAATGATGAAGAAGGTACAAAACACATGATCAGGCTCACTTCTCAGACGTGTTTATTTTTTTTCATAAAAAGGAAGGTACTTTCTGCCCCAAAAAGATGATTGTGTGGTTGGTTGATAATTCAGGCATAGCAAGAGATTAATTTAAAGAACTGCCTTACACTGCAATGGTAAGAACCAGCTTTACAGTAAGGATATCATAAACTCGAGAGCATCATGTTTCAAACTTTGGATGCATCATGTCTCCATGTCCTATATGTTGATGATAAAGTTAACTTGGGAAGACAAGTAGTACTGTTGGTTATGTTTATCCCGCTGTACTGTCAAACAAATTATTTAAAACATCGTCTTTGCATCCCCCAGATCATTATGAATGGCTTGGATCTATATATTTTGAGGCCTTACATGAAAAAAAAATAGAAAAGAAAAAGAAACAACAACAATAAACAAAAAAATAAAACAAAATAAAAAATTGACCCATTATGGCTTTTTCAACTTAAAATCCAAATGGGTTAGATTTGATCGATTGGAAGCCTCACTCACCAGAATTAAGCTGTGTATGCTATATAAACTTAAAGTCTTGTTCTATATAAGGGTTCCTTAAGAAAATTTTAACGTTAAATCTATGTATAACCATACAAAATAAAATACTTTGTTAAGATCAGTCTTCCATTGTTAACATAGGTTTAGTTCAACGAAATTATAGAATGCTTTTTGTTCTTCTAAAGCAGTAATTTAGACAGATTGATCCACTAATATTTAGTTAGTAACAATTAGTAACAAATTTTAGCCTGACTTGATTTGTTAATAATTAGTTAAGAGTTTTGGCTCATGCAAGAAATCTTCTTTTTACCAGAAAAATTAATTTGCTAATTATTTAATTTGAAATTCTTTAGAAGTGAATCAAGATTTTCTGTTTAAAAATCCCAAATTATTCATTATATAACATTCCTCTTAATTTTTCTTTTTTTGGTGTTTTAATGTATCACTAAATTTAACAAATTTGTAGAAAATAAAAGTAAATAAAAGAGAAAGAAAGAAAAGTCTCATTGGTCAAGCTTATGGACCTTGTCTGTTCAAAATCCAAATAAGGTTCCGGTTGTTTTATGGAAAAATAAATTTTTTTTCTAAAAGATTATTTTGTGAAAGTTTTTAAAAATATTTTTATAAAATAATTTCTTATTATTTATTGGCTTCATTAAAAAATTTTATTTAAGCCCGAAGTAGCCTATATGAACTTTGATGATGGTAGTGGCCTATAATAGATGATAGTGACAATAATATAATATAGGAAATGAATATATAAATATAATGAAATAATTATATTTGGTATAATATAAAAAAGAATAAAATATTATTTTTTTGTATTTTTTGCAAGATAAAAATAGTATATAAATGAAAAGAATGATAAAAAATTAATATAAATAAATATTATTAAGTAATAATAATAAGAATATACTATACTTTATATAAATTAGCTTCATAAATGCCTTCCATTCCAACAATATCAAAAGGAAAGTATTTTTTTTTTTGTTTTATTCATGATTTTCAATAAACTCTAGCAACCAATCTTTAATTGTTATTGGATTCCATTTATGGCTTCTTGACTGTAATAGAACAATAGAAAAAAAAAAACTTAAATAAACAGCCACCAAACCTATTTCCTATTATATATAACTTTTTTTTAAATAAGAACACAGAATTTGTAGATTTACATTTTGTGTGTGTTTTTTTTAAATAAATATCTAAATGTAGAGCTACTAGCTTTGCATTTGAATTTTTTTTTAAAGAAAATTTATTGGATGTAGAGAGAGGAACTTCACATCTAATGAAATTTTTTTTCTTTTTTAATAATATACTAAAAAATAAGGAGGAACTCCATATCCAATGATTTTTTTTTTTTTAATAATAGACTGGATGTAGAGCTATACACTCTGTATCCAATATTATCACTAACTTTTACAGTTAGGGGTCAATGAGCCTTAAGCTACAAAACTATTCACTTTTCTTATAAATCTATCATCTTAAAGTTGAATTCATCTCTTCTCTATATAGGTAGCTTTTCTCATATCTTCTCACAAATTTTAGCTTATCTCATCTCCTTTCACAAATTTCAACTTCTTTCATCTTCTTCAACAAATTTTTTCTAAAGCCTTCCCTCATCTTCTCCTATAAATATTTTTTGAAACCTTTTTTCATATCTTCCCATTTATTTTTGTTCAGCCTTTGCCATTTTTACTATAATCTCTTCCTTTTTACTTTCTTTAGCAAAGCATTGCAACATTATACTATGATAAGTATTAAATATAGTTGTAGTTATACATTATGTTGTTTGCTTTTAATATGACAAATTTTATATTAACAAATTGCTCTAACATAATTATCGTTGATGGAGATTGTGCAAGCCTATCTTACTCAAGTTGTGGTTTATGAAACTTAAATTTTTCACATTTTTGGTATGTTGTAATCGTAGTCTCATACCTTGTTTTCTACTTCTAATCCAGAAAATTTTATTTTGACTAATTATTCTCACCTAATTGTTGCTTACAAAAATTGTGTGAGCCTATCTTGTTTAGTTTGTCTTTTGCAAATGTCAACTTTTTTACATTGTGGGTAAATTTAAAATATTATTATTTATATTATTAATTATTTATATTACCTTATATTATTTAAAATCATACTTTATTAAATATTAACATGTTTTGCATAATAAAAATTTTAATTATTACATATTTATATATTGAATATAAAAGTGTTTCATATGTGTCTATGCATAGATGTTGGGGTAAGAATCAGAATGAGCAAGAGAAAGAAGATTATATACATTTATGCAAATAAAAAATTTTTCACAATAATAAAGAGGCAATACTTATATGTGATAAATCAAAGCTATTAAAAGTTAACCCTAATATCATTCTCAAATAGTTGAAGGTTAAAGTTAGGAAAAAGTTAAGACTTGAGTTAAGACGATTTGTATTCAAAGTGGTAGATCGATATCCACAATCACTTGTCATGTATATTGGAGGATGACTCAAATATCCCATCAATATGGAAAACAAATTAGCACTTCCCAAATTAGCTAGGGGTACCAGAATTGTATATACACATCTCAATCGATAATGTAGGCCCTAGTATTAGGAAGAATGATATATGCGAACTGTTGACAATTCCATCTACAAGTCAAGTTAATGGACCTAATGAACAAGCCTATTTGTTTAGCTCTTACTTAATATATGTGCACTCATTTGAGACCTCACCTTTCAATGCCTAGCAATATCTATCCTTACTAGTTGACCACATATTGTAACGAAATTCGTCCAAACTATAGATGTGTAATATTTTCCTTTCAAGTCCTCAAGATGCACTAAGAGATATAATAGATGAGTATAAGGCCGAGAATAAATATGACGCTCTGTCAAATCCTAGTGAGTATATGGATGATGGTGCCAAGTGTGATGATACTGATAAGGATCTGGCCATTCCAATTAAACTAGTATAATGATCGATTATTTGCCTTCCTATCATAGATTAACATGGATACTGCAAATAAATTTGAAATGCCCAAGATGGAAGGGGTAATTAATCTAAATGACAACTAGGGGATGTATGTTGGCATGCGATTTTTTTATAAGTAATGTAGTGAAGCTTTACCCAATGCATACACACTACATATTTAGGATGCGTCAATCGTCAATGAAGTGTGTCAAGTATCATTGTTCGTAGTACAGTGTTTGGTATAATTGGCAAGTAAGAACTTACTAGTCAGAGGGAGAAACCGACTTGTGGATCACAAAGTATGTAGGCCTACATATATGTGTATCCTTTATGTTATCGCAAGATTACTCGAAACTAAATTTTGATATAATATCATCACATATTGTGTTTATGGTGATAGAAAATCCCTTTGTTTCTGTGTGTGAAGTCATTGAGAGAGTGCATAGTATCTTTAAATATATTGTCTCTTACAAAAAAGCCTGGTCTAATAAGTAACAAGCAATCATGATTGCCTACAGGAATTGGGAGCAATTATATGATGTTCTAACAAGATGGTTCTACCATGCAGTACTTCAATCTAAGTTCATATTTCGATTTTTCTAATAAGGACTGCCTACAAATAAGGTCAGATGTTGAGCTAATAATCATGTTCTATAAAGTGTTTTGGACCTTTAAGCCTTGCACTGATATGTTTGACCACTTGAAGTTGATTATCTAAGTCAATAATATATTTTTATATGGGAAGGGCATATTGCTAAGTACAAAGCACACAAGATGGGACCAAAAAAAGTTGTGCCCCCTACATTAGCCATCGTCCAACGGAAAATAGAAAGTATGGGGTTGGTTTCTCAATAACATTAGGTGGTGAATAGTGTCGAGCAAGTAGGGAATTTGTTTGATCTTTAATCAACTTTGAGGAATATCAATAGCCATTTTAAACCTATAAAATGTATGACAATCACCCTATGCATATCACGTGTTTTATTTATGAGGTATTTCAAGTAATTTGAAAATAACATTTAGGAGTAAGTGGTTGAAAAAGAAGTTTGTCAATATTAGATACTTGAATGAGTGCTACTTGATTGATGAATAGTTAGCATAATTACGACTATTGCAAGCAAAGGCAGTAAACTAGACAAAGGACATACCAAAAAGTGAGTAGTCACATGTGTATGATATGGATGGTGATCATTAAAGGCACATGGCGAGAAACTTGGCTGACTGCATAAATAACATCTTCAAAGATGTTAGATTCTTACCCATAATTGGCTTGCTTAAGGCAACCATGTACTAGTTAAATAAATGCTAGGTTGAATGGGTAAAAACCTTGTCACATATATGCAAGTAGGAGAATTGTTTTTTTGAGGATATCTGAAATATATATATATATATATATTAACAAAAATTACAAAAGCATCTGGCTTATCAATACATAGTTTTGATATAAAGTCATTAAAATTCAAAGTTAAGGGACCATATGATCTCTCGATTAAACAATATAGGCAAATTTGTAGGTCAGCATAACGTGGTGAGTTTTAGTTCCAAAAGCATCCTTATCAATATGTCATGATAGCATGTGGCAAGGTCTGCATTGACCTACTACAATTTTTAAACAATGTCTTTTGGCTAAAGAATATCCTTAATGTGTACAAGATTAAGTTTTGCTTAATAGGAAAGGAAGTTCATTGGCACTATACAACTGAACCTCAACTGGTGTCTAACCCTTCAATGATTTATGAAAAAGGTTAACTCAAGTCATCCCAAATAGAAATGGAATGGATTGGTGAGATAGTCCTAAGGACCACAAAAGATGTGGATTATGCAAGTGGACCAGATATAATCATGCCAACTACCCTTTCTATCAACTATCCAGATAATCATAGTTATTGTTTGACAATTATTGATATATTTAAATTGAATTATATATGACATGTATTTACGTTGAATTATTACATATGACATGTATTAGAATTGAATTAACTTATTTAAATTGAACTGCTAATATTTTATGTTTTAATTAAATAACTTATGTGAAAAAAATTAAGTGAATTACTTATGGTATTTGTTTACGTTGAATTACTTATGAGATATATTTGAGTTTTTGCAACCTATAATGGATGTTTATCATAGCACTGTTAATCCTAGACCAGAAGACGATTCTCTCTCATACTTGCAATCTCGCTATGTCTCTCAGACCATTTGGTAAGGATAGGTACATTAAATAACTCATTGCTTTTTGATAGTTTTCCTTAAATTATAACAATGCCTACAAATTAATGACATAAGATGATAGAATTTTGTGTATATGACGAATTGTGCAAGAAAATCATATATTCTATCATTTGCTTGCTATTGTTCCATATCTCGTATAGGTCAGTTTCTACGGCATCTCTTGATTTGGATATTTCAATTTCAAAGTTGCATTAGTGTCGGCCTTGGTTGAAAGGTAGCGACTAGAGACACACATCTTCCACTTTATCATGGGTGAGTGTACAATTACACTATAACATATGGCAATACAATTAGGTCCACCATATATACGAAATGTAATATTGGATGTATAGACTATAGATGGAAAATTATGTGTAATGGGTTGCTAGGTGTGACACCACTTTAGGGTACGTTAGATGGACAGAGATTAAGTGTTCCTTGACTCGCACAACATTTACAGATTTGTCAAATGATGTAGATGATGATATCATTCAATGATTCACGTGGATATACATCCTACACTTAATTAAAGGGTACATAATGTTAGATAAGATTAGACACAAATTAATGTTGATATACCTACCATTGCTTGCTAACTTCGAAGAAGCTAATGATTATAGTTAGGACTCAGTAGTGTTGGCCCACCTATACCAAAAGATGTGCAGTGCCACATATTACGATAAGGTTAATATTTGTGATTATTTGACCCTACTTTACTTATGGGTATGAGATCAATTCCTCTGCCTTGCTCTACGAAGACTTTACAACCTGAACCACAGATAGATATATATCCTATTAAACTATCGCTAAGTTTTAGGCATAAATTAATATTTTTATATAAATTAGAACTTGTCAATGTTACATAGATTAATGTGTATTCTAACATCACCCACGAATAGCGACATGTCTTGCAACATTTCTAGTCGACCATAGAGGCTCTACAATAGTATAGAAATCTACTAGATCAGATAAAGGATGATAAGGTTTATGGTTAAAGATTTACTTGTTTGTTCATGTTATGATTACAACATAAATTAACAATTTTTTATATAAGTAATTTGGCTCCTATACAAATCACTAGTCATTCTCCAATTAATTCTTAAGTACTGCTTGGCAATGCTTGATGTATGGCATGCATCTATCCCCTTCCTATGCTTTTGGATTATTGAGTGGTACCACACCAACTGTGTTCTTCACTAGTTTAGTAAGATACAACTTATCCCAAAGAAATCTTTTAACATAGAGTTGTTGCATGCACTACAAAAGGAAAGGTCCATACAAACTGATGATGGGAGCATAAGGTGTTTTACTTGGCATGAAATGCATTGCTTCAAGTAATGGCCCATAATGATATAGAGGATAGACTCATGGATTTCATGTCAAACTACATGCATTGATATATGAGACTTATGCGATGGTGAATTCATCTTACAAGTAGTTTCCAAGGTTTTATGGTATGATTTTACCTCCTTTTTTTTTTTTTTCATTTCCTCCCCTTCTATATATATTTATGTTATTTAAACATGTAATTATCAATTTTTCATTTCACAAGTCAATGTATTAGAGAACTTGTATAGGCTTATTATCACTGACCTTCTAACGCTTAGCTTTGGCGAGCTAACGTGGAGGGCAATTGGCGCTATTCAAACCATGCTGGGTGTCTTATCGAGATATGTATATCTCCCAACCTACTCCATTCTCACCCAATCTACTTAAACCTTCAAAGCCACAGGCTATACTAAGAAAGAAAGGCCATATGTTTATCTCATTTAGAAAACTAATTTTTGGTTATGATATTGGTGGTGCTGATGCAAGTATGCTATCATCATCTTACACCACATCCCTAATATGAGGAGATTTCAAATGAGTTGATCCTTCTTTCGTTCCACCATTCACAGATGGTAGAGGTGTTGGTTCTTCTTTATTTCGACTATTCACAGATGTCAAAAATGTTAGTTCTTCTTTTTTTCCACCATTCACGAACACTAGAGGTATCAATCTGTGTTCCTTTGTACCCTCTTATTATACACTATCAATGCCTTCGTCTCTCTATATAATGTCACCCTTCTCCACACGATGACATTGTGAATTTAATTTAGTAAGGTAGCATTGGCATCATTGTTTATAGATCCATTTGTATGTAATTCTGAGTATGTTGATGCTTATTTTGGACATGGGGATTATCCTACCAATCATAACAAGTCTTATTCAATCCAAATCAACTTATCTCACTTGTTCAGTCCCTCCAGTGAGACTCAGATTCTTAATTGATATGTAATCAAATCGAAAATGAGTTGTCTAAAGAAGACAATGATAATGATGATGATGACGGCGAGGAAGAAGATAAAGATAGTGATGAAGACAAAGAATAATAGACAGCACAATACTGACCACAACAAATTAGAAAAAGGCTTTAATATGAGATAAGAAGTTGTTATGGATTATTGGGAATCACTCTTTTCTTTTCTTTTTTTCATGTATATCAATTTTTATATTTCTTTATTTTTACTTTCATATTATTAAATTACACTTTAAATCTATTTTATTATGTAATTATTATTTCTTTATTTTTTGTGAATATAAATTTACATTATATCTAATTAAAAAAAATTATAAAAAATAAACATATTAAGTTATAATTTAATTTAAATAAGAAATAATTTTTAAAAAATTAGATTAAAAATTTATTTAATTGAAGGCAGAGGTCGTCTTCAATTAACTTTTTAAAAAAAAATTAAAATCAATTAAAAGCAAAACCTTCAATTAACAATTTGTTTAAAAAAACCAAAAAATAAATTATTGGATGTGGAGATCTTGCCTTCGCATCCAATAATTATTTTTAAAATTTCTAAATGCGGACATTCATTATAAAATAAAAATAGCACAAAATACAAAGCTACAAGCTCTGCACTTTTATTAAAAAAAAAAGTTATATATATATTAAAAAATAGTTTTAGTGGCAGTTTATCTAAGTCTCTTCCTTTTTCTATTGTTATAGTACAGTCAATGAGTTTTCCATTTCTTTTCTTTTTTATTTATTAGCTGTAAGTCTACAATAATTTGTTAAAATAAAAATAAAAATAATTTTTTAATTTATTTTTAAAAAATTTCGAACATTGAAGTAAAATTTAAGTTGTTAAAAAGTATATTTTGGCAAAAATTTCTTTATTAGAAAAAATAAAAAATTTCCAAAAAAGGTTTCTAATAAAACAAACGGAGGAATAAAAATTTTCACATACAATTGGCACACCATTTTATAATCGTTTCTGAATACAGGCTCAAAACTTCAAAACAAAAATTGTCTTGAAATATATAAAATTCGACGCAAGCTTAATTGGCATAGACAAAGACTGGACGATCCTCAAGTCCGTTGTGGCCTATTTGTATGTGTGTGTTTATATATATATATATATATACATATACATATAGAGAGGGAGAGAGAGAGAGAGCAAAAAGGCAAATCGAATTTTTATTTGTTGCCCTACCACCCCTCTTACAATTTTTTTATTTTCTACCTTTCGGCTACGGCGTTATGATTTTCGTTTGAGCCCAAGTTCGGCAATAACAAGCATAAGATATTTTTTAAAACAATAAATTAATAATAATAATAATAACTCAGTTCTAGAAGGCAAATATGCATGCGTGCATGTAGCAGATTCTCTCTCTCTCTCTCTCTTACTCTCTTACACCTTTGACGGTTGACCAAATGAAAGGTAGCGGATCAGCTACCACCTATCTCTTGATGGGACATAAAGCTTACCCTTTTGATAGCCGACACGTGTGAAAACTGACAGCCCTAAAACACTATGGAAAAATCAGACACCGTACAGTAGCCGGGCCCACCTCTACTACATGTGAAACTCGTTATAAAAGCTTTTCTTTTTAATTTTATTACCAGTAATAGTAATTTAGTAATAACAATTCAAATTCTTTCTTATTTAAGGTGTTATTTTATCAAAAAGAGATAAAAATAATATAAATAAATAAAAATATATATAATTAGTTTTATATTTTACTTATATTTTCTTTAATTTTTATCTCTCACTGATAAAATGGTGTGTCATTCACACCAAATAAAAAAGGATGAAATTGCAATAATAGAAACTTGTTTAATTACCAAATTATGTAATTTATTTTTTTTAAATCATATCATACCATACTTGTTAATTGTTTTAAATAATGACATTTTTTTCCTGTAAAATTGTAGGATAAATTTTAAAGTGAACATTGGAAACTAGATAATAAATTATCATGGTTTAATGTTTTATAGAATAAAGAAATTATTGATACGTTCCAATTTGTAAATTCATAAAAATCAATCATCTTAACTTTTTTTAATAGTTAATTATTCATTTACACTTCATCTAAAGTGAAATCTGAGATAACATCAATTTTGCGAAGCGTCAATCTTACGATTGTGATCTCTAATTTCTAAAAGCACATGTACACATTGTGCTTCCTCAAATATAATAGAAACTTATTTGTTTCACATATAATTAAGTTTCAGTTTAAATGCAAGCAATACATTTTAAAAAAGGGTGTAAAACGAAATACAATTCACATGGCATTTGATTAGAGTATGATTCAATATGATTACCATACAAAATGATAGTTGGAATATACTAATACGAATTAAATTTAAGTACTACCTTCAATTAAAAATATATATTTACTTAAATATTGTAACCAAAAAACCATTTAATAGCAAGCATATATACAAGGCTATTGTAGACGAGATAATGTTTATGCATATTTGACCATTTTATATCACAGAGTGTTGGGATAGATATATAGCTATTAACTAGTTTTCCTTAACATTAGTATACAAATATTTGAGAAGTATGCAAGAATTCATTTAATTTGACATCATGGAAAAACCTGAATATAATTAATTAGTCTTTGCCAAAATATAAAAAGAAAAAAAAGAAGAAGAAAGGACTGGAGTAAAGAGTTCAAAAAGGATAGTACCATTTGAGAATATTTATAGATTTCAAGTTGTGCTAATTAATATGGTGATGAGGTACATTTGAAAATGAAGGACTATGGGGCAGTGGTTATGAATTTCACATGGGTGGTGGGGGAGATATACAGGAAGTGCATTTATATAAAGTGGAAATTGCAATTGGATTATTTGCAGGAAGTCAAAGTTGCACTCGTGCATATATCTTATTATGATCCTTTTTACATTGTACACTCCTTTTCTTTATGTATACGGCTCTACACTTTTATATCAATGGGGTCCATGAGGGTTTCCAGAATTTATGACCTGAACAAACAGTCATATAAATACCCTCGTCTCCCCCCCCCCCCCCCCCTTTCTTCTTCCCCCCCAAAAGAAGGTTTGAGACTACTCTTCTTATTAATTAGGCACCTCGTATATTATTTTAATATGAATAAAATTTATAGGTTGAAATGTGTAAAATTTTTTTAAACTTTAAATTATATATAAATAATTCTTTGATTTTCAAAATTTAACAATAAATTTTCTCAATTTTAAAATTATGTGCAAGTGTGAAACGGTTATGGTGAAGCGTAGAAGTTTTAATGGACGAATATGATAACAAAGATGCTATAACTGTTTGTAAGTGTTGTGCTTTCAGGTTTCGATATAATCCCACCAAGAAGAATGGAGTCAAGTTCAAAGTTGTCGGCGATATGATAGCTAAGAAATATGTAGTATTTCTTTTTAATATAGATAGGGAAAAATCTGTTGTATGAATTGATACATTCAGAAAAAGATGACACGGAAAAAAAAAAAAAAAAGCTAGTCTATAAAACAATATTTTAAACAGCAAACACAACAAATAACTTTAAAGTCACACTTGAAGCTTCATCCCAATCTTCTCAGCAATTTCGGTGAAAACTCTCTTTTTATTTTGACCTGCGTCGACCCAAGTACTTATATATTTACCTAATCTCTGGACTTATATCACACCCTAGGAAGTCTAAATAATATTTTTTAAGAACTTATGTTACACATTTGGCTTGAAAATAATCTCTGATTTGTGAAGATTAATCATTTGACGAGAAATACAGCTATAATTATGTAAGAGACCGTGAACTATATTACAAGCCTTGGAAGTTGCTTCAAAAAAAGGAATAGTATCATCATCATATAAGAAATGATTAATGGGTTCTAAATACTTGCTCATTTTAATGCCTAGCCATTCCTTTTGCTGTTTAGCTCTAACAACCATGCATGATAATGTATTGAAAATGAGGACGAATAGATTATCTCATGTCTTTTTTTTTTTGTTGGGGGGTGGGGGGGGGGGGGGGGGGGGGGGGGTGGGTGAGGGAGGGGAAGGAGTGATAGAATTACCATTCATCAATCGATTACTCACCATAGTAACGTATTGCATAATCACCTGAATCCACTGCCTCGAAATACCTATCTTATATGGAGAGCCACATGCAGGAATAATCTATCATAAGCTTTAGTAAGGTCTAACTTAAAGCACACCACCCTTGGCCGATCTTTTGGCACTATGCACGTGAGGAAATATGTAGCATTGATTATGATTAAGTGCGTTTGGTTGGATTGAAAATTATTTTCTTTTTAAAAGAAAAATAACCCGTCATATTTTTTTCCCTCCCAATTCTTTTTTTCTATTAGTATTGCCGTTAGGTATAATGCTCCAATGCCCGCACTTCAACTAGAGATATTTTCTTATAGATAATAATTTTTACCACAGTATTTATAGATCACATTGATATACCAAAGTTACCGGGCTTTATGCACTATATTGAATATATATTTTATATTAATTTTCACTCTTTCATAAATGTTCACTTGAAAAAAAGAACTTGTAACTAATCAATCTCCCTAATCTGATTAAAAACATAGATTCACAGGGGAAAAAAATCTATGTAGCTGAATCCCAAAAAATTTAATTGGGGTACAAATTAATATCTGTGCCGATGTCGCCAATGATTAACTAACATACATGCATGGCGTGTTCATCTTTACCGCTGAATTAATCCATCTGGATCGTATCTCTTATTTTAAACCTTATGTTTAGTAGAGTATATATATATATATGGATGGTTTGGCAAAGGAGTTGTGTGCTTCATAAAAATGGAGGACCAGGTTGTGAAGCAGTATTGGATGGAAAGGCACATGCATGAATGAGACTGCTAATTTGTTTGAAATATAAATGCAGGATAGGAAGTAACAACACAAGCAAGCAATGATATTTCCCATCAGGGCTATGGCAACCCCTTCTGCTGCAATCAATTTGCTTAGCATACATCATCAAAAATCACAAAACTGATAGATGATACATGGGAAGGAATGGGTCCACCTTCTAGCTGCACATGACCACACACACATATATATACCCTAATTAAAACCACCCATACATCGGTGAGCACGGGGTGATCGATCGCTGATCAGCTTCTTTCTGATATGTCACTGTGGGGTCATCCAATCACCCCTTAATTTCTCGGATATAAATAGTTGAAGGAACGAAGAGGCCCCTACCAACATTGGCCATTGATGGACCCCAAAGTCCAATGTAGGGTCACATCCACGAGATTTCTCTGTCCCTCTTTTTACCTTAATCCATTCATTCATGCAAAACAATTCAGTAAAACGCTTGCTTTTAACACACTCCTGCATCTGCATGCCCTGCTCTGTGCTCACGAGTTAGTGGTTATGTAGAAAGGAGGTTCAGTTGCTTCTCCACCCAACAGCCACAAAGGTAGCTTTGAAAAAAAAACCTTTTCTGAATTTTGAATTTCTTGTAAATAATTTTAACAATTTTAAAAATTTAAAATTTAGTTTCTTAATTTTTACATTTTAAAAAATAGGTCATTTTTTCTATTTTATCCTTAGCAATGTTAACTTCAATCTCATATTAGAGTTATCTATGATTGATGTGGAAAATTTTCATTTGTCCCCACACTAGTATGTTAATTATAAAAAAATTTACTAGGAAATGTGAGTTAACATGATGAAAAAAAAAACAAAAACAAAAAAATCTTTTAGAGCGTGAAAATTTAAGGACATAATTTTTTATTCTAAAAATTCAAGAGTTATTCATAAGGGGCTCCAAATTGTAGATTTTTTTTTTTGGGTAATTTGTAAGTAAGTTGAGTTCATAAAAAAATCAATAAATTATAAAAATTATAAAATAATATATAATATGCTAAATACATTATTTTATATTTTTATTTATTACATTTAAAATTACTTGTAAATTTTGTTTAAATTAATTTTTTTTCTAGAATACATAAGAGTACATTTAATATATTCAAAATTTTATTTCTAAAATAGCTGCCAAAAGAGTAAAATTCAATTTACTTTTGAGTATGTGTTTATGATTAATTTAATTAATTTAATTTTTATAAATTAAATTTAACTAAAAATTTACCCGGATGTTTGACTTCAAAGTTTTGAGGCAAAGGCAACTATAGCAGCAAAGCCACGCCTGCTAAGTTTTCTGTGTGTTTGAAATGGAGTTGTGGAAACTTAATTTTAAATTAACTCAATTTATTAATTTGATTTTGATTAAAAGTGAATTTTTATGACAATAATTTATGTTTGAAAACTTTTATTTGGGAAGTAACTTTTGTTATCAATATAGTTCACTCAACATAGAATTAGGTTTTTTCTTTCACTTCAATGTAAATGGGGGATTGAAGGATAAATATGGGTTTAGGCCATTTTTGGTGATATCAAGAGAATAAGAATCATTTCAAAAAAAATTAAAAATATCTATTATATCTTTATTATTATTTTATATTAGTTATTTTTATTATTTTTTAAATATAGACATAAATATTTTTTTTTATTTATTAATTTTTTATTCCATTTCATTCCGTTTTATCATATTTTAAAAAAAAAACATGATTCAAACCAAATGCACACCAAAACAAACAAATTGTTCCGGAAAATAAATTCACGTTTTGATGTGCGGATAGGCTTTTCATCCCTTCAAATCTTAAACCAAACACTACCTTGGTCAATGACTGGACACCTCATCTTTTCGCATGCTACCATTTTGACACCTAGCTATTACGCTGGTACAAATGTGAAATTTTTTTATATACACCAATCATCGATTTATATGCTGTATAAAAAAAATTTATATATAAAATAAATTTTAATTATTGACTGTATAAATAACATAATATTTTATATATATATATATATATGTAAGAATTGTTGAAATCTAGGATAAACTAATTCTACTTTTATTTTATCTTGACGTAGAATCCATATAATTGTATGAGATTCATATTAAATATACAACTTAATTTAAATTAAAAAACAAGATGTATAAAAATATAATAAAATAAAAAATAAAAAATAAAATTCATGAATAATATTTATAGTGCAAGCTCTATATATATATATATATATATGATTATAATAAGCTCGTAGGTTACCCTATTGGATACACCATCGTGAGGAATGAGGTATACGTTTTTTTTTTCCTTGTTATATATTTGATGAAATTGTAGCTTCTATGTTGATTAGGAGGTATGAATTGATAGTAATTTTTATTTTTACATTATGTAAAAATGTATATAGTTTTATAATATATTCATATATAAATAATTGATTTTTTAATATTATTTCAAAAAAATTAATTAAAAATAATTGATTTTTTAATATTATTTCAAAAAAATTATTTTTTAAAAATATCTTTATTTAATGTGTACATTTTCATCTTGAAATTAATAACAACCACTATTTATAATTTAAAAGACTCATTTAACAAAAGATATAATTAAAATAATATAATTAATATACCAAATATTAATAATTTGTTTATTATATTTTAGATCAAATCAAATTTAAAAAAAAAATCTCTTATAAGACCAAAAGGAGTATATTGACATATTTTTTTAAAATTTTATTAAAAAATAGTTTTATTTGAATAAAAATAATGTGAACTTAAAACAGAAGAACCTGAGTTTATTATGAGATTAGAAAATGATTTTATAAATAGTGAGGTGGAGTTAAAATGGCATTAGAAGGCACAAATAACCATAAAGAAAAACTGAAAAACTGCAATTCCCAAAAAGAGATAATGCGGAGAAGGGAGATTCTTGATGAGAAAAAAAAGAGAATGGGACGTTAAAAAGACAAGTGAAAGTGGGGGATCCACATCACATGATACACTATACAGTAGTTTTGGTGACAGCAACACTGCCGGTCCCCCTCAGAATCTCCTCTCTTCCCCTCTGCATTGAGTGCATTTAGCATTTCTAGCCACCAAACCCCCAAATCAAATCCCCTTCTCTTCTCTGACACCACCCCTTCTCTTCTTTTTCACTTTCGTTAGCAGTATCTCCCATTTTGATCCTCTGTAATCTTTCCCCACCTTTATCAACTCCCCAAAACCCACCCTAATTAATTTCACACTGCAAAACACTTCATAAAATAAATTAATCGTTAATAGTTAGGGCTTATTATGGAAACTCCAATCCCTTCGGATTTATTCTTTTATTTCTTGTTAATTCAGTCTGTTAGAGCTTAATAAATTTAATAGCTATAATCTATTAAACTACATATAAAAAAATTGATACAAGCTACTTATTTTAAATAGTATAGTTTCATAACAGATCATACACGATAAAAATATTCTGGTTAGACAACCTATATAACTTTACTAAGTCATTTAATTCGAATGTTATCGTTAGTTTACCTTTTAAGTTGGTATAAATATGAACCCCTTCATAACAAGAGGAGGGATTTGAATTCAGCTTGAAAATCTCGAATAGAGAAGCCTCGAGGCTTCATACCCTATTCTACAACTATCCCAGAATAGTTCCTCATTTGTCTATTTCGCAATCCAGACCAGATATGTAAGAAACATACCAATGGCCTCATTTATCGACAAGAAAGTTGGCAAGCTCTCCGAGGATATTAGAAACTTTTCCAATAATGGAAAAACTAAATTGCGTGGAGCTTTAATCAATTTGACTCAGAAAATTTGCTTATGAAAAAATTCATAAAAATCAGTCCAAAATCAACTTTTGACTTCTTGTATAATTTAACATTTTGTAATAAAAATTTATGATATTGAATGAATTTTATACAACTTATTTATTTTAAAATATTTTAACCAATTTTATATTTTTAAATATTTATTTTTAAATATTATTTTATACTTTATTTATTTATTTATTTATTCTTTATATATATTTTAACAAAAAAATTATTATTAATGACCCAAAGGCTATAAAATTTATAATAAAAGATTTTAAAAATTAAAATTATTATTAAGGATCATCATTACTATCAAATTTTAAAAAATTTTATTATCAGTTTTAAGAGATTTATTATTGAGTGTAAAAAAATATATTTATTTATTTATTCTTTATATATATATTTAACAGAAAAATTACAACTAAAGACTCAAAGATTATAAAATTTACAATAAAAAATTTTAAAAATTAAAATTATCATTAAAATCATTATTACCATCGAGTTTTAAAGGATTTTATTATTAGTTTTAAAAAATTTATTATTAAATATAAAAAAATTTAACACTTTCCTATAACTGATAATAAATTTTATAAAACTAATAATAAAATCTCTTAAAATTTAATAATAATGATGGTCTTTATAAATAATTTTAATTTTTAAAATTATTTATTATAAAATTTATAACATTTGAATCCTTCATGATAATTTTTCTTATTTTAACAAACAATTGGACTCTTGATTTGACTATTACAAGGTAAATTTTTGTTTATCTCAATTCAATAACCATTTCCGTTTTTAAAACATTTAACTTTTCATGTGCAAGGCGACGGGTATGACGGCAAGTAGTTTAATGACCATCCACTGGTAAATGTTTTGTGTGATAAGTTAAGCAATAACTACGGGAGACCCAAAAGCAATGGACTGATAATCCAATCAACCTAGAATAGGTATTATCGCTTATTAATAAAATTGTTTTAACATAATTAAGTGTTATTTTTTATATTTATTAGCAAACTTATTAATTTACATATAAAATTGAGTTACCAAAAAACTATTCATGGGATTACCCGAAAACATAGGTTATGTGAGATTTCCTGCATTCAATTCCCCTCTCTCGCTTTCACCACTGACGTGTGCTTTGGGAACCCACCTCATTTATACCGACGATATTTATTTAAAAATGAAAAGAAAATTGTCCAAAAAATGTAATTTTTTTTCTCATTATTAAAATAGTGGTGGGCCTCTCGAGGCAAAGAAGGCCCAGGTGATACCCACTGCCACACCATCTGCTTACCCCTTTTCCAATCTCACCCCCCCCCCTTTTATATATACTTCCTCTTTCCTCTTCTCATCATTCCTAGTTCTTGTTTCTTCACTCTTTTTCACTCTCACTCAATATCAAAACTTTACATCCCACTGTTTCTCTGCTGTTTGTCCCTCTCTTCTCCATCACAACCATACCAGAACGCCATAACCCTATTTGAATTTTACTGGCTCTGCCGTGTTCTGTATTGCTCTTTTTTCCATGGCTACTGCAAATTCGTGCAGCACAGAGAGTGTGCCTCCCTTCTACTTCGACGAGAAGTGGAAGTTGTCGAAGAAAGAGGGTTCTTCTAGAAGCCGCTCTTCGATTTCTTCTTCTTCTTCTTCTTCTTTCATGAAGAATTCGAGTAGTACCACCCGGAGAAGGTGTGCCTTCGCCAGAAAGTGTGCTAGGCTCGTGAAGGAGCAGAGGGCTCGATTCTACATCATGAGGCGCTGCGTCATAATGCTTATCTGCTGGCGTGACTATAGCGATTCCTGAAGGAGCAACCAAAAAAAGGGGATCTCAGAGAGATATACGAAAAGAAAAGCCCCTCTCTTTTTCAGATCCTTTGCGAAAGACGAACAAGAGTCCCAGAGATAATATACCTGTACATATAAAGTTGTTTTCTTTTTCTTTTATGTTTTTTCTCAGATGGGTTAGAATTAGCAGCTATGAACATCCATTGGTGGTGGTACTGTTAATAGTACTATAGAAGAGAGACTAGAATGAAGAATTTTATCAATTAACATACACTTTTCTTTCTGGTCTCATCATCTTTGTTGAGTTGAATTTCTGCTTGTGTTGTTGCTATTTGTGGGTGGGAATGCTTCTGGGGATTGAAGTGATGGGGTTGTTTGAGATCTGAAATCTGAAGAGGGATTCCATTCAAGCATGGCAGGAAGAGATGAGGTAAGCTAAGGACTGTGTTAGATCTAATCCCCTTAGGCTGACGCAACGACCCTTGTTTCTTTAATGACATAGGAGCATAGAAGCTGAAAACCAAGTTCGATTTTTTAAAAACAAATGTAAGAGGAGAGAGAAAAGAAGAGAATAGAAAAACTCATCGGAAAGGCCAAAACGGTTACAAAGATGCCCTTCTCTATACTAATTTTGGTGCCGAAAGTATAGGTCGCTTAATGCAAGTTGATATATGTTGAGGTATATTTAAATCAAATTAATTACAAAAAAAATATAAACACGAAAAGTTTTGAAAATTTAAAAAATTATTTCGGCTTTTAAAACAGTGTGTATTCACATTATATTTTTGGAATAAACTGTAAATTTATATACTTGTTATTAAATTTTTTAATTAAAATATAAGTATATGTTTTTATCTAAAATTTATATATTTATTATATTATTATTAACATTATGTCTTTGTCATGATTTAATTTAAAAAATGTGATAGCATGATATAAAATTTTAAAATAAGTATTTTGGTTACAAATTTACAATCTTTTTGTATATAATTTTGTCGATTAAATCAAATTTTTTTGGCAAAAAATGTTAATTTTATATTTTCTTTATAGTTGATTGGGTTTACTTCTTTTTTAGGAACTAAATTTATTGATATATATATATATATATATATATATTATAATAGTTATATCGGAAGATGGCGTGGACGGGGTGGGGGGATCTCCCAACTTGTTCGCTGTCACTTACTGCTGCCACGCCGCTGGCTGGAGAAATTAATGGGAGCGATTCCCTATGCGTTTTTTGTCTTGCTTTTTGTAATCTAAAATGACAAAACTGTCCTGCGAGTTTCCCTTCTTTGACCACTGTATGGACCACTTTGACTGAGGGCGTTCTTGAGTTTTCACTTTTCACCGTCCTTTGTTCACTGTGAAAAAATACAAGTTGATCGAGGGTAGGTAATTAGCGTGTGGTTGTGAGGGCAATATGGGCAATGGGAAAATATATGTATTGGTTTTTTTTTTTTTTTTTTACAGCTGGTTTTGCTGTAGTTTACAGTGGTGGGATAGTACTGAAGTTGCAGAAGGGGTATCATGGATCTGACCATTCGTTAAAAAATGGAAGGAATTGGCTTTGGGAATCTTAAAGTTTGAAATTCTTTAATAAGTAATAAATTAGTAGTTTATTTATTTATTTGGCGTGTCATACTGATGAAAACTTTTTGAAAATATATAATTGGGTATTACTATAATATCAATATGTAGCTTTGGGAATGGCAGGCTGGCATCGACGCTGACATTGGCATCTCAACTTCACAACACCAACACATGCTCTTACCTTCACGCAAACACATTATTGCATTCTACTACCAAACGGTAAAAAATAAAAAATAAAAAATAAAAAATAAAAACAAAAAGATGAAGGAGCAGAATATGTCATGACTCTCGTGAAGATTTTTTTTTTCAGTAAATTACTTTATTACTTTTTAAATTTTAATTAAATTATATTCAACATCATTCTTACTTAAAAAAATTATTACTTATTTTTAAATTTATTTTATCAATAAAATTAATTTTTTATATGATATATTTTTAAAATAAAACTATTAATTATCATAATAAATATAAATTTACAATTTCATATTGTGTAAATTCTTAATTTTTTGACAAAAATATAAATTAGAATAAAATTTTTACAATATATGTCTATATATTAATTTAAAAAGCTTGATATAATTAAATTAAAAAAATATCAGACGTGATTTAGCTAAATTTTATAGAAAAAAAAGTATAATTTAAGCATTTTCTTTTCATTTTGGCAGTCATAATTTACTAAATACGTACTAATGTGATCTTAATTGAAAAGTGAAGTAGATAATTATTCTTAGATTATAAATTAAAAGCTAAAATTGATAAAAAGAAAACTCATTAATACAAAAGTAAAAAAGATAAATATTATACATTTATAATATTTTTTATTAATTTATGATCTAAACGTGTTTACTTATAAAGAGCATACCAAGTAACCAAGTAACAGAGATATGAGAACATAATTATTTTTAAATCATAAATAAGTGATTGAGATTAATGTAAAAATTATTATGAATGTATAATAAATATTTTTTTGTATTAATTTTGACAAGTCATTAATAATTAAAAGGTGATTATATATATATATATATATACAAAAATCATGTGAAAATAATGAGGATATTAAATACACATTTCTGGATCTAATACAGGGATTAATTATTTTTATCTTACATCTAAAATCATTCCTCTTACTTAATTAGCTTAATATGGTAATCTCAAGTCAAATAATAATTTGTATTTATTGAATGCACAGATTATATTATACATCATATTTATCTTAAAAATTACTTACACCTCGCTCACCTAATTACTTAACAAGAAGATATTGAAATCGAGAAACTGAGCTGCCCAATATGCTGAGTTTACTAATTTAATGTGCAAGGTTAAACTTCCCTTAGAAATTTTTGTATAGGGTTCTTGGGAAAGTTGGGATATGATTAAGTTAATGAGAAATGTTCAAATAAGAATTTTTTTTAATACGATGTAAGATGTAAATCTTTGGCTTGTAATAATATGTGCGTTTAACTAGTTATTTTAAAAGAACCCTATTTTTTTTTTGGCTTATTAGTTATACACGGGTCTTGCGGTGTGCGAGAATCTTTAGCTCGTGAGTTCAAATCTAAGTGTAAGCAGATGTCTTCCCATATGACAGAAAATAAAATCATAAATTAGTTTGGTAGTAAACAAGATGTGATATTAATTATATGTTCTTTGTTAGAATTGATCTCGAATTGACAAGATGGCCGGATAATTCTAAGATTTGATTTGAGAATTTTGTCTTTTAATTTCAAACTTTTTGTCATAATAAAAATTATAAAACTTTGTTGTGGGCTACTTTAAATTAGTAATTAGTCACTTCGTTGGATATAGATAAGGTTTTTCTTTCTTTGCTTTGCTTTCCCCGGTCTCTTTGCGTGTTTTTTAAGGTTTAGGCTATTTTGCGAAAGCTCAGTCTTTAAGAAAGTGAAGTATTTTATTGTTTCATCGTTTCGTTTTATAATTTATAAGAAAAAAAAAAACATTTTATGATTGTATGTAATCTTAATGCACCATCAAAGAATTAAAAGTTCAATCTCTTAAAAATGTGCACTGTGAATCTGGCAAAAAAAAAAGAGACTGTGACTAATTTATAATAAAAAATATTTTATGATTGTATATAAAATTTCTACCCATGTCCTGTAGAATGGTGCAAAGATGCAAACATTGCATCTTTTTGTCCTACAAGAAGGATTCATCGGAGTGACCCGACCTCCTCTTATCGTATTGTTTTATGCATGGAAAAGCTTACACATATTATTCATGAAGTTGTCATGGCAAATTGGTGGACTCCAATTAAAATTGGCAAGGATGGTCCACACGTAACCCATATTATGTCAGCTAATGATTTTATTTTATCTGGGGAGCTTTTCTAAATCATATTAAGTGTGCCATAGATTGTTTGAGGCGCTTCTATAATCTCTCAAGGCATATATGTTAATGCTGAAAAATCTAATACTTTTTTTCTCTAAAAATGTTACTCCTAATATGAAGCATAAAATTACAGAGACTTTGAATTTTAGAGTGACTAATGATATGTGGAAGTCTATAGGTGTTCCTGTGACGACCCTAGTTTCACATCTCAATAATTAAGGTTAAACATGCTGATAATAATTAGTGATCAAGGTTTGGAGTTGCTACAATCAATTTCTTTGCAGAAATATAGGAAAATTTTAAACCTTGATACTACTAGGATCATCAACTATTAACTATAACGGAATCATGCATAAGAAAGGTTTATACCATCATTAAAGGTTTATGATTTATCCATTGATCAATTTCAACCCACAAAAACATCCCACCAATGTATTCATACCATTCCCTAGCATTAGCCTTACTGAAATTAGGGTTTCTAGGTCAAATATAGGAGTTTGGGGACCTGCGCCGTGACTTGGAACTTTCTCGCCGCGGCTAAGTTAGGTTCTGGAGCTCAAAAACCACATTTTTAAACTTGCGCCGCGGCCTAGATCTCTCGCGCCGCGGCCCAGTTACTCTCTGGAATTTTCTTGACTTTCGCCGCGGCGAGTTGGACCTGCGCCGCGGCCAAACTATGTGGCGCCGCGGCGAGTTTTGCTACTGTAACCTCCCAAATTAATTTTCTCGACTCGCGCCGCGGCGGGACTTCTTACGCCGCGGCGAGGTTACGTTCTGTCACCCCCTGGGCGATTATTTTCACTCCGCGCCGCGGCGAGATTTCTCAAGCCGCGGCGTCCCTCGCCACTGTCACTCCCTAGGCCGCGGCGAAGCCTTCTTGGCCGCGGCGTGACTCCCTCCTGTAGCTATTTTCCCTCTATTTCGCCCCCTACACTCCATTCCTCTTCTTAGGGACACTCTAAGGTCACTTCCCCTCATTTTATATGGCTCTAATGGCATTTATCTACCTTATTTACTTAGTTATACTTCCATTACCAACTCAAAACCTATATGCCCGTTTCTTTCCTCTAATTACCTTCCATCAGCAAGTTCATAAAGTATCAACAACAAAATATACATGAACTACCAGCAGCTATCCTTTAATACAAAATAAATGGGGGTTCCATATATTAGGGGCTCATATCAATGTCTCAAGGTTACATTTCCATTGATAAGCAATATTACATGTCAGCACCAATTACAACAGAAATCATGAGTCCATACAACAACTACCAAATTAAGATGAGGTCTAACCCCTCAGTTCATACATCCTCAATAAAAATGTTCAAGCCTACACTTGGCAATACAGATACATGATGATGCTATACATTAAGGAATACAAAATTAGCATCTATACTAGCTAAGTCAGCCCAAGTGTAGCCATCTCCCCATAGGTGGGAACTCATGGATTCTCATCCACTTGCTTACCCTTATCCTTACCCGAGGAACTTTCACCTGAAATATTAATCCCACAACACGGGGTGAGATATAAATCTCAGTAACCAAAGCAATTCCATCATATAATCCAGTTTAATCAACATATATGCATAATTCAAAATCCATATCATAATCATATCAGTCATGTCAGCAAATGAAACAATTAGGCTATCATGATTACTATCCCATACTAGCAATCATATAATTAACATGTTAAAGGCCATTAACACTAGGAGAGGCCCGTCCACGGCACCTACTCCCCATTGAGCACACCAGGGCTCAGTGCATCTGGGGTTTGATCATAACCCAGTGCCCGATCGCGGCACATGCACGGGTGGCAGCCGCACCACAGCTCCACCATGGACTCACAAGGTCCAATCATGATACAACAGATAGCCAACCAATTCATTCAACATTTCAAATCATTCATATATAGCAAATATGAAATTAAAGCAGATACATGCATGGAATTAATGTAAACCCCGGTTACCTCACTTGCAGACAATTGCAACAGCCACCACAAATCCCAAATTCGGATTCAAGTATCTCCCACCAGAATTTTCAATGTGTCACCCAAAATCCTAAGCAAATTCGTATAGAATTAGTACCCATAATATAAATCAGCTATGGGGGTCTCAAACCAACAAAGAAAGCATCAAAATGGGGGGTTTAAGGTCTCCTAATACTAACCCCAACCTCAACCTACGAATTTCACCAAGAAAACCTCCAAACACTCACTTTTCAGATTTTGGGTATAATGAAATCTCTCCAAATGAAAAACTAATCGGACCAAATTAAGGAGAAAGATGAGGGGGTTAAGTTCTATAACTATTACCTTGGCCTTGCTCTAAGTGTGTGGAAATGCAGAATCTTTGCCCCAAACCCTAGCCTCCTTCTCCACCTCCGAATTTGCCTCTTGAGTTTCAGAAAAATGAAAGTGTGGCTGAAGCAATTAGGGTTTAGATGGGTTTAAGTTGGGTCAAAAGGCTGGGTCATGGGTTGCTCCAAGTCCAAACCCAATTGGGTTTCAGATTTTGCTTATTGGGCCAGTTTTTAAGTGTTGGGCTGCATAATTCTGTTGGGCCAGTTTTCACTTATTGGGTTGCTGAAGTTTAATAGGTTTTGGGCCTAATTTGAAGGGCTCAAGGGCTTGGGTCTGCACAAGAGTAATTTGGCCACTTAATTGAGCCTATACAAGATAAATCTTGGGCCTCTATCTCATTAAATTAGTTTGGGTTTACCTCTAATTCATTGGGCCTCCATTAGCCTCTTATCATGATTTAATTTAATTTGGGCTTAGATGTAAATCTCTATCCTAAATAAATCCTCAACCCATATTAACAATTTATCTCTCTAGAATACCTATTCACTAACTTGCCCAATTATGCTCTATTAATTATCCTTAATTAATCTTAATCCATAATTAACACCTTAATAAATTTCGGGGTGTTACAGTTCCTATTGTAGATGGGAAATCTTGCAAAAAGGATTACAGGTACATTGTGGACAAGGTGAAAGCAAGACTTATGGAAGGCTAGTTATCTCAACATGGATGGAAAGGTCACTTTGGCTTAGTCATTGTTAGGCTTTATCCTCATCTATTTTATAATGGTGGCAAGACACTTTGTGTTTGAACTTGAACAATTACAAAAGTCCTTTATATGGAGGCATGATTGGGGAACTTGAAAATAACACTTGTTAATTGGAATCTCATGTATAAACTTTAGAGTAATGGTAGTTTGGGTATTAAAATTTTGAATGCAATAAATGAAGCATGTCTTTTCAAGATGGGATGGAAAGAAAAGGTGCACATAGACTAAGTCTGATTGAGTTTGTGCTAGATTCAAGAGTCAGCCCAACTTTATGACCAAACCTTTTTGTAAGACCTAAGAGCGGCTTGATTTGGCCCGATCTTAGATCACATCAATTTGAGACAGTGGTGATAACTATATTATCATACTAAATGACATGTATACCAACTATTTAAGTACTATAATAACTCGAGTAAACAAGATTAATTCCATGGAAATTGGTACTTCCTATTCAAGAGTTTTTATAAGTGTTAAGAGGTTAGTTGTCATGTACTTACACCTATAGACATATGTATACAAATAGCCTAGCTTTCCCTAGTTACTATGAATTAAAAGAGAAAAAATGTTGTCTAAATTGCATGCGACCTAAGATAAATGCATATGCAAAGATACTCTAGCCTAAACTTTAGACGCAAATTTATTAAATAAATCTTAGTTTATGCATCTTTAAGTGTAGAACTCATTCTTGCTATTGACATTGTTATGATAGGTAATTCTTATTACAATTGATCCTTAAGACAACCAATACTACAATATCTTTGCCATCAGTGCATAGCCTGGTCAGTTAGAGTAGATGCATTAACAACTGTGAATTACTAACATAACTAGTATAATAGCTCACTTCCATATTGCATCCCATATTAGCCATCCAGACCTCAATTCACTAACACATCTCGTGCGTGAACTAGTAATTGTCTTATATATATACTAGTGAATATCAAACACTTTGGGCTTTTGTTATGACAGAAAAAAAAAACTCATTGTAATAGCCAAAAATCACTACATTTTTTGGATTTGTTTTATACTATTATAACAAAAAATAACTTTTCATTACAATAGGCCTTGGCACCACTTTGAACCATTGTAAGGAACTGCAATTTCTTGTCATAATGGAAATGGATCCTAAAGCCTAAGTTGCAAATTTGGTCCCAAATTTTCTTGATGTTGTTCCTTTAGTCCCTGGGATTTCATTTATTTGCATTTTTAACCCCATAATACACAAAATACAATAGAAAACTAATCAAAATGCAATTTAAATTCAATTAAAAACTAAACTAAATCCTAATCACTCATAATTACAAAGATTAACAAAGGTTTTCATATACAACTCATGAACCACAATTTTAACCAAAATTACTTGAAAATTAAGAATTATTTCAATTGAGTCCTAATTTTAGGAATCTTAGTCAAATAATACTCTAATTACACTATTAAAGTGTTAATCCATAAACTCAAAATATAAGTGAAATTAGTATAAAAGAGATTAAAAGTATTCAAAAAGCTATGATGAGTACTTTCAAAAACATAGGAAAAATCATATAAATTAGTGACTTATTAGTTGGGCCTCCCTTCTTTCATTTTTCAATTTTTATTAAATCATTAATGCTTTTTAAAGTTCGTACTAAACTTAAGAATTACACTAACCTATAAAGGTGTGTCTAGACACTTGGCTGCTCAAAAAGGGAGAGTTGCATAATTAATGAAAAATGAAAATGAAACTCTTATAGTCGTGTTTTGACAAATGGCTTTCTAGTTGAACCCATATTAATATAAGATAAACATTTTCTATTTCCATAAGTAGAACCCATATGATAGTTCATTAAAGTGAAGTTGTGGGTTTGTTCTAGAACCTAATGTGGAAGATGGGGACCAAAAGTGGCATAGTTTTTTCTATGTATTGGTATTATTGAGTAAAGAGAATTAAAAAAAAATTATTGGAATCAAACTAGCCTAAGCCAAGCATCAATGGAACTTGAGACTTGACTTAACCTAATTAATTGATTAAGCTTAACTTGGCCCAGCTAATTGATTGGGCTTGACTTAGCCCAGACTAGTCAAAATAGTTTTTCCTTTTTTTTTAGCCTAACCTGATATGATCAAGTTGTGCCAACCAAGTTTGTGTGCACCCCTAATGGAAACTACGATGTAATATAAATAGTTTGTAGATTAGCATTCTCAAACACAAATACAATAAAGAGGTCCTAATAAATAGTTTCCTTGTTATTAATAAGTTGGCTTCTTCATTGTGGCAGGTATTAGAATCCGTTGGGAGTATATTGTCTCTTTCTCTATCCATAAAATTATAAATGGGGGGAGCATTAATTTTTGTTAGATAGATGGGTTAACTAACACATGATTTTTTGTAATGAGCACATTCAAATTTTTGGAAAAGATATAACCAATTGGAAAGTTTGTGATGAGGTGAACCAAAGTGAGAATTGGTATTAGATTCATTTTCAATATTTAATCACTCAGTATACATGTTTGAAAATCCACACTATCCCCTTCCTTTGGACTAAAGGTTTTTGTCAAATTAAATCTTGTTGCATAGGCCAAACACATGTTTTGTGTAATCAAAATATTATATGACCCAATTTTATAAAATGTTAATTAGCATATTATGGAATTTTTTTAAAATAAGAATTAATTATGTTATAGCCTTTATGGAAAGTTTTCAAAAGTAATATCAATTAAGTCAAAAATTTTATGCGAAAATTTTTCAAATAATATTAATCATAATATGATTTTAAGAAAAGTTTTTTGAATAGTATAATTAAGGAAAGATATTTAAGATTCTTAAATAGGAAATTTTCTAATTGTTTAATTAATATAGGAAGATTTTTATTGACTCTATTATGGAAAGTTTTTAATATAATACACGTTGATGATAATTGAATAATACTAATGATTTCTATGCTTTTAGTGTGCCATTAGGGAATAAAAAAAGAAAGTCCGAGACTTAAGAAAGTTGAATAAATAAACTTGCTATTTGAAGGAAGTAAAGATGGAATTGCATTAATGAAGGATTATTTAAGTCTTTTGGCTTTTAGAATGCATACACTTAATAGAGTTAACAATCTGGACATTTTTGAAGTTATTTCTTCTGTTCTTTAATGTGTTATTGCTTTATATAAGTTAATATTATATTAGAGAGGACTCTTATAGAGTTTGTGTGCTTAATTCGTCTCCTTCTTTTATTGTAAATGTTTAGGTGTCTTATAAGAGAAACCTAATAAGAAAAGATTACAAAAGCTATAAGGTTAAACTAGTGGAAATGCTTTGTATTTAAAGTTTCTAATAAGCTTGAGAAAAACTTAATGGAGTGGGAAATTTTGATGGAGTAAAGAAAAGCTATAAAAGCTAAGTGGTAACCCTTGTAAGTTTACCTTAAGATAGGTGGTACTTGGAAGTTGTATCTATGTTATAGGGTTACTTTGTGTGATTGCTTACAGTTAATAAAATTCTTTACTGTATGTTTAGAAATTAGGTATAGAACATTTTAATTTGAACCAAGATAAATTGATCATGCGCTTTCTCTCTTCTCTAATCTTTCTAAGTTTTTGTGGAAAGCATCTTTTAAACAAGTATGAATCTATTAATTAAGAATATGACAATCTCAAAAGGAATCAAAATTTTTCAAAAAGGAAAAATCATTTTTAAAATTCAATTTAACGGCTTTTTGACTTTCATGCTTAAAGAAAAAAAAAACCAATAATTGATATGCTGCGCCGCCAAAACCATTTCCCCAAACACTTAAAATTTTATTTTTTTATTATTAATGGGTCACGGTATCTGAGATACCACGACCTATTTTTTTATTATTTTTTTAATTGAGTCGCAGTATCTGAGATGCCTTGACTCAATATATAATTTTTTTATTATATTTGATTTGATTTTATATTTTTTAATTTATTTAAAAATAAAAATAAATTTAATATATTTATTATTAAATTCAAAATTATCTACAAAAATTTAATAATAAATATATTTTTTATTTTTTTAGTTTTAGTTATAATTGAAATTATTTTAACTAATTTTAAAATATATAATTTATTATTATTATTATTATTTAACATTTTGAATTTTTTTATTTCAAATAAATTATTAGACTTATTATTTTCTAAAAAAATTGAATTGAATTAAATTTATTTTTATTTATCATTTAATTTTTAAATTTAAATTTTTTATATTTATTTCATCCAATTTTTTTAATTTCTTTATTTAAATCAATTATAGAATTTAAAATTTTTTTACAAAATTTTGAATTTAAAATTTCAATTCTTTGTAGTTATTATATATATATATATATATTAATTCGTAAACTTCTTCAAAATCTTTAATTTTCAGTCCTTGAATGTTTATGTTTTTAAGATAAAAAAATCTACAATTGAAATTGCATGTTCCTTTTTTTTTTTTATACACAATATTTCTTTTTTTTTACTTCACCCTTTGCATTGAAAGCACAAAGAAAAAAAATGATATAATTCAATTTTAAACCCATTTGAATGTAGCCGATAACAACGAGACCAATGAATTAATGTGTATTTAAATCATAGGAATAGTAATGGACAATATGTTTATATTGGTGACATTATAGACATTTAAGGATTGAAAATTAAAGATTTTAAAAAAGTTAACGAATTAATATATATAATAACTACAAAGAATTGAAATTTTAAATTCAAAATTTTATAAAAAAATTTTAAATTCTGTAATTAATTTAAATGAAGAAATTAAAAAAATTGGATGAAATAGATATAAAAATTTAAATTTAAAAATTAGATGATAAATAAAAATAAAAATAAAAATAATTCAATTCAATTTTTTTAGAAAATAATAAGTCTAATAATTTATTTGAAATAAAAAAATTCAAAATGTTAGAGAAATAATCATAATAATAAATTATATATTTTAAAATTAGTTAAAATAATTTAAATTATAATTAAAACTAAAAAATAAAAAAATTTAATTTATATTTTTGTAGATAATTTTGAATTTAATAATAAATATATTAAATTTAAATTTATTTTTAAATAAATTTAAAAATATAAAATAAATCAAATATAAATAAAAAAATTATATATTGAGTCGCGGCATCTGAGATGCCATGATTCAATTAAAAAAATAATAATAAAATGGGTTGCGGTATCTGAGATACCACGACCCATTATAAAAAAAATAAAAAATAAAATTTTAAGTGTTTAGAGAAATGATTTTGGCGGCACAGCATATTAGTTATTAGTTTTCTTTCTTTAAGCATGAGAGTCAAAAAGCTCAATTGAACTCCTCCTTCTTAAATTACTTCTAGACTAACACTTGTATAAAACAAATTCATCAATTGATGACTAGAAATTAGCCTATCAAGATTCTCATATCTTCCATGAAGCTAATAGATGAGTAAACCTCATTGCCAATCACAACCTTGAGCTCCACTTATGCCTTTATCTTTAGGACTCTATTCCTTCCTTTCTTAGTTTAACTTGTTTTGATGATATGGTGGTGACCTCATTCTCTTGTGTTATTATGTAGTTTTCTCTATTTTATTTTTTGTGTTGGGCTTTTACACCTTCCTTTTTTTGATATTTTTCAATTTTTTACATTGTCCAACAAGATAATTTATAATCGATATAGTTAGGCAAAAATGTACTTTTGGTTTTTTTAATTTAATTGAGATTATATTTTTATTTCTCAACTTTATTTAGCTTTAATTTAATCCCCTTAACTCAACTTTAGGCTTTATTTTTATTCCTTAACTTTATTTGGTTCTAATATAATCCTTTAACTTTATCTTAAATTTTTTTTTTCATCTTTTAAATTCATTTAGTTCTAATTTGGTCCATTAATTTTATCTCATATTTTACTTCTATCTCTTTATTTTATTTTATTTTATTTTATTTTAATTTGGCCCTTAGTTTTTAAAAACTACTAATTTTTTTCTCTCATATCAATAGGCAAATAAAAAAAGATTAAAAAAATGAAAGGGAAAAAATTATTTGAGTAGTTTTTGAAAATTAAGGTTAAACTGGAACAAAATAAAATCAAAAGATAAAAATAAAACTTGAAATTAAATTAGAATCAAATAAAATTAAGGGATGAGAGTAAAAATTTAAATAAAATTAAGAGCCAAAATTGGAATCAAATAAAGTTAAGGGACAAAAATAGAACTAAGATAAAGTTAATGGGCAAAATTAAAATTACATGAAGTTAAGAGACAAAAATAAAGCTTAAGATAAAGGTCTAAAAGTGTATTTTTGCCATTTAGTTATGGTAGAAAGAAATTTAATTCCGTTAAAGATTTAAATGTATGTCATGTTACAACATTTTAAAATTTTAATATATCCAATAAGAAAGAGTTTAGGCATAACGATTGAATTCACATTGGATATTTAGTCGATAAGAAAACTGAGTTACCATTCCAATTGAATTAACTGGGTTAAAAATTGAATAAATGGAAATTTTAGTTTTTTATTATCGAAGAAACAAATTATTTCCAATTTAAACAATATAATTATTTCAAAATCTTAAACTGTCAGTGGGAGTTAAAAATATTTTAATGTATCATTTTCTTGTATAATTTTGTAGAGAGATTTACAAGACAAAAAAAATTTTTTCCTTTTGTCCCTAAACTTTCAAAGGATCATTAAAAAAAAAAAAAAGCACATTTAAGAAAGCATTGTTGTTGAAGTCTTTAGCTGTTCATAGTTAAGAGGAATGGTACATACATGATGGATAAGCCTCTAACTAATGAATATGAATAGGGAAAATCATTATAATGGCTATCCCCTCTTTTGGACTTTAGGCTAATGGATCTCTTAATTAATCAGTGATTTGAGATAAATATTTTTCTTGGATCTGTGATATATTCTAGGTACTGTTGTATATTGATATGTTATGAATGGTAAGGTCAAAAAGCTACCAAACTTCTTCAATTAGCCATTGCCCCCACTTTGATCCATCTTTGTCTAGTTTGTTGAATGCGATCCAACAATACACTCTCATCTAAATTGTATCTCATGAGTCCTAATTAATTATTGCTGCTGATAGCTCCTCTTCCATAATTATAAGATGGTCCTACCATCTCCGACTCGATGTCCTTTTCTATACCCCACGTTTATTAAATTGTGTCTTTTTCTATGTTCAGCATTTCAAGTTTAGGATCATCAACTTCTTTTTTTTAATTCTTCTTTAAAATTTCCCATCAACTAACTAGCTTTACATAAATAGGTACTTATTTTGCATAATAGTATGAAATGTAGAAATTAGGCTTGAAAATCACTGGACTATCTGAGAATGTTGAACTTTTTAATCTCGACGTTGTTTAATAATAAAGTCAGTTTTTTTTTTTTTTACTGAATATAAAGCCAAAATTCATTTTAACAAAATGTGTTATGGTTTGTTAGTTTTATTTAAAGTTCATATGTGTTTTTTAAAAACACCATATATAATAGTTCAAAACTGATGTCATCGCTACAAATATAAATTATTTATAGAATGTCCACTATCTATTAAATGTTAACATTAAATTATATTGTCCAAACATGTGCTCATTTTATTATTTTAATAATATCTATATTTATATCTGTGTACTTACAATAGTTTTAACGCAAAAATTATAATGCTTTTCTTTCCTAAGGTATTAGAGACGCGGCTTTTTTTTTTTTTTTTAATTACAGAAGAGTTACAAGATTTAGGAGTAAGGAAATAGACAATGTTGTCATTGGACCTTGACTTTATATTCACCTTAATTTTAAAGAATAAAGTTGGTGTCTTATGGGTAACAAGCTCATTTTAGCTCGACTTATGGCGTATATCTATTTTGTAAGATTCAATTAAGAAAAAATTTATGTTTCGGTCTCCGAAAGACATATACTTTTAACAATTTAGTCCCTAAATTTTAGAAATAAGAAAGAAACATACTTCAACTATTAGTCCTTGAATTTTTAATATATACGATTTAGTTCTTAAAAATCTTACACTCACTACTCATTAATATTTAGAGTATATACTAATGGGGACTAATGAGTAATGTGTTGAAAGCTTTCAGGGATTCAATCATTTCTGTTTAAGATTTAAAGATTAAATAGTTAATATATTTATCTTTGAAAAATTAGATCATGTATTTCAAAAATTTAAAATCTACATTTCCTCTTGGATGATGATGAGTCATAAAACATGCGCTAAGGGCCCGACAGAAGTGAGGTGGGGAAGAATCTTGAGGGGTTGCTTTAGGGCATAGAGTGGTGGGCCCACTACCCACATGAAGTTGGGTAAAATCGAAGGACTTCATTTAAGATGGGCCTATTACCTAGCATTCCAGAAGTGTATTTTATTAAAGCCTATCTCTTGGGTAAAGCTTTGGTGGGCATACTTTGAGAGAGAATAGGTCCGCGTATGGTCAATGGTCACATCATCACACGCTTGTATGGTACCTACGTGAATCATTACGCGAAAATCAATTCTCTTACGTGGCGATTCTGTATTGGATCGTCGACTTTCTCTTAGGTAGTGTCAGAGTCAGAGACACGCACGCACTCATGGGTTGGTGAATGGCTTGAACCTTTTCGGCATCCCGGACTATTACCCTGTACATGTTTGAAGATATGCTGGGCGTGTTCATTTTCTGCGAGTCACTTTGATTAATTTGAATGGTTTTACATTTTTTAATTTTTTTAAATTTAATTTTCTTTTTATTTTAAAAGATGTAAAAAATAGAATAAAAGTAATTGTTAAATTATAATTTTTTAAAATAATATTTAAATTAAAAAATTAAAATTAAAATTAAAAATATTAAAACATAAATCATCTAAATCAAATTTAAATAATCTAAATAAGATGCTAATATCTAAAAAAATGAAATTTTTTTACCTTCAACCTTTTTCTAAGAGTGTATAATTAAAATTTTTAAAATATAACTTTTTATAATTAATATTTTTTTCTCCTTTTAATTATAATTTTTAAATATCTCATTAACTGTTAAACCTAATTATTAAAAAAATTATTTTGGTATTATCGTATTGTTTGTCATAGATTCATCTACTACAGCCGCTCTATGTTCAAATGGCTTGAATCCTTTGCTGCATCAAACATTTTAATTAGAATAAATTACTTGGTGCGCTTTTGAATTTTATTAAAGTTATATAAATTTTATTTTTATTTTTAAAATATATATAGATTTCTATTAAAACAAAATATTACTTTACGCTTTAATCTAATTTAAAAAAATTTTAACCAAAATATCCACAATTAAATTTAAATACATATTTTTTAACTAAAAATTTTTTAAATAAAATATATTTTAATTAAAAAATTTAAAATTAAATTAAAGTGTAAAGTAACATTTTGCTCTCTTAATTGTACAATTTTTTTGAAGATATTTAAAATTAGGAAATATTAAATATTCAAACAGTTAGTTTAACAAATAATTATTACCATTTTCAACCAAAAATATCAAGATTAGGAGAAATAGAAAAAAGATAAGAAAGATACCCCAAAAATTAAAAATCCAAAAGATTTAGTTTTTCAGAAACTATACCCGTAATTCTTTAATAACTAAAACATTGTATTTTTATATATATTATCATTTGTGTACAATGAAATATTCCTTATATAGGACTCTAGATATAAAAGGAAGGAATGTCACATATTTCTTATTAAGTACAACATAAAAGAGAAATAATACATCCTTAAACACACTAATGACATGAAGGTTACATCTGGCAATTAAAGTCTAATTTAGTATAAAGGGGAGATTTTTGATAGAATAAATATTGAAAAAAAAAAAAACCTTGTAGCGAATATTCATATCTGGTAAGATGTAAGAAGAGATGGGAATTTTTTTTAAATTTTTTATGTTTAGCTAAATAGAAATGAAATAAAAATGAAATGAAAAAGAGATTGAAAGACTAAAATACTCTCAATTATTTTTTATTATTAATAATTATAAAATATAATAAAATAATCATTTTTAATTAACAATAATAATAACTAATTAAATAATCATTTTTAGTTTCTAATAATAATAATAATAATAATAATAATAAATAATATTTCAATTTTAAAAATTCAATTTTTATTACCTCTAATAGGAAAAAATATAAAATTATTCAATTTTAATTTTTAAAAAATGAAAAAAAGGTTTTTTAATCACTAATAATAGGACAATACCTAAAAAAAATCCTCTTTCAATTTTTTTTAAATAAATAAATAAATAAATATATATATATATATACCCACTTGTTTATTTTAAAAGCAGCAACCTAGATAATTGCAATCTATAAACCAAATACTACAATATATAGCCCCAAAAAAAACTATATTAAATTGGACATACTACATTCTATAATATGTAAACCATATAAAATGTGATGGCTGCCTATATATTAAGCTGCATATAAAATCATAAACCAAGTAGGCTAACAAGAATGTTCAATGAAAGTACTATGTTTAATTTCATTTTGTTATAGCTTTTTCTTCCAATTTTGCATATTTACACTTCCATTTTTTTAATTAGTAAATGCTTTTCTTCTTTCTTTCAATTTGTGTTATGCTAGTAGTCTAAGTTTCTTCCTCCAAATAGAGTAGGTAAGTTATAGTTGTGTTGGAAAAAATTGGGTTATGCTAAAATTGTGTTGTGTTGAAATTTAATTCATTAGTGTATATAGTTATTTGTTAACTTGCTTTGTTGTGAAATTTAATTATTGTACATAGTTACTTGTCAATTCGTTATGGATGAATGCTTAAGGAAATGTTTTAGATACTTTATCATAAGGTTGCTAAAAAAATATAGTGACAAATATAAAAGAAATGAAAATTAAAAAGTTGGGGGTGGATGAAGAGGAGGATAAAATAAGGTATTAAAGTAATGAAAGGGGAATAGTGATAATATTACATAACTATATATTATAGTAGATAAGTTTAACTTCTTTAAAATCAATAACATGTGAGTTATTTCAAAAACAAATTATTAACACACAATTAGTTAAATAAGAAATAGATATCTAAATGAATCAAACTCTCCTTTAACACATATATTCTATATAATTAAATGGTGATTGCTTTTATTGTGGTGTGAGACGTGACAAATTTGTTCATAGATAATTTTTTTTCTATGAGAATGGATAAGTGTTAGATTACTAAGCCTTAAAATATCCTTGATTATTTAAAAGGGTTTAATGAATTCTTAAACCTTTTTTTTCTTTTGGGAATGTATCTTTAATTAGCTTTTCATATGCCAATTTTCTAACAAATGTGGTCATATGGCTAAACAATGCTTTCATGCTTGTGATTTTCTTCAACCTTCTTCAAGTTAACTTTGCTGCCATTCTCCCCTTTATCATCCACATTTCCATTCTCCTCAACTAGAAAATTGGATGAATTCAGGAGCCTTTCATCATGTTATCAGTGATTTTTAAATTTTCTCTCTTCATCCTTAATATAATGGCCAAGATGAACTCATCATTAATGAAGGCATAGGTTTGAATATTACTTACCTTTCCTTTTAAGCATTGTCAATTAAACAATGTTCTTTGTATTCCTTCAGTTAATAAGCATTTTAATTCCTATTGCTCAATTTTGCAAAACTAACCATACTTCTATTGAATTCTTTTTAGACCATTTTCAAATAAAAAGGATATCTCATCAATAAGAGTCATTAAAATCTTTGAGCTATCCACCATGAACGATTCTAATCTTCCTTTTTTGTTGCTTAACCCTAAGAAAATCTTATTGTTTTTGCTTCTTTAGGTCATTATCATAGTCGTTGGTAAAGAAAATACTGTTCACTCGCAGTGAACTGGTCAAGATTAGTGAACTTGTACTAATTTGCAATATAATACCCACCAAATCATCTCCCATGGAGTTATTAATCAAATCAATTAGTTTAGGAATGACAAAACTAAAATTATAATGACTAGAGGTTCAAATATAAAATTGCACCAGTTAAACCGAAAAACAAATCAATTAACAAAAATGAAACTCAATCAGAATAATACACAACCAATCTAGAATTTTTCTCTTAATATTTCCCTATCCTTGTCACCTAAAAATACGTCTAATTTGATTTTTAATTCTTTGATTATTTTTTATTAATATTCTTAAACTACTATTCAAGATTTTAATGGATTCTTATTACTAATCAGAACGCAACCGCACTTTTATCAACAATATGAAGCCAAAATATTTGGCACTTGACTAAAGACGTACGCAGAATCTTAACGTGGTTCAGAATAAATTTATTTGATTAATCAACTAATAAAATCAAAATGTGTTCTCAAATAGATCAAACAAATCAAAATTTATGCAACAAAAATCATCTAACCAGAATGATAATAATTACATAAAAACAAAGAGAACAAAAAATAGAATACTTCTGAAATTTAAATTCAAACTAGAATTCTATACAAATATTGACTCAAGTTTCCTATCAGATTCAAACTTTGGATTGATCACAAAAAAAAAATTAGAAAGCCATGGGAAAGATGAAAATAAGAATGAGAAGTAAAGAAGATGGATTGTGTTCTATGGTAACGCATTCTCCTCCTTAAATAGATGATGTTGCATTCTTTATCAAGAAATCCAATACCATTCTATTAATAATAATAATATCAAAATCCTTTAAGAACTAAATAAGATAATATGCAAATCTTTTTAAGAGTTTTCTATCCTAATCCTTTTAGGAGTCTTCTATCCTAATCCATTTAGGAATCTTCTATCCTACAAAATATAATTAAAAAATAATTGGGCCTCCGTTGGGTAAATATAATAAAAATGCATTTAAAGTCCATTAATTTAAATTTAGCTCACTTAATATAAAATAAGCCCAAAGTCATCAAATTGCCCATTATGAATTATTAATAAGACTAAATATGAGAAATATAAAATATAATAATATCAAAATATCAGCCGTCTTGAGCATCCTTCCTTAAAGATCTTTCGACATATTTCATCTTGTTTTCCTTTATCTATTTTTGTTCATCTTTTTTTTTTTTTCACTTCTAAGGCATTTCTTAAAACTTAGTTTGAAGTAGCCTACAAGTGGAGTATTGATTGATTTAGATTTGCTCATATTAAAACTCTCCAACACCTTTTCAATTTATCTCTTTTCTTATTACTGTAGCTTTCCATTCCACTTACCATGAGTAATTATCATGCTAAGGATCTGCTTTGTGGGACTTAAATCCTTTATGACAATAGAGTTGACTAACTATCTTTTCAAAATCCAAATCTTCTTAGTATCATGACAATAACTAACATGTCATCCATATATAACAAGAGAATGATAAAATCACTATTAGAGAACTTTTAATAAAGACACAATTATTAACACTTGTCTTGTACCCATGGCCAATTCATAAAGGACTTAAACTTCTTGTACCATTATCTTAGTGCTTGCTTAAGATAGTATAGGCCCTTTTTTTTTTTAGTTTACGCATAAGGTGATCCTTACTTTAGCCTTAAAACCTTTTGGTTGCTCCATATAAGTCTCCTCCTTCAAGTCACCATGAAGGAAGATAGTTTTTACATTCAACTTCTAAGTTCAAGGTAGTTGTAAATTCAAGTATAACACGAATTGAAGACATCTTGACCATAGGTGAAAAATTTTATTTAAAATCAATACCTTGCTTTTGATTGAAGCTCTTCACTACCAACAATGTATATGGCATCATTTCGAGTATGTGCTTTCTTTGTATTTAAGCAATTATATTTATTTTGGTATTATTACACTTCTCTTTTTTTTTTTCTCTTATTACATGTTTTTGGTGTTTAATTTTAGTAAATTTTATTATTATATCAACTCAATATATACTTAAAGTTGCATTTGTTTTAATAAAGTCTAGTATTTATGTTAAATACATATTTTCCCCCTGTAGCACACTTTTTTTTTTTGGTTGGTTTCATCCTTGAATGAGTGAAAGTTTTAGGAAACAAATCTCTTATGAGAAGTAATTTTCTTTTCACAAGAGTGTCAAGTCCTTTCTCACTTAAATGCCCAAGACACAAATGATATAATTTTGTAGAGCAATCTTCAACTGCATTTACTTCCTCTTTATTCAATTTGCCTATTGTTTTGTAGAAAGTATTAAGGATTTCACCTTTAGTTATCACTAGAAAAATTTTGGTGAGTTTGCACTTGCCATCACCAAAGTAGTTTTCATAACCTATTGTCAAGTGCTAATATGAACATTTGGAATGTGCCTAACATTCTTTAATAGCAACTTATATCTAACGTTGATTTCCAAACAAACCTCTCATTTGCCTATAATTTTACATGCTCCATCATTTCCCATCTTCATTGAACAAAAGTCACCAATAGTGTATAATGTGAAAAAAATTATGCCTAGGTGTAATATGATATGAGACAGTAGAGTCTACAATCCAATTAGAATATTAACATATGAGATTCATATAAGAATCACCACAAATAAGCATAATATCACCATTAGATGCAACTATAGCAATGCCTTTTCCTTTTTTTCTCATCTTTACCTATTTCCTTTGACTTCTTTTTTAGAAACTTATAATACGTTTTAATATGCTCTATCTTGTTATAGTGGTGACACTTAATATCTTTTTTGGTCTTTAAACTTTCTTTTAACTTGCTATTCCTTTCAAGCCTTCAAAAATTTTTAGATTGGCCTCTTGTGATTTTACAACCAAAACATCTAATTTATTAGTGATAATAGCCATAGCTTGTTCTTTTTTTTTTTTTTTTAGTTTCTTCATTTAGCAAGCTTTCTTTTACCATTGTCAAAGTCATCTTCTTTTTAGGAGTAGAAGTGCTTAATGAAACTACCAAAGTTTCCCAACTGTCAAGTAAAGAACTAAGCAAAATCAAAGCTTGCAATTCATTATCCAACTGAATCTTCAAGGCTGTTAATTGATTTAAAACATTTTGAAAGCAACTTAAGTGCTCTGACATTAAGTGCTATTTTTATACCTCATGTTAACAAGCTTCCTAACAAGAATACTTAAATCAATGTAATCTTGTGCTGATACAAATTAGCTAACTTCTTTCACAACTCATGGGTATTAGTCTTTAGAGCAATATAATGATAGATATTGTGTTCGATCCATTGCCTGATTGTTCCAACAACTTTTCCATTTAGTTTTTTTCCATCATCATTATATTTTTCCTTGGTTTAGCATTGTCTCTTAGAATAGGATCATTTAAATCTTTAAAATATAAATGATCTTCCATTTAAAATGTCTAAATTGAATAATTTTTAAAATTAAGCTTACTCATAGTACCACCGCTTCCTTCCATTAAGTAGCACAGAAAATAGAGCAACCAATCTCCAATGCCACTTATTAGGAAAAACTACCAAAATGGGACATAATATGGAAGCAATCAAGATCAACTTTTTCCCTTTGTGTGATTAAATAGGAACACAAAGAAAAATATTCAAGGTGGCCAATATATTTAGCATACACAATTAGCACAAAAGTAATAAATGACCAAAAATATAGATCAATAGACACATTAATTTTTAACATGGTAAAACTCCCAACGAGAGGAAAAAACCATGGGACTTAGTCTAGCAAAAATTTCTACTAATAATAATTAAGACATAATCATCACTAATATGGTAGAATCATAGCAAGTCTACACACAAACTCCATTAAGTGAGCATTTTATATCTACAAATAAAGAAGGAAAAATAAATATTAAACTATATTAGTAAAAGCTTTCATCATTAAGAACAACATATTAAAGTTTCACAAGGATTAGAGCTTGTTTACACACATGATGCAAGAAAATAAGTAAACTTTTTTTCTCCAATGGTGTTGCAACATCTTTTTTTCTTCTTCTTAATTTTCACTTCTCTTTCCAATGAAAGTCCCCCCTCTCTCTCTCTCTCTATATATATATATACATACATATGTAAAGGATCCCATGCTACTTTTTCTTTACCAATGTTTTGACCTATCCTTTTTTGAAAAAAAAAAAGTCACGTGGCTTTCATTAAGGAAAGACTAACTTGGCAATACCAATGTAAATTTAGTTGTAAAAATTGATACAATACTAATGTATAAGACAAATAACAACACCATTTTGTAAATAGTACCATTGAAATGTAGTATATCAATATTTTACAATAATAACACTGTTTACAATAACATAACCATTCAAAGAAATAATGTAAGACAAATGAAATCAATGAAAGTAGGATGCAACACTATTCAATAACATTAACATAATTTTTTCTTCTAACAATTACAAAATGAAGCTTTCATAATAAAATGACATTATAAAGTTACAAAATGAGCTTACAAAGTGAAATTAAGGATGATGGTTAACTAAGTATGAAGTAAAAACATAGTGTTGCATTGCTTGCCTTTTTTCCTTGTTGCACACATACCCACGCACATATATCACAACAAGAAAAATACTTAATAGCAAGGAGAATCAATAAGGGACAACGTCCTTTGTTAGCAATGAGATATAAATCTCTCACTAATTCAATGGGATGTGAAGAAAAAAATGCATAAATACGTATATCATATTTTGCTACACATTAGTAAAGGAATTGCAAGGAAAAATTTCCTTGCTAATTAAAATCCCTCACTAAAAGTTTAGAAAGGAAATTTTTCCTTGTTGAAAGGGCAGTAATTTATTAACGTGTAGTAAGGGACTTTTCCTTGTTAATCCCTCGCTACTTAAAATATATTACATTAGTGAAGGACTTTTCTCTTACTGATGCCTTGCTAATGAATTTTTAAATGCAATCTCAAGGCCTAAATAAAAAATCATTCTTTATAATTTCTAGAGATTTCTTCTAACTCTATCATACTTTCATTCAACATTATCTCTACTAATTTTATTTATTATGGTCTCTACCATCTTAGTTCACTGTGATCTTTTGCTTCGACTTAGAAGAACAAAGACTAAAGAGTAAGCCCCTACCACCATGTTCAATCTCTTGCTTCCCAACTCCTACAGGTTTTTTCCTCTAATTGAACCAAAGTAAGAAAGTTTCAATTACAAGTTGATGTTATATGTATAAGCTACTTTTGAGGTTTTCTTAGATGTTTATGTGAATGAGATTTGGAAACGGATGGTTATGGGAATGACTACTATTATTTATCCATGGAAAGAATAGTGATTTTTTTTGCATATTAAATAATTGCTACCTTGTATATTCATGACTAAAATTAGCGATTTTTTCTTCAAACTTGTTATACCATTTGCTATATGAACTATTGAAGTCTATTTGATGGGTCGTAGTAGTGGTAAAAACCACAAAAAAAAGCCTAATTGAAGTGCTAATGTCTTATGGCACTTATCTTGAGCATTAGAAAGGAAAAGGCAACAAAGTAGTGGAGAAAAAGCTATGGAAAGCCTTGTTTGGCCTAAAGTTGATAGTGTAATAGAAGTCATAAACTTGAAAGCTTTTGCAATTGAAAGCCTTAAAAATTTGTTGCAAGGTTAAGTTCCCCTTTAATTTTATTTTTTTATGGTATGGTTTTGAATACTCTTGTAGTATGAATGCATCTAGGATAAACCTCATCCTTATTGGTTAGGAAAAAAATGGCTACTAAGATTAAGCCCAAAAAAAAAAAAAGATACAAAAGTCTACTAGGTTGGTTAGTTGGTTTTTGCCATAAAAAAGAAGAAGAATCAATGTCATGTGATTGCATGATTGTTCTAGGCTATTAATCATTTAAGCTACATTTTGTTTCCCTCATTCATAATGATATTTTTTAATTTAATATGTTTTGTGCGGACCTTGGCGTTAGCCTTCTTGTAGTTTTTTAATTTCAATAGTTAAAGTTATAGAAACAAGCCTTTGATTTTTTTTAAAAATGAATATTTAGTTTTTTTTTTCGAAATTGTATTACTAAAAAAAATTATAACAATGATCCTTAGCAATTAAATTAGGAGAGGAGTGTGAATACAATTTGAAAAGTAATATCTTAGCAGTTATATGGATTAATTCAACTTTATGTCTTTAAAAGAATCTCAGAAAATTAAGATATCTTGGCAGATGTGTACACAATCTAAGTGGAAGCCTTAACTTTAAAAGGCCTTAGTCAAAATCTTTAACAAGTCTTTTTGGATTCAACCCTTCTTAAGAATTATGTAGGTGGATCAATAATCATAACTCTTCAACACTTCAGCAATCGAAGTTAACTTCACTTGCATGAAAAAAGCAAGTTCTCATGATAATTTCATTTGAAAAGAATAAATTAAAGTGCATAGCCCCTCACATAGGATAAGTGTTTACTTTCAACTCTCAAGTGGTTAAGGACAATATGCATCACTCAAATTCCATCTATTAAAATCTCATTACCATAAGCTTGTTTATCTTCTAAATCTCCACCATCTATGCTAAAGGCAAAGCACAAATCAAAAGAACTTTATTTATGGTTATAATAGGACTATGGTATGAAATGAATGAATATACAAGCACACTAAAACATAAACAACAATTGAACACCTTAGAACCTCAAGAACAATAAAAGGAAAACTTATGATAGGAACAAATGTACATTTCAAGACCTTATTCACTATAAACAAGCATATGCTCCAAGAAAACAAAGGTAACTTTTCTTTCTTTCTTTCCCTTTTCTTTTTCTCATTTCATTTCATATACTTTTCTTTTGCTTTTCTATACATTTATATATATATATATATATATATATATATATATATATATATATATATTTTTTTTTCTTTCTTCAAACTTTTTCCCTTTTTTTTTTTTTACTATGTAAATTTCCTCAACAAAAAACATCATTTTTTTAAACATCTTTCTCAACTTTTGATAATGGTGGTCTAAATGATGCAAAACACACATTCACCTATCCTGATTACATGTGATGCCTTTGAAATCCTTAAGGTATCTTCAAACAAAGTGAGAAAAATATTTATTTTTCATGACTATAGGTTTAACAAAAAAATAAAATGAGATCCAAAGTAACTAATCAATGGATAAAATGCATATAAGGGTTAGCTTTTAGCTAATTAGCTGTAAAAGAAATAAATGCCTTATCATTTTCATGCATGAAAATACAAATTTGATTTAAACAAAGAATCAAGGCAAGTTCTAAATTGAAAGTAATAATAGGAGAATACATACTAGAAATGAACAAATAAGGCTCAAATTCTCACCATCTAATGGATATCAAAATAATTCATTGAAATCAAATTTATTGTCACTTTACTTGAATCAAAACACAAGATCCATTACTTATCATGTCAAAATGTATTCAAGTTATAATCATCTCAATTTGCAACTTCTACAAAAAAAAATAAATAAATAATCACCCTATTTTTCAAATTTACTATTTTTCAAAATTTTAATTTTTTTTACAAAAATAAACCAAAGAAAAGATGAAATGAAATGGTTATCCTCCTCTACACTTAAACAAAGCATTCTCCTTAATACCAACACAAAATCCAATCAAAAGGTCGATAACACAATATAAAAAGTGAAAAGTAAAAGTGTATAACCAGATGAAATGAATATGAAAATCTCAAGGGTGACTCAAATTTCCATGTGGCTAGTGAGAAACCATTTATTACCTACAAAATAGAAATAAATGCGAACAAGAAAAGATAACAAAAATACTAAACTAAAAAGAACATTATTAAAAACAAACTAATCATATATGTCAAAAACCAAAATTAACATAGCTTCATTCCTCTTCAACTTAATAACTTTAAGTTTAACCACTTTGAAGTATTTTGATTAATCATTCAAGAATGATTCATGGACTTCTTCAACCATGAGTAGTTTTAGAAAGTCAAATTTAAAACCTTCAAAAGCAATAAAAGAAGAAAAATTAAATTTAGTATGTTTAAATCTAATGAAAGAGAATTTGAAATCAAGTTTATGAGCATTAAACATTTGACTCTCTCTATATCTATCTAAACTAATGAAATCAATTGGACTCTCATCAGTAAGAGTCACTGTGTCAATAGAAAAATTTAATTATAACTTCTCACAGTCTTTCAGGTAGGAATCCTTTAAGGTGTTTTTCAATTGCTTCATCTTAATTGGGGGAGTCTATTGCTTGTTGGGAACTAATTCACCAACTTCATAAACTTGTTTAGGACTCAACAAAAGAAATAATGTCTTTTTTTACCAAAGAGACATCAATAGAATAACAAAACTTTATACAATGATCAACAACAAAATCAAGTCTCTCACTAATATCAACAACAACATAAGAATCAATAGGATTTTCAATATTAACACCATCTACATGACCATCTCTATGCATGCTCTCATCAATACTAATATAATAAGAAGGATTAATGTCATTAATAGTTTTAGTGCAGACATAAGAATCCAAGGATTCAATAGAATCATCTGACCTTAGAAACTCATCTATCTCAATATATGCTGGACATGTATGCAAATCATCATATAAGCATCTAAGGGTAGAGTCTAAATTAACAATAACAAATTGCTCAACAACTGTACCATCCATATCCTCATCACATGCTACTTCTACTATTTCATCAATCATGTCATCATATGCTAAGTCACCCCTACACTTATCTACTACCCTAAACTCAATATAATCATTATCAATTGAATCGGAAATGAAATCATCACTATGGTCATAGCTAAGGGTAGAACAACCAAGTGCATCAGTACACAATGACTCATTAACATCAACACATGTATCATTGTTGTTCAATGCATTATCACAATCAATCATATTAGGGAATTCAACAATAATTTCTTCATCTACATCATCCTCATGCGATTTAGAAACAACATTGTCATATGCATTAGGGTCACTGGGCTTTCATGTAAACTAGAATTATTCTCAATAAAATGCAATGTATTAGAAGATAGAAGAATATTACCAAATGAATAAGACTTTTCCTCCTCTATACACTCTTTTATGATTTGCTCTTCTTTCTTTTCAGTAGCACTTGAGGGAGGTTGACTTACTTAAATTCCCAAATCCTTCATGAGATTATCAATTAGCTATTGGTTTTGAAGATGCTTATGTTCATTTCCTATTGGAGTTGAAGATGATAAGCATCTAATTGCTTCATCTTCTCTTCTAAGCTCAGTTCCTTCTTAGGCTCTTGTTGCATGTATTCCTCATGATAGTTGTAAGCATAATGCTTTGGCTCTTGCACATGGAAATTGTAGTATGGCTCAACTGAATGGGGGGAAGCCTCATTGGTATAGTGGTAAGGTTGATAATATGGCCATTGGAATTGTTGTGCTTGTCTTTGTTGCTCAATTATATCATGAAGCATTGATTTAACTTCATCCATCTTTTAAAGAATCCTATCATTTGTAGAAAAATCATAGACACCTTGATTAGACATAAAATAACCATTCATATTTAGACAAAAAATATGAGAAGCACAGTCAAATTAAGTATATAAGAAATCACTAACAAACTACCACTACAAATTACACTAAAGCAAGAAAATTAAAATTAAATGAAGCTAACAACTACCTAACACTTAAAAACATAGGAAAATCACACAAAAGAAACTCACGAAAATAAAGAAATTAAATCCATAAAAATTAAACAAAATTCTAGAAAAATTAAGAAAATATTACAAAATTAGAAAAAGTGTTAGAAACGTTGGAATTTGGCCTAAAAATAATGCACCTAATAGTTTTGCTATTTTTGTTGCTCATCACACCCAAAAACCTTGGAATATGAAGTTTAAGAATTTTCTGGGCAATTCAAACAAAAATTTTCGCAGGTAAAACAATTGAATTACAACATTGAAAAGACCAAAAACCAAATTCAAAATAGAGCTAAAACAAAGCTAAAATACTTTAAAAACTCTTTCAAACAATTGAGAATCTAATTTTCTTGACAACGGCGTCGAATTTGATGATTATGTCAAGCAATCTCAAATAAAACTAGATTGAATAAAATTTACAATATAGGATGCAACTTAGATCATTTTCCTTAAAAATAGATTTCAATATTCAAAAGAAGTCCTCTAAGTGTAAGTTGAACCTAAAAGCTATCTAATTCAAAGGGGTTTTTAATTGAATTTAACTAGCTAAATTTAAATTGAATTAAAAATACAAACTACTACCTAAATATATGAATTAATAAGTAAGTGATGAATATGTGACTAGCTTTAGATTTATCCCTTGATATTTATTATCTTTATCCTAATTCAATTATCAATAGTTTTAATCTAAGAGTTCCTACATGTGTTCATGGTAGTTTATCTTGAGTTACCATATAAGATTCAAGACATTAACAATTTAATGTTAATTAAGACTTTAATTCTACATTGAATCATTAATTCTTCTAATTAAGATCATCGAACACTTAAATTAAATGATTAATTAATCAAATTAGCCTCTGAAATTTCATCTTAGAGAGTTCAATTAACTAATTAAATCCCAAGGAAACTTCCATTTAAACATTCAAGCATACAATTTTCTACCATGCATTTTATCAAACATCTTAATTGCATACATAAAAAATTGGAAGTAAATGAAAATTTTAGAACTTAAATTGATCCATCAATCATCAAATTACTCCCTTAATTGATGTTTAGATAGCCATCAATTACAAACAAACATAATTTTCAATCCAATACAATCTTAACCAAGTTTGTGTATGAACAAAAAGTAGTGTTAAAGAGAGAAGAAAAGAATGTAGAAATCTTAGCCCAATCCCTTGATAATCTCCATGGATTCAAGCTTCAATCATGGTCTTTATCCAAGCTAGCCACTAATTCAATTAAGCTTCCATGGGCCAAGAATTAAAGGAGAAAATATGATGCAAAGTCATGGCCATAGAGCTTCCCGAGAAGGATGAAGGAGAAAAATTGATTGATTTTCTATTGCTAAAACCTCCTCTTCTCTTTTTATCTTCACGTGCTTCTTATGTGAATTCTCCTCCAAATTTGTGGGCCTCCCTTCATTATATTATGTGCATCCTATGTATGAATATCCATGCTTAAGATATCTAGTACATTCTATGCCTTCTCCTCATATGCTTTTTATTTTGTGTTCTCTCCTTTTCCCATGTGAATCCCTCATCCTCTCTCCATTACGTGCCTCAATATTTGTCAACATAAGAGAGCTCATGTGACTTGTAGCTATGTGTGTATGCTTCTTGAACCTGTGCTAATTATGTGCATGGATGTGTGAAAGCTCGTATGATTCATTAAGCCACAAAGTGTGCATGTGCCAACGTGTTCATGTGAGATACTTCATGCATGAGAATGTGACATGATCAGTTGCCAACTGTGCCTATGTGTAGCTTCCTTCAAACCTAAGACTTTTCTATGTGAATGTATATGTGTGAATGCCGTGGTGTGTGAATGTGAATGAGGTGCCCTATGTTGCTATGGGGAAAAACCCATGTTTCCTGTGCATCTGTGTGTTTTTGCCACATTAACCAGTGTGTGTTGTGCCAATGTGTAACTGGATCAGAGTGAGCTGTTTTGCATGAGGATGAAGCCTGTGAGTGGATGTGAATGGTTGGACATGCTTCTTCATCTCATTTTTCCACATCAAACTTGTGCATGTATATATGTGAGCTGCTCCTTCCTTGTTTCACATGACTTCTTACGTGTCAGCTCCGTGCATCCATTCATGGTGTGTCTCATGTATGTTAGTGGAATTGTTCATATGTGCATTAGGTGATTTGGGAAATGGAGTGCCTAGTATTTCTACGTGTATGTGTGTGGCAACCCATGGAGTAATTGCTATGTAACCCATGTGAAGATGTGTGAGTGCCTGGAGTTATGTGAAATCTTATGAAAATGCCATGTGTCTGATTCCATGTGCGATTGTGAGGACTGAAAGTCATAGACTCATGTGTGAGTTGAATGAGTGAATGGGCTTGTGCATTCCTTCATTCGTGTCTTTGTGTGTTTGTTACAAAACTCGTGTCTTCATTCATTCTTCTCTTTGTACCCCAGACTTCTCAATCACATGTTGCCTTCTCTAATTAAAACAATCAATCCTCCAACCCTATCACACTTAACCTCCTGGACTCAAAAGTGTTATGGTAAGTGTGTGAGAGAAAGCCATGCATTTGTGCAGGATGAATGTGCATGTGAGAATGGAGCCTTGCTTCTTTAATCCGTGTACGTGTGATTAGTGGAAGCTTCATCATCTGTTCATGCCTCTTTCCTTCTAATTTTTTTTCTTATTTTCTAAAAATTGATTAGGAAAAATTTGCATAAAGATTAAAACAAAATATTACATAGAAAGAAATTCACAAAAATTTATTTAAAAAGAATTTATGTATTAAAAATTCAAAATTTTGTAAATTAATTCCTAAAGTACGAAAATGACTAATAAAATCAAATATCCTCTAATTAAATCCATTAAGCCATAATCAATCACTAAAATATCTAAATTAAGAGAAATAAAATATATGAAAATAGTATTTATCAATCAACAATTAAGCAACTTTCTTTAGAACTTATTACCAGTGTTATTTGCAAGCCTTCTTGCCTTTTAAGTAGATTTTGCTACGCTTTATGCAACATGACACCAACTGACACCGCTTATAGTAGGAGCTGGATCATCTAGGTCATAGGCAAATTTCAATGAGAAAAAGGGACAAGGAAAGAGAGAGGATGAAAAGAATTTTGATAAACATAGCTAGGCTTTCACTAAATGTAAAAACTATATGTGCCAATTAATAAATATATATAGTTTTATTTCCAAAAAGATCACTCATTGTTTAAAATATATATATAGTTTTGTTTTGTTTTAGATTGTACTTTGTTTTTGCAGGCTATTAATATAAGGAAAGACAAAAGAAAAAAAATAAAGAATTTGTTTACATTTTAATGAGAGAATAGTGAGGGAACTAGGAAGGACCAACATAACAACATTTGATTAGTTAAAAGATATCAATATAATAAAAAAATAGATGAAGGACTAACTTGAAACCTAGTGTAGAGTCAAAGAACCAAAATAGTACTTTAACCTTTAATTTTATGAAGTGCCTACCTTTTAATTAACCAAAATATATTATGAACACATTCTAAACACTTTATTTATATATAACTACTAGGTGATAATTAATTATTTTATTACCATTAATTCAATAGTTCAGCATCCAAAATCTAATGTGAAAAATTTATGAAATGCTTGACTTATTTAAAAGATGAAAGTTTACACTTCCATCTTAAAATTATTCAATTATGTATTAAAAAATTTGAGTGGTAATTGTTTTTATCAAATAAAATTGAATATATGTTTTCTTTGGATAATGTTTATCCTCATAAACACTAGACCTAAAATAGAAATTCTTTTTTAATCTTAATTTAAAAATTATATGTAATTTGTATCCTTATGATAATCTCAACTTTATGCTATTATTATCTTCTTTATATTTTCTTAAAAATTGCACTTCATATTTGCTTTTAAAAATTCTATATTATTAGGTCAAGTAACTAAATCTAATACTTTATAAGAAATTATTATTATTATTATTATGAAAATTTAATTTTCATAAAATGTGTCAAATTTAAAACCTAACATAGAGCCAAGAAGGGCTTTTAAAAGCACCTGTTTTACATGGATTTTCATTAGAATAAAATGAAAAAGCTTATAGAAGGATTATTTTGAAACTTTTAGTACTTATCAATCTTTGGAGTCCAACAAAGGCATATAACTAATAATAGTTAATAGAAATGGACAATTCAATCATGAGAATAGAGACTACACTAATCAAGAATGATCCAAGGTTGTCATTAGCAAAAGAGTTGAACTTATAGCAAAGACATTTGGTACTATAATTTTGCATACCAACCATTCATATTTTCAATTTTACATAACCACAAGCATGATGATAACCTATAAAACATATTACATCTTAAGAATAATGCTAGTTGGATTTTGAAAAGAAAAATAATATAAAGGTAGATTTGATATTGTATCTTGATCTAAAATCTTAAGGCATTAATGTTATATTTGGATAGATGGAACAAAGGGAGAAAGAATGGAATAGAAAGGGAAAAAAATAATGTTTCATTACTTGGAAGATTTTTAAGCAAAATCCTTTTCCCTTTCATAAGTGGAGTTGATGGAATGGAATATTCTTTTAATTAAAATATTATAAAATTACTATTTTACTCTAGTAGAGTTGTGTGTATATTAAGAGTCCTTATTTTGGTGGATTTCTTCCTTTCATATACTTTCTCTTCTCCTCTATGATCTATTCTTTTGTCTTTTTTACAATTTGCTTTCTCATCTTCTTCTTAGCCAACAAAGACATGCCCAATTATTTTTGCTCTCTACAATATACTCTCTAGTTCTTTATTTGCACTCTATTTCTTTATTAGCAAATAAATTTCTCTTGAATACAAGTGTTAATACTTTCTAATTATCTATTTGTTATTTTTGGTATAAAATGTTATGTTTTGTGTTCTTTTTTGGTATAAAGCATTATCGTTGCTTTGCTTCTTGTTATAATGATTGTCAAAGGTGACTTTTATTTTCTTCAACATTGCTTTGCCCTGATATAGAACAAATGATTTGCTTCTTATAATTTGTTAAGATGGAGATTATTATTTATTGGGTTATAACAAATGAATTGATTTGTTGGATTAAAGTTTTAGGGTGAAAATCAAACATGAAATTTTAAGTAGAATAAGATTTAGAATTTTAACGTACATCACCTCATTTATAATATAGCATAGTTGATGGTTTTCTATATGTGTGGAAATGTTTGTCCATCTACTTCTAATGAGTTTCTCTTTTGTCTATTGTAACTCCATTTGTGTACTAGGAGATATATTATATTTTAAGCTTGTTAAAGTGGATATTTGGTTTTTGTTTATTATAGATGGTTGAACAAGATCTAAGGCACATATTCATACATATGGCTATTATACAATTTGTGTGTTTGTTCACTATGTAGTATTTGGTACAAAAGCAGCTTAAGAGAAATCAAATTTCATATAATATAAGGGAAGAAAGGGAGCGAGTATGAGATCAAATGATGAAACAAATCATTAGAAATGAAAAATGTTGTGATATAATTCAAATGGGGCATAGAACATTTTTGAATTTGTGTGCCATATTACCAAGGGATGGCAGTTTTCAACTAATACAACAAGCAACCATTGAAGAATATGTTATTAAATTCCTTCACATAGTAGGGCATAATATAAGGAATTGTATAATGTGTTTCTTTTTTTGAAGAACTGGTGAAACTATTAGTTATCACTTACATAATGTGTTAAAAGTGATAATTAAGTTAGATAAGATATATATGAAACAATCACATGGGCTAGAGGTATCACCAGAAATTTGCAATAATCATAGGTTTTTTTTCTATTTTAAGGTGAATACAATTTCTTATGTCTAATTATTTCTAAATTTATATATATATATATATATCTTATTAAAATAGTTTACTTTTAAGATTGTGTAAGAGAAATTAGTAGAACCCAAATATGTGTAAAAGTCCCTGTTGAAGATGCTCTTAAGTATCATGGTAGGAAATATTATCTAACACAAAACATCTTAGTTGTATGTTCTTAGTGATTTGAAATTCATATATGTCTTGCTTGGTTGGGAAGGAACAACATTTGACTCAAGGATATTAAAAAACACATTAAAATGCCGATATCCACTGACAATTCCAAAAGGTAATATAAAGTGAAATGTATAGTTTATCAAATTGATAATAATTTATACTTAGTTTGATTAATTCATACTTTTTTTTTTTAGGAAAATACTATCTTGTTGATACTAGATTTATGTTAAGAGATGGACTTATTACACCTTATAAGAGAGAACGGTATCATCTTAAAGAGTATTCCAAAAATCTACCTTAAAGTCCTTATTAACTATTCAATCATCACCATTCATCCTTACAAAATATAATTGAAAGAATATTTGGTGTTCTAAAAAATTGATTTGTCATTCTAAAATCTTTAATTGAACTAATTGGCATTAGTACCCAAAAGTAAATTACATTGGCTTATTACATCTTACATAACTACTTAATGGGTGTTAATCCAGATGAGGACCTTATAGCTGAGGTGGATCATGATCTTACAAATGAAAGCAATGCTCATGAAGAGTATTACATTAATAGCTACAGAAGAATTAAGCAGAAATTCAATTGCAATTGATACGTGGTGTGATTACACATCATGATATATAGTCAAGTTGATTTATATATTTTTTGAATATTTTGGTACCTTGATTTTGTTAATATGAATTTTTTATGAAAATTTGAATAGCTAATTTATTTTTGTAAAAGTTGAAATTTCTTTCAACTAGTGGTATTATTATATTCAAATTGTTGGAATAAAAATTTTGTGCAATTATATTATACTACATTTGAATATTATTACTCGTATGTTAAGTTAGATATGTGAAAGTGAAAATTGCTAGATGATATAGTCTTAATGGCAAAATTAAATTCATTTGAGACATATTTTTAGACAATTGTTATGACTAAAGCTATGCTTGATACGTATTTGCATCAATAAATTCTAGGAAATAGGGATGGTGATACATTTACAACCAAGGCAATTGATAATGTTTTGTAATACTTTAAAAAGCGCTTTCCTAATATTTTGTTAGACAAAGCAAAAATAATGAATCACATTAAATTTGTAAAGGGAAAAATCCTTAACTTGTTATGATATATTTAGAGATGGCCTTTATGATTTTAATTGGACTTCAACTACAAATACATGGAAAGCGGAACCTAAAGCTTGGGCAGATTTGATTTAGATATGTATTTATATTTTTTTATAATTTCTTTTAAAAAGGTCTATGTTAAGATGTTAATATTTAATCAATCTTATATATGTATATATCACTTTAAAAAAAAAAAATTAAAGGTGCTAAATGGAAAAACAAGACCATACTATTTTATGAGAAATTGATGCAACTTTGTGCACAAAATAGAGTAACAGGAGAGCATGCTGAAACTATACTTGAGATAAGAAAAAGACGAAACGTATTTTTTGGAAGTGATTTTACTAAAACCATTGACAACATTGACAATTTAGTAACTAATATTGAAGTAACTTTGGAAAGCAATGATGAGAACCAAAACTTGGATTTCCCTAACATTTTGAGACACTTTTTGAAAGTTGAGATTCATCTAAGAAAAAGAGAAAAAAATAGTAAAGTTATAAAAGGGGATGCAATCATGGAAAAGATCGTTAAATCGCTAGATAACATGGGTGAGACATTTATTAAAAGCACATCAAATTTGGTCAAATATTACCAAAATCATCTTGTTCTAGAGGCACAAGAAATTTAGGATCTTTTGAATGCTTTAGGTGTTAAGCAACCCTTATTTTCTAAGGTGTACATTTTCCTCATTCAAAACATTGATGCTCAAAGAGTTATGATGGAATGTTCCTTTGAAGAGCGCAAGGAAGTTCTAATGATTCTGATGTCTAACCCAAGTTTTCCACGAACAACTAAGTTGTGTATTTTTTAGCAATTAACTAGTATAAGCAAATTATTTTGTCTTTCTTTTTGGTTTTTAAGTTAAATTTAAACTTAAGATATTTTGATGGATTACTAAATTTTATAGTTTTTTTTTTTTTTCACTTGCATGTTCTTTTCTTTTAGGCCATACAAAGGTTTCTTCTATCAAATTGGAAATTTCCATGCACCATGTGATCTTTTATGACCAAACATGAAACTTTGTTAGTTTGCAGTATTTTGTTACACATGCAACTTGTCAACTTCCTCCAAACAATTTCTCACAAAGAGAGAAGAGAAGATAAACAAATATGAAAAAGATAAAATAAATAAATATATCATGTTGTAACTACTTTCTTAACAAGTATAATGATAAGTTAAAATTTTCATCAATAATTGTTCTTTTGATTCTTTCTTATTTTAAATTTTCAATCATGTTAATGTTTAATTCTCTGTAAATAAGTTTTTAAATACAAAGACAATATTGAAAATTTATTTTTAAATTTATTCTATTACATTTACCTTCACTTAATTTCTAAATAATGAAAAAATAGTTTTCTTTCTCTTTTTTACTTAAACATCTAAATATGAGAAAAATACCTCTCCCTCCATTCTCCCCATTCTCCTTCCTTTCCTTCCCTTTATATTCTATTTGTAGTTGAACTCCAACTTATATATAACTTTCATGGTCTAATTCCTAATATAGAACTTTCTACTTACACTTATAACCCAACACCTTTTACATTTATGAAACTTTTCATATTATATGGTAAAATTTTAATTTGACAACCCTAAAAAATATTGAATTTGGACATGGCTCCCCAGCACGGCATGCCTCCAGAAGTTGAGGAAGTACAGAGCATCCATGGAGAACAGGAGAGAAAGCCCTAAAAGTGCTTTCATGGCTGTCTTAAGTTATTTGAAGCTTTGTAACTTGCAGGAGTGAGGGTGCTTCAGTTGCTTTTGGTGGTAAAAAAGGGTGAACTGTTGGAGGAATATTCAAGATTTTTGATTAATTTTTAATTTGGAGGAGTGTAATTTAAGATACCATTGCAGTCGCTGCGATGAAGGGACTGTTCAAATTCAGGTAAAAAACCAAAACTGATTACTGAGTGCTTCTAAATCACGCTCTTAATTATTTGGTAAATGAGAAGGATGAGCGGACGGTTAGTGAATTCTTAAAACTTGTTAAGTGAATAATTAGAGGCAGATTAGCACAGATTTTTATTTATTTTTATTTAATAATATGTAAAAAAAAATATTGATCAATTGGTGCTCCTGATGCACTGCATGGGACAAAATTGAATATAATGTATACATATAATATTTTTATTTCAATTTTTTTATTGAGGCGACGGTTGCAAAATTGATGGGAGAGTTAATAAGTATTACTTTCAGTTTATTTTACTTAATAAGAGGTTTAGGACCCCGAAATCAAAAATACCATATATATATATATTAGTAAAATTATAGGTCGAATTTTTTGGTAATCAATAATACACTTAATGCACTGAAAAATCCGCTTAAACATAATTTAATCATATGGTATTAATTTTATAACTTCAAATTTGTTGCAAGTTACTCCTTCGCCCCTATACAGCAGAGAGATCCCTTTTTATTCAAAAAAAAAAAAGTTTAAAAAAAGTATAAAATAGACTTTAACAAAACCCAATTATAGCAGCCACAATAAGATCCATTTATGTGAAGCCCACATCTTATATGTCTTTTCCTCCCTCAAAAACAAAAATAGTACCCAACCCACATTCTGAACTAACATTTTGCAGAAGCTTTATGGTTTTCAATCGACTGTTACTCATAGATATATTTCACGCGCTAACTATACGCGTGAGTCGTCATTCCCTTTGCTCTTTATTCCCCAATAAGAATGCTGTTTCAGTGAAGAGCTTCGTCAGACGCATATGGCCACCGAAGTATTACGAAATTCGTGTCTGTCTATCGACCCGACTGCCCGGTTACTACGCTTCGTTCCAGAAGCTTCACCATCACTATCACCATCAGCATCGAGCTGAAAAGGGTCAGTATCGATGCCTCTCTCTCTTCCCCCCCAAGAACTGTTAAGCCCTAGACTCTGAACTTGAAATTCTTATGCGTCTTCCGATTGGATGTATAGATATGTGTGCCATTATACAGGAAAGCGATCTCAGACAAAGACTAGTGTGCTTAATTTCAATTTCGTCGCGTCTGATTGATTTGCAATTTGTTTTGTGCAAGCGGAATTGTAGTGTCGTATACTCTACTGAAGGGCTGATAATTAAGTCATTTCTTCTTAATTGATTGCATGATGGGTCTTGTCGGGGGAAGAAACCCTCAAAGTATAGAACTTTAGAGGTTCTGAAAAAGTGAATTTAATGCTTCTGAATATGGTGAAGAATTAGACTCTTTATTGTTATTATTTTTTTCCCTGTATTGTATGAAAAATAGGTTATTGAATGATGCAGACGGGTCTGAATTGCGTTATCTTACGTGGTTTCATAAAATGTACTGATTCAAACGTTTAGTGATTTCTGTTCGTAACGCTGTCAATTTATGACCCCTTCTGTGTTTTTATTCTTCTCTGATTTTGCTATTGGTAAAATTCCTCTTGATTTTTAAATTTTAATAATGAGTGTAATTTCCCTAATTCCTAGCAATCCTTGAGTTTTGGTTTTTAATGTAAAGGATTTTCTATTTTTTGAAAATTGGCGATCAGTTATACTCTCTGAATTCGATCATAGGTGATTCTTACATTGGTTGGGTTTGTATATCTGGGTCAAAATGTTTGCCTGAGAGTCTTTGCTTGCGGACAAAACCCTTCTGCTTGATGGCAAATTGAAATGGCATGAAGATAATATATCTTTATCTTGCTAAGGTAGCAGGTCAGCAGGATTTTTGTTGTTTTTCTCAGTTTTCCGGTTTCCCTAACCCCCTGTGCTTTTCACTATAGTTACAGCAGGTGCTCTACAAATTTAGTTATGTAATACAGAAATGTATTCATATAATTCGAGATCGTTTTTGTCTACATCCTTGAGCCCTGAATCTAATCTAACGATGGAGCATCTGGGTTGAGTTGCATTTTCTGCATTTTCACTATATAAGCTGGACCTGCACGATCTATTTCTTTCTATCTACTATTGTATCTCATGGACCAATTGCTTTGCATAGTGGTGAAAATGGCTTGCTTTCAATAATATGTATATTTGTACACTATTTTGTAGCTGCAATGACTGTTAAATTATGCACAGTCCAAGGGATACCCCACCCCCCCCTCCCCCAAAAAAAAATGTGGCCTACAAATAAAGCAGTGGGTTCCCTTCATGCTAGGTTCCCTTTTTCCTCTTTCCTTATGTTTTGTGTTGAAGTGTTGTGAAGATTCCCCTACTCCATCAGAAAGTTTTCTATCTTGATTATGTTTATGTTGGTTATTCAGCACGTTTGGCTTATTGAATACTATTAGAAGATTCATGACCTTATGAGGGTTAATTGGCTAAGGCAATACTCAATTTATATGCGTTTTGTGTTTGCAATTTTTTTATTGTTGCTAACAGTTTGCAAACCATGGGTGATACAATTGATTTGACTGGTGATGGAGGCATCATAAAGACCATTGTGAGGAAAAGCAAAGTTGATGCTGTTGGTCCTACAGAAGATTTTCCTCTTGTTGATGGTATGTTTGTTCGACCAATGTTACTATAGTAGCAGTTAGTTTATTTATGGACTATAGTAGTAGAAAATCTTTAATTAAGATGCAATTTATTCAGGACCTTGATCTTTATACTGCTGCTGTATACATCTTGCAAATTGACTATCACCTTTTAGGTGCACTGGAATTCATCATCACCTTTGTTTTTCAATACATAAATTCTCTTATCTTCTGTCTGATGAGAAATTGTACTTTATGCTTGTTAGAAGGACATCATATTGGTTGTCCCTTTGTTGTCAGGACTAGATATATGTGAATTCTTTCTTTCACTTACAACTAAAATACTTGGCCTTTAACATATTGTCTCCTTATTTATCAAGATATACTGATCAGTGATTGAAGGTCGCCTCTGTTTAAGGGAGTGAGCTTGTATCATAGAAAGCATGCATGTGTGCTTTGATGGTGATAGTCAAATTACACAGGAAAGCAAAGGAATTAGGGCTCTTAAAAATTTGATGCTGGAAATTAGAGTTAATTTGGTAGTCAGAGACAAAGAAATCTTAGGTAAGAAAAATGTTGTGCCAGAGGGCTTTAAGTGTAAACAGTATCTACACATAGTGTATCTGGGGTTCGATGCATTTTAGGGAAAATTCAGAGATTGATGAATAAGGGTTTTGCAACTGGAACTACTTTAAGATATCAGACCAACAGAACAAAAGGGAGGTATAAACTGCAGATATCAGATGAGAAACAATCAACAAGGACAGAAAGTTAGGAATAGTAATACTAATAACGCAATAAGTTGAGGATAATCTAGGCATCACGCAATGCATAGAAAACAAACATCATAACCTTTGAAATTCTACCTAAAACTTATTAATAATGCCAAAATTAAGTGTTACAGTCATCCAAATAAAGTTTGGCAAATTTGCAATTGTAATACCATAAAAATAGAGTTTGCAAATTTTGGAATTAAAATGTTATAAGAATTTGGATAATGATCAGCTCATGAGTGCCAAGCCCAAATGTGGGAAGGTTTACCTTAGGAGGAATAGGGAAGGGTGGACACAACAAATGTGAGGTGGCAGGTGAAGGAATATTCCATAACTAACTTCTCATGTGCAACTGGCTGGGGAGAGTGTTGTGGGTTGTTTCTGTGGGAGGGGGTTTGGGTGTAGATGTTAAGCAAGGAAGTTTTATGTGGGGAGAGTGCTTTGGTTTGTCAAATACTAGGGGGGTTTTGTTGTTCTATTTTTGAGTCTATTCTTTTGTTTTAGCTCTAAGATGGTGTTTTCTTCCTTCCTCATTACTTGTTTGGGGAAGGAACTTTGTTTATATACACATAAATAATACTAGTGTTGAAGGTTTCATCAATTTTGGTGTTAGAGTGGCTACATTTTGGGGCATGGTTGGTACGAGAATGGAGGTTCGGTAAACTACAAAGGAGCCATGGTGAAGTGAAGGATGAACTGACCTCTGTTAAACTAGTGATGCTGGAGCTGCTGGACTAGCTTGGAGAGATTCGGGCGACTGTGGTTCAGATATTGGGAGGAAGACAAACAGACATCTCTGTCAAGCATGAAGGAAGCCTAAGACCTTGTGGAAAATGATGGGGAAAAGGAGATGGCTAAGTATTGTCAACTTGAATTGCCCATTTTCTCTGGAGAAGACCTGATTGGGTGGCTCTTTAAGGTGGAGAGGTATCTCTCAATCAATGGAATTATGGAAGAGGAAGAACTTGATGCAGCAACTATTAGTTTGGAAGGGAAGGTCCTTAATTGGTTTCAGTGGTTAGAAACCAGAACACCAGTGCATTCATGGAGGGAGTTCAAGAGGGAAGTGCTAGACTGTTTTCACCGTAATCAACTCGAAGACAGTTATGAATGATTAATGGGGCTAAGGCAAGACATCACAGTGGAGGACTATAGAGAGAAGGATGAGCTACTCTCAGCTCCTTTAAGTGATGTGCTTGATGAAGTGTTGATGTGAGTTTTTAAAAATGGATTGGTGGATGAAGTTAGAGCTGAGGTGGGATTAATGCAACCTAAATCTTTGAAGCAATTGATGGATTATGCCTTCCAAGTGGAAGGAAGAATATGGTATTGCAAAATGCTCATGAGGATAAGAAGGCTAAGGGGCTGAAATCCAGTATGGGGCCAAAGTGGAGTGGGTATAAACCCAATTGGTCAAAATTCCCCCAATACAATGGAGGTGTCTAGGAGTGTAAATTGCAATTTAGTGGGGAAAAGCCCTGAAAGCAAAGGGGGAGAGGAAACCAAAATTATCAGTAACAAAGCAACCATCACAATCACCACTACTTCTTGTAGCAGTGGCAGTACCAATACTAAAAAGAAGTTGTCAGAGGCTGAAATCAACAAAAGAAGGGAGTTGGGACTTTCCTTTAAGTGTGAAGTAGAATTTGGGCCTGACCACAAATGCAAAAATAAACAACTTCAGATGCTTGATATTGACTGAAGAAGGGATTGAGGGAATAGAGACGGGAAATAGAGGATCAAATGGTGGAGGAATCTCAAAAAGTAATGGCCTCCATGGAACTGTCATTGAGCTCAATTGCTGGATTGGCAGGGTATAAAACTATGAAGTTATGCCTATGGAGAGGAAGCGTTGGTGTTAATTGATAGCGGGCTAACACATAATTTGATCTCATCTAAAGATGGTTGAGAGAGTCAACATATCCGTGCAAGACACCAAATGTTACAAATGTTACTCCATAACCATGGGTGATGGTAGACAAATTTTGGCAAAAGGAGAGTGTAAGGTGCTTGGAGTTAGAAGGCAAGCAAATAGCACAAACATTTTACCCTTTTAATTTGGGAAATGTTGATTTTGTTTTTGGGAATTGCTTGGTTGGAAGCTCTTGGGGAGGTAAGAGTTAAATGGGGGCAATCTTACATGAAAATTAAAGTTGATAAAGGGTGTATGTGTGTGTCTCAAAGGTGATCCTACCCTAACCCAATCCATGGCCTCTTTCAAATCAATCATTAGAGCTGTCAAAGGCAAGGGACTAGGATTTTTACTGGAGTTTGGGGCCACTGCACTTGACACTGAATCTGGGCAGCAAGAGGTTAATGAAGAAATTCAAAAGTTTCCTGAAGAACTTGCTTCAGTATGTGAACCAGTGCCTGGACTTCCTCCCTACTGCTCTAAGGATCATGCTATCATGATTAAACTGGGGGAGCAATCGCCCAATATTCGGCCTTATAGGTATGAACACTCACAAAAGGCTAAGATTGAAAAATTAGTGAGAGAAATGCTTGAAGCTGGGATTATTAGACAAGTGTCAGCCCTTATTCAAGTTTGGTGGTAATAAAGAAAAAAGGTAGCAGTTGGAGGTTTTGTGTTGATTATAAGGGATTGAATAAGATTATTATTCTAGATAAAATCCCTATACTTGCAATAGATGAGTTGCGAGATGAACTTAGAAGAGCAACAATATTTTCTAAGTTAGAATATCATCAAATCCGAATTCTACTTGGGGATGAATCTAAGATAACATTTAGAACTCATGAAGACCACTATGAGTTTTTGGTGATGCCAATCGGTTTGACCAACGCTCCGTCCACATTTCAATCATTAATGAATAACATTTTCAGGGCCTATTTAAGGAAACTTATCCTAGTGTCTTTTGATGACATATTGATTTATAGTTTTGATGTAAACTCTCATATGCAACATTTAAGAGTAGCATTAGAGGTACTGCAGAAAAATCAGTTAGTGATTAATTAAAAAAAAAAAAGTTTCATTGGGCAGTCTAAATTGGAGTATTTAGGGCATATAATGTCAGAAGAAGGGGTTCAAGTGGATCCCTCAAAAATTGAAGCTATAGTTAAGTGGCTGGTCCCTGAAGACTTAAAAGTTCTAAGGGGATTTTTGGGACTTACAGGGCATTATAGAAAGTTTGTAAAGAACTGGAAAATTGGCAGCTCTTCTTACTAATTTGCTTAAGAAGGATGCGTTTCAATGGGGAGAGGGGCCTCTAAAGGCTTTGGAAACCTTGAAGACAGACATGACATTAGTGTCTGTGCTTACCATGCCTTATTTTACACAGCCTTTTGAGATATAGGCAGACACTTCAGGATGTTGGGGGGGGGGGGGGGGGATGCTGTGTTGATGCAGGGCAAGAGGCCTATTGCCTATTTTAGCAAGTACCTGTCTAGCAAAGTTAGGCAATGTTCAGTGTACGAAAGGGAACTCATGGCAATTGTTTTTTTAGTTAAGAGATGGTGACACTACTTTGGTCAACATCCCTTCATCATTAGAGTAGATCAAAAGGTCTTGAGGTTCTTGGTAGAGTAGTGAATTATAGACCTAGATCAACAGAAGTGGGTTTCCAAACTCATGGGCCATAAGTTTGAAATCCACTTTAAACTAGGGGCTGAAAACGAAGTTGTTGATGCTTTGTCCAGGAAAAATGATGAAATGGAATTAAAAGCTTTTTATTTATGGCAATTTGAAGGAGTGGAGGAGTTGGACTAGGAAGTCAAACAAGATAGTAAGTTGCAGTCTAGTGTATAGTAAATTATTGCTGGAAAGGAAGCTCCAAGAGGGTATAGCCTTCAAAAGGGATGTTTGATGTATCAGAATAGAATGGTTATGCCTAAAAAAATCTCTTAAAGTCACTGCACTGATCAAGGAATTTTATGACTCTCCCATGGGAGGCACTTGGGTTATCTAAGGATGTACATGATGTTGGTTGATGAAGAGAGACGTGCAAGCACATGTGGCTCAATGTACTATTTGTTGGAGAAACAAATATCATGCAATGAATCTAGCTGGACTCTTATAAACCCTTCCCACACTTGAATAAGTTTGGGAAGATCTCAATATAGATTTCATTATTGGTTTATCTAAATTTGGCAGGTATGATACAATTTTGGTGGTAGTTGATTGACTTACAAAATATAGCCATTTCATGGCTTTTTCTCGTCTATTCACAGTCAAGGAAGTGGCCACCCTGTTTGTTAAAGAGGTGATTAAGCTACATGGGTTCCCAAAATTTATAGTCTTGGATAGAGACCAAATTTTCATTAGCCAATTTTGGAGAGAGTTGTTTAAATTGGTTGGCATCACGGTTAAATATAGTTCAGGATACAATCCAAAGACTAATGGAGAGACTGAAGTCATTAGTCAAAGTTTGGTGACATTGTTGTGTTGCTTTGTAAAAGGGAAACCAACACAATGGTGTAGATGGTTGCCTTAGGCAGAGTTTTTAACACTTCATACAATTGTTTCCTTGGAATGGCGCCTTTTGGGGGTCTGTATGGGAGAGACCCAACTACTGTGCTAAAATGGCAAGATAGTCCCTCAGCTATAGTGGGGGTAACTATGAAGGCATTATTTTAGCTAAGTTAATAGCTCATTTGTAGGGGGCTCAAATGTATATGAAAGAAAAAGTTGACAAAAAAGAAAGGAAGCGGAGTTTGCATTTGGGGATTATGTATATTTGAAGTTGAGACCATATAAATTGAAGACCTTGGCAAAGAAGCAAAATGAAAAACTTGCACCACGGTTTGATGGGCCTTACAAGGTGCTGGAGAAATACAGGGCAATAGCTTACAAGTTAGAGCTACCTATTACTTTAAGGATTCACCTTGTTTTTCATGTTTCACAACTCAAGAAATCCTTACGACCCCATACTCTAGTTCATGACATTCCTCCCTCACAGAAGAATTAGAATTTGCAAGTGAAACTTGAACTGGTCCTGTGAGCTAGGAACCTCACAAGTGGAAAACAGGAAGTGCTCATTCAGTGGGAAGGCTATCTAGAATCTGAAAGCACTTGGGAAGATTATAAGGCTATCAACAAACAATTTCCTCATTTTACCTTGAGGACAAGGTATAGCTCATTGTGGTGGGAAATGGTGGGCCCATTAGTGCTAAGGCCAAATATGGTTACATTAGGACGAATAAGGGAAGGGTGGACACAACAAATGGTGAGGTGGTGGGTGAAGGGATATTTTATGGCTAACTTTTCACGTGTCCAGTTGGCTGGAGAGTGTGTGGGGGGTTGTTTTTGTGGGAGGGGGTTTGGGCGTAGAAGTTAAGCAAGGAAATTTTGAGTGGGGCGAGTGCTCTAGTCTCTCAAATACGAGGGGGATTTTGCTCTTCTTTTTCTGAGTTTATTATTTTGTTTTAGCTCTAAGCCGGTGTTTTCTTCCTTCCTATTTACTTGTTTGGAGAAGGAACTCTGTTTATATGCACAAATAATACCAGTGTTGAAGGTTTCATTCAGATGCTCAGCCTAGTCTTATCACTATAGGCACTACAACTTGCCTACTATTATTCCCAAAAATTTGAAAATAACCTTAAGTTCCTAGGATCATTTGTCCACAACACCTAGAAACCATATCGTTGGATTTAAGGAATTTTCAAAGAAAAATTCAAAGTCATCGAATTTGGGACACTCTCTTCCATAAGAGACACCACTTTCCACTGGAAAATGGTTTCTTGTCTTTAGAGAAACAAAAAATAGTTTATTGACTTACTTAGCTGGGCGCCCTCTATATCTATTTATAGTTGTGAATTAAGTACAGTACAAAGGGTAGTATATATGGTGCATGCCCCAGCCCATTAATCCTTAACTGAATTTAACCTAGCCATCATACTCACTATTCTACTATTCTAACACTTCTCCTCAAGTTGAAGATTTATTCAAATTTCAGCATGTTACATAAAAAGTTCAATTGAAATAAAATAGAAGCATCTTCGAACTTGGAACCCTAAAAGCTTAGACAATCCACCACAACTCACATGGGCACCCAAACAAAACATTGCAACTCACAAGGTTGCCCAATTGCAATCCAAGATCATCAGTCACTAATACTCTCTCTAACGATGTCCTTCGTATACAAACAGCTCCTAGAATTCTTCGACCCTCTTCCTATGAGCAGTCCCCTCAACATTCTTCTAGCCGGTCTCCTCTACTTGGGTTGCACACCGTAGGCACCCAGCAAAACACACACTAGTGTTGAAAGCCTGAAACCTTTCATCTTTTTCTTTTTGTCTTTTTTTTTTTAATATTTTCTTAAAAAAAAAAAAATCCAAGGTTCCAAGTCTCACATCACTATATTAAGAATATTAAACTACAAAAAAAAAAAAACGATAGAAGTACTCCAGATCAAGAAACAATTGAAAAAAACTAGGACAGAGCCAAAATCACCGCTAAATATCATGACGCATGCCAAACCAAGGCTGGAACAACAATAGGAAGGCTGGTCAGACTTTTCTGGCCAAGTAGGTAAGTTTGTTGATGTCAAATGCACCTTCACAAGCTGGCAAACAACTGTTGAGGATGTGCTGCGAATACAGTTCTGAGGCCTTTTGAAGTGTCCCTGGTCCTAAATGATCTTGTCAAAAAATTTTCTGATCACTGAAAAATATATCAGTTGCTAGAAAAGGGGTAGAAATGGAATAATAGATTTATATTGGAGAAACAGGGGCCTTGAACTCCTTGGAGAATCCGGCCCTAAAAGTGGAAACACTTGAAGCCTTACTAGAGGCTCTTATACCATGTAGAGAAACAAAGAATAATACTAGGTTTACTGACTTATTTAGTGAGGCACCCTGTGTCTATTTATAGTTGTAAATTAGGTTAAGTACAAAGGGTAGTACATATGGTACGAGCCCCAAACCCACTAATCTATAACATACTTGATTTAACCTAGCCGTAACACTCACTATTTTAACACTGTTGACAATGGTGGGACCAGATTTTGGGTGACATGATGCCACCTAGGATCATTTTTGGTCATGCAGCTTTTTTTGTTACTCATTTTGACGCCATTAGTCATTGGGAAAATATTTAAACTTTTTAGAAAGATGTGGAGCAAAATTGAGGCATAAAAATATTTGGGAAGAAATTGAAATTTAATCCGAACTCAAGGGATGAAAAGAGTACTTTTGTCATTATAATTTCAATTTGCTGGGAAACTTCCTTATGCTTCTCTTTTCTCAAGGAAGTGAATACAAGTAATTTAAATAAATCTGGCTATGGCCATTGTGACTAAAACTGTTGGATATGATGGTCCCATTTATTTGCTTAAGAGACCATTGATTGGAACAGATCATGCTAATCTTATTGATTCTTCTTGTGATAATTTGTTTGTCTTGATCAGTTCATTATGAAGGCACGCTTGCTGATACTGGTGAAGTATTTGATACCACGCACGAGGATAACACTGTGTTCTCTTTTGAGCTTGGAAAGGGCAGTGTTATCAAGGCATGGGACATTGCAGTGAAGACCATGAAGGTCAAACAGCGCATGTTTTTGATGATGCTGTATTTAACTAATTGGGGGTTTTCATCTCGTGTTTTTTTACTGGCTTCATTAGGTTGGAGAAATTGCAAAAATAACTTGCAAGCCAGAATATGCATATGGCAGTGCAGGATCTCCACCAGATATCCCCCCAGAGTAGTGTCTCTACTTTATGCACCTAGTATTTTGTTTGGAAACACAATTGTGTAAAATAAAAAAATGAAACCTGTAATAAAAAAATTGCTGAAGTGGCATATAAGCCATTTATCAGGATCTTTTCACTCAAGATTTCATCAGTAAGCATCAACCAATACCAAGCTGTGGACCAAAACATTTCTCAAAGCTTTTCTTCCTAATGAGTTTCAGGAATAATAAAAGATAAATAAGATATGTAGGCACAGGGTGGATAGACATCCTAGTAATGTTGTAATGGCTTTAGTGTCAATGATGCAAGTGTGAGAGAAGTGATGATTGTGCAGTAATTTTTTCAATGCTTTTAGTTACCTTTCTATTCTACTTTCGTTTTAGTTACAAGAATTTAATGAGCGTGAATTAATACTTCCCCCCCCCCCTCTACAGTGCGACACTTGTTTTTGAGGTTGAGCTAGTTGCTTGTAGGCCTCGGAAGGGTTCCAGTCTGGAAAGTGTTTCAGACGACAGGGCTAGGCTAGAGTAAGTCAGAAATTCAACACTTCCCTAATTTTCTTTTATCTTTGCATCATCAGTAGCAGAGGCAAATTAAGATTTTTGTTCACTTGAACATGTATGTTTTTATTGGATAGCATTATGATGTTTTTGCTGTGACTTCCTTTTAGAGAGCTGAAGAAGCAGAGAGAGATTGCTGCAGCTGCCAAAGAGGAGGAGAAAAGGAAGAGAGATGAAGCAAAAGCTGCAGCCGCTGCTCGTGTGCAAGCCAAGTTAGAGGCCAAGAAAGGTCAAGGAAAGGGTAAAGCTAAAGCAAAGTAGGGCCTCATCAAAAACATCTAGAATGATTTGATATGTAATATAATGGAATAGCTGTGATGTATCTCGGACATCCCCTCCCTATGGGTCCATCCTAAACAAGGGAAGAATCAAATTGCAAACTGAATTCATTCAAGTACTCATGATTATACTATGTATGGTACCTTACTTTAAAATAGAATGAATAGGCACCAATAGACACCAGATAACAAGTTTCTCTTCTCCTCCTTCTTCTCCTCTCTGTATGTGTGTGCACGTGCGCGCGGGGGTATGTGTGTGTGTGTGTGTGTGTGACATGCTTCCGGGGAAATGCAGCTATAAGTGGGTCAATATGGATTTGAATCTTCTAAATGTGACACGACAATCATATCGAGAGGGAGAGACACAAGAAATTTAGTTGTCAATAATTAATTATTTAATGTCTGTAGACAAGATGATTGTACCCCATGAGGACCGAAATTCGGCCAATATGCGGATGGTATGGTGCTTGAGTTTTTCTTGGGGGTCAGTCCAAAATAAAAGCCTTCCTTGGGGGCCACTTCCTCTCCCCTAGGAAACAGTCTAGTTAAGAGGCTGCAGTTTCGTTACAATGAGAGCGATATACCATTCAATACCCCTATTTTACAACTCTGTAGATGGCAAGGCGCGCGTACCAACTCATGGTAATTTACAAGTTAACTGTAACAGTGACGAGCAAGTAGATAGAATTTGAGAGTGTCGTAGTAGAGTAATTTGAGATGCTGTATCCTGATGTTAAGAGATTCAAATCTCTCGTATTTGCCGGTGAGCAATAGCGTCGAATAGTTTTTGAAATGTTTAATTAGTTAATTAAATGCTGTCTCTTAACATTTTAACATTTACAATCAATTTCCACGTAACGAAAATATTTCATCGCAGCCCTTCTTTCCGAGATTCTGTCCACGTCCAAGTTCTACTCTGCCTGCCGCCTATCGAGCACTTATGATTGTACCATCTGGATAGTTGATAGACATGCACTCAACAACCCTTGACCGTTGAATAGGGAAAATGGAGGGGGAATAAAAAAGGAAAAAGAAATTTAAAGAACAAAGCCAACTATATATGCATCTATGGGGCATAGATTAAAAAAAAATAATAATAAGATCGTATATGCTATCTAATTTTAAAGGGTCCAAGAAACTGAGTAACCTCAAACAAAAATTATGTAAGTAGTCATATGGTTGTTACACGGTATTCGGCTACTACTCATATGCCTATGTGGCTATGTCATGGTAATTACACCAGTACTAGTCATAAACCACTCGTTTTGAAACATGAGCGTATGTTACAGTTGATAGTATCGACAGATTTGTAAATAAGGTAAGAACAGGTATTCAAACCATGTATGAAGCATCGACTTCATTCTGTTCACTTTCATGCCATGCAGATCCTGCTCTGAATTTACAGACAGGACATGTTCCTTGTTGCCGCAGCCAGGGATCGATGCAATTGGCATGAAACTTCAAAGAACATAAACAAGGTCTAAGGATCGACTTAGGGGGGAAAAAAATTATCAACTGCAAATTTTAGCTAATCATAGGATTGCTTAATTTCTTAGGACAGTAGTCCAATAATGTTAATAAGACTGCTCAAACTGAACGATAAACTAATCACCAAATCTGGGCAATGCATATGCACAGAGACCACAGTATGTCCCAAACAGGTCTAGTTTAGTGCATACATAAATGCATTTATAAAACAGAATATGAATGACTCAGCATGTAATGGAGCAAAATAAGTTATTGACAAAAAATATGGGAATGCCAGCAATAATAAGTTCATCAGCTCCATTTTGAACTCCATCATGTAAAGTGCAAGCCTATTCTGCTCTCCTTCACACACGGTTTAAAGCAACTTGATGTTGTTTTTTCATATATGGAGCGACTCGGATGATACTTGGCAGACAGACCAACCAAACATAAAATTAAATGGGAAGCACAACAGTTTGCTGAAAAATTACACATGGAAGCTATGACAGAGTGAACCTGATGCAAGCAGGGCAAGCTACGGAGTATATCCCCAATGTTAACTTGCTCCAAACAGACACTGCAAGTCAGCTCATCATCAGAGGCTTTCATGCTACCAACTGCATTTGACGTATCTTGCTTCTTCTGCCAGAAAAGAAGCATTAGATTATGTTAATCTGTCATTGCATACTAATAGCTCAAAAAAAAAAAGAAGAAGAAACTTGCCAGTGACAGTGAGGTAAAATGCAGTACATTCATGTTTTGTGAACTGGCTATAAACTTCCGTTATTTAGTCTTTTCCAAGGAATATTAAAATTGATATAAAATAAAAATTCTGCTTGAGAGAATTGAGCATTTCGTATGGGATGATACCCACACAGACAGACACACAGACAGACACACACAAAAAGAGTAGATTATACCACTGAAACTTGAGCGAAAACACCCACAGAAACACGTGGATGCCAATGTTAAGATGACATTCAAGTAAATATTATTTGTCTAATGGCCTAAAGAATTTTCAAAGTACTAAACCAATATAGCACATATATCTGGTGCCAAAGTATAGGAATATTCCCTTAGAGTCACGAATAGTGTGTCATGGGCAACGAATGCAGAGAAACAACACCCAATAAGTTGCTACGTAATTTAGTTGATTTTTAGGCCAAATCAAAAAGGACCAATGATTTGACTGATACCTCGGCAAACATGGAAGATGAGATCTGTTGCATTGAGGATTTCCTGCCGTAAATGAAAGCAGCTTCTTGTCAAATAATCAATACCATAATTTCAGAAGAGTGTTGGCTCTCTTGCAATTTTATAAATCATGGAGTATATTCCTTTTCGATCAATTTTAAACAGTTATAAAAATAGTTTAATCCCACCCAAGATTCTTCTATTAAAGCACTAAAATAGTCAGCATATAGAAAGAAATGCAACTTAACTACATTTAGGTTTCAAGTAAGATGGGTACATATATCCAACAATGTAACACTAAGCCCAACTCACTCTTCCGTTTTAGTTCTTATATATCTTCTAGTTATAGAAGGTCACTAGTACAACTTGACAGATTCAATTATTATGTCTATCCAATTCACATTCTCACTAACTTTTGAATTTTGGACATACTAAAATTTTCAACATTTTCTTCCATCATTCATTTCTCAGGTATTAAAGATTTAAATATGATGTAACAGGGAGCAGTTATTGCAGATTTGCCGTCAAGGCAGTCCATTATTTTCATCAGCAAAGTCGAGCATTGCAGCCTGTACTATATTTATCTACATTTTAAGGTAAAGTTTTCCCTATATAGTCCACGACTTTAAATGGATTTCTGTCTAAAAGTCCTTTTAAAATATTGAATTAATCATTTTCCAGAGTTGCAGGTTGTTTGCAAACAATTTATGATGGAGACTAAAGTAAGCATGGGAAAAAATCGATTAATAAGGGGAAAGAACCATGCCATTTATGTACCACAATAATTACTTATGGCCATCTAATGTGAGACTTCATCATAACATCGCCTTTGAAAAGCTGACATTTTCGATAGCTACACCTTGCGACACTCGCTCCAATCACCGGGTCACAACCTTTCCAGGTAATCCTTTCTGTGGAGATTGTTCTAGCTCTGATACTAATTGATGAAGACCTAAATAAGTATGAGGAAGCTATCCTTAAAAACTGACTTATAAGAAGGAAGAACTATGCCACTTAAGTATTACAAGAATTACTTATGGCTATACAATGTGGGACTCCATCATAGCATTGATAGAGACCTAAAGAAGCATAGCGAACCCACCCTTAAAAAGGGGCTTGTAAGATAGAAGAACTATGCCATTTAAGTATTCCAAGAATTACTTATGACTATCTAATATAAGACTCCATTAGTTTCTTTATAAAAATGTGTTTTGCAGTTGATAAATTTTTCTGGTTATATATACTTGTTAATAAATCTTATTTGAAAGTCATTTATTCGATGTAGTGTTTCTTTTATTATGTCTTTCAATTAATGTATGTATAAACAAATAATTTTCTCACATTATTCATCACTCAAGCTACTACATTTATAGCTAAAAACATATAAATCTTATTACAAAAATTTGAAAATATCAATTTTCAGTTTAGAAATATTTGAAATACATATACAGAAGCCTTGCACATGCCACTTCCAAGCAAGGAAATTATAATTAAAAATATTCTAATCAGATAAGTGACACTACCGTTAAAGATAGTTTCAAAATTTCAAAATTCATTAATAAGAAGAATATAACAGCTGATCTTACTAACTACGTACTTTTGGAGACCAGAAACCTTGTATTTGTGAACAGGAAGAGCATTTATCTCTTCATCAGTCATAGAAGGTGCAGGAGGAACATTATCTGAATCCAGGGCTCTTAAAGTTTCATAATCTGAAATTAAAAAGACAAAAATCCACATGAATAAAATATCTAGTACATCTAAAACATAAAACATAATAGAAAAAAATTTCAGAAATAGCATATTAAAAATTTTATCATAGATAAAACTACAAAACCTAGGTCATCAAACTCCTGATCAAGAACTGCAAGATGAAGTCTGAGGCCTTGTAAACGTCCCCGGGTGGTAAGTGCTCTTGATGGTGGCATATGCAAACGCGCTCCAGTGTGGCCAAGAAGGCCACTGGCTGCTGCTGCATGTGCTTGGGCCTCAGCTTGAAGCTGCTGACAAGTTGCATACATCCTTAACATTGTAGCCATCAAGAAGACACCTAGCACTAGCCAAAGCTACAAATATAAATAAAAAAAAAGCCCATAAATCAATTTAATAATTTAAAACATCACCTATTCATAAAAAGAATTGCATTCCTTAAAATGTCATCAATTGAACAGGAAGGCCATACCAGAAAATTTGGTGACATCTGGTGAGAGTTCAGTATCATGAATAGCAGGAGAACTGAAACAAATAAACCATAATATGTACATGAGGCATTGAATATAAATAAATTATCTACACAAACAATGATGTAATAAATATATTTTGAAATAAAATTAGTACCCGTGACAAGAAAAGTGAGTGAATTAGAATTAGTAGTCGTGCTGCATGAACATGCTGAAGAAGAAATGAAATCAATATGAAAATCATTAGTTAATGTTGCTATATAACTACACACGAACCACTTTACTTTTATTCATAATATAATAAACACACAAAAACAACAAAACAATATTTCATTACAGGTGTTACAACAACACACAAATTACATCTTCGCTAAAACACACATGTGCTCGTGCGCGCAAATTACATACCAATGCATGCCTCTCAGGAATAAATCCGGGAAATCCACTCTCTATATCTGCTCTTGTTCCTCTCAGGACAAAACTCATGGCTCTATATGCTTGGGAAAAGTGAATTAAGACTTCACTAGTTAACTGAAACACGTTCTACAATATTCTGAAAAATCAGATAATCATAGTCAGAAAACAACAATCTATTGCAAACACATGCTTGAGTGCAAAGCTCGACAGGATTTGTAAGAATGACAATGAGGGAAAGATCTAAAATACTAGGTTATTATATCAAAAGACAGTGCATCTAACGTTCTGTCAGGATCATCCCTAAAAATTTCCCATTAGTCGTAACTCAATTGTTTGTTGTCACAACGGGACTCTCATGCACACATGTTCATTTTACAACTGAATCCGTCACCAACTATGAAAGATTTGACCTCTTTCTCCATTTGCTGTTCATATAACGGCTTTGGTTGAAGTTCCAGCTGGTAAGACCTACCAGTGCATTTCTTTAAGGAGTTCATGCCCAAGGGGAACTACAACCAAGAGGAACTAACATATTATTTCTCATTTCTTTTGGGCTTTCCCCACTTCTACCTTGAGGATTATGCACACTCCAACAAGGTAGTTCAAACGTTGTTTAAAGCATAGTTATTAATAGCGCCTGACAAAATTGTAGCACCAAGGGCTCCAAGTTGCACTTGTGCATACCGCATAGCATTGCACTATCTACTTGAAAATGTAGCGCACAAATTTAAAAAATTCAATATGATTGACAATGACAGAAATATACAGAAAACCAAATTCACATTAAAAAACCCTCATAACAACATAGTAATCATCCATAAATCACAACATCAAGTACTTAAACCATAAAATAAATCAATGTTCAACATAGTTTTTGATTTTAAGCTTTATCCTAAGATATCTAAAACAATTCCTCTTCTTCATCAAATGCAACATCATCATAATGATCATCATTAAGTAATCCCTCAATTTCCTCTTCATCTTTTAAGGTTTTTTTTTTTGGTGGGTCCATCAACCATATCAAAAGCAGGACACAAGGAGGATGGCATTGCCCTCTTCTTGTGTTCTTGATATGGTTAAGGATTAATTAATACTAAATCATTAAATATAAATTTGTCCAAGGATGGGTCAAATGAATCTCCAGCAGTAGGCTTTGCAAAATTACTTAAATTAGGGCTATTGTTGCCCAATTTATATGTAGCATGAGCTATAGCAATACAAAAATAACTCCTATAGTGCAGGTATATATGAGTTGCAACACTATACACGTGGTGTAGCTAGGAGCTGTGGCATTGAGCTAAAAGCTATATCACACTACTAATAACTATGGTTTGAACAATTGACCCTTGCCACATAAATACAAGAATGGATCCTCTTACTTTTTGGAACCAATACAATCCTATCATGTTGGAAAGACATAGACACACAATATAAGGCCCAATACTCAAAGAGAGAGTTGGAGTGTATGGGGCAAACACCTCTGAGTTTATCCCTTTCCAACATGATAATATCATGTTGGTGCTAGAAAAAAAGGGAATCCAAATTCCACAAATATTTCTGAAAAAGGTGACCTACTATTAGTTGACAAAAGTCTCAATCCACAACTTCCAACAAGACTTACGAATTTATATCCTTCTCTCTCCAAAGTTTCATAGGTCTGGAAGTTACCATTAAGACGCAATCTCTGGTGGTATCAATCATAAAACATCTAGACAATAGAAACACAATCATTTATAACCAAATGGAAGTTGGAACCGTATTGAATAACTGATATCATTGTAACTTCGTTGGCTACAGTTTTCAGATACAGAGCACATACCTACGACATATTTCTGCACTTGGATGCAGCATTTTTATGGAAATTTTATTGTTCCTAATGCTCGGTGTAACAGTCAACAAAATACTTAGCTCTTTAACAGAATCAGGTGAGAGATACAGATCCCTCTTCTCTAATGTTGAAGTCATTCTTCAAACAAACTCTCCATCGATTTAAAAATAATTATCTGCCAACTCCAATCATCGATTACATAAGCCGATGAAATTGAATACTTAGCTGCCAGTTACCTGTTTGTCTTCTCCGCCACTTCTCCATAATGAGTTTTTCCCCAAAATACATCAAACACCAGAATCTTGGTACCAAATCACTTCAAACATTACAAAAACAAATTTACTATTGCAATACTACAATGGCTATACCAAAAAGAAAAAAAAAAGGGTCCACCATTTCTTTTATCGGTGCACTGGAAAATGTTACATAGATTGATTATGCACATTTCTACGCCCAAAACCAAAGAAACACAAAAATAATGAATCACTCAAGAATTCCCCATACTCATTCTTTCTGTCATATATTGATAGGAAAATAAAATATTATTAGGGGTATCTTTGTCTTTTTATATTAACTGTATTTCCGTTTAGACCATTATTGGAGTTTGTTAGGTGAGCGCGTCTCCCATTAAGTATCCGGGCTGTAATCACGTGATGGCATGAGAATAGTGAATTCCTTTCGTATCTTCTCGCTCCTCTTCTCTTTTCCCTTTTACTTTCTTCTGACTTTCACCTCCTTCTTTCTAATTCGTATCACCTGGTATCAGAGCATACGTTCCTGATGGCCGAGGGAACATGAGCCCAAGTTGCTATGCGTGAAGCATAGGAAAGGATGAGGTTGGAAATCGATCATCGGATGGGTCAATTGGAAGAACAGGTCGATGGATTACAAGGGGTGAGAACGGAAGTTGTCACGTTGCAAGATCTAGTCCATAGAATGGCCATTCAAGTAGTTGATATGAGGGCTAATAGGGATCGCAATCATAACGATAGCCGAGAGGGTGACTACCAACACCCAACCCGATACACAAAGCTAGACTTCCCCAGATTTTCAGGTGATGATGTAGATGCTTGGATTGCAAAGTGTGAGTGATTCTTCATTCTGGATGGAACTCCAAAAATTTGAAAAATAGTGATGGCTAGTATTGCATTAGATGATGGAGCTTATAAATAGTTTCAACACTTTAAGAGGAGTCAGAATGGTATAGTTCCATGGGTGAACTTTGTTAAAGCAATTCGGATTCGTTTTGGACCACTTTATGATGACGCGATGGAGGAATTGATGCATTTATGACAAAGAGGATCAGTGGCGGAGTATCAAGCTGAGTTTGATCATCTAATATGTAAACTAGACCTATCAGAAGCAAGTAAGCTGAGCTGCTTTATTGGAGGACTCAAGCCAGAATTGGCATCGGGAGTTAAGTTGCTCTGTCCACAGACTTAATTGAAGGCTAGCAAATTAGCCAAGTTGCAGGAATCGAATCTGGATTCATTGCATCAATATACGAGGAATATGATCAGAGGTAAGTACCCTCCTAATTCCTCTAAGACACTGTTACCTATTCCCTCCCCACTAAGAGCGGTGATTCCTTCTGAGACCCCTAAGAAATGGAATGCACCTGGTAACACTAATACAACATTGGTGCCCACCAATCATAGGAATTTTGAAGTCCTAATGGCTAATCTGGTTAAAGGTATTCTAGGTAGACCAAAAATGGTCTTTAAACAAAAACTAACTCCAGAAGAATTGGATGATCGCAAAACTGAGAATTTATGTTATTAATATCGAGAGAGATATTCCCTGGGTCATGAGTGTCCTTAGAGAAAGAAACTGCAGGTCTTTCTAATGGAAGTAGAGGATGACTCCTCTTCCTCTGAAGGAAGTGAGTTGCAAATGCTTGGGGGTGACGATGATGGTAAGGATACGGGGGAATCGTAGATACAACCCATCCTATCTCTTAATGCCATGACTGGTACTGTTTCTTATAGTACTATGCGCATTAAAGGATAAATAGACAAGAGGTGGGTGTACATCTTGATTGACATGGGTAGCACTCACAATTTTTTGGACGCTGCAGTAGCTAGAGACTTGAATGTATCTATCAAGCAGATTAATCCACTCACAGTAGCAGTGGCAAATGGTAATCACTTCTTAGGAACAGAGAAGGTAGTTGATCTTCGATGGATATCTCAGGGAGTCGAGTTTATGGCTGATGTTATTTTACTACCTCTGGCTAGATGTGATATGGTATTGGGCATGCAGTAGTTATGTAGATTAGGAATCATACAATGGGATTGCAAAAACTTAGTTGTGGAGTTTTGCCAGAGGGGCAAGAATGTTAAGTTGGCAGTTAGTCCCTCGATGAAAAATAGAGTTATTGACGATGACAAAATGCTCCTTCTGTTGCGGGCTTCCACGAATCCCATGGGCTACCAATTGATCCCTTACTTAACTTCAGCATCCTGCCACTCCATAAGCGCTAAAATAGAGGAAGTGCTTCCTATTGAAATTACGCAGTTACTAAATGAGTTCCAAAGGGTGTTTAAAGAACCCCAGATATTACCCCCAGCAGGGGTGAGTTTGACCATCAAATTGTATTGAAGGAAGGAATTAATCCAATTAACATCCGCCTGTACAGATACCCCATAATGTAAAAGGATATCATCGAAACCATGTAAAGGACATGTTAGAGCAAGGCATCATCCAATATAGTTCATCACCATATGCCTCACCAGTGGTTTTAGTTAAAAAGAAGGACGGGAGTTGGCGTATGTGCGTGGATTATAGAGCCCTCAACAAGGCTACCGTCTGTAACAGCTTCCCCATTCCTTTCATTGAAGACTTATTGGATGAACTAGTGAAAGTTAGAGTATTCTCTAAATTGGACCTCAGCTTAGGGTACCACCAAATTCGCATGTGCATTGGCGATGTCCATAAGACCGCTTTTCAGACACACGAGGGACACTACGAGTATCTGGTCATGCTGTTTGGTTTAACCAACGCACCTTCCACAGTTCCAAGGAATTATGAACTTCATTTTCAAGGACCTTCTGTGGAGATTTGTGTTAGTATTTTTCGATGACATCCTTGTGTATAGCCAAGATTTGCTCTCCCATGTCAAGCACCTTCGTACTGTCCTCCATATTCTACACCAGAACCACTTCTATGTTCGGCGTTCGAAGTGCCTTTTTGTAACCCAAAGCATCGAATATCTGGGGCACGTTATCTTTGAAGGGAAGGTGGTTGCTAACTCCTCAAAAATTCAGGCCATCTTCAATTGGCCAGTACCTACTAACTTGAAGGAATTACGCGGCTTTTTGGGGCTTTCAGGATATTACTACAGGTTTATCCGTTTCTATAGTATTTTGGTAAGACCATTAATGGACTTACTGAAGAAGGATGGATTCGTTTGGTCATCGAAGGCTGAGGAGGCTTTCCAGTCCTTGAAGCATGCTCTGATGAATACACCAGTACTAGCTCTTCCTGACCTGCAACATTCTTTCACAGTGGAGACAGATGCATCTAGCTTCGGCATTAGAGCAGTTCTGACCCAATTTGTCCATCCTATTGCATACGTGAGCAAGGTGTAGTCTCCTAAACACCAGCTGCTGTCTGTCTATGACCGTGAATTACTAGCCATTGTCCATGCGGTTTCCAAATGGCATTAATATCTCAGTATTCAACCCTTCGTTGTTCTCACTAACCAAAAGAGTTTAAAATTCTTGCTGGAGCAATGTCTTTCAATGCCTAATCAGTACATGTGGATTACCAAGTTGATGGGGCTTCAATATGAAATCAAATATAGAAAGGGAGCTGACAATGCAGCTGCAGATGCTTTATCTCAAGCTTTTCATGGTGATATGCTGCAATTGAGTGTGTCATCAGTATCCACTGAGTTATGGGATCTTATTCAACAACAATGGACCTTAGATCCCATGCTTCAACGGCTCATTACTGACTTGCAAGCTAACCATACTTCCCATCCCAAATATCAATGGCATTAGACTATGCTCCTCCGTAAGCAAAAAATTATTATCGAACCTCATCAAAATAACTTAAAGCAACTCATCTTGCAGTGGTTGCACTTTGGTGCGTAGAGAGGACATTCAGGAGCAAGGCTACGTACCATCGCATCCGAGCTATTTTTTATTGGAAGGGGATGATGTCAGATATCAAGGCTTTTATTCAGCGGTGTGAAACATGTATGAGGTGTAAATATGAGACCGTAGCTTATCCTGGACTCCTTCAACCACTACCTCTTCTGCAAGGAGTTTGGCAAAGCATTGCCATGGATTTTATTGAGAAGTTGCCAAAGTCCAATGGGAAGGATGCCATTTGGGTCGTCATTGATCGTCTTAGCAAGTATGCCCACTTTCTTCCGCTGGCTCATCCCGTAACTGCTGCGCAACTTGCTCAATTATTCTTTGATAACATTTACAAACTCCACGGTACACCCGCCAACATAGTAAGTGATAGAGACCCGTTGTTCATTAGCAAATTCTGGCAAGAGTTCTTACTGCAATTGGGAATTAAGCAATGAATGTCTACGGCCTATCATCCCCAAAGTGATGGCCAGATTGAAGTTCTCAATCGTTGCTTAAAGCACTACCTCCGAAGCTTCTGTTGGCACTTTCCAAAAGTTGGGCTTGCTGGCTACCCTTTGTAGAGTGGTGGTACAACACCACCTACCATACTTCTATCAAGACTACTCCTTTCGAGGTTATGTATGGCCAACCCCCTCCACTTCAACTGCCTTACTTTCCTCATGAGTCAGCAATGGAAACCATTGACCATTCCTTCTTTGCCCGTGAATGTATGATGACCTTGTTGAAACACAACTTCACTCTAGCAGTTAACTGCATGAAACAATATGCGGATAAACATCGTTCTGAATGCCAGTTTAAGGTGGGAGATAGGATTTTTCTTAAGCTGCACCCGTATTGACAAACCTCTATGGCTCCTCGTAGTTTAGAAAAGTTAGCACCGAAGTTTTATGGACCTTACCAAGTCGTGGCTCAGGTAGGTGTGGTTGCTTATACTTTAAAATTACCAACTTCCTCAAAGGTCCACCCTACTTTTCATGTGTCCCTGTTGAAGTCGTGCCTTGGTTCACATATCAATGTTCACCACCTACTCGATGAGTTGGACTCTGTTTTGTCGTCTAAAGAACCGCACGCAGTGTTGGATCACCGCTTAGTCCCTAAACAAAACCGTGGTGTAACTCAAGTTCTGGTTCATTGGAAGGGGGAGTTACCAGAGGAAGCTACTTGGGAATCCTGGCAGGAATTTCAATAGCACTACTCAATTTTCACCCAGATTGTCCATCTCTGAGGTTAAGGATGCTATTAAGGGGAGGGTATTGATAGGAAAATAAAATATTATTAGGGGTATCTTTGTCTTTTTATATTAACTGTATTTCCGTTTAGACCATTACTGGAGTTTGTTAGGCACGCACGTCTCCCATTAAGTATCTGGGGTTGTAATCACGTGATGGCATGAGACTAGTGAATTCCTTTCATATCTTCTCGCTCCTCTTCTCTTCTCCCTTCTACTTTCTTCTGACTTTCACATCCTTCTTTCTGATTCATATCATATATTATCGCTTAAAACATTGCATCAACTTTAGATCGTCTATACTATCAAAAGGAAAAAAAATCAGATCGTCCATGTAATTAAAACAAATAAACCCTAATCTCCAAATCGCATTCGTCGAATTAACATTTTAAAAAAATTACGACCAAAAATCAATACCAGAAAACATCAGCAAGCATTTTATTTTTTATGAAGGGAAACCGATTCAATGCTTAGTGTGAAAGTTTCGATGATAATCTAAGAGAGAGACTTACAAAATTTAGTTAGTGATCCAAAAATGCGTTTCAGCACAATGAAGCGTTCAATCTTCGCTTGCTGTCTTGATTTTGGATAATAATAATAATAATAATAATAATAATGATGATGATGATGATGATGATGATGATGATGATGATGATGACTCAGATGCATTCCACAACTTTCGCTTCATCTGATCTTATTTGGCACCTTTCATCTTAAGTTTCAATTGCATATTTTAGTTAAAAAACTTAATTATTTTATATTTTTGTTATTAAATTTTATAATTAAAATATAATAAATGTATAATTCTTTAATAATAACATAATAAGTATATAATTTTTAAAAATAATTATGTGATTTGTAACAAAATTATATATTTGTTATATAATAATAATAATAATAATAATAATAATAATAATAATAATAATAATAATAATAATAAAGATGTAAGTAAGTAGACTTAAATTTAATTTTTTTACTTATTAAAAAAGCACATCTTTTACCATTTAAATAAAGTTTTTAAATATTTGTTATTAGAATTATCAATTAAAACATAATATGAAATAAAATTTTCTAAATGACCCAATCACATATCAATAATTGTAAAAAAAAAGATTATATGTCATATTTTGATTAAAAAATCTTATAGTCATAGCTGAAAAAATGAGATTAAATCAATTGATTTGATTAAAAAATCAATAAACTAGTTATGATTTTTGTCCATTCAATCTTCAAAGTGGACAAGGAAAAAATTAGATAAGAACTAGTATAATCAATGTAATGGTGTTGACTTTGAATCAATTTTGTACTTTTTAAAAAAAAAACTTTAGTTAAATTAGAAAATTGATACTTTGTAATAAAAAATTATAATGTTTAATAGACTTTGTCTATTTATTATCATATACAAAATTCATTAATTAAATTTTTATATTACTAAATTTTATATTTATTTTAAATATTTTTTACAATATACATTAATTTAATAGTAAAATAATATTATTTATATTCATTGATTTAAAAAAAGGTTTAATCCCAATTCAATTGCCATTAGACATTATATCATGAATCCTTTCTTATTGTAGTTTAATAATGATATAATTTTTAAAATAACAAACCAAAAAGCTTCATTTAAACTATTCTTTTGACATTGTTAAAGTTATAAATCCAAAAATTTCTAGTGGGCACTCTTAAAGGAAAATTTCTTATGAGTACTTGGAGTTTTATTTAAAAATGGACACATGAGCCTAACTTTGATAGTTGAAATCCATCTTATGAGTGCACCTGTTATATGTGCGAGAAATTCTTAAATACATTTAATGTGCCACATTGTTTATACTCTACCTATTAAAAAGATGTTAAGTCATATATAATGAGATCCATATAATAGAATTCTCTCTCTACTTATAGCTTGCTTTTAAGAAATTTCTCTTTTGCATATCTCCCATGAAAACTTTAGTTTCACTAACTCCAACTTTTTCTTCTATTTATAATTCTATTCAATTACTACTTATAAGCCAACCCACCTAGTACTTCTAATCCATCACCACATCCAACTCTCTTCCATCTACTTTCCATCTTTATCTATTACTGTGGAGTAAAGGACTCTATCTTTCTAAATTGTTTTCATTTTTCTTAAAAATTTTTGTGACATATTTAGAGAATTGTTTCCTTAAAATTTTGTGTATTCTTTTTAGCTAATTGTGCCACAACTTTTTATTTTCTCCAAGTTTTTAGAATGAAATGGAATCTAAAAATGAGGTTACTATAGAGGAAGAGAAATGCATTATCCAAGAACAAGAGATAGGAATCTAAATAAGGAGGACCACGAGGATTGTAATCATATAGAAATTCAAACTTAGAATGAATGATGGGTGCCATTTATATGACTTGATTCAGAGATGATGTGGTGCATGTAATGATGACTTGGCCACATTTTATTAGGTAAAGTATAAATGATATAACACACTATATGCATATAAGAATTCCTTATATGATGCACATGGGAACTTATCCTCTTGCAAATGACATCTTAACTTAACAAGCATTATTGCTAATGGTACCTAAAATGAAGATATTGTTGAAAATAATTTGAAAAATTTAAAGGAAAATCAAGTCTGACATAGACTAATTGACTAATGGCCAATAATCAACTGACTAGACGATTATAGAATAGAAACGATTATGTTCCTAAATATGCCAATTTGCTTATTTGAGTGAGACAAATAAAGTTTATTTCTGTGTTGTAAAGTCAATTAATTAACAATCATCAATTGAATGGTTGACTATCAACAATAGATTGGTGTACAAACCAATTGACTAGCAAGCCTTTAAAAAATAGTTAAAAAGTGATTGTTGACATGTCAATCAACTGGTCTTTCTAGAATAGTTGATTGATTATTATTGAAATGTCAAAAAGTTGAAAATTTTAAACTTGTTTTAGTGTCCTTTGGTTTGATTACTCGTATCTCTTTGGTTTAAACAGTAAAATGGCTATTAGAGGGCTCAATTAAATTAAAAAAACTCAATTCAATTAAGTGGAAAGACATGATGGTTATATTAAATTCTATAAATACATGGTGGAACATTAGATTGATTGCTATTGAAATGCTAGAAAGTTGAAAATTTTAAACTCATTTTGATATCCTTAGGTTTGACTATTCATGTCTCCTTGGTTTAAATAATAAAATGGCTATTAAAAATTAAATTAAATTGAAAAGATTCAATTTAATTAAGTAGGAAAGACATAATGGTTAGATTAAATTTTATCAATACATGGTCTTGGTTCTTTGACAGAACAATGAAAAGCCTTATCTTTAATCCATAATTTCTAAACCTTCGCTTTCTCTTAAATGAGAAAACTTCTTTATTTCCTGAGGCACTTCTCTAAGGTGCTTTAGATTAGTCCTAGAAGTAAATTTGTCTAGACCTACAACTTTACATATGGACAAATCTTGCTTTAAGGATACTATGAGTTTCACACATTCTAAAAGTTGCAAATTCTGTCACTAACTCTATTCCCAAAATATTAATTTTCTAACAATCTTAAAGTAAGATTTGATATGGAGTCTATTATTGAATCAGCCTTTAAAGTCATGAATCAATACTTTGTGAAACTCAACTGCTTTGATGGCATCAGTTTCATGAAATGGAAGGTGTTTCTTCTTACTGCCATAACTGTACCATCTGATAAGGACACTGATGAAGTAAAGGCCAAAAGGAAGAAGCAAATGGAGGATGAAGTCTTATATCATGGTCACATTCTCAACATTTTCTCCGACCATCTATATGATTTATTCACATCTATTTCATCACTAAAAGAGATTTAACAAGTGCTCGAATTAAAGTATAGTACCAAAGAATAAGGGATAGATAATCTTTTTATTGTAAATTATTTTGCTTTTTCTATGGATGATAACATTTTAATCATGGATTCAGTCCATGACTTGCAAATGTTGGTATTAGAACTTAAAGACCTGAATGTTGAAGTCTCTAAATCATTACAAGTGGGAGCCATAACTGTAAAATTACCTCCTACTTGAAATGATTATATAAAAAAGTTGTTGCATACCACTGAAACTTTTTTTCTATAAAACAAATTTTGAAGCACTTAAGGATTAAGGAAGAAATAAAAAATTTACAAAAGAAGCATTTAGAAATTGTTTCTAACAAAGTCAATTATGTGGATCCAAATACTATATGTCAAAACAAGAGAAAGAGCCCTTATTCCAATGCTTTTGACCACTAGCTCAAGAAAACTGCAAAGTCTTATTTCCATTATGGAAATAAAGGTCACTTCAAAAGAGATTTTAAATTTAGAAGGAAGCAAAAGATGGAAAATACTAATGTTGTAGACATGGTAGACATTGAAAATAATGAGACAGTAGTTATAGTTTTGGATCTATACATTAGTATGATATTCGAGGTAAATATGGTAACAATTTCCAACACACTTGATTGGTGGCATGACTCTAGTGCAACCATCCATGTATGTCTTGACAAGAACCAGTTCAAGACATATGAGACAGTGGAATAAGGAAAAGAAGTATTTGTGGGCAATGGTGATGCTGCAAAAGTGCTTGAAAATGGAAGTGTAAAATTACAATTTACTTCTAAAAAGAAGTTAGTGTTGCTTAATGTATTACATGTTCATAAAATAAGGAAAATTTTAGTTTTTGCAACTTTATAAAAAGGGTTTAAAGGTTGTTCTAAAATCTAATAATATTGTAATTTTCAAGAATGAAATGTTTGTAACAAAAGAATACTCTTGTGATAGGATGTTCAAGTTGAGTATTATCAATAATATACAAATTTTAGTTTATATTGTGAAGCCTTCTTTTACTTTGTAGCATGATAGATTAAGACATGTTAATTTTAAATCTTTATATTTCTTGTCTAGAAATGGTATAATTTCAACTAGTGATTATACTCATGATAAATGTGAAATTTAAGTGCTATAAAAAATGACTAGGAAGATGTTCAAATTTGTTGATACAACAACTAAGATTTTAAGTTTAATACATTCTGACATATGTGAACTAAATGATGTGATATCAAGATGTGGAAATAGATATTTCATAAATTCATTGATGATCATTTTAGGTACATATATGTGTATTTAATAAAGATCAAAGATCAAGCTTTTAGTACGTTTCAAACCTATAAGTTTGAAGTTGAAAATCAAAAGGGAAAGAAACTTAAAATTCTTAGAAATGATAGGGGCAAAAAATACTTCTCCAATGACTTTACAATCTATTATGAGGATAATGGCATAATCCATCAAACCAATGCTCCCTATCCACCATAATAAAATGGTGTAGTTGAAAGAAAAAAATAAAACTTTACTCGATATAATTAATGTCATGATTCCAAATGTTAAATAGTTTATAGGTTTGTGAGGTGAATCTTTATTAACTGCTTGTCACATAATTAATAGATTACCTTTTATGAAGAGTCATATAATCCTATATGAACTACAAAATGGAAAAAAACCAAACTTAAGTTATTTTAGATTTTGAGGATGCTTATCATATTATAGGGTGCTTGGTCCTAAAAAAACCAACTTAGGATTAAGAGCATTAAAAGGTTTGTTTGTTAGATATGCTGAAAATTTAAAAGCATATAGATTATTAGATATAGAGTCTAATGTCATAATTGAGTTAGTTGATGTGGAATTTTTTGAAAACAAGTTCATTATTGACTCCACTAATGAGGAAATTGGACAACCTAGCAACTGCTCTTTTTTCGTGGACAAATGAACAATTAATGATCCTCCTAGTAAACCTAGAATAAGTGAAAGGGTTAGAAAAAAGAAACACTTAAAGATCAGATTTTATATCCTTTCAAGCATTGATTTCTTATTAGAAGGAAATAGTAACTCAAAGTTAAGTCAAATACCCTATTTACTTCATGTAAAAGAGATTCTGAAACCTATGGGAAAGCAATGGCATAAAAAACATGCTAGTTTTGCAAGGAAGTTATTAATGATGAGATGGACTTCATCATGTTTAACAATACTTAGATATTGGTTAACTTACCTCCTAGATCCAAACCTATAGGATGTAAATGGGTATTCAAATGAAGATACAACATTGAAGGTGTTATTCAAACTTTCAAGGCAAGATTAGTATCAAAAGGGTTTAGGTAAAAACAGGGCATAAATTATTTTAACACTTATGCACCTGTGGTAAGAATAACATCCATTAAGATACAATTGCATTAGTATCAATATATAATCTGAGTGTACATCAAGTGGACATAAAGACTATATTTTTAAATGTGAGCTAGATGAAAAGGCATATATGGTACAATTAAAAGGGCTTGTATTACCTAAAAATGAGAAGAAAGTGTGCAAATTGATTAGGTCCTCACACAAGTACCAAAATAATGGCATGAGAAATTTGATTCAATCATTTTGTCTCATGGTTTTAGATATAATAAAGTAGCAAAATGTATTTATATGAAATTCACAAATAGATGTGGAGTTATTATTTGTTTATATATCAATGATATGTTAATATTTGGAACTAACATGCTTGGTGTGAATGATTCACAATTCAAAATGAAAGATCTTAGGAAAGTATGTGCATTCTTCAGTATTAAAGGTAACAGACAAAGTCGAGGTTTTTTTCTTCTTTGAATTAGTCTCATGACGTTCAGAAAATTTTAAACAAGTATAAGTACTAGGATATTAAAGAGAAAAACACCCCTTATAATTCAACACAAAAGTTAGTTGAAATTTTTTGAAAGGTCAACTACACAACTTGGGCATTCTAGTTTCATAGGAAGTTTAATGTATGTTATACATCGTATAAGACCTGATATATCTTTTGCAGTTGGAAAGCTTACAAAGTATACAATTAATCACAGTATAGTTCATTGGAAGGCTATAACTAGAGTCTTAGGATACTTAAAGAGCACAAAGGATGTAGAATTGTTTTAAACAATTTTCCTACTGTACTAGAATGATATATTGATGCTAGTTGGACGACTAGTGTACAAGATTGTAACTCTACATTTGGGTAGATATTTATCATATATGGAAATATTGTTTCATAAGTATAAAAGAAATAGATGTGTATAACTTACTCCACTATGGAATATGGATTAATAGCTTTAGCTTTGGTAAGTAAAGAGGTTGAATGACTAAGGAATTTATTAATAGATATAGAGTTATGGCCATAATCAATATAATCCATCTTTTTACATTGTGGGGATGAAGCTACTATGTCTAAGACATGAGTATGTCTAGCAACTTATTAGTAATGGTATTATCATAATAAGGTATGTAAAAACACAACTTTTATAAAAGAATTATCAAAGGAAATGGTGAGGAGTACATCATTCAGAATGGGATTAAGGCCTATACCTAAAGTTACCAATAATGGAAACCCAACTTTTATTTAGATGAACTTTATTCAAAAAGTTTTAATGAGTAACAACAAGTTATTAATGAGTAACTATGGGATAGTAAGGGTTAAATTGATTTAACAATAGCATATAATTAAGAATAAGAAGGTGAGCTTAATGCTCTTAATAAAGTCAAGGTAAAACCTACAAGGTTCTTAAGGAAACCTTCACTTATGTGAAAATCTAAGTAAAGCTACTCTTCTTAAAAATTAAAATGAAAATTTTTGGAAATGTTTGTAAAATCTAAAGTTACTAGTTTTTTGTGAGTATAAGTTATAGGTATTTAAAATCATGTGTGTGATAGTTTTAATTTTAATTTAAGCGTAGTGGCTCAATTCTTAAGCAACCATCTACTTTTTGAAACTTTGAATTATTTACACTATTGAAAAGTCCAAGTCTTACAATACTTCTTATGATGCATGAGTCTATAAATAGAAATAACACTTAGTTTTCTAAACTATGTAAGGAATTGTTCAATATTTTGAAAAGCTAAAAGAAAACTAAGTTTAATATAAATCAGTTGATTGATGGCCAATAATCAGTCAACTGAACCATTATAGAATGGAACAAGTTGTTTTTGTTTATGCTAGTCAATTGGTTCGAGTGAGACAAATAGAGTTTACTTTTATGGTGTAATAGTCAACTAATAAACAATCAGTCAACTAACAACAATTGATTGGTGTGCAAACCAATCAACTGAAGCTTTCAAAAAATAGTTAAAAATGATCATTAACATGATAGTCAATTAGTCCTCTTGGAATAGTTGATTATCGTTATTAAAATGTCGAAAAGTTGAAATTTTTAAATTTGTTTTACTGTCCTTTAGTTTGATTGTTCATGTCTTTTTGGTTTAAATAGTAAAATAGCTGCTAAAGAGTTCAATTAAACTAAAAAGATTTAATTTAGTTGAATAGAAAGACATGATGGTTAGATTAAATTCTATAAATACATGGTCTTAGTTCTTTGATAATATAATGAAAAACCCTTTCTCTAATCCCTAATTTTTGAACCTTGTCTTTCTCCTGAAATAGAGAACTTTCCAATTTGCTAAGGGTATTTCTCTAAGGTGCTTTAGATTAGTCTTAGAAGCGAATTTGTCTAAACCCTACAACATTACTTAAGAGACAAATCTTGCTTTTAAGGATAGTGTGATTTTCACATGTTTTAAAACTTGCAAATTTTGTCACCGACTCCATTCCTAAAATACTAATTTTCTAATGGAGATAAGAATACTTTATCCTAAAATTGCCAAGGACTTGGAAAATCCTTATGCAGTTCATTATGTTTGCCTTGCTTTAAGGCAACATTCTCTTAAAGTGGTCTTTCTTTATGAGACCAAGTTGATTATTGAATAAGCTAACTATCTTAAACTAAAAATTGACTAAAATAAGAGTATTTGAGTCCATTATTAAAGGCGTAAAGGTATAATCTTTTATTACTATTATAACATGATGTTGATATTGCTCTTTTATCTTTTTCCAAGTATCATATTGATGTTAATGAAGTACTTTCAAGTATGGATAGATAGAGATTGATAGTTTTCTATGGGAATTGAATTCTAATTATAAAAGTTAAGGGTGGAATATGCTCAAATCTATTTGAGATAATTATGATGGGCCTTAGTTGATTTTGGCAACTTCAATGAAAATATTCATGCTAATAAGCAATTAAGTTTTATTTAAAGATCAAATTCCTATATTCAAAACTTTAAAGGTGAGATGGATAGGTTTGTCACACCTCAAAATTAGAGACATGGCTGAAATGGAATATGAGAGCAATATCACTTTTATAAATATATAAATTTAACCATATATCTGTGTGAGTAAGCTAACTATCTAGAATAATTCAAATTCCTATTCAAATAATTTTTCAAAGATTTCAACAATCTCCATTGAAAATCAAACATATCAAAATTTTACAACTAGTCCAAACAATCACCGTTGGATACAACAATCAATTAGCACGTGCAAAAAAGCCAAAACCTATTAAAACTTCCTATGGATGGTTTATATAGAGCTACTAACTAGATTACAAGTCTTACAATAACAAAATAATCAACATAACATATTTGGCAAACAAACAAATTCAAACTTGATTGAAAAGGATCTTTCTAATTCTCGAAGAATGAGGGGCAAAAAGATTTCTTGTTCTTATTAGAAGATCATGATTGGGTCCACATATGTTTGGTAAAAAGAATAATCTTCTCCTTTGAGAATAATCAAAAAAGGAAAGTATTCAATTGGAATATGAAAATGTGACTGAATTGGTCCTAGTTACTCTTCGGGGTGGGGTGGAAGAAGGGGGGAGATTCTCAAATGAGGAAAAGGATCTAATGACTTTGAAAGAATTGAACGAGGAATTGTATAAGGTGAAAATCTCATGTACAGTTCTGTAGAGTGGCAGTAAGCATGACTTATCTATCAACTTTTCCACTATCACCCCTAAAAAACCAAACTCTGCCTTACATAAAGTTGCTAGAGTACACTTAACCTCTAGATTTGAAATCACTACTTATATACCTGGTATTGGCCATAATTTACAAGAACATTCTATAGTCTTAATAAGAAGGGGAATGGTTAAGGATTTACAGTGTGAGATATCACATTGTTCGAGGAACCCTAGATGCTGTCAAAGTAAAGGATCATCAACGAGGGTGTTCTAGTGCGTTGTAAATTCTTATCCAAGACTTTATTATTTGATGATGAAATTACATCAGTAGGAATATAAGTTGAAACATCTCCTGATTGGGTCTCAACTATTGGTAAAGCAGTCATACTTCCTTCACCTGACTGAGAACTTGATTTAGCGGTTCTTTCCAAAAGATGTGAATGCAAATAACAAACATCTCCCGGATAAGCTTCGTGACCCGGTGGTCTTCGTAATAGAAAAGACATTTGGCGATAAGCCTGTGCTTATTTGAAGGGATCGTCATAAATGATTAAAGTGTGTCATTCACAGTACATAAAATATTCAGCCAGAACTCAACAATTACACCTACTTATTTGACACTATACTTCGATTCCGCCCTTCGAAAAGGAACATCGGCTCTAACAATTCCGTCTCCGTCTACCAAAACAACCGGAAATGTTTCAAAAAAGGTAGGCATACGACGTACAAAAAGTTCACGCCCCTCTTTATCTCTAAAGATAGGGTGTCCTAACCACCCAACAGCTATTCCATCCCCATTGTCCATTGAGCCCGCTCTAAACAATCCCCCTTTTGCCGGATTATTGCCAATGTAATCATAACAAAATAATCAACATGACATATTCAGTCCACAAGGACAAGTGTTAGGCTCACATTGGGGAGGTGACTTAGTTTATACCATTGGAGTTGGACCTAGGTCAATACTACTATCTGAAACATAAAAATTAATAGGGGATGAGTTATAAGAACCTAGCAAGTAAATATTACACCATTAAAACTAAAAGGGGACAAGTAAGGCATTAGAATTTCTATAGACAATTTGTAAAATATTACCAAGTAAAAGTTGAAAAGACTAACTATAGAAATAAATCCATAAAAGAAGATTTGCAACAAGGATTCACGACAAGTAATACAATAGTATATGAAAATTTTGAAAGAAACATTATGATTCCAAATAACACTTCACAACAATAAAGAACAAAATTCAAATATTTCAGTTACCAAATACATAATGAATTTTAGGAATTGAATAATTCAAGATCAATAAAAATAATGTCAAAATAGAATAAACAAGTTAAAAGACATGTACAATAGGAAATTCTCAAATCCAATTCTTTAAAGTTTCATTGTTAGGACAATCTCATCCAAAACACTTTATCTATCATGAACACTATATGGGTAACTAACTAAATTAGTCGTGAGCACCCCATAGGTACCTAACTAAATCACTCATGAGCACATATCTCATATAAATAAATAACCAAATATGTTGTAAGCACACTACTCAAGAAGGTAAATCATAATCAAAGAGTATCTCATTTAATATTGTCCATCCATACCATATGTATTGGTTAGCATATTGGGCTAGTATCACCTTTACCCATGCTAGATGAGGTTCAAGCCAAGGCACACCATGGACTAAAGAATTACTATTAGCTTATGATATTCTATAACCAACTCTCTCTCATAATAAAAATATATACATGTGTGAAAAAACATGAATTTCATTTAGTATTCTCATGTCGATAATTCAAGTAGCATTGAAGTTGAATTATAACATTTATACACTTTTCATAATCATTAGTTATAGAAAAATTTGAGAAAAAATCATTAGGCTTCAATGATTGCATACATGTAACTTCTAATGTATAATCAAGAAGGAAAAAGATTATTGGAGCTTGTCCCCTATATTAGCACAAATATCAAATAAATTCAAGGCTTAAAAAGAAAGTGGTTTGCTAATAGTGAAGGAAACATTTAAATTTTGAAATTTATGAGAGATAAAGCCTGTTAAGCATGTAATAAAATTGTATCATAAGATGCTATCCACTCATTAACAAATATGAGCATACTATGAACCTCTATGTCACTGGCTTAGAGCTAAAGCCCAACTGCAAAGATATCCACAAAGCTACCTATAAACATAATAAACATGAAATTAACATTTTGACAACTTAATTGGCAACTAATATTTTCAATTTAACTAAATGTATCCTCTAACATCCCAATTCTAATTCAAGTTTACTACTTCTATCTTGACACCTATATTCTCCACTAATCCTATTAATGTTTAAATAAAATATTGAGTTTAAAAATTACCTTAGAAAGCCAAAAAGTGTTACAAGAAAATGTGGATATCACATTTGGAAAGCTCAAGCAAAAACTCCTTCTTTAAGAGCTCATTCGCGGAGGAGGAGGAAACTTATGAGCTTGGTTTTTTGGTCAACCCAAGGGCTCTAATGGCATCGCAAGAATGATGGAGGCTAAACAGAAATCTCACGCAACGTGGTTGTAAAGTTTTGAAGCTATGAAACGCGCATGTTTTGCACACGAAGATGGAAGGGGAACATCGCAAGTTGGGCAATGACAGGAAGGGACGTGGGAGCTATGGTGAGCTCCTCACGAGACACAATGTGATGAAGAGAAGAGAATGAATAAGTGGGGGAAGGAGACGTTGCGAAAGGAAGAAGAAGAAGAAGAAGAAGAAAAAGGTGTTGGGGGGAATGAATGAGAAAGAAAAGAAAAGGGGGATGGCCACTTGATATTTTTCTATTTAGTCCAAAAGAAAATGTTAAAAAAAGTATTTTTACGCAAAGAAGTAAAGGAAAAATCTTATATAGGATATCTTACTTTAAAATTTTGAAAAACAAAAAGGATTACGCTGAGAAAAATATAGATATCAAGTAGCTTTTCAGAATTTTTTTTAAACTTAAAAATTAGTTAACTATTATTTTCTACCTAAATATAACTTTTTCTATATTATTGAGTACAGTTTTCTTATCTTACTAATTTTTTAATTAACAGGGACTCATTTAAATATAAAAACTTAGGTTATTATTAGTATGGTTTGATGTTTTTGGTTACATGGGTTACGGTTTCACATGCTGCAATAGAAGGAACAGCTCAAATCATGTTCACGTGCGCGTGGATTAACCTTTGGCAAATTTGGCTTGTGTCTCTGAATCCTCTGTTTATAAGTCAATTCATTTGCCTTTCGGGTCCTCCGGTCATCTTCCAATTTCAGTAAATCTCTTTTTAACCCTTCTAACGTTTCTCTAAGAAGAAATAGAAAGAGAATTTTTCATTTTAATAGATGTGGGTTGGCCACGAAGATTGCCTCAAAATAATTAAAGAAACCTAGGCTAATTCTGTTGTGAATGGAGATTTTACCTCTTTTCACGATAAATTTATAGTGTGTTTGGATATCCGTTTGGAGAGGCTAAAATCACTTTTGCTGGTCATAGTTTTGCAGAAATAATACATTGTTGCTTTGTACAAAATGTGATTTGGGGGATGGAGAAGTTTTTCTAAACATACACTTAATGCCACTAGTGATTCTGTGATGGATTGGAATAAAGCTACTTTTGGGCATGTGTGTAAGAAGATCATAGAGTAGCATAACAAAATATTTGATGCAACTGTTAAAAGTTCCAATGGCACTAATATAGCGTAGGCTAGTTCTCTGGAGGGACAATGAAATTCTGGAGAGAGAAGAGACCATATGGGGCCAGAGATTTGGTGCAATGACTAAAAGAAGGGAACAAGAACACAGATTTTCCACTCAATGGTTTCTTAAAGGGGAAAAAAATTCATCAAACTACTCAAAAACGTGAATGGTGAATTAAGGGAAGACCCTAAAGAGATGGGTAATAATGGCACTGATTAATTCAGTTCTCTATTCACTTTTATTAACTCCACTAAGATGTATAAAGTTCCTGATTTTGTTCCTTGCAAAGTCGCAGATGCTATGAATTATACTCTTAACAGCTTTCTTTAGGTGAAGGATGTTATTTTTTAGATAGAGGCTACCAAAGCCCCAGGGCCGTGTAGTTTTCCTCTTTTTCATCGAGTACTAGAATTTAGTAGGCAACATGTCATGTTGACGGTTCATAATTTTCTGGATAACTGCGATTTCCTAAATCATATTAATCATACCAAGATGTGACTATTTTAGTAGTTTGGTATCTTATAAAGTTATTTATGCAAAAAATTTTGCATGCTTCTATATATCCACTTCGTGTAATCATTAATTTCTAAATGGGTATTTTTTTAATTTAAGAAAACAATTCTACAAGAGATTAATTTAAAAAATACCTCATATGTCTTAGGCTAAATTAAAAAAAGTTTTATCTATAAATGACTAAAATAAAATTTGTCATTTCTTAAGTGTTTGGTAGGAGTTTTTCAATAAATACATAATATGTAAAATGAAAAAAATTAGAACATCAAATCATTTAACATTAAGTTATAAAAGAATTCATTTATCACGCTTTTCTTAAAATTTTGATTATAAATGCCTAAAAATTATGCTTAAATTTTGTCCTTAAGAAAATATAAAATAGTATTATATCGAACAAGTTACCTTAAAAAAACAAATTAGCAAACAAACAAGTTACTTACTCCAACTTACATATAATTATTAGCCTAGTTCAGGTTTGAATCGTACAAGAATAATTCAGTTTATATTTTAAAGAAATTATAATTAAAAATTTCAAATTGATGATATTTATATTAAAGGATTTTAAATTTTAAAATTATTTTAAAAAATCTAAAGATGAAATTTAAATTGTATAAAAAAATTACAGTTTAAAATTTTAAGTTAAAATTTTTTAATTTTTAAATATTTTAAAATAATTTCAAAATTTAAAATTCTTCAACATAAATATCTTTCAACTTAAAATCTTTATTATAATTTTCTCTTATATTTAGCCTCATCATATCTTATCAAACCACAAAGTAAGTTTGGCTTTTATGGGAATTTAATTCTCATTAGCCTAAAATGGGTTGGAACTTGGAATTCATATACAGGCAAATTCAAATTCATTCAATATTCTCTTCTATAGGAAGGAAGGAGGATTTCCTTTTCCAAATAAATTGGCATATTCTCTACATAAAAGGATATCCCAAGTACAAGATCCCTTTCCACTTTCCCTATTTTCTTGAATAAAGGTAAAAATATGTGTCCAGGTAGAAACTGAAAATAATCCGCATTTTGAGCCACATGAGACACACAAAGTATGTAACCCCAGCTCTGCATGTTCAATTATTTTCTTCTTATCAGACTCAAAAACTGTGTACAACTTGATTCCAGTTTCATGACATTTTTGTTTTACGAAATTTACCAACACTAAACCAATATTTACTAGCAAAAACAACTCGAAGGCCAACTTTTGCCTCTACAAGCACCAGTTTCTAAGAAATGAAGAAAAGGATTATGAACATTAAAACAGATCCTTCTCATCCCAAACATATTTTTCAAGTCTTAGCTAACACAAATCGAATCTAATTAAACTGAAAAAATAGACACTTCTAAACAAGAACCTGTCCATATTTGACATTAGTATGAGATAAAAGACAAGCAACTTCTCATAATCCAGTATAAAGACAAAGTACTAACTAAAATTTGACTCAAATGCATCTTAATTTCTACCTACTATAGTTGAGAACACAGACGAACCAACTTGCAAGTGCCCCCTACCGATTTTCTAATTCTTGTATTATGCTTTCAAGTAACTCAAATGTCCAACCATAAACATCACCTATCCAGAGGAAAAATAATAAATAATCGATTGCTTTGATTTGGTAGGAGAATGATACAAAGTACGGTATAAGATATATTGTCAACAACAATCAATCAAATTTGAAACATGAACTGAAGCTATAACTAAGAATTACACATGATGACCATCGAGAGAAGGCATGTTTCCTTCCTTGCCTTTACAAAAGCCATATACAGTACAGGATTCTCTCCCTGCTTCAGATCTCGCTTGCTGACATATAAATCAAGCCCTTCACAATTCAGTAAACATCTGTAACTCACAATTCCCGAATTGCAAAACCCCATTACAGTGCTTCCTCCACTCAATTCCCTTATGTACGTTGACCACCATATTTGAATCTAGACTAAAACCCTATGTTTATTCTCTAAAGATGATGCCAGTATTAATCAAACCAGATCAAAGTTCTCAGCACTAATTGATACCCAAAAAAGAAAAAAAATTAAGAGAGCCAATTGATAGTTGGACCATCTTTAGAAGATAAAGAGGGGGTTTTAGTGTTGAATATAACAGAACAATCCATCGAACCAGTGGAGGAACCAAGAAACGAAGTTCAGATTCTTTTTATTCCCCCCTACGAAGTTACCAAGGTCTCGTTCCACCGTTGCCATCCGTAGACCAGGTCCTTCGGGAACGCATAGAGACATTCACGTTGGGACGAGAACGAGAAGTACTCCTTCTTAAGGATCGAGGTTCTGGAGAAGAAGAAGAAGAAGAAGAAGAAGAAGTAGAAGTAGAAGCTGAGTGTTGAGCTCGAACACCACACGTAAAGCAACCAAACAGATTACAAAACATTTTGCGCAATCCCCCACCACCACTTTCCCTCCCTCGATCCTCTGTCGTTGACCAAGTCACCCTCCTTGGTTCGCCGCCATTTCCAAGCCCACCATCCATTTCTGTGTACACAACAGGAAGCTCACGATCAGAAGAACCTCTTCTCCCACCAGCGAACCTGCCCACCGCAAACCCACCACCTGGTAGCCTCCAGATCGTCAATCCCACATTGTCATCGTCATTCCAAGAAAGGGAATGCCCAGAAACAGGGGCGTTCACATTCTGTGTATCTGCTGGGAGCTCCTGGCGGCAAACAGGGCAAGTATTGCGCAGCGTTAGCCATGGCAAAATGCATTCCGAATGGTAAATGTGCTTGCAAGGCATTTCGCGAGCATTTGTGCCCAATTCGAAAGGCTCCATACAAACGGCGCAATGTGATTCCGCCGCCAAATGATTCTCCTGAATCTCGATCGTCGGCAATGAATCGATGGCGGCTTTGGAAACCGGAGGGTGCTCGTATCGCGAAATACCGTTCATTTCAATCTGGGAAAGCTGTTCCAAAAGCCTGTCGATTCCAGATCCCAGAAGCATCTCCGACATGTTCGGAGGCAAAGGCCGAAGACCAGAACCGGCGCCGTCGTCGTAGTAAAGCTCAAACCCGCGCCCCTCTCCTCCGCCGCTGCCCCCTGAGTCATGACCAGCCCCGTTAGGGGATCCACGGAGCACGATCACCGGATTGATCATAGAAAGATCGCCGCCGCTCCGGCGGGCCCTCCTCAACGCAGGACGTATATTCTGTTCAGAATTGGGGCGGTTGCCGATCATGTACATCGACGCCGCAGGTAACCTCCTCCGCCGCGAATCGACGATGGCAGGCCGAGGCATGTGCTCAATCTCTTCCACGAACCCACTATCGCAGTCCGGACAAACCACCATGTCCTGCCTCCGAACCCTCACAAGTCGACTGCATCTGTAGCACCAATAAGAAGATGTCCCCGAAGACATCTGGATCCCACAATATTCACCAAATGTAATTTCTCAATCCTCCTTCACAAAATCCCAAACTTCAAACTCACCCAGTGTCGAATTTCCAACCAGATTTGCCACCAAAGGCAGAAAAACACCATCCAAAAAGTTTAATAAAAAATATAATACAAAGGGAAAATAGACCTTTTTCCCGCAGAAAAGTACTACGAGTGTTAAACTCGGAAATCAAAATCTTCCTCCCATGGTAATTCACAATGAAAACCCCACAGGAAATCTCAAGCTTTGGTAGTCAGAGGGTTCCCTCTGTGCGTGTGTGTGCGCGCGCGCGCGTGAGAGAGAAAGAGAGAGAGAGAGAGATGATATGGGAAAGGGCACCGTTTAGACTTTCAGGGCAAAATGAAAAGAAAGGGGACGAGAGAGACTAGGCTGCCGTCTGTCGCGGGGAGAAGCTTAACAGCTCAACCAGTCTTGGAATGACGCTATGCCCATGAGGTGGCGACATTTTAATCGACCGTTGTGTTCGTTTGTATTTTTGGTACTTCTTTTAATAGGAGAAAGGTTGCAACGAAATGGAGATTTTGGTTACTTTCCTCTGTAGAACAAAAAAGAGAAGGGTGAAAAAGAAAAAAGGTAATTACTAAAAAGGGAGCACGCGCCAAAACAGAAGCACGCGTTATGAACCAGGGTGGTCATGATGAATGATTTTGAAACAGGTGGCTACGTTGTTGTTCGACACATCATCATTTGGTCGAAGGGTTTTCCCATGCAATTTGATGCTTTTTTTTTTTTTGGTAATAATGTATTTGGTTTACTTGACTAAACAAAAAAATTACACTCTTTCTTAATAAAATATTTATATTATACAATTTTTTATTTTAAAAATTTATATTTTTAGCTCTTAAAATTAAAAATTATATTACATTAATTTGTCTTATAATGAAAATAATTAAAATTATACTTATTTTGATCAAAATAGTCTAATATTTATCATTTATATAATATAACAAATATTATATATATTACTAATATAAAATAGTTAATTTTTGGAAATTTTAAAAAATTAAATTTCTAATTTTTAACACAAATTTTAAAATATTTTTTTAATGAATTATATTTTTAATATAAGAAATCAACATTTTTCAAATATTTTAATTATATTTTAACTTAGAAGAATATTTATTCTTTTATAATAAAAAATTCATGTAAATATTTTAAGAAATAGAAAGGTAATTTATTAAAAAAATAATGTATTAGAATATTTTAAATGAAGAATTAATTTTCATCCATTTAAATACAACCTCGATCAATTCTAACACAAATGCTTGATTCATTCATTCACTTTTCACTTTAATATAATATAGAAAAAATTCAATATTTTACACTCTTTGTAATTTTCTAGCAATTAATTTTTTTAATAAATAAATAAAATATAGAAATATGAAAGGTTATCTCTTGGCCCCGTTTTCTAATTCCAAAATTCTTGTCACTACCAAATGTTAATCACACATTCACACGCACATTGTTTGCACATCCTTACATTTAGGAGTTGTAGCCTTCGTTTAGCAAAAATTGTCACAAAAGTATTGAGAAAAAAAATCATCAGAAATAATAGGAAAAAATATTTCTTGTAGAGATAAAAAAAAAATAGAATTCAGATGCTACAACACTGAATTCCAATAAAATATTAAATGCCTTGGTCAACGAGGCAATAAAGTTTCGGTCAGCCTTGTTGATCGAAGCTAAATTCAAAGTCTTGTTGACTAAGCTTGAATTCAGAACCCAAGCATTCAAATTCGGCTTTGCAGCTGACGTGACCGGTCACAGGACAAGGTAAAAAAAAGAGGAAAGGAAATTTACTGTCAATGAATACATGGCAATGGATGATTGGTTTAAATAGATTTTGATGCATTCTGATTGGCCAAAAAATAAAATAATGGATAATGCTAGAGTAAAATAATGAAAATGTCCTCGGTCATTTGCTTACAAATTAAACCTTCCCTCACATTTTACCTCCTTTCGTCCCTTCTCTTGAGAGAGTGACTGAGAATTTCTTGCCAAAATTATCTTATTTTATTCTTTTAGTTTAAATTTTGTTACAGATTAAAAAGGAAGTGCTATAAAATTTGTTCGTAAAGTCATGTTTTGTAGCAAGATCTAAAGTAAATTGGAGGTAACAATTAAAAAATATTTGTAATTTTATTTTCAATGTAGCATTTTTCTACTATTAAGAGAGAAATATAAGCATATTGATAAATTTGTGTTATGATAATACTTTTCATTGCATTATGAAATGTATATATTTTTGTTGGTTTTTTGTGTAATAATGTATACCTATATGTACTAGGTTGTTTGTTTATTGTATTTTTTTTATTATTGTTGTTATTTTTGCATGATAATAAAAAATAATCATAAGAAAAAAAAGCAAAAGGAAAAAAGTATGAAATAAACAAGTGAGTAAAAATGGAAAAAATTATGAAATAAATATATCTATAACTAAAAAGATATTAAAAATTAGGTTAGGAAAAGGAAAGAAATAATATGTCTAAGAAAATTGGAAGTAATTATTAGAACTAAAAAATTAGATAGGGAGAAAAATATGAAATGGAAATTAGCTAAAATAAATTAAATGAGAAAGAAAAGATAACTTTATATAGTTGAAAAATAAATAGAAATGTTTTATATTAGTAGGAAAAGAAATAAATTTACATAGATGTAGAAAGAAATATATTTTATTTTAATAATTACAACAACAAAGGAAGAAGGAAAGAATTTAAATAATTGATGAATAATTGTGAAATGTTTTATATTAATAGTAAAAGAAAAAAATTTATATAGTTGGTGAAAAAATATATGCTTTAGTAATTATTAAAAAAATTTTATTATATATATTTTATATTAATAATAACAAAAATATTATTAGAAGAAAAGAATTTAAATAGTTAAAAAATAAGTGCAAAATTTTTAATATTAATGGTGAAAGAAATAAATTGATATAATGGATGAAAAATAGAAATATATGGTGTATTAATAATTGTGAAAAGTTTTATTATATGTTGTGTATTAATAAGTATAAAAAATAATGTTAGAATAAACAAATTTAAATAGTTGAAAAATAATTCAAATTTTATTATATTAATAGTAAAAGAAATAAAGTGATATGAAGTTATGTTAATAGTAAGGAAAATCATCTTATATTAATAATGGAAAAAATAATGGTAAATGAAAAAAAGTTGTATAGTTAAAAAATAATTTCAAAATATTTTACATTTGTAGTGCAATGAATAAATTTATATAATTAGTAAAAAATAATAAGGTCAAAGAAAATAAATTTATATATATTAGAAGTGTGCATGATTTTAAAAAAGTATGCATAAAAAGAAATCTATAATTGTGAAAGATTAATGCAAACATTTGAAAAGATGAAATATGTTACAAGTATAATTATTTGGAGCATGTTTGTGATTAAGATATTTGAAGGGAACGAAATGGCCAAGAAAAATGAGATTATTTGCATTTATGCATATGGAAGAATTTATGAAAATGCACAAAGTGTGACATTTCCGTGTACCATGTCAAATATATATAACAATTAGTGTTGATATCACCCTAGAGAAATTAAAACAAATAATTAGTGAAAAGTTACGTCTTCCTACTATTCAAATTTTATTTGATTTGATATATAAACTCCCAACGACAATAAATCTAATATAGAACTAAGCGATTATGCTGGAAAATGATTGTGATGTGCAGAGAATGTATCAATCAAATTCACGTTTCCTATTACAATTGAATGCAATTGAGGCATATGCGAACATCTCAAGTATTGACCCACATTTGAGCATTGAATTTCAATCAGACACGATGAATGAAGTGCTACCCTCACCTCATCCATTTTATCGATCAGCAGCTTATACTTGACATTATCAAATGGTGTCAATAGAGGGTAGTTTACACCTGAGTTCTTCCTATCCAGCAATTGGGTTTGATGAACCTCTTTCTCCATCGGGTTCAAAAGACAATGTATTGGAAGACTTTATATGATGCAGAGCTTGACCTTGATTATAACGATGATAATGAAGATGATGACGATGACAACACATATGATAATGAGGGTTATGATGATGAAATTGTAGACATAAAACTTGTATTCCAATATGTTGACCCCACTATTATGTTCTTTCAACAAGTGAATTTGGCCTTAGCAAGGGGTGATAAATTTGAAGAGGTGGGAAATCAAGTGCAAATGAACAATCAGGAGTTGTTTGTTAAATTAAAATATTCAAATAAAAAAGTGTTGCAGCTTGTTGTGAAACTATATTTTGTAAGAGTGTCACAT